>OY294056.1:56130824-57371818 GCA_958510865.1 Myrrha octodecimguttata
CATGGACAGTTTGTAGGAAAAGGTTGCCTAAATGAACAATACCAGAACAATGCAAACGATCAACAAAGCGAACTGTGACGTTTCAGAGTACAAATCTGACTCCTCCATCAAACAAACGGGAATATTTGTAGAATTATTTCATCTTGATTTTTCGTTTTTTGAGACAGTTGTTCTGGTATTGTCCGTTAGGCAACCTTTTTCTAGAAAGTGCCTTCACGAATAGTTTAATCCTGCAATGCGCAAGGGCATTTTCCATGAAAAAACAATTTTCATTTGATATTCCATAGTTGTTTCAGCTTGCGAGTAAAAACCCAGAAAAAAAACCTACAAAATGTACAATTCTCCCAAAATGAGCTATAATCGATACTTAAAATACCCACATGGTTGTAGGTGTGAGATTTCATGCAATATTTCGGAGCATAAGAAGATCAGATAAATTGTTTGTATTCGGATGACATATACATCGTTTGTCGCGGCTAGTACATGGATGGATGAATCGTCTGAAATCAATATAATACTTGCGCAAAATGTTGCTAAGTGTTTTTCCGCGCCCCGTAGTCAAATTAAATTCTGTCCGTGTGGCCTTCCGTCCGTCCGTAAGTGATCTTACTTCGGAAGGAAAGGAACTAGCTACTCGAATTCGTCTAACTAGGGTTTGGTGTCCAAATATATCGGTTAAGTTCGTAAATCGACCGATTTCATTAAATCGGTCGAATGGTTTCGAAGTTAGGCTCATTTGAAATTTTAAAGTTACTTCTTCGATATCTCATGAAGAACTGATTCGACCAGATTGAAACTTTGTAGAACTCATAGCAAAAGTTCGTGTGGATTCAGTTGTTGGAAAATTTAAAAGAAACATTTATTCGAAAATTTCTCGAATTTTTTTCCTGGAAATATTGACTTAATTTCAACAAAATCTTAGAGTCAGTGTTACAACAATGTTTCAAATTTCAATTCGATCCGATGTTCACTTTCGGAGATATTAATAAAAAAATATGCCGAATTTCGTTATTCGTATTTGGAATTTTAACGTTATTTTCGCAATACTTGGAATTTGAACAAGCGCGTAAAAGCCCCTGACCTCACGCCAGTGCTTTTCTAGAAATTTTTTCGAGAATATAGGTACTTCACAAATTTTCGTATTTTGGACGCATGCACGCTCCTGCCAATTGCGATGACCCTCTAGCCATTATGAGTCCTTCAAACTTCAATTTCAGTTTTCAAATATTGCAGATATCTTCAAGACACGATTACGTACGTATTCAATCAAAACTTACAGGGTGGGTTGCATTTCAAAAGGAGACTGCTATATTCTTTAATTGGCAAAATCGACCAAACGGTTCCAGAGTTTTAGTATTATTAGTTTATAGAATTACCTGAGCGATAAGATTGAAACTTGGCAGTAAGCTGGCGGCGCGACAGCATGCTTCAGCCAAATTGGCGCAATTTCGCGAAAGTTTGTTCAAATCGTACACTTAGTAAATAAAAAAAAAATTCGAACAATTTCTCTTGAAAACTATTCATCACATTGAAAGAAACTCTGCTGCTCGGACTATGAACTTTTCATTTCACAGCAGTGTACCATATTTAAGTTGATGCGATAATAATTTTCAGATACTTCGGAAAAAAACTGTTAAATTTCGTAGTTCGTTTGTTTTTTCCAGAATAACTCAAAAACTACTGATTCAATCATTATAAACTTACACTATTATCTTCACGAAATTTTATGAATCTTAAATCATTTTACAATCAAGTAGGTAATTGATTTCGGTTCGAGCTAATCTGTATTTTTGGAAATATTGAGAAAATTATGCTTTGAACGGGTACATCTCCGGAATCACTATAGTTGAGGTCCAAACCTACTCTCAAATATCAAGTTCCTAATATGTTTCGTTCGGAAGTTATTGCGTTTACGATCAGCCGTCAGTACGGCCGTAAACGCAATAACTTTCGAAAGAAACGAGTTAAAAATCCAATGCAGAGTAGGTTCGAAGCTCAATTACGAGGGTCGAATTCTTGAATGGGTAAAATCCGCGCTCTGATTCTGCCCGTAATCGTGCCCACGGCCGGTCAGACAGAATCTCAGAGTATTAGGACACAATTGATTTTGACGCCGGATTCGTCATCGGTGAGTCCAACCTAATCGTTTGAGACCATTTTCGGGAAAAAAATTGGAAAATTACAGACATTCAGACAAAAGCATAGCACGTCCTTATTCAGAAAATGCGCGAAAACATATCAACGTGAACGATACGCAAAACAGTATGAAAAGAATCGCAAGTGAAATAATTTCCCAACGGACTTTCTCAACCTAAAACGATGCTAAGAACGGAGAAACGAAAAATGTTCTTCCATTAATTTCACTGGATAGCTTCCGAAACGAAGGGAATATTGAATAGAATAATGTGTTTCTCTCTCTCTATCTTTATGTTCGTTAGAATCATTTTTAATTACTTCCTTCAATATTGATATCGGACCAAGCCACAGCAACGCGTGGCCAGGTTTAGCTAGGCTCTCATTCTTTTAAAGAGGTCCTTGATTTCGGCATATTGTGCACTAATAAAAAGAGAACCTCCATTTTGGGACGGTTGAAAAAGTCGAATACGGAATTCGAATTATTTCGAGTACCTTCCTCAAGATGTCGATAACATCCTGACCCAGCTATCGTTCGTGATTCCACCCCGCTGCAGATTTTTCCTCTACTGCTTTTCCTATATTCCCTAGTTTTCACCACGTTAGCGTTTTCATTCCAGACTTTCGAGGCATCAACAAACGTAGAACGGATAAATAAAACGATTTGGTAGTTGGACGAAGTTTGCTCCGCTGGAAAATATTCTGTGTCGAGGTTTTTATTTGTTTGCGAGTTTAGGTGGACAGTAGGTCAAAGGACCTCGCTAAATCATAATAAGTGTTGACAACATCATAGCGCCCCCTGTCGCCTCTTCGGCAAATACAGTGCGCGTCAAAATTATGGAACAAATTAATTTTCTCAGAAGAAAAATATTTGACAACAAAATCCTGAAAAGAGTCAATTTTTGTTAAAACTTTCACCAGATTTATATCCATTTTTGAAGGATTTTTGTTGCACCCTGTGCCATCCCCAACAACCCTCTAAATTTTTTGATGAGGGAAAGTAGGTCATGTGATACTGTTTTGGTAAGGTCTCTGTATCTTCTTTACAGGCGTGCAGAAATTCTCGAGAAAAAAAATTTTTTTTTTGAAAAATTAGTTAGTTCAAAGAGGTTTCAGTTTGTGCACTTTGCCATGGCTCATTTACCTTCAGTCGATGGTACCCAATGAAATTTGTCACCGAATGAAGGCCGACCAATACAGTTTTGTTAGTGCAGAACTTTCAACCCCTTTCAACCCACTCACATGAAATTTTTTTTTCTCCATTAAAGGGTTTGTAGGGGTTGAAAGTTGTGCATGAACAAAACTGTAATGGTTGACTTTCATTCGGTGACAAATTTCATCAGGTACCATCTTCTCGAAGTAAATGAGCCATGACAAAGTGCACATACTGAAACCTCTTTTAACTAATTTTTCAAAAAAAAAAATTTTCTTTGAAAATTTCTGCACGCCTGTGAAAAATATAGAAAGACCTTCCCAAAAAAGTACCATATGACCCACATTCCCTATTCAAAAAGTTTAGAGGGTTGATAGGGATGGCACAGGTTGCAACAAAAATCCTTCAAAAATGCATAAAATTTGGTGAAAGTGAAACAAAAAATTGACCTGCTTCAGGATTTTGTTGCCAAATATTTTTCCTCTGAGAAAATTAATTTGTTCCATGATTTTGACGCTCACTGTATATACATTCGACATTTCGAGTGCTTGGTTTTTATATAGTAGAGCCGCCCTCTCACTGGGCAACGAATGTTGGGGGATGAGCTTGATGTTTTTTTAACTAAGAACACGGTGTTTGTTTTAATTGTAACAAATGCACCATTTGCATATATTATGTAAGGGGGATGGTCACGATTTTTGTTCAATGCTAATTCGGAGCCATTAACATACATGGATTATGGGTCGTTATAATACGGTATCATTTGGTGAAATCTCGCTCTTTTGGAGTTAATCTCTACTGTTATAATTATTTCAAAAAAGAAGGAGTTGATGCATGATGATCATCTGGAATGAAGGGTGAATTTGAATATGAAAGAAGTAAAAAATGTTGCAAAAATACTCATTGATAATGTATTCATTAATATATAATTATCACAAGTTTTCGAAATTAGTTTGATATTCACGATGGATCATTGATTCTTGGGTATCCAAAACGTAATAAATGAAGTTGAATTCTCTGAATTGGAATCAATTCAGTAGAAGAAAGACTTTTTTCGTTTAGAATTTGCTCGCACAAATCGATTAGTCTTATTAATTGCGATCATTTTGCGTTTATTTTCAAGGAACAGCTTGCTTGGTCAAATGTCTTCAGATTTCAAATTTTGATCAGACAAATGGTTATCATATATTCATGAAGTCTTGTACAGACCATGGACTCGATGTTATTATCAACAAAACTTCATTCTGATCCGATTAAAATTTTCAAAACTATGAGTGGAAAATATGACAAATGCCGTTTATGAATAGGGTGTCCCACGAAGAACTTTACATGATCTTACCAGATATATAGTCTTTTATCAGCACCACGAAATGGCCACTTATCAATATCTCCTACATTTACTCACCCATATACAGGATGAGTCATCCATTCTGACCAATATTTCATTTGACTATATTTCTAGTACTGTCAATCACAATTGATTAATTTTTTCAGAATTTGTATCAATTTATTGCATTTGTTGGGTTATGTATACCGAATATCATATTTCCAGTGCCGTATTCAGGAAAATCAATTTTGACTACTGATGTAAATAGGGCCACTCTGTAGGCCTGTTTGCCTGGAATTTCATCATGGTAAGCAAAGATAGATAGACAATATACCACGGTATCGTTGTTTTACTCGAAATAAATGAAAAATAATGATCCTACCCTAAAGAATTCTGGTAACTTGTTGGCAAATTCTAATGCATAATTATTTTGCACAATTCAAAAAATCCATGGGCCAAATAGTCCGAGCTACTAACGCGATTAGATTGAAACTCACTAGTTGGCTGTGCAGTTAGTTTACGTAAAATGCCTATGGAATGTTGTTCGAATAGTATTGTGAGTAAATAAAAATATTGTCGGTATCGTTGATATTTCCGAAATATCTCAAAACTTCCGATCTGATCATGATTTAATTTCGTTGTAAGTTGGCAAAGGCTGATGCACAATATATGTTCGAAATTTCATGAGTATCATGTTTACTATGAAAAAAAAATCCGAAATTTCTTTTCCGATCATGAATTTCAATTTATCAGTTCAAAATCTGATGGTTTCCATCATTGCTTCTCTAGAGTCTTTGATGTGAGAAAATGTTATACACCGATTCCCGAATTTGAGATATGACGTCATAGATGGAGTATTTTCTATTCGACAATCTCACCATTCTATACGTGAGAATGTAAATTGTGATCATTCATGTACTCAATCTATTCCGCATTGTCTGAAGATGGCGAATCGGCAAAATTTTGTCAAGGTTTGATTGGAGCAGAAGTAATTTTGATAATATTCTTTGAATAATCTGAATGGTGTCCTCTGCAACATCGTGCCATATCTGGCAACATAGCGTGGTCATTAGTACAGACATAGTTTCTAGTAGATTGCATCGACTAGGGTAGACATCACAGATAACATGGCAAGCATCGATCGGAATTCGGAATACATTAAATATTTTCCTTCACGAGTAATAGCTAAGTCTACCACTGTTCCAGATACATCTTGTAGACGGCGTAGTTAAACTGAGTTGCCAGAGGGTGGCGCCACTGACCAACCCACGCTAGCTACTTCATTTCAACACAGCATAAGCGCGTCGGTCATGGTCGGTCACAACGCCGCTCCTGCGGTTTTCAAAGGCAGGTGCCAGAGAATTCAGTCTATCTGATGAGTCCACCTCTGGCACTGGGACGAAACAACTTTCCCTAAAGAGCGCACCGTCCTTCAGGGGGCGCGAACTCACGACAACCGCCGAACATCAACCACATTTCCCCTGAAAAAAGAAAGGACCAGAGAATTGGAATAGTTCCTTCCTAAGATACATTGCAGTTCAAATCACTTTCTCTTATTATATGAAATGTCCAAGATCCTCCTAAAGATTCATTAACAAGAAACTTTCGTTTGAGTGAGTGAGCTACGGAAACTCTGGAGACAAGTAATAATGAGAGGACAGAAGTAATTAACGACAAAACAGATTTATCTACTTAAATTAACTCCTAGTGCTCTGTGAAGGCCGAGACCTTACAATCATTCATTCTCTAAACTTTTACGTCCATTATCATACATTCCTTTTCATTACTCAAGGGTGGCATAAATGCCATCCTAAACGGGATGCTTCATTTCATTCTCATTCTGATTTCATAATTTTACTTTCAGAGTTTTTGAAACTTGTGTATGAAGCGGAATATTCTTGGTGATAGACAAGCCTTTTTCAACAGATCAATTGAACCAAAACCTAGCAGTTAAATAACAAATTATCTCCGTATTCACTAATTATACAGGTGTCGTAAAATCAGTGGTCAATAATTCACAACTTCCTATGATTAAAAATATCAAGCGAAGTTTAAATGATTTTTCTTCAGGAATGTTTCTTGACAAAGCTACAGCGTTTCATGTTCGATCCATTTTTTCCGGAACTGACGAAGTAAATAAACTGAAATTTCGTATGACATTTGCTACTTTGGAGCGTAAAATACTGCAGTTTACAAACAATGGAACCAGGAGCGTCTAAAACTTGGCGCTTCAAGGGTGAACTCCGAAGTTATATGTGTTGGTATATGAATATTTTTATTTTTCTGGGCAACATTTTGGAAAACCAATCTTCTAGATGCACCATTCCCTAGAAAATGGTATTCGAAACTCTTTATTACCGAAATGTTGCCTTCGGTTTACATCGCACTTGATTGAAATGTTCATAGTATAGGCACAGTTATGATTTTAGAGTCATATCAAACTTGATATCTTTTTCCACGATTCTTCTGGATAAAATAAGGTTGCTGTGGGGAGTGGAAGTTGCCTCTCAACTATGAGAAGTGTGTTGTTTTGCACATCGCCATCTGAAGGGAGATTCAGGGACTATTTTTTGTAGAGCGTTCAGCGCTAAATGTATTTGTCCTAAAGTATTTCGAAGACAAAAGTATCGAAATTCAAAATACAAAATACTTCATTGTCGGGTATTTGATAAACCAATTACAAAATACATTTTCAAGAAGTAATTGAAATACAAATACAAAATACGTATTTGTATCTCAAATACGTATTTCAATTACAAGTAATTGTAATACTGCCTAGCCCTGCTTGTAGTAGTCATGCTGATCTTGGTGTTATTGTGACAGAGAGCTTGAGCCGGTTCGACCACAGTCTCCGAACGGTAAACAAGGCCAAAAGAACCTTATTCATGATTCAGAAAGCCTTTGGTGTATGTGATCCCTTCACGTGTGCTACCCTCTATAAGCTTTACTTGAGAACCATATTGGAATTTGCTATTGTGTATTCTATTATTATGTATTGTTGGAGAGCATTCAGCGACAGGCATCTCGTCTACCCTACTGCATTTTGCGTCCCAAGAAAGACTGTCTTTCATGACTATGTCCACGTTTGGTGCAGGAGGCTACGTGGTTATCTCATCCTGACCTGTCATAAGCTCTGCACAACTTTTTTAGAGTTGACCTCAGAGGTCTTTTCAAGTTGAACCTGGACGATCGTCTGGCACACTCACGAGGTGAAGAAGGAGTGTTTCAAAGCACCGCAAATTCAGTACTTCTCTACAAACAGCGTGTTTTCCGTTCGGAACTTTTTACCTTCATCGGTGGTGGTCGATTAGTTTCTGTGAACGCTTTCAAGAATAGCTATGATACCTAGTTTTGTCGCGAGTGATTCCTACTTTTAGTGTTTTAGTTGCGGTGCATTTTTCGAATGCTTGTTTTTGTGTTTATAGACTTAGCCTCAACTATTTTCTTCATAAAATAATATTAAAAATGAAAATTGTCGAGCTTCCTTCAATATTTTGAATCGTGAAATACTGTGGTGAATTCTGGGATACGCTGTATAGTATCCCTGATATTTTTGCGCGCATGATCTAGGGGAACAGAGTGCTATCGTTGCGTCCAAATGTCTGTAATTTTCGATGATTCAGCCGAAAATGGTCTTAAACGACTAGGTTGGACTCACTGATGACGAATCTGATGTCAAAATCGATTCTGTCCGGCCGGCCGTCACCACGATAACTGGCGTACGGAGGACTCTATCGACTTGAAAATTTCAGGAATGGTTGCATTTCAAAATGCGAAGGTTAAGTTCGTTCGTTTTCCTCATATCCCAGAAACAACTGTCGCGATTGAATTGAAACTTGGCAGTTAGTTGAAGCATAACGACGCGCAACTTTCAGCAGTATTTCGTCGAAATTGTATGGTTACCAAATTGAAAAAAAAATGTTTTCTAAATTTTTTTCGAAAAATTTTTTTCCCTGTAACTATCGTTCATATTCGGGATAAATTTCAGTCATACCTTGAACTTTATATTCCACAGCAGTCAACCAAATTTCAATTCCATTCGGCAATTACTTTGGGAGATATTTGGAAAAAATATGTAGAATTTCGTTGTTTTCTTCTCGATATCGTTGGTTTTTTGGTATGAATCAAGAAATACTGATTCAATCGTGTTTAAACTTCGCAGCTAGTTTGAGGATGTTAAAGCACAACATTGTACAAAATTTCGTGATGATCGTGTCATCAGAACAATTTTAAAAATAAATCAATTTTTTTTTTCAAATATTGAATAATCTGTGATATTCTCATCATATTATCCTCATTTGATTCTGTATGAATCTACGAACTGTTATTTTTCGATAAAGTGGTGGATTTCAATTCGATCTAATCTGTATTTTCGGAAATATTGGGAAAATAAAATTTTGAATGGGTATATCTGCGGAATCATTGGGTGGATTTCACCCATTCACGAATTCGGCCTTCGTAATCATGGTCCAAACCTTCTCTACAAATATCGAGTTTCTAAGTTGTTTCTTTCGGAAATTATGGTGTTTACGCAGTCGCCGTTAGGCCGACCGTGAACACAATAACTTCCAGGAGAAACCACTTAGAATTTCGATATTTTCAAAAATACAGAATACATTGAATTGAAATCCAGTATTTGATCGAAAAAAAACAAGAAAAGCTCTGCCGTGAAGGCACACGCACATGTTCAAATTCGTTGCCGAAGCGGTCATCTACATTGAACATGCGTGCAGAAGCTGCTGCCTTCACGGCAGTGCTTTTCTAGATTTTTTCTTGGATAACGGTGCTCTTCCGTGATATCGTTCAGTTGCACCGGATTTCAGAAAAACTGATTCTAAAAATTTTACCTCCGTTCACTACTCAATTCTCGTTATCTAAAGAGTCATAATGAAGTCATCATTTGATTTACTTGAAGTTTTTACCATTTAGGCGACGCCATTTTGGAGAACTGTGACCGAACATGTTGCCTAGACGTCATGATCAGAGTCCTCTAGCTGCATCATGAAGCATAATGGAGTGTCTAAAATACTTTCTAGAACGTACCCTAGAAGCTTGTCGGTCTTATTATGGGACACCCTGTACGTCAATTTTCGTTTTTTCCACTTTATAGAATTTTTTCCCTAGCGAAAAATCATTTCATATTCTCGTTCACTTATTTCCAACAGAATGTTCACCATATTTATGCGGTGGAAGCGCTCCCTATATCAAGATATAAATCTCACCGGAACCTCGTAATTTCCGCGCCATACCTGGAGTGTTTTTAATCGCTAATAGACCTCCCATCCACCCACACCTCATCCTCTATTTTACATGATATTGAAGTCTGACAAGTGTTGGTTATGAATATAATCCCGTCTAGACACCAGGGAGTAACCATAAATTCCGTGATGAAATTTCAGATTCGGGAATCATCGGGATGTAACATCTGCACGTACAGAGCAAAAATAGAACTGCCAAATAGGTTCGATATCATATCAATCCCGGGCTGTATCACTTCATCAGTCGCATACGATATATACTACAAAGAGGGAAATGAGATTCGGGACTCGAGGTGAAGAAACGGGTAAGGAAAATCCGGGAGGACATTCAGATGGGATATGAGGAGCTCAGCCACTTCTATGCACGTTACAAGGTCGAATTTGATTTCGATTTGTGGTAGAGAATATTTTATTGTCGGAGATCTTGGTATGAAGGTTATGTATTCTCATCTCTTGTTCGATTGAGAAACTATTTATGAGATAAGAAAGATAGACCAGGGGGCCGATTCTTGAATCTCGATCGAGAATTGAAGTGTATGACAATTGTCATATGTTTATGTCGATTTTCTAAGATTTCTCGAGCATCGGCAAAATTGGTGAGAGTTTTATTCGCCATTGCGACTATGTTTTCGAGCAAATATTTAAGAAATAAATTGAATGCAAGATATCGCGAAATTTCAAATTCGATTGTCATACTCCCCAGGGTCGATAATTTTTAACACCAAAAACAAATAATAATTTGACGAATCCCATCGAAAAAGGAAGAGAATATTAGGAGAATTACAGGCAAAATAATTCAGAGGAGTTCTGAGGTCGTAAACTGGAAGAGAACTCATGTTGATTTCCGGCAAAACAACAAGTCCTATTGGCGAATGAAGATAAGCGTACTCCCTCTGATGGCTATCCGAGTAACTCGAGGTACAAACATTATCATTGACTAGTTAAAAGATATGTTAAGAAAATGAGAAAGTTTATGCATTTTTCTTGGCGTTTGTGTGATTTCACAAGTGCTTCTTCTGAGGAAAAGCAAACTCAAATGTCCCTTCCCATAGATATCCACAGCCTGGTGAAAATTTCGAGTTGGAGTAAAAGAAACTTTCTTTAACAAGTCAGGCCTGAAAGTGTTGAAGAATCGACAAAAAACAAGATTTATGAGATTTATGAGAGTCTGTTACCTGCCTTCTACCGATGATGATTTTTATAGAGGTAAGCACGAATTAGACAATTTTTTTCCAGGCCCCTAATCCAAGCAGAGAAATTTACTTAAGAGGAATGCTCTGCCTTCCAAAAATCTGCCTGTTGAACTGATCATTAGTAGACAACGTGGATGTTTTAGTGATAGAAATGACTATTGAAAAAAAAGGGTCTCAACAAGGAAATATCTGGTGATGAGTACTGTTCGCTCAAAGTGCTTCTGCCAATGAAAGCAAAGTTGTACAAGGCTTATTTATTACAGCTTTTTCGAGACCAATCATATGAGTGTTGGAAAATTTATTTGTCAATCCATAATGAATAAGACCTACGATATAAGTAGCATTAGTTTTATGTGAATGTGTTATAAGTATTTGTCTATTATTCCAAAAAGTATGTTCCACAATACTATCTGGTTTTAACTTTCAAGACAGCCTAAGAAATCCACCAAAGTCAATCATGCCATTTGGATCTGAAAATAAATAATATTAAAATACTGTCTAACCTTGCAGATATCCCCGTAATTTTAAAGTTGCCACACTCAATAAGATTGAAGAATGATACCCACCTACTTTATAAGAATGGAATATGTACTCCCAGTAATACTCTCGTCAACTATAAAAGTCTTTGAATAAATCGTGAAATCCAAAATTATCAAACGAAACACTAACAAAAAGTACAAGATCGACTATTACAACAAAATATATGTCTGTATCTAAGGTTCTGAAACTGGCCACCGTGGCGCTACGATCTTAAATTCAGACGCCAATAGCTCGAACTCGACAAATTGAAAATGTTTTCGAAAACACAGGGTGTTTTCACAATTTTGTTTTTTCAAATGGCAACCTGTATTTTTTATTACTTTTTCGGTTTCTACATAAAAAATAGAATTCACTGTATGCAAATCTCGTCTCCAAAAATATCAACTGTTTTCGAGATATTCTGCCTGATATGTCTTTTTTTCCAATATTCGTCAATCAGAGTATTTGAAATTATTAAGTTGTGCAAAGTCCCATTGAGATTTATTTCTGGTGAAATATTGAACATTGGTTACTCTCTCAAACGGTATATCTGAAATCGAACTGGGATATAAAGGGAATGAAAATCAGTCACATATTGGAAATGTAAATTGGCAGAATCTTCCTTATTTCAAATGGAACATCCTATATTTTATGGATCCATAAGAATCGCCGAAAAAACTTCTACAAATTTTATCCTTATGTCCTTATGGTTAAGTTCATAAGTTTCACTTTAACACCTCATTTGGCTCATTTTATGAAAAATGGCAAATATTCATATTTCTTCGCTATGATTTCGTTTAACGACTTGATATTTAAATGATAATTTCAACTGTGGTGGCTTGATAGATCACCTGATTCAAAAAAACTAATTTTACTTATGGGGATGCATTAAATATGGGTCACGTCGAGCTACCAACTTCTTCCGACAAGATGCGGTATAAAATAACGCATCCTCTTCGCATATTACACCAGCTATCTTGCACAGGCTGGAACTGTCTCTCGAGCATGGACTTCATTCAAGAAAATGGAACACATGTTAATATATGAACTTTCATTAAACTGATGTACTCTAAGCGATAGATACCCTTTTTTGGACCGACCATTCGAGATTGAGGTGCAAAAAACCTAGTAAAAGAGATTTTCGAGTAGCAAAAAGGAGCAGGAGTCGGGATCGATCGCTTACTTCGTCGATTTTGAAATTTTTTTTTAAACGCTGCAAAGTCGAAACCTCACGTTTTTGAGTTTACTAGTTAGCTTTTTCTCACAAATTTCTTTCAAAGAAGTCGAAATGTCGTCCGAATTGTTCTTTTTCGAGTTTAAGCTCTCCACAATTCACATCTTATTTAAATAGTATGAAATAGGAATTTTCCTCAGAAAAAAGCGTTGGTTTGAGACACACTAGTAAAATTTACCATAAGGACTACCAGACGAAATTTGTAGAGCCTTATGCTAATGCTTCTTATGCCTCGATGAAATATAGGGTGTCCCATTCGAAATTTTTTTTTTCCAATATGTGGCAGGCTGTTTTTCATACCCTGTATATCAGGGTACAAATCTGACTCTTTTATCAGACAAAGCAGAAAATTTCAAGGCTTATTTCCTTTCGATTTTTCGAAAAATTCAATCCAGCATGTTAACTAAGAGTTTATATTCATATAATTGTGTTGGTTTTAATAATCGTCATTTCTTCTATGTTCAATTGGAAGGAAACCGCCATTTACATGATATCTGCATCAACACTTTTCTTTCCTGCCTTATCACATATTTTCTTCATTCTTTAGGTCTGCTGGCTGCGTGGGATCATTGATCTCCAATGAAAATTCCTCCTGCAGAATGTTATGACAGTAGAAGAGGTCATTTCAGTCAGAAATATGGAAGTTGACATGAATTTCTCGTGTGCTTGGCTATAAGTATTTTTATTCTATCTCGTAATCTCAGAATTATAAAGGATCGATTCCACATGGCGCCGATGTTACATGCAGCAATTCAAGTCGATGGCATACTCAGGAAAAGTTGCATGGAAGTGTCGAGCATGTAAGTTTTTTATGTGTCTCCGGGTAAGGGAGAGTCCAATGAAATATCTAATATCAACTTGAATGTTCATGACTACCATCATCCTAAACCTTAAATGTCTTCCAAGAAGACGAATAATTCAATATGACATCTTGACATAAATGTGATATCCAGGGAATGCGATATCTATTAAACGTATGAAGGAAGCACTCATTATTCTCCTATTGAGTCAGTCGGTAGGCCTTGAGGGTTTATCGAGTTTTCGTGACTGGAACTGAGCCAGTGTTTTTCTAGTTCTAGTTTTTATTTTATACACAATATCTAGCACAAAGATATTTTTTCGTGAATTGGAGTTGCATCTACGTGCACTGACATTTACATAGTTTTCAGAAAATATTGTTGATGTGTTGGTAGATCGATTTGTCCTTATTTATTTGTCATCTGAAGCCAACAAAGTTTTTGAAAAAAATTATACGAAATTACAAGTTCACGACGAACCAGGATTCGTTGTTCTAGGACAAAAATCCATTATCTTTTCAAGTCTGCTATCTACGAATACAGTGCGCGTCAGAATAATGGAACAAATTCATTTTCTCAGAAGAAAAATATTTGGTAACAAAATCCTGAAAAAGTTCAATTTTTGTTTTACTTTTACCAAATTCTCATGCATTTTTGAAGGATTTTTGTTGCACCCTGTGCCATCCCCATCAACCCTCTAAATTTCTTGAATAGGGAAAGTAGGTCATGTGGTACATTTTTTGGAAATTTTTACAGGCGTGCAGAAATTTTCAAGAAAAAATTTTTATTTTTGAAAAATTAGTAACTTCAAATAGGTTTTCAGTACGTGCACTTCATCATGGCTCATTTATTTTCAAACGATGGTACCTGATGAAATTTGTCACCGAATGAAAGTCGACCATCACAGTTTTGTTTATGCACAACTTTCAACCCCTTTCAACCCCCTCACGTGAAAAATTTTTTTTTTCTCCATTAAAGGATTCGTATTGGTTGAAAGTTGTGCATGAACAAAACTGTAATGGTCGACTTTCATTCGGTAACAAACTTTAATGATGGCGTGAATATACCCATTCAAAATTTTATTTTACCAATATTTCCAAAATTACAGATCAGATCGAATTGAAATCTAGTACTTCATCGAAAAAAACCTAAAAGAGCACTGCCGTGAGGTCGACAGCTTTTTTTGGGCATGTCCAAACGATATCACCAAAAGTTCGAGCAAAAGCTGCTGACTTTTTTAGGTTTTTTGATATCATCATTCAACTTCAATAGATTCAAACAGGTGGTTCGACATTGTGCTGATAAAATAATAAAGCTATTTCGAAATCATGTTTATTCAGGTATCGTTAAGAAATACAGAAATAGTTCGAGTAATCACATCGTCAATTGATAAAATGGACAGTTTACTTCATCGTTAAGCGAATCCATATGTTAGAATGTCCAAGCAATGTTACTACGATACTATTTTGAACATCTGCAAGTTCAACTCATTCTCATGTGTTAATGGATATTGATAAACAAGTCAAAACGTTACATTAACTTTTGGAAGGTGAATAGTGAAACTTTGAAAACAACATGTGCATAACCTGGAACAATATGAACATATTCCAACTCAAAAAACTAACAACGCCCTATGGACCAATACTCTCAAGAAGAAATTTTTCCGATTTACAAGAAGAGGAAACCTTTTGGTGAGTGCTATCGTTTTGTTCGAATGTCTGTAATTTTCGAATTTTGAGCCGAAAATGGTCCCAAACGACTCACTGATGACGAATCCAATGTCAGAAACGATTTTGTCCGGTTGGCCGTCCGTCCGCAGGCACGATTACGGACGTACGGAGAATCCTGTCGTCCTGAAACTTTCAGGGTAGGTTGAATTTCAAAATGCGACCGTTAAAACGACGGCCAAACGGTTTCGGAGTTGAAGCGTTTTAAGGTTATTTTGGCGATAATTCGGAACTACTGGAACGATTGGATTGAAACTTGGCATTTAGGTGGAGTATAGCAACGTGCAACTTTTCGCGAAATTCTGTTGAAATCATACAATCAGTAAATTAAAACAAAATTTTTTTTTGGTTTAAATTTTTTTGTCGCGAACTGTTTCATCACATTTAAAACAAAATCAGCGCATGCTTTGAGCTTTATATTTCATAGCAGTATACCAAATTTCAGTTCGATGTGGCTATCAATTCTGGAGATATTTCAAAAAAATATGTAAAATTTCGTGGTTTTTTTCTAGATATCGTTGTTTTATTCGGTATAACTCAAGAAGCACTGATTCAATCATGACGAAACTTTGCAGCTAGTTTAAAAATACCGAAAGACAACTCGATCCGTGCAAAAAATTTCGAGATGATCGTGATATTAGAACAATTTGAAAAAAAAATTCAAATTATTTTTCAAATATTCAATATTCTGTGTTCTTCTTGACATATTATTGTCATTAAATTCTTTATGAACCTCCGAACAGTAATTTTTCGACTATGTACTGGATTCCACTCATGATGTAAAGAAAATGGTGTGCTCATCTGAAAAACGAGTGACGTCAGCAAGATTAAAATACAAAGAGTTGTATATTCTGTGCTTTGAATTAACATGCAAATTCAGACACAATGTTTTTTACATCATGATTCCAATCCGATCTAATCTGTATTCTTGGAAATATTGGGAAAATAAAATTTTGAATGGGTATATCTGCGGAATCTTTGGGTGGATTTTATCCATTCACGAATTCGTCCTTCGTTATTAAGGTCCAAACCTAAGTTGTTCCTTTCGGAAGATATTGTTTTCACGGTCAGTCGTTAAAACTTGTAAATTACACTGAGATAAAATAATGAAGTGCGAAATTTCGTGAATGTTATCGGAAAATGTGATCTGTAATAATAAATATTCCCTTCATTTTAAAAACAAGTTTCATATTGTGGTGTCCTCTACTTGATAGAAATCCATTGTAAACTCAATTAAAAGACACAAGTGTGGTTGATTTCTACTTTATTAGTATTGATGAAGTAGAAATCAACCACACTTGTGTATTTTAATTGAGTTACAAACAAGTATTCGGAAGATAAGTTTTCAAAAAATCCATTGGATGGAGAAGAATCAAATTCTTTCATTTCAGAACAGAATTCTGGTAGAAAAGTATTTTATGAGCTCTCAATAAGGGGTACAAATAGAAATAACTCCACAGAAAATAATCAAGATGGGTTAATTCCGAAGGGGCCATGCTAAAGGGCCAAGCACTGACACTGAATCAAGTGAAATTTAAGTTTCTTCAAATATATCAGGAGCTCGTGTTGCATAAACAATTACAGCACACGAAACGTCTGAGCTGGAACTTTTCGAAAGCTTACATGTTGAATATTCTCAGCACATAGCTTTGCAATCCAGAATCTCGAGGACATCGAATATTACCACGAATGAACTAAGTACATGAGCGAATTCACACTAGCGACATCTTTTTAACTGGTGTGAAATTATAGATTTCGAGGTTTAACAGAAAATCTTCAATATTCTGAGTACTACCCTGTAAATATCAGAAGTGCATGACCCCAGGGGCGCTATTTTCGAGTCATCCGAATCACTTTCGCATGCGAAAGTGAGGTCTAGATTCGGACAAATGTGACAGTTTGGCAACGTGTTGTTTTTCCTTAGAATTTGTATTTGTAGGCAATCCTTATTACATGCCCGAAGCTGACATGATATTAAAACGAAAACACAGTGGATACTCATTAATGTTTTTGATGGATTTTACAGTTTGAAATTGTTTTTATGGGCACTCCTTTTGATTTAATAATTATTGCTGTCCTCTTGTGAACTAATATTAGTGATGGAGTGAATATCCGAAAGTTGATGAACGAAAGACGATGTGGATTAAAGCCTTGTTAAACAATGATTGAAGGTAGGATATATATTATATTGTACCCAAACTCGAATGGATATATCGTCACCTGAATATCTAAAATCAATTACTCAAAGCTTCAGGAATTGAATTATGCTGTGAATATACTACATATGAGGTGTCGAATAGCAGTTTCGGCACAAGGTGTAAACGCAGACTTTTAAATGTCTACAATCTTAGGAATACTTTGAAGGCTCAAAAACTGTTAGTAATTTATATGTTCAAAATATTGGTAACAATATCAAACTAAATGAAGCATATACATATAGAGTGTTTCATTTAAAAAATCATGGTTGAACTGAATGTTCTGAATACTGAACAAAGCATTTTAAATACCTAATTTGAACTTTGTGATCGCAACAGAAGTTGCATGTATAGTTAAATTGAACTCAAATGGTAATTTTGTAGATTCTCAGTTCATCAGAAATCCACTTCAATTAGATTAATTAGTCTCAGTTTGAGCTCATTTGCAGGAGAATTTGAATTTTTTTTCGGTTAAAATACATTTGATTAATATTATACATGGAAAAATTGTTGGAGAATATTCATAAGAGCAATGCAATAAACAATAATTTTGTTGAACATGTTCTATATAAATAGTTGAGTTTTGGTGGATTGAAGTGAAAACTTTGGTGGATTTAACTGAAAACTAATGAAAATCCTATATACAGCGCCGAAAATGTGAAAAATTAAAATGGTAGTTTATCAGGAATCAATACAAGTTTTTTCTGGATCAACTATTCTACCCGGAAAGAAAGTTTTTTTGAATAAAATTTGAAGTATGAATAAGATACTTTTTAAGTGGGTGAAGTGAATTGATTTGCTCTATGGATTAATACACGGTTTTTGAAATAGAGAAAAAATAGTGAATCCGCATGCGGATTTGAATCCAGCTGCCTCGACCCATCCGATATATTTCAGTCGAAAACGAAGCTATGCAAAAGTTCATTTACTGCTGCGCAAGTGCTATGAGTCATTTTTGGACCGTGCAAAGAGATCATCACACCTAAAAAATGAGGCATTTGATCATTTCCCCCATTTTTGTGGTCATTGGGCTTTTTTTATATTCAAAAGATGTTTTAGAGTTCAGAATAATCATTGAAACATTCAAAATTATAATAAAAAAGGTGTTTTCGTGAATAAATCTTGCCCAAGTACACCGTGAATACCACGTTGCCAAACTGTCTCATGGCCGCGAGAGCTCGTAGACGAATTGAATTCGGATGAACTCGAAAATAGCGCCCCTGTTGAATCGAAATCTGACTGCTGATTTCAAAGTTATGGATATCAGAAACTAATGCCAATATGCACCCTATATCTCCGAAACTAATAGCCTAAGGATACAAAACAAGCTACTTTTCCGAAAGGTCAGAACGACGTGCATTCATCATGAGGCTATTTTGGACAATCACCCGTGTAACATTGTGTTAAGTCATATTTTATTTTGAAATTACGTGATTCTACGGAAAAGAACACGGAAAAACATTTTGCTGAAAGTTCCACACCTGTGATTTTTAACCAATCAGAACATGTATTTCTGACAGATCACCAACGCAACGGATGAATTTCAGTGGGAATTTTTCCTTATGGGTACCCAACAGCGAATTATACTGGACATTTCTTTGACGTTTATAATGACAGAACATTTTCTCAATTCGTCTGTTGATGGTGCGGATGAACTTGCCTTTCTTTTGGTCGGATCTATTTGTGGCTTCCGACGGTTAGTATTTTTTGCAGCTCTTGCGTTGACAAATTCTATGTCGGAAAATGGATTAAATTTGCGATTATACCTTTCGAAAAAATATTCCTGCAACTGCTTAGCTATAGAGTTCCACAGAACTCTGATAACACTCTCCTTGTAGTCTTCGGAGTTCTTTTTTCGCATGTTGAAGGCATAGTCTTCAATAATAAGTGCCAGTTCTTTCACAGGTATATCCGCTCTGTCGAAATCATACGCTTTTTTTGCACAAAAGTTCATAAACTGCTTCCATACACTTGCCTTCGATTTCCTAGTATTCGCCGGTGTTAACTGCTTAATATTCTGGCTAATATTTTCTTTACATTCTTGACCGGAGCGAGTCGTGCTGTTTTTGACCAACTCAAAACAGAAATAATTTCTAGCTTACAGTTTCACTGAGTTGCCATGGTAACTAAATAATCGAGTCGAAAAAACCTTCTATATTTTGCAGGTACTTGATGAAGACGAAAATTGATGTTGTTGGAAATAAACACATTTGGTGTAGGATTTTCTTACCGAATACCACACGAGGTCAAATTAAATCCGGAAATTTTTTCTCGCTCATGAATATTTTTAGAAAACTATCCCTCGCCTTCGACTCGGGATAGTTTTCAAAATATTCATGAGCTCGAAAAAAATTTCGGGAAATATTTTGACCTCTAGTGGTATTACTAGTGACAAATTTTCGATTCCATTCTGTACGTATTTTTGTTGCTCGACTTGTTAGTACTTCACTTAATAAAAAAATAAATCTAGTAAAATAAACGTTTTTCTTGATAATTCTCAGCGTTCCTTTCTTTTTCGAACTTTTTTTACTAACTCAGTGCTTTCAAGAACTAACGAGGCTAATAAATTCGGTAAGGAAACTTCAGAATCCTTTAACTCAGAAAGTGATTTTTTCTGAGTGAACATCCTCTGACACAAGATCAATCTTTTCAGTTTCCTGAAAGTTCTGATGAAAATCGGTCATTTCTGGTTCAGTGAGTCCTCGAATGGAATTCGGCCTAATTGATAAAGCCCTAGGATTCAAAACATCAAGATAAACCTCCATCCTAAGAACCGTAAACATCTACAAACGATCAATCAACTATACAGGAAAAAGTTCGTCCCTTGTAGCAAAGTATCGCGTCATTCGGTTCGTATCAACAAATTCCTTCGGGTTTTTTCAACTCGACATCGATCAGGAAAAGTCTTGTGGAAGGGATATTTTTCACGAATTTATTTGGTAGTTTCGAAGGACTGAAAACGTAATTCATCATTTCGTGGAGAGCTTTCGTGTGAAGGTGGCAATGAACACTTTTTTTCACGAGAAAATCTTCATATATGGGGGTTTTTCCTGAATTTGTGTTATTACTGCAAATGCAAATTTGAACATAATTATTATGGGTTTGATTCATAATTTTCCCAAATTATTTTCAGAAAGTATTCATAATCAGATTTCAAAATTAGGGTTTGGGATTTGTCATGCATGCACGAAGTGACAACGTTGTTCAGTAGAATTGCTTTTTCTGCTATAGAATAACGAAATAGTTATTCCTATTCTGTGGTACACACATAGAACTTATAACTTACAATGGAAGCGGTGAGGGAAAGAGAAACGTGTTGTCTAGAGAAAGATAGAGCTAGGAGTGGCAAGAAGCCACCAAATCGCATTCAAAAGCATCTTATTTCAGGCTTTTTGTAAGATTTTTCAAAGAGTTTTCTTTTTGAAGTGTGTATATTTTAGTTAAAGAACATGGTTAAATCTTGATCAGCCGTAAATTGCACAAACAGGTTGTGAAAAGGCCAAAATATCAAATTTTTATTTATTTAAAACTGATTTGTTTTATTTTTTTCCTAATTTCTGAATAAGAGATAAGACTTTCTATATATTACAGATTTTCAAAGGACAATTAATGTCCTGAGGAAAAGAGGGTAAGTGGCGGTACGAAAAAAAAATTTGTTCCCACGGACACCATTTCAATTTGCAGCAAGCATTTTGTTTAAAATTATTATTTACATTGGTATAAATGAAATTTTGTTCGAATGAATCAAGTTATTGAATCACAAATGTTAATAAATGTTGAATAATTCTTCCAACATTGGATTTTGGATTGATTGAAAGTTTATTTAATTGAACATCACCGGCGATATCAATCGGCATTTTGCGCGCATGTTCCTATTAGGGGAACAGTGTGCTATCGTTTCATCCACATGTCTGTAATATTCGAATTTCGTGCCGAAAATGGTCTCAAACCACTAGGTTGGACTCGCTGATGACGAATCCAGTGTCAAAATCGATTCTGCCGTCCGACAGTGGACACGATAACGATCGAACAGAGCAAGCTAGCGACTTGAAACTTCCAGGGTAGGCCGTGTATCAGAATGCCGTGGTTAAGTTCGTCAATGGGCTAAATCAGTGAAACGGTTTCGAAGCTATAGCTGTTTGAAATTTTGAGGTTATTTCCCTGATATTTCGGAAACTGATGAAGCGATTGAGTTGAAACTTTACAGTTAGTTGGAGCAAAACAACGCGCAACTTTTGCGAATTTTTTTTCAGTTCGTACTGTAAGTAGATATAACAAAAATTTTCTCGAAATTTTTTCGAAAAAATTTTTTTTTTCGGAAACTATTGATCATATTCCAAAAAAATCTGCTCTGACCTTGACCTTCATACTTCACATCTGTGTGTACCAATTTTCAATTCGATACGATTATAATTTTCTGAGATATTGGGAAGAAATATGTCAAATTTCGTGGATATTCCCTCGGTATCGTTGTTTTTCCGGAATAATTTCCGGAATAACTCGAAAAACCTAGAAAAGCAATTAAGTGAAGTCAGCAGCTTTTGCGAGTGTTTCCTTTTGTTGTTTTATTTGCTGCTGACTTCACGTCAGTGCTGCGCTATAGGTTTTTTATTTTTCTTTCGTGATGTCCTTGAAATTTTAAGTACCTGCTTAGTACATTTTTGTGATATCAGAACAAAGAACAACATGAACCAAATTTCGAGAATAATCTATTATTAGAAAATAATAGAGTTCGAAGAAGATATTAAAAAAAAGAATTGCACGAAATGAAAAAAGAATGAATTCAAGAGGAGATATATAGGTGGTCTCAACTCCATTTTTTCATATGACTCATTTAGATTTTATAAATTCTGATTAATCAATATCCCTGAATCAAGAAATGAATATAGAATATCATTTCGACTTAAGTCAATATTTTTCAGCAATATTTTCACCTAATTATCATTGATGTCAAATATAATACTTCTGTATCATAAAATAATCTTTCATTTTAATGCTCCTACTGCATTGTAAATTTTTAGTTCTCCTGATGAAGGAATAATAAAATCTCGAAAGCTTGCTCCAAGAAAAAAGTACCTACATCAATCATTTTTATCTAATTCCTGCTATTTTCAGTAATCCATTTTTGTAGCTATAAAAACAAATAATCCTTTAGCCAATGTAAGCTAATTTTCATACGCATTTAATGCTTTTTAAATGGAATACGCGGGCTTTCTGCCACCACTAGCTCTATCTCTCTCGGCAACATATTATATACCTGGAAGGGACCCGTTTCGAGCGACAAGTGAAGCCAATTCGTTGCTTATGCAACCCGCGAAGTGGACGGGTATCTATCTCTTTCTTCCTCATTGCAGTAAAGGGAACACTGTAGCATTTATTCTAAATCTTTTTAATTTTTCATTTCCAATTAGGAGAACTTGATTTTTTTTCTGACTAATTCGTGAAGAAGGCAGGATTGAAGAAGATCGCACGTGTTCAAGTGAAATTTCAACTTAGTGAGCGGTTTTTCTGGGGAACAGCACATTATCATCCTCCGTAAATTTGCGTTTTTTTGCCGAAAATGGTTCCAAGCGACCAGGTTGGACTCACTGATGAAGAGTTCAATGTCAAATTGAATTTTATTCAGCCGCCAGTTGCCACGATAACTTACTACCGAGAAAAGCTATAGCGACTTAAAAAATTCAGAATAAGTTCGTTAATGGGCAAAATTTACCTTACAATTTCGAAGTTATATCCATTTCAAATATATTTTATTATTTCCTTTATATCTCAAGAAGTACTGATGCGATCAGATTGAAACTTGCTAACTGATTGCATGAAGAATTGTTAAAAAAATATTTTTTTCGGAAACTATCAATGAGATTTCAATGAAACTTGGCGCAGACCTTGAAGTCGAATCTAAACAGCAATATTCGAAATTTCAGCTCGATTCGACACACATTTCCAAAAATATCGGAAAAAAGTATGTCAAATTTCGCATTGGCAATGAATTTTAACCAGCGCTTGAATTTTCCTGACTTCAAGTCAGTGCTTTTCGAGAAGTATTTTCCTATGTTCCTATTATTTGAATTTATTGTAATAATGATGAAACTATCGTCAATCGTCAATGCACAGCTCACACCAACATAATTATTCACTTTTTGAACCACACGCGGTGAGGGAAGAGATAGTAATGGCATATCAGAGAAAAATAGATATTCATTTTCAAAAATATTGCACTTTCTAAACGATGTAATACCCAAAAACTACCTGAATTTCCAATTGAAACCAAATTTGAGCCGTTAAACACCATTTACTTCAATGGGTGTGACAGGGAGAGGTTACCGTAATTAGCGCTATCTCTGTTTCGTTGCCCCTTGTTACGCTTTAGGCTTAGTTGACGAAGGGTCGGGTCCTTTCCAGGTAGTAATATAGAGTTCTATGGGGTACACACGTGTTCTTCGTCAATATAACCAAACAATTTCCGTTTGCGAATTGTCAGTATGACAGTCTGTGCTCTTCTTTTTCTATTCCTTGATCGTTGTCTTCTACTCTAACCAGATCGAAGTATAGCTATCTCTGTTTTCCTAAGCAAAGTAACACATTTGACGTCCTTTTCTTTCCGAGAAAGCTGAATTCGACGTTGCCATATCGTGCACTCATGACAAATCCCTTCAAATGCAAATCCCCATTTTTATTTTTAAGTTTTAGGTGATCAAACATTTTTTTAAAAATATAATGTTGAATTTATTTATTTGAAATGTGATGTTCGAAAGGTTTTTCATGAAAATTACTTCATTTTCGTTTAAAGGAAAAACCCCCATTGAAGAAGATCTATTTGTTGGAGTAAATGTTTTCAATGCTTCTGGATGGTATACCATGATAGGTAACATAAAGATACGAGGATCGACAATTAACATATCGCTGGGTCAAATTTGATAGACCAATTAAACAATTAATTTAACTAAATAATCAAGCCGACAAAACCTTCTATGTTTTGCAAGTACTTGATGAAGACGAAAATTGATAGTGTTGGGAATAAACACATTTGGTGTGGAATTTTCTTACCGAATACCACACGAGGTCAAATTAAATCCGGGAATTTTTTGACCTCTAGTGGTATTACTAGTGAGAATTATTCATTAAGCAAGAAGCGGATGGAAAAAAAACAAGTAATATTATTCTGGTATGCAGGGAGGAAACACATCGTTGTTTCTCATCTTTTCTCCCACGTGGAATTGAAGAAAAGCCCCCGAGATATTATGATACGCTCATGGTATTTTGGTACGAAGTGCAAGATGACAAAATAAGTCCTACAAATTCCAACCTGTTGTAAGCCATGTCGGCATATTATAAAGATTGAGGGGAGCATAAAATATAACTCCGTGCTAAGCTCCCTAATTCAAGTCTTTATAACGGTCGCAAATGAAGCTAATGGGAAATGTGAAATATGGAACATCGTCCTCCATTCAACTCAAATAGGAAAATCCACATTTTTCACAATTTTATGAATGAGGATATATGGGATGAACTACGAGTAGGTATTCTCGTTCCGGAAGTAGTGAATTTAGGCTACCATACTTTAATTGAAATTCTCCTGAGTCTTCATCACTTGCGGAAGTCCTTTTTGCATTGTGCGGTGAATCGTTTTTAATGAATTTTCTGGATCTGAATATATTCAGGGAATCCTGGTTCAGCATCACTCGATCCAGGTTTGAACTTGTATTTGGAAGTACAGCTTATTTTCTAGTAGGACATTATAGATACAGATACAGTAAAAAAAACTGTTAAACGCACTGACGTGAAGTCAGCAGCTTTTACGCGCTTGTTCACATTGCGAAATGGTGACTTAGAAATTTCAGTGAAATTCCAATGAAATTTAAAGATGTTCAAAAAAAATTCATCTCGATCAGATGAATATTTTTCGAGTCATTGAAAAAACAAATGGCTGTAGCACAAAATCCATTCAGTAGATTTGGCCCATTAACGAACTTAAATGAGATATTCAGGATATTAACCTAACCTGAAAATGTCAAGACTCTAGGCCCAGAATCAATTTTGACCACGGATTCTTCATCAGTGAGTCCAACCTAGTCGTTTGAGACCAATTTCGGCTCAAAATTCGAAAATAACAGACATCGTGACGAAATGATAACGCGCTGTTTCCCAGAACAAGCGCGTGAAAAGTAGAATCTGTTCAATGCGGAAAATTCAATCTTCAATATTCTATAGAAATTTTCACCTTGGGGAAAGAAATGACTTGGCTTTCAGCATGTTATGTCCTTTGATGTCTAAATTAGTTTTAGCTGAAATCGACAATTAGGCACTCGACCTGTCAAAATAAATCCAATATGGAGCGAGAGGGCGCACAACGTGTTTACTTGGTGTCTAGTGCTATTTATTTGGCCGTTTTAGAGCATTTCTAAGTATGTTAAATCAGTGGAAATATGCATTTTGATGAATTGGCATCTTATTAATCGAATTTTTTTTTTGATTACGATATAAATTGAACACTTTAATGTCGAAGGAGGGTATTTAAGGAGTGCAAACCAGAGTTTGATTCGAAATTATATCCCTTATTGAAATGAAAGAGTCGAAATCAATTGAAAAACAGAGAATTGCAGTCCATGATGAAAACGGCGGTTTTGAGTATCAAGAAATCAACCGCCCAAAGGCAAAAAATAAAAGGAAAATGCCAAAAGGATAGCAGGAGCATAGTTCACACTGAAAAAGGCTTCAAAAACCCCAACTCACTCAGGAACGAATTACCAATACCAATATGAAATAGATTATTCCCAATTTGAGTGTGTTAAGTGTCAATTTGATTTTGTTAAGTACCGATTTGAATATGTTGATTTTGTTCGGTCTAAATTGGAAGTTGAAGAGGTATAGTACTTGATTGAAATAAGAACGTGAAGGTTCCTGAAGAATTTCATGAGAACTATATTATTAAAAATCGCAGAATTATGAAATATTCGATAAACGATATTCGGGATTTTTTCCAAAAGTGTTAAAATGACATGTTCATCACGGAGCTCTGCTCAGAGTTGTGCTTTCACATATAATTTCATTGTAGCGAGCGCCCTCTCTCAGCTCTTACTTAAGTCGCGCGCGCAGTACCATCTTGCGTCTTAAGTATTCCTACGTTACCACCTGTAACGCTTGGCCAACATCATCGGTCAACGTACAGGGGGCGCTAGCGCGCACGCTGTCCCGGTTGCATCCTCTGAAGATCTCGGAAGTACGCTCATCGCCAACGGTCCGGTACACTCCCTTGTGGTCCTCACAAGGGGTGTTCACTCACGTAGACATGTAAACGGTTTAGATTGGTGCATGCCCTGAAGAGTTCCCTCAAACTAAGGCCGGACGAAACATGACACTGTCCCAAAGAGGTTGAAACAACCTCGCAACCCTTCAAAGACTTCATCATCATATGGATAATGCATGAAGGTACGTCTTTCTTGAATTTTCTTTAGTAAACCCCCATCACATACTAGCCGTTAGGCCGACCTTAAACACAATAACTTCTGGAAGAAACGACTTAGAAACTTGATATTTGTAGAGAATATTAGGGGTTTAATTACGAAGGCCGAATTCGTAAATGGGTTAAATCAGCCCAATGATCCCTTAGATATACCCATTCAAAATTTTATTTTCTCAATATTTTCAAAAAAAGAGATCAGATCGAACTGAAATCCAGTACTTCATCGAAAAAAACCTAAGAAAGCACTACCGTGTAGGCAGCAGCTTTTGCGCGCATGATCAAATTCGTTGCCAAAGCGTCATCTCATCTCAATTGAACATGCGCGCAAAAGCTGCTGTCTTCACGGCAGTGCTTTTCTAGATTGTTATTCAGACGTTTGAATGGGTGCGCTTTCATTTTCATCGATCTGATTAATCGGTGTATCTCCCCCTCTCTTCTCTCACGCTCTCCACCAAAGAAGAGAGAGATAGGGGTTAATAGATTCATCAATTCGATGAAAATAAAAACGCACCTGATCTCTTTGTAATCAGCTACAACTTAATGGTTATATTATTTGTATCGTGGTCTTCTAATGCTATTATTTTGGAACTTGGAACCATGGAGGTAGGAAGAAAGGTAATAGAACTCTGTAAGTTAGATAACTTTCCCAAGCATTGCTTACTGTGAGCGACTAAGGGCCACTTGCACCGTATTACAAAACCATAGATTAAGACCATAACCAAGGTTTAGGTAAAAAATTATCTTGCACCGTCACGAAATCCTCGTTTAATGGCCTTAACTGACTGTTAAATTTAAGCCCTGGAATTTGGGGGTTTAAAAGAAGGATTAATGGTAAGCTTCGAAATCTAACCCTACTTTCGAGCGATTTCGCACAAGTTTGACATTTTTCTGGACGTAACCACCAGTTTGTTTACATTTTTGCGCGCATGTTCTAGGGGAACAGCGTGCTATCGTTTTGTCCAAATGTCTGTAATTTTGGATGATTGAGCCGAGAATGGTCTCAATCGACTAGGTTGGACTCACTGATGACGAATCCGGTGTCAAAATTGATTATGTCCGGCCGGCCGTAGACACGATAACTGTCGACAGAAGCAAGCTAGCAACTTGAAACTTTCAGCATAGGTTGCGCATCGGAATGCCGCGGTTAAATTCGTTAATGGGCCAAATCGATCGAATAGTTTCGGAGTTATAGGCATTTGAAGTTTTGAAGTTATTTATTTTTTATTTCAGAAACTACCTGAGCGATTGGATTCAAACTTGGCAGTTAGGTGGAGTACAATGACGCGCAACTTTGAACAAAATTTCGTCAGGATCATATTGTCAGTAATTTTAAAAAAAAATTTTTTTCGAAATTATTTTCCAAAAAAATTTTGTTTTCGGAAACCATTCATCATATCCAAAAAAAATTATACTCACACTTTGACCTTCTAATTTCACAGCAGTGTACCAAATTTCAGTTCGATACGATCATAAGTTTTGGAGATATCGGGAAAAAATATGTCAAATTTCGAGGTTTTCTTCTCGATATCGTTGATTTTTTCGGTATAACTCGAGAAATACTGATTCAGTCCTGATTAAACTTCACAGCTAGTTTTAAGATGCTGAAAGACAACTTTATGCAAAATTTCGTGATAATCGTGTTATTAGAACAATTTGAAAAAAAAAATTTCTATGATTTTCTCATCATATCATCCTCATTAAATTCTGTATGAAACTTCGAACTGTTATTTTCGATGAAGTACTGGATTTCAATTCGATCTGATCTGTATTTTCGGAAATATTGGAAAAATAAAATTTTGATTGGGTATATCTACGGAATCATTGGGTGGATTTTACCCATTCACGAATTCGGCCTTCGTAATTAAGGTCCAAACCTTCTCTACAAATATCGAGTTTCTAAGTTGTTTCTTTCGGAAGTTATTGTGTTTACGCAGTCGGCCGTTAGGCCTTTTTGAAATTTTTTTGTTGTTTACATTGGATATTCATGAAGAACTCGTACGAGTTAATGGATTTGATAATCAAATTTTGATTAAAAATTATTGAATTTCAGATGATATTCATGAAAAATGATATACAGAGATAATGACATCAGTAGGCATTGATTCGTATCTTTTAAAGCATGAAGAATTAACATCAGTATTTCCAATAAGTTCGAAAATTGAAAATGGTATTTCATATAAGCCTTCAACTATTTGAAATGATAAAGTTAGAATGATATGCATATTTATTTTCAAGAGCGAAGAGCAGAATGAAATCGAAGACATATTTGGAATGAAAAACCTTAGTTTCATGAAGATTCTTCAGTACTATTTTATTTACCCAGATAGCACAGGACGTCCTGAGGACGTCCATTACATGTCCATATTTGGTCGGAACGTCCAGGACCAATTCTGGACGTTTTAAGAACGTCCAGGTCGTTAAATCCTCAGAACGTCCAGAAAGCGACCTCCTTAGAACGTCCATTCTAAGTACGAAGATCATATCTTCGAATTGTTCATTTGTGTGATTACTGGCATTATTCAGATCGAGTGTATATTTTGCTATTGGATCATGACAACAAACATTCAATTTTATACAATGTTAATACCATATCCTCGGAATTAAGAATAAGGAGACGGTTATTGTGGTTCTGTGTTCTTTTGTGAAGTGTGACCGTCATGGCAGATGTCAATGGTTTTTAGCGGGACGCCACACGAAAGACAAAAATGAAAATAGCTAAGGAAAATATATTATTACAGAGACATTGTCTCAGATTATTATTCAGATCAGATTAGATTCTCAAAGGATATCAGTGATTTCAAGGAATATTGAGATACCGAATGGTTAGTAAACATTATAATGTCTATGTCTACCTATATTACATCATTCCTTTTTCGTGCCTATTTGTCTGCTGATTGACGGTTCACAACAAATTTGTATCCGTTCTAGCCGGTTTTGTTAACTGTTTTAGGTTTCCCCTGAACTCAGGCTGACAAAAAGGCACAAATAAAGTATTCAAGTGGTACGAGTTCCAATCATTTCATTCTCCATAATAAATTCAATTATAGGATATTGAGTAAATGATGCAAGTCATTCCAAGAACTTGCTCCACAATGTTGCTGTATGTTCGATATTTCATATACCGTTGAAAGCAAGATCTTAAGCAAGAACTGCTGAAGAAACAAGTGACTTGGAATCAGAGTTCAAGTCAAAAACCAATTCTTTCTTCAACGAAGAATCAATAGGTGATATAAGTCTTCTTCCTTCTCTTTAAATAAAAAAAATAGTTACTTATAGAATTTCTAAACAACATACACATACACCATGTTCAATAACATATTCTTCATTTTACAGTTAATGAGACAGTTTCAGAGCCTAAAAGTATTAATGGTGAGCTAAGTTTTGATTATATACGATTGAATAACTGTTTTCAGAAATATATTTGAATATATCTAATTTTTTCTTTATAGGTGATTGACAAGATGGTAAATCATCTGAAGTTGTCCAGGATATGTTGGACTCTTCCGTCCATTCTGATACTTCCTTCCATTCAAAGGAGTCTGATGGAATTCACAACGATAAATATAATTTAAATTTTCCTTTGATTTCAGAACAAGAAATAATTGAATTTGATGCTACTTTAAATATTGAAACAAATGAAAATGTTAGTTGATTTTATATTTTTGCTCTTTATTGTTCGTAATACATATTATAATGTTGCTTCGAATCATGAGAATGAAGAGGGTTTTTGTGATGAATAAGAAAATTACTTTGCAGGTGAATGAATGCAAAAATAGGAGGTACAAACAATTATAATATGGTGAAGCAAATATTGATTTTATTGATCACTAATGATCAAACAAGTAGTTGGTTGGGGCCAAAAGTAAAGAAGTCATGTATCATGAAAGTCACTGAGCTAATTATAAGTGAGTATTTTGTAGTCACTGCCTGTACGTTGAAGTAAATATCACAATATATTAGGCACCAAAATTGATTTCATATTCACCTTGAAAAATAGGGGTATTTGAAAGAATATTTTATTAATTTTTTTTATAGAATAATGTGAACACAGGTGCTCACATTTTTCCATATAATTCTCACACACCAGAGATTTTGAATTATGATTTTCCCCAAAAAAATAAAAAATAAAAACTGCTTTATAATGATCAATACTGAAGAATTTGGAATTGCATCTTGATCTGCCATTCAGTTTGGATAAACAATTTAAATTATTTTCAGGTTTAGCTGAGAAGCCAGACAGGACCAAGAAAAGAAACTGAATCGTCAATTCTGGCATGGTTGAAAAGGGCAGAGGAGAGGAAAGGTGTGAACTCAACAAGTTTTGATATCAAACAACATATAAATATTGTTTGGAAAAAACTCCTTCTAAATAAAAAATTATAAATTATTTTCACTTATTTCCTGGAGGAATTCTGATGAATAATGAATCAATTCATTTCATTTGAAGGAGACAGGACATGGATATATACAGTGTGTCAATGTGAAAAGGTACAACACTTATTATTTCTGCCCCTATACAAAATCAGTAAATATGCAGTAAACGGTAATCTTTGGTTGGTTGGGCGGACATTTTGAATTGGTTCTAATCAATTTTCATAAACCCTGTGAGGCTGATGACAGCAACCCCTATAATGTTACATGGGAAGGGGTGTTGAGTGACACCTTGTTTCGAAAGTAATTTGATTGTCTTCCAAAAAAAAATACATCTGACCTTTTTGTTAGTACTTCCGAAAAATTGATAGAAAAAGTTTCAATGAAACATGAAAATGTTGAAAAGCACTTTCGAGTTACATTGCAACTCTTGCTATCAATTTTTCGGAAGTACTAACAAAAAAGGCCAGGTGTATGGCTTTTTTAGAAAAATGATCGAATTACCTTTGAAAGAAAGTGTCACTCAACACCTCTTCCCATGTAAGATTATAGGGGTTGCTGTCATCACCCTCACAGGGTTGATAAAATTAATTGGAACCAACTGTATAAAATGTCCCTGTACAGATAAAAGTTTAACAGTTTTTGCATTTTTTCTGATTCCGCATGGGGCGAGATATAAAGGTGGTGCCTCTTGAAACTGACACACTGTAGAATAACCCCTCGATATCTTCATGCGCCCCCAACTATGTCCATGAAACGTCCTTAAAAGGACGTCTGTAAGACGTCCTATGAATGTCCATTTTAAATCCTGAAAGGCTCTATTATGGACGTCTTGAGGACATCCTGATTAGTAACATTGGACGTTCTAAAAACGTCCATAAGACGTCCACGTCCGTAAAATGGACGTTTTGAGGATGTCCCGAATGTCCGAGCTGGACGTTTTAAGAACGTCCCTAAGACGTATTTGTGCTATCTGGGTAGTGATGTATTACGTGGAAAGCTCTCATATACAACTTTATCATTGTGCAGGTGCTGTCTCTGTGCAATCATTCTCTTCGATTATATATTTTTTCGGTGGGTTTTTCAATAGATGGATCTTGATTTTTCATATCTTATGGAAATATGGTAGAACCCATAAAATGAGTTTCATCTTTTGAATTAAAATATTTCATCAACTAGGATTAAAATAAACAACATGAAGCTAGTCACAAGTATCAATTCATGAGAAAGTAACCAGATTTGTAGATTAACTTCAATCTAGCTACATTCAGCCTCGGTGCAAGCCGAATATTTAAACCAGAGCTTAATAAGTTTATCGTCGCTTAACTAACTGAAGCTTAAGACGAAAACGGTGCAATTTGCCCTAATGTACTAATAACTACGCCATGTTGTCGAAAGTCCAGAACTGTACCAAACGCTGCCAGCGTGACCTCTAGTCAATATAATAAATATATTGGTTAATACGAATTTGTATATTTATTGTAACACCCAACTAATAATATATCGGCATACGAAATAAATATATTGCTGCAACTAATAAATATATTGGCTCGAAAATATATATGTTTGACAACACACTTCGGTCCCAAACGGCGCCTCATAGACCCTGGTGTTAGGAAATTGAATTTCATGATGTGAGGCTTATAAAATTTCCACCGAGCCTTTCTCCAGTGAAGTTATTCTTAAACCAGGTTTCTTCTTTTGTTTCATTTTCATAGTTAATATTCCCAAACAATAATTTTCCCGAAACTCCGTTTCCGAATGAAAAGCAGTTTGAGTTGACGTTGATTGGAGTAATATATTTTTTATTTTTTCTTGGTCAATCCAGGGGAAAACAGATTTCATTCTGACGCACTTTCACCGGTTTTATTAGTTATTTCGTCGCTTTAATATCAGCTCAGTTTTCAATAACCGAGAAAGGTGCGATAATAATTCAGGGCATCTTGTTTTATTGAGGGGTTTAAGTACTTTCAGACCGCTTTTTCAGGTCACGTCTGTGGAATATGATGCTGAAATTATGTGATATCTGAATTTTATCTACTGATTAATCAAATGAAAACGACTCTTTCGCCCAGGAAAATCGATCTTATCTGGTATAATTTTAGGTATATTATTTTATTTTCACAGCTTCCGGTAGACAATTAGTTCAGACTGACGAGGATTTAATTCATCTATCCTGCCATTCATCTGCATCTGTTTTTCGAAATATAGGATGTTCCTGAGTTGAGAAGATTCCTTGAATAGTTTGAGTAAACAAGTCCCTCAACCATAAGACCGCAGACTTTTCGTTTTCGAGATACAGGGTGTTAAAGTTTGAATTTTTTCAAGTTTTTTCTTACAGAATCTGCATATTGGGGTCTGAATTTAAGATTGCAGTGCCACGGTGGCCAGTTTGAGAACCTTAGGTAGAGGGGTAGGAGCTAGGTTTTCCAATTTTTGCTTGTATATTTGATTGATTAAAATTCGATTTAACAATATTTAAATATTTTTTCAGTTGACAGAAATGATTCTGTGTATATATTTTTCATTTTTATGAAAATACCCTCTCAGATCTACTGCTCAAAAAGTTGAAAAACAGATAGTATTATGAAATATACTTTTTGGAATAATAGACAAATACTCATAACTTTACTATTTATACAGTGAAGGACTGAATTCATACAATATATTGTGAATAAAATTAATACATTCACATGAAACGAATGCTATTTGTACGGTAAGCCTTATTCATTATGGATTGACAAATAAATTCTTCCAACACTCATATGATTGGTCCTGAAAAAACTGTAATAAATAAGCCTTGTACAGCTTTGATTTCATCGGCAGAAGCACTTTAAGTTGAGAGTTTTCATCACCAGATATTTCCTTGTTGAGACTCTCTTGTTTCAATCGGTCATCCCTAAAACATTCACGCTGTTCCTTAATGATCAGTTCAACAGGCAGATTTCTGGAAGGCATTGCATTGCTCCTAAGTAACTTTCTCTGCTTGGATTAGTTGCCTGGAAAACAATTGAATTGAATTCATGAATGTGATCTAATATTTCATGAGCAGTTCGTGCTTACCTCTATAAAAATGATCATCATCGGTAAAATGCAGGTAACAGACTGTCATAAATCTTGTTCGTTGGTTCACCAATTTTGAGTTACAAGTTGCGAAGGTTTTATCGATTTTTCAACACTTTCAGGCCAGACTTGTTGAATTAAGTTTTTTCACCCAAACTCGAAATTTTTCACCGGGCTGTGGAAACCTATTGAAAGAGACATTTGAGTTTGCTTTTTATCAGTAGGAACACTTGTAACATTATACAAACGCCAAGAAAAATGCATAAAATTACTCATTTTCTTGACATTTCTTTTAACTTGTCAATGATAATCCCAGTACCTCGGGTTACTCTGATAGCCACTAGAGGGAGTATCGCTATTTTCATTCACCAATTCAACTGATTATAGATATTAAAAATTGGAGTTCACACAATGTGACCTGCCAATTTCGATTGCAAATCTACAGGGTGATATTTTTTCCGGAACACAGTGCCTTGTTATCCTCCAGAACTTTTGTTTGGTGAGCCACTATTCTTGTAAGAAAATCCGCATTCTCATGTAAGTTGTAAAATGGGGTCAGAATTAATTTTCTGCTGCCTCACGCTCGACATTGTGAATACTGTTACGTCCGAAAGAAATAACTTATCGATATTTGTAGAGTAGGTATGAAGCTTAATTACAAAGGCTGAATTCGTGAATGGGTAAAATCCACCAAATGATTCCGCAGATATACTCAATCAAAATCTCATATTCCAAAAAAAAACGAATTAGTCACATTGAAATCCAACACTTTATTGAAAGATGACAGCTTGAAGGTTTATACGAAATTTCATGAGGATAATATGATTAGAAGATTAGCAGAATATTGAATATCTGAAAACAAAATTTTATTCGAACGATCATCACGAAACCTTGCACAAAGTTATCCATCAGCGTTTCGGAACTATCTGCTCGATTTCATCATGATCGATTCAATATTTTTTGAATTATTCCGTAAATAAAACAACGATATCGAAATTTAACACATTTTTTCCCAATATCTCTTAGTGTTATAATTATATCAAACTGTTTAGTTTAGTGCACTGCTGTGAATTCAAAACATGGACAAGAGTTTCTTCGAATATGATGAACCGTTTCCAGGGTAAAAAATTTTTTCGAGAGAATTTTTTTTTTCAATTTCATGACCAGTTGCACATCCTGGTAATTAATTTCCAATCTTTTTTTCAATTTAACCAGTTCAGTAGTTCCTGAAAGATAAGGGAAATAATCTCAAGAGTTCGAATGACTATAACTCCGTTTGACACCGTATTCGTCATCAGTGAGTCCTATTCAATATTTTGATACTATTTTCAGGAAAAAATTCGAAAATTATAGACATTTGAACAAAACGATGGCACGTGTGATTCTGATTTAATGATTTAATTTCCAAATAAACATAAACATAAACATCAATTTATTGCCATAATCAGTGAAAATACAAAGGAAGAGAGAAAGACGTCAAACAAACAACAGACTTAACTATGCTCTGGAAGGATATTCCATAAATTCCTTGATCGAATATGTTTCGATTTTCACAATGAGATTGGTAATTTCAGATTAAAAAATTTTATATCAGATAAGATGATAAAGTTTTTGGGTATTATGTTAAACAGCTTCGTGCACATATATTTTGAATTCTTTTCAGTAAGTGTCAAGGAATGCCTTGAAATGTGATATGGAATTTTGCGCCTTGTACTGTTTTTATTCAACAGATCATCAAAATATTCAGGATATTTTCTCAAGAACAATAAACACTCCAATAATACAGTCCTTAAAGGGTAAGCATGGAATTATTTTCAAAATAACCTCTACACGATTCTTAGTTACCCAAACCAATTATTGCCCTCAAAGCAATTTTGGCAGAATAAGTAATTGATTTATATCGCTGCTTCCACCCCATACAACAAGCCTATACATGAGAATCGAAATGAAATTAGAGTAGTAGATTGTCTTTAGGAGTTCCACACATACCCTCCGAAACAATACTCTGATCATGTACAGCACTTGATTCAGTTTTTTGCTGACTAGATTCTCATGGTCAACCCATTTAAGATGACAGTCTAACGAAACTCCAAGAAATTTCGTAGATATTGAAAATCTGACTGGAGTGTTATCCAATCTTATTGATTGAGGATATATATTCTTCGACTGAATCCTTCTAAAATCACGCACTCAGTTTTACCAACATTTTGAGCGCAATGCTGCTGTACTGAATTGAAGAGTGACTGAACCTGTCCAATACTCGAATTGAGATCTTTATACTGTAAGAAGGCACTGGCATCATCAACAAATGATGAAAGTTCAAGATCATTGATGTAAACCAAAAATAAAAATGGTCCCAGAATACTTCCTTGCCACACTCCTACATTGCTGGTTTTATCTCTTGACGTAACAATCTGATCTCCATCATCAATGCAAACCCTCTGAACTCTTTCGGATGAATAGCTTTTAAACCACTCTAGTTGGCAGTCTCGTATGCCACAAATAGGGAGCTTCATCGAAAGGCGTTCATGATCTATGCTGTCGCATGCCTTAGACAAATCCAGAAGAAACCCAATAAAGACCTGATCATTCTCCAAAGGATCAACAATATCACAAACCAATTCAAACATTGCTGTTGTAGTATTTCTATTTTTAAGGTGATAAGGATAATGAGTCTCAGAGATGTACTATCCATTATTTTTTAGGTTTTTATGGGTTTTCACTCCCAATATCTGAAACAGAACTATTAAAAATTAAATAAAAATTATTTCTTTCATGCAAAACGCCCTTGCGGATTGCAGTATCAAATTATTCGTCAAGGGCAGTTTCTTGCAGACAAGATTGCCTAATGAACAATACAGGAACAATACAAACGATAAAGAAAACAAACTGTGACGTTTCAGAGTACAAACTGTCAATGTGACAAAAGTCTCAAATCGAAAGAAGATAATTCTCGAAATTTTCTGCTTTGTCTGATGAAAGAGTCAGATTTGTACTCTGAAACGTCACAGTTCGTTTGTTTATTGTTTTTTATTGTTCTTGTATTGTCCATTAGGCAATCTTTTCTGCAAGAAACTGCCCTTGACAAATAGTTTGAGACTGCAATCCGCAAGGGCGTCATGAAAAAAACAATTTTATTTAATTTTTAATAGTTCTGTTTCAGATATTGGGAGTGAAAACCCATAAAAACCTTAAAAGTAATGCAAAATCCTCCCAAAACAAGCTTCAATCGATACTTATGTACTAGCCACTTTCCAAGAAAGACTCGGTATCTGATCATACATCTATCTCTCCATAAATTCCGATATCCTCTTACAGGAGACCGAATGCAGACTCTCGTAATATTCACCCATAGTAAAATAATGGGCCCTCCATCATCACTTCACTCATGTAGTGATAAATTAAATTGTCGAGACTCCGAGCTACACCAGCATTAATTCAATGCTATCACAATACACCGAACTATATCATCCTGTAGCAGAGCACATCCTTCCGCTTTCAAACAGTGCGCTGTTTTAGTTTTTATGCTTTTTAAAATATCATTATAGTTTGAAAGAGCGATAATTTGCATTTGGCTCTGTTTCATTCAGCTTAGCGGTGTCCAGTGAAAATTTTACATTTTGCTATGAAAAAATGTACTATTTGCAAGAATAATATAACAGCATTTTCATCTCCGATTATATTCCTGATCGACAATGTTTTGAAATAGGCTTCGATCTTTCGATTAATTACTGAAATTGAAAGATTAATTTGGTCCATGAGAATAAAACGGAACTGAATATAGCCTCGTGAGGATTTTTCATTGTTTTTTAGGATTTTCTCGGTTTTGATGCCTTATATCTAAAATAGAAATATTGAAATTAAATGAAAAATGCGTTCCCAATGAAAAAAACACAATTGTTATGCAATTTTCAATGTTTATGAACACTGAAGCCGGCGGAAGGACATCCTGTTTTCTCTTATTAACGTCGGAATTCACGGGAATTCCTATATTTCTCGCAGCTATTAGTAACGTTAAAGCATGCAGACCTTTGGCACGGGCTTGACCTTGAGATATTAACGAGGATTAATGAAACTTGAATGCATCTGTGTTGACGGAATGCGCGAAGCCGTAATTTAACAGCACGTGCTAGTGTTTGCCGTTCAGATCAAAACTATCGAAGCCAAAACATAACCTAAGAATTAGCGCTCTCTAGACTGAGATATGAATCGCTTTTTCTCTGTGAAACACTGTTCTACAGTAATTCAGTTCAAACAAAAGCCCGTGGGCAAGCCCTCTTCTTCTTGTTTGTTTCTAAAAGCCGACCGTGTGTACTCTAACTTTCGAAAAAAAAGAACTAGAGTCTTCAAATTGTCAGGTTAGGTAAAGATACTGAATATCTAATTGAAGATCGTTAATCGGCCAAATCTTTCGAATAGTTTCCGTGTAATAGCCATTTGAATTTTGATTCTTCCATAACTCGAAAAATATTTATCGGATCGAAATGAAACTCTGTTGGTAGATATATATATTTTTTTGAGATGAGCCGTACATTTTTTTTTTATAAAAAAATGTTGGTAGATGAACAGTATCAATAAGAAGAATTATCCATAAATAAAGTTTTGAAAAAATTGTGGTTTCTTGAAACAAACCATATTTCATTTGAATTCCACTGAAATCTCCAAGCCGCTACTTCATAACTGAGTATACTTCATTATTTCAGCCAAATCAGATTTCTTGATATTCCTCAGTATCAAATCAACAGAAAAATTTAGGAATTTATTTTAGAAATTTATATATTTCAGCATCCATATCTCCGATTCCTTTGCAATTTTAATCTAATCGACAACGAAGACTCTATTTCAGTCCAATCAGATATGTGTTCTTTGAATTATCCTGAAAAAAGCATAAACATCTAGAGCATAGAATATTTCACTTAGCATAAACCTTTCACGAAATGCAGTGGTGAATAGTCGAAGCATTTACTGGATCCCACAGTGACTTTATACAGGACAGTAGCGTCAATAGATCGTCAATGGACTCTTTACAGTCTTATGTTCATGAGATGATTCGCTTTAAATTGGGTCGGTACTTCTCCGTAGCGCACTAGCAGTTTATTGGAATCGTCTATTATGCTGATCCTAGACCTAGTTTTTTTTTCGAATTGTTCTAATGACATGATCATCACGAATTTCTGCACAAAGTTGTCCTTCAGTATCTCCAAACTAGCTGCGGAGTTTCATCATGATTGAATAAGTATTTCTTGAGTTATAACGAAAAAAATAACGATATCGAGAAGAAAACCACGAAATTTCACATATTTTTCCGCTATATCTCCAAAACTAATAGCCGTTTCGAATTGAAATTTGGTACACTGCTTTGGAAAATGAAGCTCAAGGTATGAGCGGAATTGTTTTTGGATATGATTAATAGCTTCTAAAGAAAATGTTTTCGAAAAAAATTTTTAAGAAATTTTTTTTCGATCACTCGGTACTCATTGTGTTCACGATCAGCGGTTAGGCCAGACGTAAAGAGATTAATTATGGCAACCGAATTCGTGAAACTGAACAAGCGCGTAAAAGCTGCTGACTTCATGTCAGTGCTTTCCTAGGTTTTTAATCAGACGTCAGAATCCTGTTTGAAAATGAGCTGAACGATTAACATTAGAAAAACACACATGTATATCTCAGAAGTGGAGCAGAAAAGACTCCTAGTACAATACTATTTCAATGCGGTATCAAAAATGAATCATCCAAACCACTATCAATACAGAAATTAGATGATTAAAAAAAAATTGAAAAATACAGAGGAGAAAACCATTTATTTTCTTTCGAGTATTTCGGACAGTAAATTGTGTTTTTTTAATATCCGGAACCACTTATCCAATAAGGCATCAAGAATGCAAAAAGCAAAGGGTTCGTTGGTTTCCATGAGAGAAAAAGCAGAATATAATTCTGATATGGAATCAGCATCATATCGCTCTAATTCTCGTTCTACAGGCAGACCAGCTTGGTTTAGGCATTGTTCCAATACAGCCCGCGTTTTGGGTCCAGGAACCTGTTAACCAAACAAAAAGGTATTCAAGTATGGAAAATTCTTAATTAGTCTAAATTGTTTCTTGAAATTGTTGTCATACCTGTAGACCCTTGAACCTACAGAAGAACTTTACGATATTTTCTTTCAGTTGGCATTCAGTAACAGTTAGCAATAACAAATACCCCTAATATTATGCTTCGCCGATGTTTATCTGACTGTAAGAAGGACATTAGTTACATGCATGAGTGTAGGATTTTTATCAATCGTCTAGGGGTTTGATTGATTTGAAACTCCTAATATTTCTCTTCGTCTCTCTTCTTGTAGTGGGTATCAAGAAAACACTAGTTTTTGGCTATGTACTCTATTTACACCGACTTTATACACTTTGTACAATTGAGCAGATTTACAAGGAAAAAAAAAGAAAAAGACAATTGCTGACGTTCGAAACTCGTCTAGAATCGCGTCTAAAATCTTGACTTTGCTTCTGAGTCTTTCGTCTGAGTTTCGCGTCTCGAACTCTACGTCTAACTTAAGCTCAAACTCTCTGTTCTCAAACCACGACGGAAACTGCCTTACTCAAACGTCGACGGGAACTCTCTTACTCAATCCCCGACAGGAACTCTCTTACTCAATCCCCGACAGGAACTGCCTTCAATCTTCACTCTGGCGTACTAGCTCGATTTGTCCCCACTCTTACTTAAATCGAGGGCGTACACCCCGAATCTTCATCCCCTTCTACCTGCGTCTGATTGGACAGACCTCGACGGATGTGACTTACTGGGGATGAGATTAGACCAATCAGCTGAGGTGCCTTTCGACCACCGGGAAAGGCTGTTCAAGAATACTATTAATCACCTGTTAATTTATTACTTCCCTTACACGTTCTTGAATTTCTTGGATATCCTAACTGTTGACAGATACAAATTGACGACACGATTGTATCCAACACCCCATATCACCTTTCGTGTAAGGGACAGGATGTTATCAGAAATCACCCGACTTGCTGGCGTCTGCGTCCTCTTAAATCTGCCCTTATGACCACATATGCCATCACAGGTGGCGACTTGATGTCCTTTGTTCGGAGCACTTTCCATAATAAAGTGCGCCACACACACACAGAACAAACTCCCTCAATGTACAATATTTACACGTAGGAAATCAACTTCTGTGTGAAGAAATTGAAATCCTACACTCGGCCATCCTGAATTATGAATTCGACCCGAATTCAGCATCAGAGTCTACATCGCTTTGCGTTTCGACCCACGGCTTCATAAATTCAGCACAGGTGGAAGTTCTCAAAGGACCTTCATGAGATCCCACTTTCGTAACGTCGTACCTCTCATTACCCTTGGTCTTCACTACCTCGTATGGCCCCAGATATTTCCTGTTCATCTTCAAACCTGCCCCAAATTGCGTTCTCTTGATCGCGACCAGATCTCTCTCTCGGTATATCGTGGCTTTCTTCCTCCTCAAGTTATACCTCTTCTTATTTTCTTCCTGGGTTTTGAGAAGCTGCTGCTTGCATTTTTTCCTCAGCTCCTCCCTTTCTTCAGAGAACTCCTTTCCAATCTCCATCTCGATTGCTTCGTCTACTTTAAGATCCTCTTTCCTTCGCATTCTGACACCTGTCAACATCTCGAAAGGTGTCGTATCGATACTCCTCTGATAGGTGGAGTTGAGTGCCCTCTGCACTCTCCTCTTCAACAGTTGACACTTTTTCCGTTTGATCTTCAGCCCATAATCCGCTGCTACTTCTAATACCCTTTTCAACTTTTCGAGACCCTCCTCTTCTTCTTCACTAGGTATAATGAGATCATCCATATAAAAAACAACAATTTTTTCCCTAATTAGCGGTCTGAAAATATAACTGATATATCGCTGAAAGATAGGCGGACTCGTGCATAATCCGAACGGACTCTTAAGAAACTCATATTGTCCGGTCGGGGTAATGAAAGAAGTATATTTTACACTCTCCTCCTCCACCTCTACATGGAAAAATCCGTTCTTTAAATCGATCGTCGTAAAGAACTGAGCTCCCTCTAATCGATCCATCACGTCCTCGATCAGCGGTAATGGAAAACGATCCTTTATTATATTTTTGTTTAGCTTTCGGTAGTCGCAACATAATCGTTTTGTGCCATCCTTCTTGTTCACCAATACGATCGGACTCGCAAAATCAGATGAACTTTTCCTGATTATACCTTCTTCTAACCATTCGGCTGTCTGCTTATCCACTTCTTGCTGTTCCGGTACAGATAGCCTCCTGGCTCTCTGATAAATCGGTTCGTCACTTTTAAGAATGATTTTCATTTTAATATCCGATTCTTTCGTCTTATTTGGCGTATAGTCGTTGATCAACTGGCGGACTTCCCTTCGGATTTCCGGATCTTCAATGTGATCAACGTCGATGTCTTCTTTTTCGTCGTCCAACGTGATACTCATCAACCAAGATGTTGTATCATCCATCTTTTCCTTCGAAATTACTTTAACGCAATCATCCTCAATCTGCACAGAGGCATGCTCTAGGAGATTACTCCCTATAATGGCTCGAAATCCCGATGCAACCGCTGGTACCACATGAAATGTGAGATTGTAAGTGTGCTCATTGATTTCCACGTCCAAATTCAATGAGCCTAAAGTTTTTACTGTGAAATGTCCCAGCCCTTTAAGCGTTATACGTTCCTTCGATAGTTTATGATCTTTAAGGTAGTTATTATAAACGTCCTCTCGTATGATGCTTATATCGCTACCAGTATCAAAAAGCGCGTTCACTTTGGTAGATTCTAAAATCAGTTCCACGGCATTCCTTGGAACGGATTCTACCACAACTACATTCTTAGGTTCTGGTTTCAGGGTCTCTGAGTTCGAACATTTCGCGGCAATATGACCGAACTTATTACACTTAAAACATCTTGTCCCCTTTTCCTTCTTGGGGCATTCCCTTGATTTGTGTCCTTTATCGCCGCAATTGAAACAAGTCTCTCCTTTCGCTACCCTATCAAATCTGTCGGAATTTCGCACAATTTTTTTGTCTCGCCTTTCCACTTTATCGGAATCTCTCCAATTATTTTTCGTTCGATCTTTCTGAGCAAACAGATCCCGCTTTGCAGAAATTTCTTCGTAAATTTTAGCATTCTGTTTGAATTCCAGAAAATTCTTCGCGCCGTACAAAACGATTTTGTTCGACGTATTATCTGGGATACCGTCTATAATATATTGTATAATAGCCTCGTCTTCGATATTTGCACGACTGCCAATCTCCCTCATTACGAGAATATACTCCTGTATATTCTCATTGGCTTTCCTTTTTCTACTCATGAGGAGCTTGTGAATTTGAGCTGTACTTACTCGAACCTCAAATTCGTCTATTAGACACCTCTTTAAAGAATTCCAAGATTTAACCCCGGAAAGAGACTGCACAAACAGTTTCGCTAACCCCGACAGTGATTTCTTGGCGAATATCAGTTTCTGTAAATCGGACCAACCCGTTATGGCCGCGATTTCCTCAAAATCTTCCACCCATTTATTCACTGGATAATCGTCCTTTCCCGTGAATTGCCGAATGGAATCTTCCACATCTCTGAACGTGAGTGAAAAAGTACTACGGCTACTAGTTCTATCTCTAGTGTTCAGCGAATTTGAATCCTCTGACCGCAGAAAAACTTCTTCGGCCCTATCCTCGTCTTCTTCGGCCTCCTCTGCCTCAAACGTCGCGAGAAAATCACAAATACGTTTAGCAAGTTCGTCCTTGCCGCCGTCATAATTCAAATCCAACATTCCACAAATCGCGATCAAATCTGACAACGACAAATTTCCCCCAACATGTGCAATTTTTTCGGAATGTTCTTCGGAATTCCTATCCCACGAAAAACCCCTAAATTTCCGCAGAGATCGCCTTCTCATGTAAGCCTGGCCCTCCTCACCAAAACATACCAAATGTAGGGCTTTCACGGCAGAGATTTTTGCATTCGTGATGTTACGCTCGATTTTAACGATTTCACCTAGGGAACTCATCTCGAATAAATCAAAGGTATAGACTAAGATTCGAAAAAATTTTACGCAACACGTCAAGAAGAAATGAAAGCTCTGTCGAGTTTTGAAATTCAGCAACTGCTCACAAATACAAATAAAATATACACATGCACAACCAGTAAATTCCAAGTTAAATATCGCCTCACAAATATCAATGAATTTAAAATCTCTCAGTCGTCTATCTCAGTATTAATAAAACTTAAAAAGGATTTATAGAAACTTTGCAAATGAAATCGTTCACAGATCGACGATCAAAAAATATAAAACTAAAAACGTCGTTATGCAAGAAAAAGTGATATTTTCAAATTAAGGATTTATCAACACTCTGCACATCAAATCGTCCGCAGATTGACGATTAACAAATAAAAAAATAAGAAAATCGTTATGAAGTATGGAAAAATGCGATGTTTAAATTAAGACAATGAATCGTAATGAGTCACGAAATATTCGACCAGAATTTATCCCTATCTTCGTCTAAAAAGGGTAAATCCTACCTTAGTCCTTATTCCTCGTCTTGAATGGTCACTCACTCCGCGATTCACAAATTTCACTTAATTTCACAACACTTTTTACTATATCCAATCTCGGCTCCTTTGTACCGCAACCGGACTTCCTCCCGTCTCAGATTCTGTGCTGGTAACCTCTCGCTAGATATAGGTACTAGCTAGTTTTTTTATTAAACTGGCTTGCCTGTTTCACAACTGATCTCAGATTGTGAAATACCTCCTGGCTTACGTCTTCCAAAGTGTTAAGCCTAGCTCCTCGATCACAGACTGTTTTTAATCCTTAACTTCGTCTACTGAAGTGTTTGCTCTTGATCCTTAACTTCGACTTCTCAAGTGCTCTTGATCCCGGACGAGCCCCCAAAATGTAGGATTTTTATCAATCGTCTAGGGGTTTGATTGATTTGAAACTCCTAATATTTCTCTTCGTCTCTCTTCTTGTAGTGGGTATCAAGAAAACACTAGTTTTTGGCTATGTACTCTATTTACACCGACTTTATACACTTTGTACAATTGAGCAGATTTACAAGGAAAAAAAAAGAAAAAGACAATTGCTGACGTTCGAAACTCGTCTAGAATCGCGTCTAAAATCTTGACTTTGCTTCTGAGTCTTTCGTCTGAGTTTCGCGTCTCGAACTCTACGTCTAACTTAAGCTCAAACTCTCTGTTCTCAAACCACGACGGAAACTGCCTTACTCAAACGTCGACGGGAACTCTCTTACTCAATCCCCGACAGGAACTCTCTTACTCAATCCCCGACAGGAACTGCCTTCAATCTTCACTCTGGCGTACTAGCTCGATTTGTCCCCACTCTTACTTAAATCGAGGGCGTACACCCCGAATCTTCATCCCCTTCTACCTGCGTCTGATTGGACAGACCTCGACGGATGTGACTTACTGGGGATGAGATTAGACCAATCAGCTGAGGTGCCTTTCGACCACCGGGAAAGGCTGTTCAAGAATACTATTAATCACCTGTTAATTTATTACTTCCCTTACACGTTCTTGAATTTCTTGGATATCCTAACTGTTGACAGATACAAATTGACGACACGATTGTATCCAACACCCCATATCACCTTTCGTGTAAGGGACAGGATGTTATCAGAAATCACCCGACTTGCTGGCGTCTGCGTCCTCTTAAATCTGCCCTTATGACCACATATGCCATCACAGGTGGCGACTTGATGTCCTTTGTTCGGAGCACTTTCCATAATAAAGTGCGCCACACACACACAGAACAAACTCCCTCAATGTACAGTATTTACACGTAGGAAATCAACTTCTGTGTGAAGAAATTGAAATCCTACATGAGGATACTCATGAACTTATACATTCATAAGATGGCTGTTAACAGCGGCCGCGTGAAGTTAGCGAAAAGTTGATAAAACAAATTCCGAAACTAAGTTCAATATTTAGTTTCGAATTTGTTTTGTATGAAACTTTTCATGCACCATCATGGTTTTTCAATAAATCGCATTTCTATGATTTGGTGCTGACTCCACACTTCGCACCAACATTTTTCAGTTTTGAAAAAAATTTGATGCCAATAATTAGTCGGCAATTTGTTTCAATTTGTCTTGTTGAAAAAATCTCAATATCTTCAGTAGATGTTTTTATATTCGCATTAATAACATTTAGTGCCAACTTCACGCTCAACATCAAAACTCTTTGGTTTCGAAAAAATTTCAATGTCAATACTCGGTAACCAATTTGTTTCAATTTGTTTTGTTAGAATTACTTCAATATCTGTATGAGTTTTCGAGTAATTCACGCTTGTTTTTAAAGAAGCGTGAAGTTAGCGAAAAGTGTTCACTTCTTCTACTTTTTTCACTTTTTTTGCGCCAATAATTTGAAGTCAATTTGTCTTAATTTGTCACGTTGGAATGAGTTCCAGAACATCAGTAACTTTTGAGTTATTAACAATTTTGTGTTTCACACACAACGCCATCTATGAAAACCAATCCGTAATCGAGTTTTCAACCCCTCATGGCAGTGTTCAGAGCGTCTCTTTCAAAGAGAGGATGATTATGTCGTGAACATAGTTTCGGGATAATGGGAATATGGTCGTAAATCAGATGTGACAAGTGTGCGTTGCTTTTATGAAATAGGAAGCAAGTCGACAAAGGTGTTTTCCTTATGATATATTCGCAGATTGAGATTCGGTTTCGTCAGAATTGATTTGTTTTATTTCTTCCATCAACCTGTATTTGCAATCATCTAAAAAGCAGAATTGAATCACATTCTTGATTTTTTTGCCACTTCAATGAATTTTTTGCGTAAAAACCTCATTTATTCGAATTTTTTTATCGATCTAAAAACTGGCTATTATTACTTAATACCAGTACCTGCTTATGTTATCGCGATTAAATTGGAATTCGATTAATGAAAATGAATAAATCACAATATGAAATATTTCATTAGTTCCTAAATAATTATGTTTTTGCTCTTGGAAAACCACTTTTTAAAAAATACTAAGAAAAGTTTATTCAGAAAATGTTATATACGTTCCACACAACTGATATGTATCGACTTCTATGTATTTGATTAGAATATTGTCTTATATAGTAAATTCTGAGTCAGTGGTACGATAGCGGTCGATGCCTTGTCGATGCTGTCGAGCAATATTATGTATTTCTATATTTCAACGTTAGTGTGGGATCGGCTCACATATCAATATATTAAGGTCTCGTTTTCTATATAAAATTAGTGACCCACCGAAATTTGATTTGGAGGTAACTGAACCGTATTTATGCTTCTCTTATGGGTTAGGCCATAACCGAAACTCTACTAGGTTTTTGAAATTTCAAAACCCCATGAGGGGTTGAAAACTCAATTACGGATTGGTTTTCATAGATGGCGTTGTGTGTAAAACACAAAATTGTTAATAACTCAAAAGTTACCGATGTTCTGGAACTCATTCCAACGTGACAAATAAGGACAAATTGACTACAAATTATTGGCGCAAAAAAAGTGAAAAAAAGTAGGAGAAGTGAACACTTTTCGCTAACTTCACGCTTCATTAAAAACAAACGTGAATTACTCGAAAAATCAAACAGATATTGAAGTAATTCTAACAAAACAAATTGAAACAAATTGGTTACCGAGTATTGACATTGAAATTTTTTCGAAACCAAAAAGTTTTGATGTTGAGCGTGAAGTTGGCACTGAATGTTATTAATGCGAATATAAAAACATCTACTGAAGATATTGAGATTTTTTCAACAAGACAAGTTGAAACAAATTGCCGACTAATTATTGGCATCAAATTTTTTTCAAAACTGGAAAATGTTGGTGCGGAGTGTGAAGTCAGCACCAAATCATAGAAATGCGATATATTGAAAAACCATGATGGTGCATGAAAAGTTTCATACAAAACAAATTGAAACAAATTCGAAACTAAATATTGAACTTAGTTTCGGAATTTGTTTTATCAACTTTTCGCTAACTTCACGCGGCCGTTAACAGCAGGACACGGAACATCTGAAGATGTTTCTGGGAGTAGATATCCATAGATTTGGATATTGCAGAGTATGAGTTAGGCAAAAGTGGTTATGAGTTGGTGAATTTGCGAATAAAGGTGTAAGTTATTCCTGTTACGGAGTGCTGTTTTAGTTTCAAGTTTCAAGGCTTATAATGTATACCGGATGATTCTTTAAGGGTGGCCACTTCCGCAAAAATTTTTTGTAACTAGAACTAAGTCGATTGACCTCGGGAAAATTCGTCAAGGTCAAAATAATTCAGTGAGACGTTGATGAGTCTATGGGGCGCCGTTTGGGACAAAAATGCGTTTTCAAATATATATATTTTTTGAGCCAATATATTTATTAGTTGCAGCAATTTATTCATTTTATGTGCCGATATATTTATTTTTCGTTCCGATATATTTATTTTCTACGAAACACAATATATTCATGAGTTGGGTGTTGCAAATATACAAATTCGTCGTGTCCAATATATTTATTAATTCGACCCATTCCAAGTTGTCACGAGAAGGCGCGCCGGCAGCGTTCAACACACTCCGAGCATTTGGCAATATGGCGTGGCAACATATCACGTAGTTATCTTCTTCTTGTGTAGTACCTACATTAGCTGATAGATGGATTATAGATTGTCGATATTGAAAGCAGAAAACTAACTTTTTTGTAGCATATTGTGTATGCATGATGAGATGAGTAACAATCAATTATCAATCAGTGCCCATTTATAACATTCACAACATAATCAAAAATATGTTTCTTCGTTATATATCTTGTAGATGAGTAGATATTATTATATTAAGGAATCCTAATAGCAGTTGGTATGTGTCTTTATACTAGAGTACAATTCAGTTCATATGGGTGGTAGTTTTCTACGGCAAGAAATGTGAAATTACGATTTCGCAACGGTACTTCACGAAGTGGAATTTTACACAGTGTTATTGCCAATTGATGCATCATTCATTCATAATCCTTATTTAACACTTCTTTCAGTAGCACAAACTAAACAGTAAACTTAAACTTGTAATTGTTAGTATTTGTTTACAGACCTTTGAATGGGTGCGTTTTCATTTTCGTCGAACTGATTAATCGGTGTTATCTCCCTCTCTCTTCTCTTATGCTGTCCACCAAAGAAGAGACAGATAGGGGTTAATCGATTTATCAATTCGATGAAAATAAAAACGCACCTAATCTCTTTGTAGTCAGCCACAACTTTATGGTTGTATTATTTGTATCGTGGACTCCTGATGCTATTATTTTGGAACTTGGAAGCATGGAGGAAGGAAAAAAGGTAATAGAACTCTGTAAGTTAGATAACTTTCCTAACTATTGCTTACTGTGAGCAATGTATGTACTTATAACTACGCCATGTTGCCAAAAGCTCAGAACTGTACCAAACGCTGCCGGCGCGATCTCTCGTGACGACTTGAGATCGAGGTCGAATTAATAAATATATTGGGTACCACGAATTCGTATATTTGTAACACCCAACTCATAAATATATGTCTCATATGAGTAGTCCATATTTTTATTGAATACTGGTTCATTTAGTTATACAGACAACTACTAGTACCTCTATGCGGAACTTACAATGTCGCTCGATAATCTGACAGGATAGTTATCCTACCAAACTTTTTTCATTTATTTAGAGTGGAATGTGTCAAACTTCCAAGGCCAACCGATTGACTTTATGAAAGTTAAATGAAGGTTATCATCGGAGTTACCTTTTGATGATAAGCTTTCTACTAGAAAGGATAAGGTAAAACGTTCTGGAAAAATGTATGTTGAAGTGATTAACCTTTCATACTGCGATTTTATCTCATTATTTTATAGCTAGTTAAAACGAATATAAATGCAAATATTTGCAGACGTCACCTCATTGAATCTAGATTCGAAAAGTATCAAAGAAATTTGAAATTTGATGTTTTTGCTCAAACTGGGAGAATGCGTGAAGTGAGTTATTTATGAGTTACTGTTTGGGACGTTAGTGCGTTCGAAAATATATTAATTTTTTAGTCAGTTATTCATTAGTTGAAGCAATATATTTAGTTGTTTGACGATATATTTACTTTTCGTTCAGATATATTCATTTTCTACCGAACACACTTCACTTACCAGTTCAGAGTTTCGAACATATGAAAATGTAAGATCAAGTACAGGGTGGGCAAAATTCGTTGTCTAATGAAGGGATCTCGAGAACAATAGCAGCTAGAAGAAAACTGATAACACATTCTCGAGCTCTTTTTTCCTGACTAATCCGAATCTGAAAACAGATCCAGCTTATCGCGCATAGAACTTGAGTTATGAGCCAAAACTGAGAAATTGTCATTTTCAATAATGCTGAATAACTCGCTTGTTTGAACTCGTATTCGAAATCTGTTGATACATTCTCAGGCACTTTTTTAGGAGTAATTCAAATGTAATATGACTGAATTTTTTAATCCAGCGATTTTCTAGAAATGAGAAAGATTTTGAATTTTTCAAATGTAAACTATAGTCGAAAGTTCTCTTATCTTGCTGCAAAATTTTTGCTGATTTCAAAAATGTATCATATGTCGCTATTTACATGAATATTACATGAGAAAAAATTCAATACTTTTTTCTTGCTTTTCTATTCACTGTTGAATTATGAGTAGGTTGACGTTACCATAGCGACGATTGAATATGCATTATCTTTGTGTGAACTTGCGCCTCTATGATTGGAATCAGCGATTGCTGAATAAATATTTCTATGGTTAATTTGTCATAGTTCTTAAGATTTGCAATAGCAAATCGGTTTATTATCCCTTATGGCCTGAAATATTCCAAATTACGAAAAATTCGATATGTTGGTATGCTATATTCAAGCGAATGGAAATAGGTTAGTTGCAAGGGAAGTCTATTTCGAGAAATATCCAGAACGATTTTTAATAATACATATAATGCATATTCAATGGTCGCTATGGAAACGCCAGGCTACTTATAATAATTCAACAGTGAATAGAAAAGCGGGAAAAAAGTATTGACCTTTTTCTCATGTTATATTCATGTCAATAGCGACATATGATACATTTTTGAAATCAGCAGAAATTTTACAGCAAGATAAGAGAACTTTCGACTATAGTTTACATTTGAAAAATTCAAAATCCTTCTTATTTCTCGAAAATGGCTGGATTAAAGAATTCAGTCATATTATATTTGAATTACTCTTGAAGAAAATGCCTGTAGAATGAATCAACAGATTTCGAATACGAGTTCAAACAAGCGAGTTATTCAGAATTATTGAAAATGACAATTTCTCAGTTTTCGCTCATAACTCAAGTTCTATGCGCGATAAGCTGGATCTGTTTTCAGATTCGGATTAGTCAGGAAAAAAGAGCTTGAGAATGTGTTATCAGTTTTCTTCTAGCTGCTATAGTTCTCGAGATCCCTTCAGTAGACAACGAATTTTGCCCACCCTGTACATTTATTGAGTTGATCTATCGGACGTCATCAAAACCAAGCATGTGGTACAGTTTCCTGTAGTGGTGTGGGAAATAGATATATCGGAACGAACGAGAAAATATATTGTCATACAAAATAAATTTATAGCTTCAACTAACAAATATAATAACTCGTAAGTAAATTTATGTGCAAACATAAAAACTGATGATTTTCATTTATGAAATGCTCGAATTATGTGAGCTTTCTTCTATAAATTTCGAATATAATGTGCGAGTTTCTCTTCGTACAGCCCGTACGAACCAACATTTCCTTTTCATATGTGAAATTGAAATTCTTATTAATAAATGGTGACAGTAGTTCTGATCGAAATCATTGTTTGATCACAGAAAATTGAGTGAGTTGTACGTTATGTTGGAATTGTGCTTGAAATGAATTGAAAGTCGAAGTTTCAGACCTTTATTAGCTTCAAATATATCACTTCACTCACTGAAATGTTATCAGAAGTAGAACTTTCAGGTTCTCCATGGAAAAAGATGAAAAATACTACTAGTTTAGTTTATATTATTACCGATCAAGTAGGTTTACCTTTCATAAAATTCTATCCTACCATCATACACAAAGGGTGACAGCGGATCTAGCTTCATTACGAATAATCATCTTAATATCACAACATATACCTACACACGTCTCCGTAACCGTAGCAACAAAGTCCAGAAAGACACTGAGCACTAATTTAAGTAGAAATTTAATCTGATGAAATAATTTCAGACCATTTTGTGCGAAAAAAAGTTTCTATATACCCTGTTTCGGACGCTCAACAAGTCTCACTTCCCAAAATATTCCGATTCCACGAAGAAATTACTAATTACTCATTACTGAATGTGATTGCAGAAAATTATTATGGATATATGGAACATTCATAAAAACATTCCATCGAATCGTATAAGCATACCTGTAAGCAAGTTCCGAGGTAGCAAAGAGCTACAACCAAAAACAAAGATAATTTCAACATTTCGAAAAATAATGCAGAAGTCACCTAGTCTGCTGCTTTTTATTCAAACCAAATCTTTTTTTATTCCCAACTATTCATTTCAAGGGTTATTTTACTAGTCATAACTGACGAATGAGTTCTTCTACTCAATTACACACGATTATTTTTTGAGTACCGCTATAAAAATAAACGAACTGTAATATAAAAATACATAAATATATATCCTACAGTATCCCTCACTTCAAACTCTGATTCCTTACATCAACTCGGACGGAAATCCTACAATGAAATTATGTCCGGAATGGATTTCTTCTATCGGCTTGAAATAATCATTCGATTATTGAATATCAAGCAATTCTACGCATTTTCTAGATAGGGAATGACGGGAGGTCAGGAACTGTATCGCACTTCAGAATCACGAAGTGGCTTCACCCAACTCAGCTTTACTATCCGATAGAAAGATTTGGCGATCCTCTTTATGGTCCTCACGAAATTCTGCATGACCCTTCAAACTACTTCTCAATCCGATCCGATCTGTTTTTTTTGAGAATATCTGAATAATGAAGTTTCGAATGCATATAGATCATTGATCGAGTCTCTGGGTTGTTTCATTCGGAAGTAATTGTTTTCACAGCCGTCATAACATCTGACTGTTAACACGATAACTCCCAAGAGGATCTATTTAGAGATAATTATTGTAGTTTTGGATTTCAACTTCGAAAAGCTTAAGCACTCAGCGCCAAACTTAACCTGAAAATTTCAATACACTAGGTGGTATATTCTGCAAGTTGAAGTTATGGACTGCCCACCGGACACAATTTATTACCTAATCTTTCAAGAGCAATTTCAGCTCAAAATTCGAAAATAACCGACTTTTAAGCAAAATTATAACGCACTCTTTCCCGGAACAAGCGCATATAAACTTCGTCCTTTGTCGTATCAGGTCTGCGATTTCTTGTAAGCAAGGTAACGATTTCCAAACGATTTTTATTTATTTCATGATCCATTTCCAAATGTGTTCGTTATCAGATCAAAATCCTTCAAAGTTCAATTCGTAATTCGTATACTTTTTGTAGGTATTTCTCAAATGCTTCGTTTTCGCTTAATTAGTCAGTCTCCACAACCACAAACCTCACATACTCTTTCTGGATTATTCCAATCAAATCCGCCATTCGGCACAACATAATATATACTTGCAATCGAAAGATGCATAGACATAAACCTGGAAAGAAACTATCAAGGGTGTGACATAGTGATCCATTCTGATAGTCATGCTGCTATTAAAGCACTGAACTCCTTTGTCATCGACTCAAAGCTGACATGGGAGTGCCGAAGGAAACTCAATTAAGTAGGCAAGAATAACAAGGTCTCCTTAGTCTGGGTACCTGGGCACTCAGGAATCAAAGGAAATGAAGAGGCCAACACTCTAGCCAGAAAGGGAGCACAAACGCTATCTACTGGCCCAGAACCTTTCTGTGGTATAAGCAAATGTACCTATAAGAAAGAGTTTTTGGAGAAAGAAGAAAATGAAAGAGGGACACTCTGGAGGAATTCTCCAAGAATGAAACTCTAAAAAGTTCCTTCGGAACTTTGAAATTGCTAGATCCAAAAATCATTTGGATCTCAGTAAGAATAAGTTACGCCTCCTCACTGGTTTCCTCACAGGACACTGTCGCCTGAGTTAGCACATGATGAGAATGGGCTTATCAGAAACTGACGAGTGCAGATTCTGCGGGGAAGAGGAGGAAACTCCTTTTCACCTGATCACAGAATGCCTAGCCATTGTGAGCCTGCGCAAGAAATATCTTGGACATGAGCATTATAGGAGGAATGAGAACTTAGCCTCCTTGAAGCCCTCTCAGATATTAGAATTCATCAGAGTTCTAGAGCTGTAGGGCGAGCTGTAGGTTGCGAAAACAGCTCTGACAAGGATGCACAATAGACCTTAAGGTCGCAGTGGAATGAAACCCCTTACCAACTATAACTATAACCATAACAACATAATATCAGCTGTCAGCAAAAATTTCGGAATGTAAATTCTGTGACTGGAGAATTTTGTCACCGAGGCCGATGTCGCTTACAATAATTCACCCATCCTAGTGCGCCCACGTCAATGCTAGTAGTAAGAGCGGGTGAAAGTGACAAAACTTTACGGTGAGAAAATGTCACCAGTGCGTGGCCATCCTAATTCTACTAATTTTCTCGTTTGGCTGATGAAAGAATCAGAGTTGTAATCTGAAACGTCACAGTTCACTCTGTTTATCGTTTATATTGTTGAAATTAAGCAACCTATTTTCCTAGAAGCTGCCCCTGACAAATAGTTCAATCCTGGAATACGCAAGGACGTTTTCCATAAAAAAAACAATTTTATATAATTTTTAATAGTTCTGTTTCATATATTGGTAGTTAAAACTCAAAAAAACCAACAAAAGATGCAAAATCCTCCCAAATTAAGCTTCAATCGATAACGCTTCGACCGTATGGCTCATCCAAATTTTATGTTAATTCTCTGTGTAGTACAACATATCATATCACCAATAGGATAACTTTGTGCACGTGATAAAAGATTGATATTTATTCAACTGATACGAACTGCGATCGTAAAATGTCAAAATTAAGGCAATAATTTTCTCATCGCTCTATCAACATTTGAATCATGTATTGAATGAAATGCTCTGAACCATTTAATGATAGGATCGGTTTGAAAGTTTCATCCTTTATATTATTTTCCAAAATGTTGAAAGTAATTTTTTTATGGTAGTTGTTTTTTGGCTTGGAATCTGCCAAGATGTAGGTATTTAATATTTACTTGCTATAATGCCGAAATATCTATCCAAATTGTTTTTTTTTTCACGTGATTAGAGCCAGAGTGTGATTCAACCACAAAATCAATCCTGAAAAACTAGATTGGACTCAATTATTAAGAATATGTGGTCAGATTCAATGATGTCTCAGGGTAGTTATAGAGCCTAAATTGGTAGGTTCAATTCGTAAAAGGCAAACAGAGTTAAACATAACTGAATTTTTTTATAAAGGTTTTTTTTGAGTTTGAGCAATTCAAACAATAATTGGAAACAGAAGTATTGTTGACTTGAATTTTCATAACAATAATTCGGTAGATTATTCCATGGCATCAATTTTTAAATATAATTTCCGGCATATGTCCACAGAAGCTATTGGTTAAAGTCAATTCGATCAGTCCAATTTTCACAACTTTTTCCAATAAATTTGGTGATATGGCGTAAATGATGGCTTGAATACTATTTTCTACTGTATCAATAGTGGCTGGTTTGTCGTCATAAACCAATGACTCAATATAGTCCCATAAAAAGTATAATCAAAGGGGGTTAAGTCGCACGAACGAGGAGGTCAGTCAACCACTCCTGGAAATAAAGTTGTCACCATATTTATTTTGCAATACATTGATGGTAAAGCGCCATGTATGGCAAGTTGCGTCGTCTAGTTGAAACCGAATTTCATCGATGTCTCTCTGATCAGCATGACTGGATAGCGCTCGTCCTTCACAGTAGAAATATGGACCGATGATGCTGTCAGCGTGTGAACTGTACCAAGCAGTCAATTTCGATGGTTTAGAAATCGAGTAGAGTAAAATGATTGCGAAATTGATCGATATCTGCAAGAATTGCTTCATGAACTGCGAATAGATTAATTTTTTTCAACGCCAATTTCCCCAATTTAAAAGCGTAGTTCTGATGTTTAACGATTCATGATGCATTTCCTAACCTTACTAAACAGAAATTTCAACACAGTTCGATATTCTCAACTGTCAAACCATAAACAAGAACCATGGATATTTCTCATGCAGTTTAAACATATACATTATTCCCCCAAGTCCAAGTGGTGAAATGTTAAGGAACGAACTTCTTGAGAATCATGTTGTTAGAAAAATTCAACAACATTTTTCAATATTCATCATATATTCCAGAAATTTTACGTCCAATTCAAACTCTCTAAATTTTCAAAATAGGTTGCACCAGAGCCGGAACTAGGATTTCAGCGCCCGTGGAAAGTTATCGAAATGCGCCCTTTTCAAATTTTTTTTTCAATGACTACATACTTTTCATAAATGATAGTATCTATTCTATTCCTAAGATATTTTACTTTTATTATATTCTTTTGAGAACGAGCACTAGATTCTTAGGTATATCAAACGATATGTTTATAGAAATTACTATAATCTCCCAGATATCTTATAAGTTATAAGGTAGTGAAAAGAACTCACAAACGTATTGATATACGATAATGAGGGTATGAAGAAAACAAAAAGGAAGCGAATAGAATAATTTATTCTCAAAATAATATATAAGCATTCAAAGCTTCGAAAAAACAATAGATGAAAGTGTAACTGAAAAGGTGATGACGAACAATTTAATATTACTTTTTATAATTAATCATTGAAATCAACTGGTTCAGGTTTAACCTCAGTAAGTCAAAAGAATTTTCCTTGTCCGAATTATCCGAAATGGAATACTTTCTTAGGAAAGGCTTGGTACTTGAAGAAGTAGAAGGAAATTCCGCTACATGATGGGCTTCGCTAGTGGAACCACTTTTTGTCGACACAATACCCGCATCGTTCTTAAAGTAACTTGAGATATTACTAGTATTTTTTTTTAGGGCTAATAATTTTTTATCCCTGATCTTCCGAGATTGCGATCCTGATAGTTTCTTGGACGGCATTTCAGTTGGTTATATCAACCTTAAATTAAATAAGATTCTGAAAATGCATGGACGTCGAATCGGAATGTTTTGAGCGCCCGTTTATATTCATATCTGAATTGTCTCAATGCTCGACAAATGTCAGGACAGAAAAAGGTTACAGTGAAACTCAAGAATCATACTATTCATTTGATCGACATTTGATCCTCTTTCTGTAGTATCCATAGCTAATAAGCTGATAAGCTGATAAGATACGATGAATTTATCTTCTCAACATTTTGATTTTTTTTCTAACTTCTTTTCATACAAAGGAAAACTCGTGTAATTATTGTACAACGCAATTTTAATTGAATCGGTATAATTAAAGATCTCGCAAACGAAATTCGAACGATAATATCGCCGACATATTCCCAACCCAAACATAACCTTATAAATTTGGCAGTCTCTAAGTTATATCTTTCGAAAATGATTGACTCTCGTGTGCACGGACAGAATATAATTTGACCGAACGCGCAAAAATCCTCAACTCAAAATTGAATTATTCAAACATACCTGATTGAAATTTTTAAACTTTTTCCAGCACGAATAATTTCCCGGCCCGCTTGCACGATCACGTTATTTGCGATATTGCACATTATATAAAATATAGTGATAAGTTGCTGGTTCCTATTTTTCTTATTGATGTCAACAACTGCGCCGCTGCATGGAAGTACCCCACATGCGAGAAAAAAAGTAGTATTTATAAGACTGTGGTGATTTCTTGAAGCCTATCGATCGTAAACGTCTTCGAAATACATTACCCTTATCAAAGCCGGTGTGATGAACGATTCGGCGAATAATGTGGACGGTCTGAATCTCTTTGTCATGCCGTCAAGAAACCGACCCTAGACGGAGCGCTACTGCCGCTAGCTCCAACCATTAAACTCCCTCTGAACTTGCCGCTAATTGAGGTCTTCAGTGTTCGAATAACAAACATCTGGACGCGATCGGCAATCGTAGGGCGACCGACAAGTGTAGATTTATCATCTGTTAATTTATTGGTAACTGCTTGTCGCCGCATATTGTACAACAGGTGCATACACTATAGCACCGCTCAAAAATATGAATGGACTTTGAAGTGGAAAAACATCATTTCAAAAAAAAAAATCATAATTTTGCGCCCCTAGTTGGTTGGCTCCCGTGGCAAATGCCTTCCTCGCCACGCCCTAGATCCGGCTCTGGGTTGCACATCCGAAAATGTCAAATGAGTTTATTAAATGGCGAAAAAGGTTAAGGAGATATGTCTATTTAGGATATTATTTTTGAAACAAAAACTTTATTTGCCCAATATTTCCGAAAATACAGATCAGATCGGATTAAAACCCAGTAATTTATCGAGAAATGACAGTTCGAAGGTTCATAAAGAATTAAATGAGGATAATATATTTGAAAGATCATAAAATATTGAATATTTGAAAAAAAAATTCGAATTTTTTTTCCAAATTGTTCTAATGACACGATCATCATGAAATTTCGTACAAAGTTGTACATATTTTCTCCCAATATCTCCGAAAATAATAGCCCTGTCGAACTGAAATTTGGTGCTCCACTGTGAAATAGGAAGCTCAAGGTATTACCAGAAATTTTTCGAATAAAATGAATAGATTCTGAGAAAAAATTTATTTCGAAATAAATTTTGAAAAAAAATTTTTTCAGAACTTACTGTGACAGCCTGATCCGACAAGAATTCTGCAAAAAGTTATACTCCTCAGGCTCCAACTAACTGCCAAGTTTCAAATTCAATCACTTCGGTAGTTTTGGAAATATCAGGGAAATAACCTCAAAACATCAAATGGCTATAACTCCGAAACCGTTCGACCGATTTCGCCCATCAACAAATTTTACCTCCGCATTTTAAAACGCAACCAACCCTGAAGGTCGATATTATCCTCCGAATGCCCGTAATCGTGCGTACGGACGGCCGGCAGGACGGTCGGACAGAATCGTTTTTGACACCGGATTCATCGTCAATGAGTCCAACCTAGTCGTTTGAGACCATTTTCGGCTCAAAATTCGAAAATTACAGGCACTTGGACAAAGCGATAGAGCGCTGTTCCCCAGAACATGCGCGCAAAAATACTATCTTGGATAGGTTTCAAATTTAATCGTCAGGGCGCCGGCCTCTTCACAAAAGTTCCCAATAACCTAACATTTCTCAATTATACATAGTGGAATGGGTCAAAACTTTCATGACCTACCGACTGATTTTGTAGAGTGAATGTTTCAGGTTCAGGTTCAACGTTGCAAGATCAACGAGAAGTACTTCTTTGATTTCAATATTTCGTGGACATCACGCATCTAATAGTTGCCAACGTACATAGTTTCAAGAACATATAGTGTTTTGTTTATGAGATAACGATAAATGAAAATCTCAAGTTGGAGACCTGTATACTCATCATAATGTAATACCTCGACTTCATTCCTCAGCAACAGAGCGTCATCATTATATCGAACACTGAAAACGTCATTAGTTTGGAAAAGAACCCAAACACAGTCTCAATCAACGAAGTCTTCTGTGAACCCTATTCAAATGCCGCATCGAGTTCAATTTTGACATAATATTCATTATTTCGAAAAATGATTTCCACCTATAAAAGATACTCCCACCTTGAAACCCTGCAAATGCTGGGAACGATTTAATTTTGATATCAATTGATGAATATGAGCACCTATAAGGGCAGAAAATCATCCATGCAAAAAATCCACGAAATGCGAAAGTATCGTTGAATGGAAGAAGAAGCCTCGGATGAGTTTTTTTCATTTCTTTTCCGTGTGAAAGCTAACGAGGCACGTGTGTTTCTATACAGATGGTTCCGATTCGACAAACGCTTCAAATTTCACACAAGGGTTTATTATTTTCTCAGTTGAATAACCCAATATCATTGATATCTTGAATAAAACTTCTATATATTATTCATAACTCATTGGTTTTTCACAAAACAATTTGCAGCGTTTTTCTCTATAACTCAGGGACCCCCAGCTTTGTGCGCTTGGGGTAAACGATCCTGCTGAAAAGCTTGGACGATCAATCTCGAGCGACACACGATTTTTCTACCAAGTTTCACGGATTTTGGTCCAGTACTTTCAGAGAAAAGCCTCGGACAACGGAAAGACGGATATTTTTTTTTATTAGTTCATTCAAATCTACATACTTCAAAATGTAAACTGTGAAATTTTCAGGGGGGCTGAAAAGTGATGTTTTTCAGGCCAAAGCATAGCGTAGGAGTGTCGTTGATGGCAAATTTGAAGTAAGGTGTCATCTTTATTATATCTGCCAAATCAGAAGAAATGCAAAACGAACTAGACTTTAATTTGAAAAGAGCCATGATGAACATTTTTTTCCACAATATTACTGAACTTATTGTTGCATTCTTTAGTTCTTTTTTTTCTTCTTCAGAATGATAGTTTGATAAAGAACTAACGGAAAAGATCATGTGTACAGAATTCTCGAAAAGGCTATCGAATCACCATCAAAACGAGGTGCTTCCCAACCCCCTTTTCCATTTAAGATTTTAGGGATTGCTGTCATCATGCTCACAGTGATGATACAAATTGATCGGAGCCAACCCTATAAAATGTACCTCAATGAACAAAAGTTATCCTAGTTTTGCATTTTTTTCGATTTTGCATGGGGGTCGATTTATTAAGGGTCGTACCTTTTTCATTTAACAAACTGTATATGTATATACATACAGTGCGCGTCAAAATCATGGAACAAATTCATTTTCTCAGAAAAAATAGGTCAATTTTTGTTTCACTTTTACCAAATTTTTAAGCATTTCTGAAGGATTTTTGTTGCACCCTGTGCCATCCCCGTCAACCCTCTAAATTTTTTAAATAGGAAAAGTGGGTCATGTGGTACCATTTTGGCAAGGTCTTTGTATCTTCTTCACAGGCGTGCAGAAATTTTCAAGAAAAAAATTTTTTCTTTGAAAAATCAGTTACTTCAAAGAGGTTTTCAGTATGTGCACTTTTCATGGTTCATTTACTATGGAGCGATGGAACCTGATGAAATTTGTCACCGAATGAAAGTCGATCTTTACAGTTTTGTTCATACACAACTTTCAACCCCTTTCAACCCCCTCACGTGAAAAATTAGAATGTGTGAAATACTGCGGTGACAAATTTCATCAGGTACCATCATCTCAAAGTAAATGAGCCATGACAAAGTGCATATACTGAAAACCTCGTTGAAGTAACTAGTTTTTCAAAAATAACATTTTGTTCTTGAAAATTTCTGCACGCCTGTAAAGAAGATAAAAAGACCTAGCCAAAAAAGTACCACACGGCCCACTTTCCCTATTCAAAAAATTTAGAGGGTTGATGAGGATGGCATGAGTGCATCAAAAATCCTTCAAAAATTCATAAAATCTGGTAAAAGTGAAACAAAAATTGACCTGTTTCAGGATTTTGTTACCAAATATTTTTCTTCTGAGAAAATGAATTTGTTCCATTATTTTGACGCGCACTGTAGGTATACTTTTCCAGGCAACTGGACTGTTGTTTAAAATGATGCCCTATCGATCGTGCAGCACAATTCGAATTCGTATAATCAGGGTGGCCATCCACACTTGTGTTAATCATCATTTTTCAGAGCAGACTCTTATTTTTGGAAATATTATGAAAAGATATTTTCGAATGGACAAAAAGATCTGGTACTTACTCTGTGGCCTGATGATTTTTGCAAGATTTGTGCGGAATCTGTCTGCTAGTTCCTGAAATTATATTATTTTCGAAATTAAATTCTGAGTTATAAGGAAATAGAAAGAAATGACTGTAATTTTCGAAATTTGTCAAAAACGATTCTGTCTGTCGAGCTAGCAACTTGAAACTTTCAAAAAGGTTGCTCATTGAAATGCGATGGTTAAGATTGTCAAATGGTTTCGGAGTTATGGTAACGGCCGGACCGTAAACACAATAACTTCTGAAAGGAACAACTTAAAAACTCGATATTTGTAGAGAAGGTTTGGACCTTAATCACGAGGGCCGAATTTGTGAATGGGTAAAATCCGCCCCATGATTCCGTAGATATACCCATTAAAATTTTTATTTTTTCAATATTTCCAAAAATACAGATTGGATTGAAATCCAGTATATAACAGTTCGAAGGTTCATACAAAATTCAATGAGGATAATATGATAGGAAGATCATAGAATATCAAATATGTATTTGAAAGAAAAGATTTGAAATTTTTTTTCAAATTGTACTAATGACATGATCATCACGCAATTCTGTACAAAGTTGTATTTCAGCCTCTTCAAACTAGGTGCATATTTTTTTTTCCAATATCTCCGAAACTAATAACAGTATCGAATTGAAATTTGGTACACTACTGTGGAATATGAAGCTCAAAGTTCGCGCTGAATTTTTTTTGAAATGTGATGAACAGTTCGCAAAAAAAAATTTTTTCGAAAAAAAACTTGAAAAATTTTTTTTCGGAATTTACTGATATTAGGATCCCAACAACATTTCGCGAGAAGTTATGCGTTGCTGTACCCAAACTGAATGCCAAGGTTCGATCCAATCGTTCCAGTAGTTCGTTTCGAATTATCGCCAAAACAACGTCAAAACTTCAAAAGGCTCTAACTCCGAAACCGTTTGGCCGATTTTGCCCATTAACAAACTTGAACGACGCATTTCAAAATGCAACCTACCCTGAAAATTTCAGGCCAATAGGATTTTCCGTACGACCGTAATCGTGCATACGGACGGCCGACCGGCCGGACAGAATCGATTTTGACGCTGAATTCGTTATCAGTGAGTCCAACCTATTCGTTTGAGACCATTTTCGGTTTAAAATTCGAAAATTACAGACATTTGGACAAAACGACAGCACGTTGTTTTCCTATAATATGCGCGCAAAAAGCGAAATACTTATCATTCGCCAATATGTATCGAATTAATTTCTCCAAAGTATGCAAAAAAATACAATTCAATCGCGAAAATCCAATTAAGTAGCTGTGAACGCACAAATGAATTATCAGCTCAACACGAAAAAGAATTTAATTCAATTAATTCTACGCCGACTTTCGAATTAAATTACGTCGGATATATAACACTTTCATAAAAATATCAAATTAGGCAAAACCCGGGTAACATCTGAGTGACTCTCGCCCTCGTCGACTCAGGTTCCTGGCGGAAAAACGAATTTCCGTTACCCGCTTAAAGTCAATATTATTTTTCATTATGAAAATCCATAAAACTTCCCGTCGTGTGCAGCAATGTTTGCACTTTTCTTACTGTAATTCGGTTGTGAAATTTCAGTTGAGCTTTCCTTCAAAGCGATGTCGGTGAAATTGTATGAATTCTGAACCGGATTTAGGCCAGGGTCATCTTGTTTGAAGAACAACATTATTCACGGTGTGTCCAGTAAGAAGTTGGCCAACGAGATATGGGTCTTAGGAAGAACTTTCACCAGGCACCTATATTGCAAGAGATTAGATAGAACAGAACAGAGAAGAGCAAATCAGATCATATCAGATCAGATCAGAACAGAGCAGAGCAGAGCAGAGCAGAGCAGAGCAGAGCAGAGCAGAGCAAAGCAGAGCATAACAGAACGAAACAGAACAGAACAAAACCTTACCGAAAGGAACCTCACGTAACGGAACGGAACAGAAAAAAACGGACTGGCATGGAATACATCAGAAAAGAATAGAGTACAATTGGAATAGAAGGAAGGAATTATTCGTAAGTTCGCCCAAAATTTCATCTTACAATTATCGTTTTTCAGAGATAGTTTGGAGGTTCTGCTAGAAGAATTGTCTGTGTTAAATCCTCCTTATGCCCGTACGCATAGTCGTATCTAGAACTCCTACTTGAGAAATTCTCCGCTAGACAAGCTAAAGTATTAGCTATGTTCGCGGGTCGGATAACGAACCAATTCTGAACCAACTCCTTGCCCACCCAGAATCGTCACAGTGCGCATGACTAGTTCTGAACCAATTCCGAATTCCATTCACCACGAACGTTTACGGAACCGAAAGGAACCCTTAATATGAACCTGAGTAAAGCACAAGGCACTACTTCTTCAAACTATTCTTTACTTTTAAGCATTTCAACAATGTGCAGTAATTCATTTAACTTGATCACTTTTACGATCGAGATTCAAAACATCGCTCGGAAAAAGCTATCATGTAAAGTCTTTTTCGGAGTAAAAAAAACTATAACTAACTTGAAATACAGTACGCTGTCTGAACATGGGGATCCACATGCGCCTCAGAGCTGTTATCGAAATATTTTTGTGTAAAGTTACGTTTTCACGAAAAATTCAAAATTCCATCCAAATTATGACGGCCGATTTCAAGAGGAGCAAAATATAACCTACATATTTATTTATATATTTGTAGGCATATATTTTACCGTCAAACGAATAATGATTGTACAAGAATTACTTGTTTAAATGATTATATTAGCTGATGTTCACTGATTTGTCGCCTGAATTTGGTTATAACTAATCTAGAACCACAAGTTCTTCCAACAGTGCGGGAACTGCTAGGACCGGTTTGGAATCGACTTGGTACAGAATCGATGTAAACCACGAACACAGAACTAGGAAGAACCGTAACTACTAGTTCGGTATTGTGCGACGCACGAACGCTCTTCTTCAAAGTACGCATGCCTTCGGTATGGAACTGGTTCGGAATCGGACCCGCGAACATAGCTATTGACTCATGCTTAGCCAGGGTTCTATCCATTGAACACAACTTCGGCAATTCTCGGCGAAGTAGATGGATATCGGTAAAATCTAGAATGTTTTCACGTTTTCATGTTTGTCGCACTGAAAACTTGCTTTTATATGAAAGTATCTCTTCAAGGTGTCAAAGAAGAAGTAAAACGAACCGTTATTCTGTTATATAAAATGCCGACAGAGTGGATAATTTATGGCATCTGTGATGCTTCCGAAGAAGGGAAGTGCATGATGGTCATTAAGAACAGGGCCACTATGTATTAAGTTCTGCAATTACTATGATGAATTCCTAGAAAATAATTTGAGCAGTTTCATTTAATTTTTAAGTATCTTCAGACACTTTAGCTGAATTGAATTTTCAAATGGTAGGTTCTTTGTAATTATCGCACAAAACGATATTATCGTACATGCGGTATCTTACCTAGTGCAGAACACCTATAGCAACACTGTAAAAAATTACAGAAAATGAATAATGTTCGCTATTTTGTGATTATGTCTTGCTTGAACACGCCTCAAGGTAGGTCGTTCGGAGACTCGAGCGAGCATGCCACCAAGCACTGGCGAAGATGTGCTCGGCTGTCAAGTACCCAATATGGGATGGACTTGAGTCGACGCGACTTAAGACGTTCTCAAGTACGGAGTATAGACTTTGCGTTCGGGCATTATATATCCGTTTGAAATATTTCCGAAAATTCAAATCTGAAAGTCTATTGTGCAGAATTACAGCGGGATTCAGCGGATAGTTCGAGAAACAAGAAATTTCAGAAAATAAATACTCTAAATTTAAAAAAATATATTTTAACGTTGCGGTCCTCACTGAATTTTGCACATTTTTTGAGCGTCCATTGCAACTGAACAAAGTGGGTCGGGTAGCATCGACGGATTTCAGCTGATAGTCGTTGTTAGGACAAGCTTGCGAGAATCAACCAGTGCATTGCTCCAGTCTAGCGCCCACTTAGGCGGGGCGGGTCGTATTGACGGAGAAATTTGGTCGCTGAGTTATCCTTCGGCTGATTCCGCTGAGCCCCGGCACTATGACCACAGACTAACCAGATAAACCACTCGCGTCATTTACTTAGGAAATCTATGTCAACGCAGATATGACCCTGAATCGAGCTAATCAGAATTTTAGCAGGCGTTTGGGGTGCCAATCAGATTGCAGGAATAGGATTACGTCACTCTCGCCGCTTTTAGACTCGCTTGAAGAGGTTATAAACATGTAAACAAACTGAAATTAAGTTTTTGTCCTATTTATTTGATGAACAATTTCTTATCTGTTCCATTTTAGAATATAATCCAAACAGTTTTTACAACATAATCAATTGTTTAGTCATCTCTGAGGTTCTATTTTATGATGACAGTCCTCATTATATGCTTTAATTGTACAACAAGAATTGGAATCGAACTTAGGTGGACTCATTCATAATGTTTATTTTATATAATATAAAGGAATCGCAACTGGAGTAAAAGAATAACAAGCTCCATTATTCAATTAAATCGATGGGATGTCTAATAAACTTGTATATGATTGCACAACCACAATTGGAATCGAACAAAGTTGGTCTATTCATAGTTTGATTTTATATTGAAATGAATCTCATTTGATGTGAAAGTATCACAACCTATACATTTCCCATTTGATACAATAGTATGTATCTGTTCGCTTGATAAATTGATTTCAAAGAACAAGTTTTCGCCAAAAAAATACCTCTTTCAATGAATTACTGTTGTATATATTCTTTATTGATAAAATAGTGAAGCAATTATAGATTATATTCAACTTGCCGAATTAAATTATGTAAACACCTGTGTCTGGAAGAGTTTGGCAGACTTCACGTAGACATGGTATACTTACTACAATATAGTTACTGAAAACTTAACGAATAACATATTTATATGATTTATGATTGATAATGTCATGGAAAAGATAAGACAATGTAGTTTTTAAAGGAAGTCTTCAAAGTTTCTTCATTTCTTACACATTAATTCGATTGTATTCATACATATTAGAAAAAGGTTTGCAATGGAATAGAACACATCCAAACTCCCAAAAGATTTTGGGGGTTTTTCTAGAGACCTATAAGTGTCACAACAAAGATTCTGAGATTAAGGTAAACTGGTTTTCCATAACATTTTTCCAAAATTTTTGTTTACTCCAACCGAGTTCTTCTATGGGAGTTTAAGATGTGAGAAAACACTCGCTTTGGTATTGGAAATTTGCTTTTCAAATGGTTTCATCGAAAAATCTTAGTCTGATTTTAATCTTGTGATTCCTCATTCCCGCCGAATCCGTTTTCACATTTCGATTTTAGATATTCCAAAGTCAAGTATTTAATTTGACAGCTGTTTTGAGGAAGAAGAAAGTGTGGTTAGGTCTGTTGTATTTCTCAAGGTCGGAAAGACGCGATTCCCGCAAACGATGAAGTGCTTTGTCTTGTTGGTCTGTGCTATGACGCTGTAGTGGACGCAGTTGCATTCAAATCTGAAAAGGCAGATTTCTACGCCTTCAATGAGCTCCGGTCCATCCGCCTTATGGACGCTCACCTTCATAATTCAATCGAATCATTATTTTCTGAACTCATGTTCTGGGGAGCAGGATGCTATAGTTTTGTCCAAATATCTGAAGTTTCGGATTTTTTCCCGAAAATGGTCTCAAATTACTAGGTTTGCCTCACTTATGACGAATCCGGTGTCAAAACAAATTTTGTCCTGCCGGCTGAGGACACGATAACTGTCGAACAGAGCAAGTTAGCAACTTGAAACTTTCAGGGTAGGTCGTGCATCAGAAAGCCGCGATTGAGTTCGTCAATAGGCAAGATCGGTACAACGGTTTCGGAGTTATCGCCATTTGAAATTTGAAGTTATTTCCCTGATATTTCAGGAACTACGATAGCGATTGGACTGAAACTTGGTAGTTAGTTGGAGCATAATGGCCTGCAACCTCTCGCGAAATTTTGTTGAGATAGTACTATCAGTAAATTGAAAAAAATTTGGTCGGAATTTTTTGCCCGGAAACTATCCACCATATTTGAAAAGAATTGGCTTTTTTCTTGAACAACGTATTTCACAGCAGTGTACCAAATTTCACTACGATACGCTTATAGATTCCGGAGAGGTTAGAAAAAAAATGTCAAATTCCATGGTTTTTCCCTGGGTGTAGTTGTTTTTTCCAGAACAACTTGAAAAATACTGATTCAATCATGATGTCATTGAAAAAATTCAAAAAAATATTTTTTTTTCAAATATTCAATATTCTGCGATCTTCTCAATATATTATCTTCACGAAATTCTGTACGATCCTTCAAGCTGTCATTTTTCAGTCAAGTACTGGATTTCAATTCGATCTTATCTGTATTTCTGAAAATATTGGGGAAATGAAATTTTTAATGAGTGTATTTGCGGAATCATTGGTTTGATTTTAAGAATTCACGGATTCTGCTTTCGTAATTAAGGTCGAAATCCTCTCATCGAATATCGAGTTTCTAAGTTGGTTCTTCCGGAAGACATTGTGTTCACGATCAAATTGTCGTTTAAGACCATTATCATGTGAAATTTTTGAGTGATCGTCGAGCTCTCAAAAATTTTCATGAATATTTTGACTAGGCGCAGTAAACTAACTGGTAAAGTTGCCCAGATATTAATTCAGTAACTTGAATATAGAAACTTAATAGAAATTGAAGGATCTTTTCCAGTGCACGAAGAATTTCCAGGCCTGCTTGAAACAGTGTTACACATAATACATATATAATAATTTCCTATTTTTTAAATTGATGCAACATAAACTGTGATGCACTTCCAGCTATAATAAATTACCCTAGATGCTAGAAAAGTGAAGAATTTTCAGACTAGGGTGGGTTCATCTAGCCCCGTCGCCACGATCGAGAACCGTAGGGGAAACAAGAAGTGTAAAACTTTTTATCTGTGATTTTGTTCGGTAACTATTTTTTGACCCACATTATACAACAGGTTCACGCACCACAGTACCGCTCTGAAATATGAATGAAGCTCAAAGTAGGAAAGTAATCATTTTCTAGAAAAAATTCATAAATTTGCGCCCGCAGTTAGCTTGCTCCCATTGCAAATGCCTTCTTCGCCACGCCCTAGATCTGGCTCTGTTTTTCGGCCAGTAAATTCTGAAATTTGGACATCAAATGAATGATCAAATCAATTCCTTCCAGTTTCTTTGAAGATCTCTAACAGAATTCATTCTGAATATAGAGGAACTCAAGTCTCAGGACAGAGCTCGTTCCACCGCTTGGTTAATCCTATTTTTCTAGGTCTTTTCCTCGATACGTCATGTCCAAAACTTCTAATTTAATTCCTCATTACATTGGAGAGTCGCCCAACTTCCACAAGAACAATAACAATGTTGTTTTCGGAATCACTGCTGGGGTTTTCGTAGCATAAGAAAATTGCCCTTTTATTTCGAATACTGCATTTTCTCGAGGGGTTCTTCTTCTGTATGTTTTGAGCATCCTTAGTGAAGTCGCCTCTGTTTGTGGAAGTTGGATATCTTGATATAGGTATTAGCTATAAAAGCACTTTCGTTTTCTGCTTGCAGAGTTCACTTTAACGAATGAATATTTTTGGTTACCATTCCTTCACATATATGATTCGAATATAAACGTTCAATTTGTTGGAATTCGTCTGAAAAAAGGAGAATGCTGGATGAAAGTCATCGTTAAGGATAAAAGGGATGTAGAATTCATAGAAATTGTTGATATGACCCTTGTATCCGACAATTCTCTAAGTACAATCTTACGAAAGACATTCAATTTCATATGAGAGGGAGTATGGCTAATTCGATTAAGTGCGTCTTGAAGAAAGCTCTACGACATTTTATGAAATATTGTGAGAGTTAAAACGAAAAAATGAAGTTACTATGGATCAAAGCATTCCTGCCAATTTTGTATTTTTTTAATAACCATATGTATGTATATAAATTTCTCGCGACAACTTCATCAACAAAAACTTCTCGCTTGTTCTAGGGAACAGCGCGTTATCATTTCGTCACGGTATCTGTAATTTTCGAATTTTGAGCCGAAAACGATATTAAAAAATTGGGTTGAACTCCCTGAAGAAGAATTCGTCGTCAAATTCAATTCTATCCGTCCGGCCACATGTGCTCTAACTTTCAAAGGAAAAGACTTAGCTTGAAATTATCAGATTACGTTCGTAGTCCAAATTATCCATTATTAAGGATGGAATCGGTTGGATAGTTTCGGAGTGAGGCCCATTTTAAATTTTGAGGTTAACTCCTCGATATCTCATGAAGTATAGACCCGATCAAATTGAAACTTCGTGGCCAGTTCTGGAATACCAACGCGCAACTTGAAGCAGAATTTCGTGTGGATCCAGTTGTCATAAAATTTTTAAAAATTTCATTCGAAAATTGTTTATGAAAACTTTTTTTTTCTAGAAATATTGATTAGATTCCATTTAAATTTGGTACAAAACCTTTTGAGTCAGTATTTAACAACAATTTTCCAAATTTCAATTCGATCCAATATTCACTTCCGGAGATATAATTAAAAAAATGTGCAAAATTTCATTGTTATTTGAAATTTAAACCTTATTTCCGCAATATCTCAAGAAGTACGATTGCAATCATATTGAAACTTCGTAATCAGGTGGTGATTAATAACACGCAACTAGGTGAAAAATTTTGTGTTGATCTAATTGTTAGAATCTCTACAAGCGAGTGAAAGCTCCTCCCCTCATGATTCTAGATTTTGTTTATGTGATATTTATTTCCTTCAATTTCATTGTCATGGTTATTGCCTTGCGTCTTCAAAAATTGAGGTTCTGCAATTTGTATGGCATATCTAGCATTTTTTTAAGAAGCTCATTCTTCGAATTAAGGGCGACATAATCTCTCTGCAATTTCTGCAATTTCTTAATTTATAGCCGAAATGGTCTTGACCGATTCCTTTGAATTAGATAGAGTTCGTGTTCATATACCATCATGTTTGGCTGTAAACAAAGTAACATCCAACTGGAATGTTCTACAGAGTTGAAACTCAAGGTGGAAGTTGCGCCCAAAGGGCCAAATCTACCAATGGTTTGGCTGTTATGATCATCTGAAGATTTATGTTCCTAATAATTCAATTTAAAATAATTCAATCGAATTGAAACTTGGTCATGAGTTGAGAAATATCAATAGAAGTATCAGTCAGATTTATTTGAAATTTTAATTGAACCTTCAAGCCGTCATTCTTAACGAATAGCAATGCTTCGAATGAATCTGATCTTCATTCTTCGACTTATTGGAAAAATATCACTGCGAATGGGTATATCTATCTAGGAAGTTTCTAAAATAGTGACACCGTTGCTAAAATAGGTAGAACAGAATAAAATAAGCTGGGTCTGTTCATTAAAAAATTTAATTCGTACTCAAGGTTGCTACAAAAATTAACTTTGTTGGGGTTGAAATTCCTTATCCAAATTTTATTTTGAACTTTGAATTTTACATCAAAAAGCTACTTTTGGTATAACTCGATACTGTTAAAGGTTTTTCGAATATTTCATTTCGTTTATGGTCAAGATCACCCAAACGGTTTCGTCGTTACACTCCTTCAAAATTTTAAGATGGCTCCATCAATATCTCGAGAAGTACTTATGCGAATAGAGGATTAAAGCTCAGTCATTTGTTGTAGAATTATGGTGAACAACTATAGATAGACAGTTAAAAGTTTCGAATAATTTTTCGGGAATGTTTTTCGAATGGTTTCGGAACAATATTTCGAAAACAATCCATCAGATTACTATTAATTTCAGCATAGTCTTCAAAGACAATATTTAACAATGGTGTACCTAATTTCCACTCGAACTCATATTTGTTTTCGACTATTTTCCTCGTCGTAATTTCCACCAATTAGAAACGCGCAATTTTGAATAATAAATGGTTTCTATGTGGAAAAACTGTTTGGCGGGAGCTGTCAGCAGTTTATTCGAGTTTACCCGCGGCAAAACTTGACAGTCGTTGTCAGCAAAAATTACAATTGGCGAATGAAGATTAGCGCTACTACCTCTGGTGGCTATCCGAGTAACCCGAGGTACAGACATTATCATTGACAAATTAAAAGAAATTTTAAGAAAATGAGAAAGTTTATGCATTTTTCTTGGCGTTTGTGATCTTTATAGAGGTAAGCACGAATTGCTCATGAAATATTAGATCACATTCATGAAGACAATTTTCTTCCAGGACCATAATCCAAGCAGAGAAATTTTCTTAAGAGGAATGCTATGCCTTCCAGAAATCTGCCTGTTGAACTGGTCATTCCGGAACAACGTAAATGTTTTAGTGATAGAACTGACCGATTGAAACAAAAGAGTCTCAACAAGGAAATATCTGGTGATGAATACTGTTCGCTCAAAGTGCTTCTACCGATGAAAGCAAAGTTGTACAAGGCTTATTTATTACAGCTTTTTCAAGACCAATCATATGAGTGTTGAAAAATTTATTTGTCAATCCATAATGAATAAGGCTCATGGTACAAGTAGCATTAGTTTCATGTGAATGTATTCATTTCATTCACGATATATTGAGTATTTAGTCCTTCCCTATAAGAATAGTAAAGTTATGAGTATTTGTCTATTATTCCAAAAAGTATGTTTCACAATACTATCTGTTTTTCAACTTTCAAGACAGCCTAAGAAATCCACCGAAGTCAATCTTGCCATTTGGTTCTAAAAATAAATAATATTAGAGTACTGTCTAACCTTGGAGACATCCCCGTAATTTTAGAGTTGCTACACTCAATTAGATTGAAGGATGATACATACCTACTTTATAAGAATGGAATAGGTACTCCCAGTAATACTCTCGTCAACTATAAAAGTCTAAAAAGTCTTTGAATAAATCGTGAAATCAGAAATTATCAAACCAAACACTAACGAACAGCACAAAATCGACTATCAAAACAAAATCTATGTCTGTATGTAAGGTTCTAAAACTGGTCACCGTGGCGCTGCAATCTTAAATTCAGACGCCAATACCTTCGAAACCCAACGTACTTATTATTTGTTACTCATGAAATAGTCGCGTCAAATACCAATCGGGCATCTATTTTTTCCTGTGAAAAAATCGAAAAAACACATTGCAAAGTATTTTTTTTCAACAAAAAGCATTCGTGCAGGTGCATATCCTCGTCTTCGACTCGGATTCTTGTTGCCACCAGCACTCATGATTCTTGTTAAAATATTACTTAGCAACGTGTTTTTTCGGAAAAATTAGATGCCCTTATAATATTTCTCAAGAAAATATTGGAAAAATATGTTTGATTTTCACTTATTTAGGTGACTAAGGTAGGAATAAAACCCCGAGGGTATTGTATTTCTTTTCCCGCACGATTTCGAATGTTCGCGAACCGGGAAACCACAAACTGAAGAAAAACATTTTTCACGAATGCGATTCAGCGGTAGCTGAAGACGTAAGCCACCTCGTCATAAATTGTGACTATAATCTAATCAATCACACACGGGCACATGGAGTGGAATAGGCACAAGGTACAAAATATTCCTAAAGGTATTTTGTTGCAACGTATATTCAGCCCGTATGACTGTAAACATAACCCACATGGGAAATAATCTTTATTACATTTGTAACGCAACACCCCGCGATGTTGTTCGAAGTCGATTATCTTATCTCATTAGCAGGCGCACATGTTTACTTTCAGCACTCATGTTCAATTAATTATTAAACTAGCTAGGATAAATTTCGCGAACGAAAAATCTGTAGTTTATTGCTCGAAACCAAATATTTTGCGTCGATAGATCGTTCCATCCTTAGACAAAAAAAAGTAACGGTGAACCAAATTTCGGTTCTATGTTGGAACAAAATTTCTCAAGTTGTTATTTCCAGAATAGCTCAAAAAACACTGATCCATTTATGAGGAAAATTGGTTACACAATTGGATGCACAACTTTGTGTGAAATTTCGTGGTGATCGTATGAGTCGAATTCGTTGCCTAACGGCCGATCGTAAACACAATAACTTCCAAAAGAAACAACTTAGAAACTCTATATTTGTTGAGAAGGTTTGGACCTTAATTACGAAGGCCGAATTCGTGAATGTGTAAAATCCACCGAAGGAATACCCATTCCAAATTTTAATTTCCCAATATTTCCAAAAATACGAATTGAAATCCAGTACTTCATCGAATAATGACAGTTTGAAGGTTCATACAGAATTTAATGTGGATAATATGATGAGAAGATCACAGAATATTAAATATTTTTAAAAAAATTCGAATTTTTTTTTCGAACCTTTCTAATCATAAGATCATCATAAAATTCCGCACAATGTTGGACTTCAGCATCTTTGAACTAGCTGCCAATTTTCATCACGATTGAATCAGTATTTCTTGAGTTATACCGAAAAATCAACGATATCGAGAAGAAATTCAACGTATTTTTTTCCAATGTCTCCAAAACTAATATCCGTATCGTACTGAAATTTGGTACACTGCGGTGAAGTATGAAGCTCAAGGTATGATTGGAATTGTTCCAGGAAAAAAAAAACTTTTGCGAAAAAAAATTTTGAAAAAATTTTTTTTTCTGAATTGAGTGACCGTAACATTTCAACGAAATTTTTCTGAAACTTACGCAACGTTATGCTCCAACTTACTTCCAAGTTTGAATCCAATCGCTCCAGTAGTTTCTGGAATATGAGGGAAATAATCTCAAACTTTCAAATGGCTATAACTCCGAAACTTTTAGGCCGATTTGGCCCATTAACGAACTTGACGGCATTCGGATGTGCGGACTACCCTACAAGTTTCAAGTCGCTAAGTGGCTCCGTTTGTCAGTTATCTTGTCCACGGCCGGCCGGCCGGACCAGATTCGTCATCAGTGAGTCCAACCTAGTCGTTCGAGACCATTTCCTGCTCAATCATCCAAAATTACAGACATTTGGACAAAACGATAGCACGCTGTTCCCCTAGAACATTCGCGCAAAAACGAGAGCTTTAGCAACAAATTGGAACGTGCCTGCAAAGCTTCACAGTGAATTTCTCGAATGTTTCCACCCTCAAGCGAAAAAAGCGTTTAAGCGAGGAATTTCCGTAATTGTTGAGCATAAAATCTTCATGATGTTTCAATTCTGTAAAGTCCTGAAAAGGTGAACACATCCTAATTTTCAACGATACTTAGTTGAGCCGTTTTCAGCTGAATCAGTGAAAATCGGACGAGATACATAGGGGAGTTGAACTTTTCCAGGGTTCAAAACCCATAACGCAACCAGTTGTATATTTCCGATTGAGTAGATAAACATACGAAAATCCAGGCAATAAACACAGCTTCCAGATCAATGACCCTTTTTACCAGCCGCTATCTGGCGGGGAAGTACGAAACTAAAGCTGATTGTTTTTGTCACCATTAATCACTAGATTTAGACGGCAGGGGTTTACTGCCAAATTCCTGGGGAATTCTAATCGGCTATCCTTTTTTTGGAGTTCAACAAGATTGTTTTTCCACAAAACACGTGCCGAAGCTTGACAGGATGCTGGAGCTACTGTTAGGAAGACCTCCTAAACTCCATTCACTTTTATAAACTATCTCGGTTGGCCATGATTTGGGCCTATCAAGTTTCTCACTCAAAACTAAAACAGGTTGGCACTCGTGAAATATCGGCTATGTCAAAATAATTCTCAGCAACGTTGCCAAATGCCTATGCCAACTTCTACTCTCAATCTCAATATAATCATCACGCATGGAAACTAAAAATGCCGAAGGTAGTTTTGAAGAAGCAGATACGAAGGATCAGGAAGTGCTATGTAGAATTGAAATCTGCGTTTTCTGATAATAACCCTGATAATTTGTAATCAATAATTCATCACAAGCTAGCCAACATTTTCGACGTTTGTGGATGAAAACCCAGTGTATCCTTCACATGGATTACCAAGAACTTTATAAATTGAATTAGTTCCTTTGAGGTTTTGTAGTACAACTACATTTTCATACTGGAGTATTTCCAGTTGTGCAACAAGTTATTTAAATGTCATCTGTAGACTTATTTCTTGGGAATTTCGAAAAGTAGGGAATTCCATAGGTTTGTCTGTTCGTTTAGAAGTTTTACGGCAGGGTTATTCGAGTACTTTTATTTCTTTTCGAATGAACTATCACAAAGTAACGGACTACTATATCCATCATTTTTCAAAAAAATTTCAACACTCGATTCTTGATTTCCGTACAAGAAAATAGCATAACGGAAACTTCCAGCCCTGTTTATAATATACGTGGAATATTTCCAGTGTTAATTGAAAAAAAAGGTTCTTCAACATTCGCCAGTTAATTACTACTAATTCTTTGTAGAGAGGACAACGTTGTGTAGTTATCAGACAAGAAAATGAGTATAACCTAACATTTTCAAAATATACATTGTGAAATGTATCAGAATGTCATGGCCAACGGGGATTGTTTCTAAAAGTGAATGGGGTATAAATGAAGATTCGGTGTTTTATTGTCTTTGTCCCCCTATATTAAGTGATATACTTTCAGGTCTATACTTTTTGCCAATAGCAATATTGCCAGGAAAAAGATATTGCTTCCATAACAAGATTAGATATTTTGGTATTGTGATCATCGATTCTGAGCAATATAATCTGTCAACTCAACAAGAATCTTGCTATCAATATCGCTATCTTAGCAACCTCAAAATAGTTCTTGCTAAGCTTGATAACAAGATGCGTTGGAAATTGGATATGGCAAAGAACCATTTGTTTCATTATTATTTCTTTCAAGAATTCGAAAATATTGAAAATATGCCAGTATGTGCCTATGGGAATGTGTTCAAGGTACTCTAGAATTTTTAATTTTAAGGGATTTAATATCGGCATAGTAGAGACACCAGCATCCCTTGGAGTTGCCAACAAATTTTTCGCCTGAATAAAATTGCTGGATTTGGTTTCCGGTGAGCAATATTCTATTTGTTTCCAGAAAACTGATCATTACCTCCATGATTTTTATTGTTTCATCTGTTTCGTAACATTTCAATTTTGTTATGAGGATCAGTAATATGCATGATTACATAAATAAACAACCTATGAGTAAAAGATATATAGTATATCTTTTCTATGGTTATACACGCGAAAAAAGGAAAAACCAAAGAAAATTGCACAAAATTTTTTTGAAGTAGGGTTATTTTTTTCTTCCTTGTCGCTATTTAGTCATGAAATAGGTTGAGCAATGGTTCATGCGGAAAAGAGCTAGAGCTACAGAATATTTCGGTGGATTGGATGATTAGCTCAGATCGAAGTGGATATTTGTTGACTTATCGACAGATATTCGTCCATGTGTTATGTTTATTTATATAAAATGAAGTGTTGTCAGCTCTAAAATCATCGGAGTCTTTCATAGCAATATTGACCAGATAAATTCATAACGCTCGGAACAGAATACGTAATATCATGGCCATATCGTTATGAATTAGGAAATTTGGAATACATTACATTTTGTTATTAATCTCACTTTGAGAGTTGAAATAGGATACTTTTGCGTTTGAAGAAACATGTTGTGTTGTTTTGTCTGTGTAAACATACATTTCACGAAGATGAAATGGCCACTATGATTTCAGTTTGGGAGACATCTTTCATTTGAGTCAGAACACAAATCTGAGAGGTCACAATCGAAAACCTTTAAAGGAAAACGCAATAAACTTCTGCGGAGAAATTTTTTCACCAATAGAGTGGCATACCATTGGAACTACCTGAGTGATGATTTTGTCATCTCTACCTCCAAAAATCAATTTAAAAATCGTCTTGACCAGGAGTTGAGGTCTTGTACCTCACCCTTTTTTGTACACTACGGTGTATAGACGGAGAAAAGGTATTAAAGACACAAGAGGGGAAATGACTGTGATACATTATGTGGAAAAAGACTATATATTTATAATGTGACAGTGTCCTATGTTGCATTTTGTGTTATTATTGTAGATAATTGTTCAAACTAACACGACAGTCTCATCGGTGTATACCGTCTACTGCCGATAATAAATAATAATGATAATAATAATATACAATTATACAATGATATAATATAATTGATCTGTAGCGATTTTTGTTCACCGAGTATCTGGAAAATCATCGCTTGGAGAACCAGACATGGTTGAAAGACATTCCCAGAAATTATTCCAAGATATTTCTTCGAAATGAACTCTGTTACAATGAAAAAGGTGCCATCCATCATGAATATGTCAGTTACAATTCTTGGAACAAATTCCAATTTCATTACACTCATATGGAGAGACAAAGTTTTTGCTGAGAATTGTATGCGCCCTTGTATCATAGGTAAAGATATGTATGATACCCCGTCTGCATTTCCTCTGCTCCTTCTGTGCTTTCTTCACACATGCTATATTGTTTATATACCAAAGAATGTAATCTCAAAAGAATATATATTTTATTGTATCTTTTATGTATGACATCCTAAGATCATTATCTGGCAGTATGGATTCCAAACCACAATGGAATGAACAATTTGTTTCTCTAATAGATATTCGACCTCAAACAGTTGTACTTCACTCGTACACTTTGCAGCATATCGCGATCTTATGTTAAAATATTTGATTACAATCACTTTCATCGAATTTACTGAATGGTTGTAACCAAGCTCCTGATCCAGAATGTGATGAGTTATTGAATCGAAAATTATTCCACTACACTCTGTTGAAGTCTTGAGATGCATCGATCCTTACTAGATAACATTTTTTACGCGCTTGTTCTAGGGAACAGCGCGTTATCATTTCGTCACGATGTCTGTAATTCTCGAATATTGAGCCGTCATTTTGTCATATGAAAACTATTCAAATCAGAGCTTTTTCTACTCACCCACTTGAACCATACAGTATTTCAAAGCATTTCCGCAACTGAATGAATTTAGACGAATTCAACTTATGATTATGAATTCATTCAGACAAAATGGCGAAAATGGATGTTAAGTTAGCCTTCATCTCAAGATACAAATGTTTTGAAACTTGATATGTTTGAATATTCACAGAATGTTTATTTATTTATTTATTTATTTATTGATACATCGGAATACTAACAGGTTTGAACCCACATTATTTCGTTATCTATATGTTCATGGAAAAGAAATCTTCCAGAGGTTGGTCTTAAACAAACCGTAGAATATATTTGAAACGTACCATCAATCGTATATATACGATTGATGCCAGCAGATAGGCCTCGGATAAATTTATCAAGATTTTGTAACTAGAATTGAACCAGGTTGGCACTAGTGAGATGTCCTAAAGGTCAAATAATTCGGCTTGAAGTTATAAATCCCTGAATATTTTCAATAAGGATCTTATGGTTTTGTTTAGTGGCATACGCAATATCTACAATCTTCATGAAGAATAAACAAAACCGCGTTTCTGTTTGAGATTAATAGAAACTTCACTTTACATTTTTCAATTATACAGAGTAGAAAATGACAAAATTCTGTGGCCTATCTGACTGTCTTAATAAAAGTGAATATGGTGTACCTAACGAATTATGCATGTACCTGTATAAAGGTGAGACACCCCGTATGATTCACCTTGTGTTAGTCATTAGAAGGGGGAAATCCACTCTGTCAACACGTGCATGAATAAAGTGCTTGTTGCTTGTAACGTTTTGCAAATTTCCTGATTCATTAATTCCTCTGCCTTTCTCGTTGCGTGTAACAAACGTAAATACAACTCTGTCTCTCTTACTACATTACCCTAATTCGCCCGTTTTCTTTTATGATTCATGATATGGAACGGAGTTTACATAAAAGAATATTGTTGCATGTTGAAGAAAAGGCGGCCTTTTTCAAAGAATTTTCGCACCCTTCCATCTTTATTTTTTGCTTATTCGATCAAAGAAATATAAAGGATTCCTTTAGTACGTACGAAAACTCCAGCGGCTGACTTTCAGAATGGGGAAAATGCTGGTTCGTCATAATAATTTATACAATACGAATTTAAGGGGACTCAATTTTGCACATGCGAGTTTCCATATCGATCCGGGCAACAAAAAGGCGTTATGTTCGAGTTGTATACACATGATTTTCCCCGGTACTCTGGTTTTTCGGTGTATTTATGGAAAGAAAAGGTATTCGAAATTATGTTGTCCCAATATTCGCGAAAATACAGACAGAATTGGGTGTTGAAATTAAATGCGCGTACATACGATTGCCCTCATTAAAATATAAAACCCATGGCTCATATGGAGAGAATCAGTATTTCTCGACATATGACTGCCCCAAACCGAAACTACGATTTTTTTTATGTATCAAGTGAAAATTTATGGATCGATGTGAATTGAGTTTATTTCAGAATTTCAGTGAAATTTCCAATTACAACAGTAATAAAAAGAATTAAAATTTTCCTAATGTGCATCAACATTGGTCAGCTACTCACCAAATTTCAACATGATCCTGATGAGTTATTTCGGAATTTACAAGAATAAACAGAAAGTTTCATCATGATAAGATCAGCATTTTCCGAATTATTCAGGAGATATCAACGATGCCTAGGAAAAAATTTGTCATATTTTTCTCTGAATATCTCTGAGAATAGAAATCGGATCCATCTGAAATTCTGTACACAGTTGAAAAATTTTCACTCAAAGGTCTGTGCTTTCATCGAGATCCGATTAATATTTAATAATTAAAATAATGATAGTTGCCGAAAAAAAATTCAACAGAATTGAGGAAGTTTTCGGGAAAATTTTTTCACTTTACTAATAATACGATCCAAACAAAATTCTGCAAGCATTTATGCGTTAATATGCCACACCTAATCATCAAGTTCCAATCCTCAGGTAAGGGTAATACTTGAGATATTGGGGAAATATCCTCAAATATTCAAATAAATAAAACTCAGAACTGTATATAATCTAGAAGAATTCTTAAATTAATAACTATTGACGAAGCATGTAAATTATTGATGCTGAATAAATTATTGTTTATTATTGTTTATTGTTTATTATTGTTTAGCCCATTTCGCCCATTGACGAACTCAGTGAATCCCATCTAGTTCTTTATTAACAATTTCGGCTCAAAAATCAAAAATTGCAGACCTTTGGGTCAAACGATAGCTCCCTGTTGCCTAGAATTAGCGCACATAAGAACATTTTCACCAGGGGAGAGATAACTAGATTTCTACTCTATGCTAATCTTCAATGATTGTCGCCTGATGACAGGACTAACATTCTTAAATGATAATTCATAATACTGAGGAAGGGAATTCTTGATTAGTTGTTGACAATCCTGGTTTGAAATCGAAAATTCCATGAGCTCAAGCAAGAATATTCATTAAGAAATCAAAAAATATGACACCTTGATTTATTCTAGTCATACGACGATCCTACGCATTCACAATATTCCCTACAAAGAGGATGTATCTTTCGAGGAACTCCTCCACTTCAGTTTTAAGCCAGGTACAGATGTCTGAACAGCGAATGCAATAAAATTTGATAAACGATTCGGCGAATAGTGTGGACGGCACTCGAGCTCAGCCTCGAATATTACATTCAAATGCATCGTTCGAGTCGAAAACCGAGTCCTGATGGAGCAGAAAGAGCGCTGCCTCGAACCATAAAACTCCCTGTGATTTATGGCATCCGTTGTTCGCATTACACTCATCTGGACCCGGCTTTAGGGTAAGCGCCCACTAAAGGCGGATCGGGTCGCATTGACGGAGAAATACGGTCGCTGAACAATCCTTCGGCTGATTCCGCCTAGCCCCAGCACTATACAGGCTTTCTTTTTGACGATTTGGGTAGCTCGGAGCTCCCCCCGCGCATGAAATTTGTTAACAAATTTCGTGCGCGGGGGCAGCTCCGAGCTACCCAAATCGTCAAAAAGAAAGCAGCATATGACGCTATAGTGGACGCAGTCGCATTCAAATCTAAGCAGACGGATTTCTCCGCCTGCAATGAGCCCCGGTCGGTCCGCCTTTACGGTTTAACCGATCATCTGTTTTACCGGTCTCACCTTGTCCGATACCATAGGCAAAAACAGATATTGCTTCATAGGTTTCTTGTTTCTAATTCTCAATACCGACACACAAAGAGTTTTAGCTACTACAGCACTGTTGTATGGAAGCTTTGCGAACAACTTTCTACTCGCGCCATCTCAGGTAAACCTAACGGAGTAACACCCTCTGATATACAGGAAATTTCGAGCGTTTTTTTGCGCGTATGTTCCGGGAAACAGCGATATCGTTTTGTCCAAATGTCTGTAATTTTTTATGATTGAGCCGAAAATGGTCTCAAACGACTAGGTTGGACTCACTGATGACGAATCCGGTGTCAAAATCGATTCTGTCCGGCCGGCTGGCCGTGGACACGATAACTGTCGAACGGATTGAGCTAGTGACCTGCAACTTTCAGGGTAGATTGCGCATTGTAATGCCGCAGTTAAGTTCGTTATTGTGCCAAATCGGTCGAACAGTTTCGGAGTTATAGCCATTTGAAATTTTTTATTTCAGAAACTACTCGAGCGTTTGATTTCAAACTTGGCAGTTAGGTGGAGTATAATGGCGCGCAACTTAAAGCAAAATTTGGTCAGGATCATACCGTCAGTAAGTTTTGAAGAAATTTTTTTGGGGAAACCGTTAATCATATCCGAAAAAAACTTGGACTTTGAGCTTTATATTTCACAGCAGTGTACCAAATTTCAGTTCGATACGATCATAAGTTTTTGAGATATTGGCAAAAAATTTCCTCAAATTTCGTGGTTTTCTCCTCGATATCGTTGTTTTTTCCGGTAAAACTCAAGAAATACTGATTCAATCCTGATGAATCTTCGCAGCTAGTTGGAGATGCTAAAAGACAACTTCATGCAAAATTTCGTGATGATCTTGTTATTAGAACAATTCGAAAAAAAAATTTCTATGGTTTTCTTATCATATCATCCTCATTAAATTCTATATGAACCTTCGAACTGTAATTTTTCGATGAAGTACTGAATTCTAATTCGATCTGATCTGTTTTTTTTTTTGGAAATATTGGGAAAATAAAATTTTGAATGGGTTTACCTGCGGAATCATTGGGTGGATTTCACCCATTCAAGAATTCGGACTTTGTAATTTAGGTCCAAATCTTCTCTACCAATATAGAGTTTCTAAGTTGTTTCTTTCGGAAGTTATTGTGTTTACGCAGTTGGCCGCTAGGCTCAGTTTTGTCCGTCTAGCCGGACAATTGTCTCCATACCGCCCGAACGGAATGAGCTAACTACTTAAAATTTCCAGGCAGGATTGCTAATATCAATGTGATGGTTGTGTAATTCAACAGGCAAAATCAGCCGAATAGTTATTCATCTTTGAAGTTATGTTCTTATATTCTCAATAACCTTGTCGAAATATGACATTTGAAGGTACGCACGCATTCGTGAAATGCATCATCTTCACGTGTGAGTCCCTACCAAACTCAATTTACTACTGAACTAGCTACATCTACAACTGAAAACAAATTTACTTAGGACTATGCTCCATACTCAACTATACTCAAAACTAAGAGTTAATTATATCGAATGAGTTTCTACCAAACTCAATTTACTATTGAACTAGCTACATCTAGAACTGAAAACAAATTCACTTGGGACTATGGTCCATACTCAACTATACTTAAAACTAAGATAATTATATCGAATGAAGATTTATTATCGATAATAGAACTGCGATTGAGCTTTAATCACGATTTTGTGATAATAGAACAAAAAAATATTTTCATCGATCCTGTGCTAATCAGGAGTGAAACAATATGTAACAACCGTTTTTCAATACGGATCCTCAAGATTTACCAGCTCCATTGTCGAAAGCGAGAGTACTATCATTCTATCCCTCGTAAATCCATCAATTTGCTGAATGGTTGGATCAATATTTGTTTTATTCACGTCCCTGCATATCATCAGATTGAGGCGTATCAAAACCACGATTTCTGTATTACAAGTTATTACCCTTGTCTTAATTGATCCGTTATATTTGAACAGTGGATTTTATGCTAATATGATGGACAATCATATTCCAGAATGTTGGGAATAGCAGACTGAATGGGGGTATTATTATTCTATCCAAAGCCAGACTTCACGTGTTCTATCTTGCCATATCCTCGTCTGCATGCTCCTGTCCTACGCGAAGGTTCGAGACTATTTGAATGTTGAAAAAGTTTAATATTCCCGCACATATTATAGATAGGGGAATTTCGACGATGGTTTCCAGTATATTCGACAATAATGCACTAGAAGTTGGAGATAGAAAACAGATTCACCCTGCCTTTCACGGTTTCAAGGTTGAGTCGCAAAGTCGAATAAATTTTTTTTCGAGCTATAGGCGTCTGAATTTAAGATTGCAGCGCCACGGTGGCCAGTTTTAGAACCTTACATACAGACATAGATTTTGTTTTGATAGTCGATTTTGTACTGTTTGTTAGTGTTTGGTTTGATAATTTTTGATTTCACGATTTTTTCAAAGACTTTTTAGACTTTTATAGTTGACGAGAGTATTACCGGGAGTACATATTCCATTCTTATAATGTAGGTATGTATCGTCCTTCAATCTAATTGAGTGTAGCAACTCTAAGGTTACGGGGATATCTCCAAGGTTAGACAGTATCTTAATATTATTCATTTTCAGATCCAAATGGCAAGATTGGCTTTGGTGGATTTCTCAGGCTGTCTTGAAAGTTGAAAAACAGATAGTATTGTAAAACATACTTTTTGGAATAATAGACAAATACTCAAAACTTTACTATTTTTATAGGGAAGGACTGAAAACTCAACATATTGTGAATAAAATGAATACATTCACGTGAATCTTATGCTACTTGTACGTAAGCCTTATTCATTATGGATTGACAAATACATTTTCCAACTCTCATATGGTTGGTCTTGAAAAAGCTGTTATAAATAAGCCTTGTACAACTTTGCTTTCATCGGCAGAAGCACTTTGAGCAAAGAGTATTCATCACCAGATATTTCCTTGTTGAGACTCTTTTTTTTCAATAGTCAGTTCTATCACTAGAACATTTACGTGGTTCCTTAATGATCAGTTCAACAGACAGATTTCTGGAAGGCATAGCATTCCTCTTAAGTAAATTTCTCTGCTTGGATTATGGGCCTGGGAAAACGTGTCTTCATGAATGTTATCTGATATTTCATGAGCAATTTTGCTTACCTCTATGAAAATGATCATCATCGGTAAAATGCAGGTAACATACTCGCATAAATCTTGTTTGTTGAATTTTATCGACTCTTCAACACTTTCAGGCCCGACTTGTTAAAGGAAGTTTCTTTCACCCTAACTCCAAATTTTTTACCGGGCTGTAGAAATCTATGGGGAGGGACATTTGAGTTTGCTTTTCCTCAGTAGAAGCACTTGTGAAATCACACAAACGCCAAGAAAAATGCATTAACTTTCTCATTTTCTTAACATTTCTTTTAACTTGTCTATGACAATGTCTGTACCTCGGATTACTCGGATAGCCACCAGAGGGAGTAGCGCTTATCTTCATTCCCAATCGAACGAGGAGCTTTGGAGAACATTCGGGAAGGCGATGAGTTGAACTATAGATCTTTTGTAGGAATTCATGGACAAAACGGTCACGTATCCGGGTACTGGCATCGCTCAACGCTGCCTAAGAAATACAAACAATTTTGCAGTCGTCTTATTGAATATGATCGTGAACAGAATACACTGCCCAAAGAAACAACTTATATACTATTTATATGGATTTCCTCCATCGGCAGAATGTGCCATTCGTTTTTCAAATGGTGTCTATTTGATATTTCTTCCTCTCAATAGCTCAAAACATACAAATCCGGCCGATATAAAACTTTCGAATTCGTTGCAGGATGCCTACTCACGAACTTGTACAGAACTTAGCGGGGCAATGTCACCTAAATCACAAGAAAACTGTCCGTCTGAATCAGCTGAAATTTTGCATGAACCTGTTAGATTCTATTTCGAATGGATTCTTTTCAGGCGCTTGTTCTAGGGAACACAATGTCTGTAATTTTCGAATTGGGAAATGGTCTTAAAAGATTGGGTTGAACACCCTGAAGGAGAATCCTTGGTCAAATTCATTTCTGTCCGTCCGTATGTGCTAAAACTTTCGAAAAAAAAACCTAGCGACTTGAAATTGTCAGATTAACTTGGGAGTCCAAAAATCTCGGTTAGGTTCGTTAATTGGTAAAATCGGCAGATAATTTCGGAGTATGGCCCATTTGAAAGTTTGAGGTTAATTTCTCGATATCTCATAAAGTATTGATTCCACCAAATTAAAATTGTGTAGATAGTTCTGGAATACCAACTCAGAGCAAAAGTTCGTTGTTAGAAAATTTTAAAAAAATATTCACTCGAAAATATTTCTTGATAAAATTGCTTTTTCTCCGATAATATTGATTAGATTTCAACGAAATTTGGCACAAACCTAGAAGTCACTTTTCATAACAATGTTCGAAATTTCGTTGTTATTTGGGATTTCAACGTTATTTCCGCAATATCTCAAGGAAAGCAATTGCTATCAGATTGAAACATCGTAATCAGTTGAAGAATATAAACGCGCAACTAGGTGCAAATTTCTTTCTCGATCTAGTAGAATTTGAACAAACGCGTAAAATCTCCTGACTTTTCTAGAATTGTAATACGTCATACTCTCAAATATCGATTAAAAGATATTTAAAAGTGTTTTCTATGTTTATGTTAGAGAACTATTAAATATAAAAGAAGTTATTTATAGAAAATGCCCTTGCAGATTGCGGATTCGGAACTATTCGTGAGGTGCAGTTTCTATAAAAAATTTGCCCAATATCGGAATAGTTTGAGGGAATCCGACTGAAAACTAAAGTTCTAATTTTCAAGCCGTTTCTGGGTAACTTCAAGTAATTTCAGGCAGCTGAGTTACTTTTGTTATTAAACCTCATTCAGGGCGATCATGTCAGAGAATAATAATCTGCAAAATACCAACTACATGAAAATATATGAATTTCTGAAACCTCGCTGGCATAATAAATTGAAAAAACACAAAAAAAAATATAACTGGAAAACTACAAACGCTTGTATCCCCCAAGCGTGGGGAATCTAAAAAAAAAATATTGACTTCATTACTTGGACCACCCAGTATAAAACAAAAATCTTATCGCTCATTGCGAGATGACAAACTTGCAGCGAAATCTGACCGATAGTTCATGAGATAAAACATGGTCACATGAACCCTTTTATTTTTGTAGTAGCACGATTTTAACGTGTCCATACTTGGCAACTAGGCAACTGCGAAACCATTCAACGGTTTCGTAGCTTAACTACTGGCAGATTTGGACCTAAAGTTCCAGTCGCAACCAAGAATTCTACATTATTGAGTCAATCTTGTAACATTTGAGACATTTTTCAGCTCAGAATCAAAAGAATTGAAGCATTTGGACGACATGACTCTCTCGCTTCTTAGGACGCAAGGGTAAGGTTATGTTAGAAACAATTAGATATTATAGCGGAAATGAAAAAGAAGAATCTTTCTTTCGTGAAATTCACCAGAAAATGACAGAACTGGCGAGTTGAATTAATCGGAACCCTTCTTTATTCCGTATAAATGAAAATTCCTTGATGTGGAATTCCACCCGAATTGAGCCATTCTCATCTCTTGACTTGTGCGATTTCTTGTTCCAATAGCTGTTTCTTGAAAGAAAATATGGATGGAATAATCTACTTTAATTAGGAATTTCTAGAGCAAGCGACATTAAGTGAAAATTTCAAAACAGACAGCTTAATTGAATTTTTCAGAAGAAGGAAAATATTCTCTCGGATTATTTTTCGCTCAACGATTTAATTCCTGTAGTTTTCAGAAAATATGCATGTCGTGACTAGCTGACCTGCTCTGCGAACAGTCAACAACAAGGTGGAAAAAAAATTTAGTTGTTTTCAGTTTATTACTTGGGAATTAAGGATTAATTCTGATCCACTATTTTCTAGAAAGATAAATCTTTTTGAGATCGTTAAGTGGAAGTTTATATTTTACTACAATTGTGAATGGAGCTCTTGAATATAAACAAGTATGTCAGAATTGGCGGGCTGTACGAGAATTGGGCATAATCCTTTCTAGGGATATCTAAACCAAAAATTAAACACAAAATGGAAATAAATGATATTGGGAGTGGAAACCTTAATTGAACCCTGAAGAATAATGCGATTTCCCCCCATAATTTCTTTTTATCGATACATAATTCTTCCAACGAAGCTTCTATACAAACCACACCTCTTAAACAACTTCCTTATTCGAAATTTCTCATGAATTCATACAATGCATACATGCATACAACGTAGCATTCAAAATTCATAGAAAGTCTGAGAAAGAAACTGGATGAAGCATTCGCAATATTCATTGAAATATTGCTCCAATTTCTTCTTCCAATGTTTTCTCCATAATGAACCTAAGTTCTTTCGAACTACTTTCCCATGAGAATGAAATTCCAATGAATTTCCAGTACGTCCGTCCTGATGATTAGTCAGAAATAAATTTCCGTGATAAATTCACATTTCATCCTGCTACAACAAGTCCAAGGGATTTACTCATATGGTAATTTACCCGAATGTTCCTTAGGGATATACGGCGCTATATCAAATGAAGAAGTTCCCCACTCACCCAAATTGACTTAAATTGCGTACGCGTTCAAGAAGACGACAAAATAAAAAAAACAAGTATGTTAAAAGAGCGTAGTTGAACGTTAAGTGAGTTTAGAAGTTTATGAATATTCAAACATTATTCAGAATTAAATTTCTCGATTTCTTGATTCAGATATTCGGCCTTTTGTGTTTGTTAGCTCATTATTATCGAATTAAATATTTAGCTTTTTCATCTTCATGAACCATTCCATTATTCGAAATTATTCCCATACATTTCACGAAATATGCCTGAAATGCGAGAGATGACTTGAAAATGATTCCTGGATTCCTCAGTTTTCGCATCAAATTGAATTTCTTGATTATTGCCTCGATAAATAATGAGTTTTATGATAATGATTTGTTGCAAATAGGTAAGTTTTAGTGACGAAGGTCGCTAATGTCTTTAAGCAGAATGCAGCATTTGCTGAAACCATATTTCAGTCGAATTTGTTAGAGTACCTGAATGTTACATCGATGAGAAAATTTAAAAATATAGAAAATTTCCACCAAAACGAATCTTTGAAAAGCAACATGATGAATTTGCTTTCAGAAAATTTCTACGTAACATCTGCATACCAAGGTTTACAGCTTATAATTTCTCGAAATTGAATAATTTATTTTACGCAACATAAACAAAATCAATTCAAAAAAAATAGTTGAGATACCATAAATAGAAACATCGAAATTGCGTCAAAAATGGGCGAAGTAAAATATGAATATGATTTGATATCATGAACAGGAGACTCCGAAAAGTATTTGAATGTTGGATAACTGAGTTAGAAATACATTTCGAAAATTAAGTGATTCATTACTTTATTTTTTCATCCTTTTTACGCGCTTGTTCTGGAGAACCGCGCGATCTCATCTCGTCACGATGTCTGTAATTTTCGAATTTTGAGCCGAAATTGGTCTCAAACGACTAGGTTGGACTCACTGATGAAGAATCCGTGGTCAAAATTGATTCTGTCCTTCCGGCCGTCAAGCCGGCCGTGTACGCTGTAACTCTCGAAGGGAAAGACCTAGAGTCTTGAAATTTCAGGTTAGTTAAGAACCCAAATATCTCGGTTGAGTTCTTTAATGGGCCAAATCTACCGAATGCTTTTTGTGCTACAGCCATTTGAAATTTTTATTTTTCAATAACTCGAAAACTATTTATCTGATCGAAATGAAACTTGGTTGGAAGATGAACAGTGTTAATAAGAAGTATTATCCATGAGAAAATTCGAAATTGTCGAAAATATATATATTTCATTAAAATTTCACTGAAATTTCCAAGTCACCATTTCGCAATGTGAACAAGCGAGTAAAAGCTGCTGACAACACGTCAGTACTTTTCTAAATTTTTTTGTTCCTAAGTGCAGATAAGTAATTGATATTCACGGTAATAACATATTATTTGTTATTATTTAAATGGTTTCTTATCAATTTTATAATATCCAATCGAAAATAAATTGAAACAATAATTGAATCATTACTTTAATTTCCAGATGAAAAAGTTCTCCAAAATATTCCCAGCGTGTAAAACTCGCTGATACATTCCCAAACGGTTTCCTCAATAAATGAAGACATTCCCAACTGACCCCATCGACTTAAATTTTATTGGCGTAGTTGAATATAAGCCTACGATTTGCCATCGTAAATAGGAGGCCCCAAATGTATTGAAATTCTGAGAAAATCAAAAAGATTTCGAATGTTGAGTGCCTTTTGCATCTTTTTCACCTATTTTCGCTTCGTTAGTTAAGACGAGTATAAATTATTTGTTTTAATTATTTCATAAACAGGTTCATTATTCGAATATTGTTTTCTTTAATTTCTGTATACCTTATCATAGAACATTCGCAACGAGTGAGACAATTCCAAACGTTTTCCTCATAGCTATTCACCTGAATGTTCCAGAGGGATACTTCTCCAAAGACCAAAAAAAAATGAGAATCCTAACTCACCCCATTGACTGAAATTTCATTAAACACCTACGATTTTATATAATCAATAGAAGCCTCTGAATGTATTGAAATTCAGATAAAATGCTTCAATTATAAATGAAGCAAAAAGGCCCTCAAATTTCGAAATATTTCTCCCAGCCATTTCATCTGAATTTCAAAACATTTATAGGCTTCTAGTGTAGACGAGTGTACAATATTCAGAATTATTTTTCAATTATCTTGTTCATTATTCCAAAAAGTTTTTTATCAAGTTTATAATATCTCATCACAATATTAATTCAGACAGTAATTTTATTATAACTATAATCATATTCAAACGCGTAAAATATTCTCGGAAACATTCCCAACGTGTGAAACTCGCCAAGACAATTCCAAAGGATTTCCACATACTAATCTACCTGAATGTTCCGGAGGGATACATTTCCACAGAGCAATAAAATGAAGAAATTCTCAACTCACCCCATTGACTTAAATTTTATACGCGTTCAAGAAGACGTGAACATAAGAAGGGGAGGCTGTTACTTCCAGACCGCGTGGCTGAAACACGACGTAAGAAGATGCGGGAACGCAGAAACGCGCTATTAGCTTAGGCGTCGCGACTACCCCAAGCGGCTATTGCATCACTACTGAAAGGCGAACGTGAAAATTGCCGCTGTTGGAGTTTTCTGGCCTGATCGTTTCGAAGCGCGCGACGTGCTTTCCGGTCTGGAGGAATTCGGGATACCGACGTTTAATTGAATTTGTCACCTCCCATCTGACAATGTCGATCATCGACGATTTTATTGGCCGCTATGCGTATTTGCCAGAATAGGATGCTGCTGACGGTTGCTGAACGACACCGCAGCATAGGCTTTTCTGTTCCAGCGTTACATCTTCCAATCAGTGGCAGCTCATCTGTTTAGGAGAAAAACGGTTAATTCCGGTCAGTTGGAAATAACGGTCAATGCAATTTTTCCATTATCACTGAATTCAACGCATATACAGGGTGTTTAACATTAAACTGGACAAACACTTAGTTCTGCTTTATTTTGTTCATTTCCATTATATTCTCCTTTTTTTGTTTTTCAATGATCACTCGAATTCAATTATTTATGTAACAAGGGTTAAGTGGTAGAGCACCTTCTTGGTGAACTTCCCCTTGAGGTTCAATTTGGTGAAATAAAGACAATATTATTATTATTATTATTATATATAGCCGTGTAGATGACATAGGGAAAGTCATTTTTGCCTTATGACATATACTCAGTATTCGAAGCATAAGCGAGATACAGGGTGTTCGATGTTAACTTACAGCAATATTCTGATAACTGTGGTGACATCTTAGTATTTTTGGTGGTCAATTCAATTTGGGTATAGAATTCTGGAAAAAAGATTTCAAAATGGCGAAAATCCTGCAAAGTTGGAATTTTTTATTATTGATTGCCAAATTGAGAGCATTTTTTCAATATACTCAATTTTCTTAGATTTTTCGTGAAATATTTTGTACAAAATTCAAACTCTAGGTACTTTATTTTCACATGCCAAAAGTGAAAAAGAAATTTCACCCAAAATGGTTGGAATCTTTCGAGGTTAAAATAACTCTCATTCTGAATACTGCTGTGGAAACAGAATAAAAAATATCCATTGGTTTCTATTTTGTACCCGTCCAAAACTTCCGGTCGCGGTATAATTGAATAATTTTTATTTTAAAAACTAGTAGCCTTACAGAGGCCAAAATTGTGCTAATGAGCCACCAGAATGACCTAGATGAAAATATGGATTAATCAGAAAAAAATCCTTTCTCGACAAAATTTTGGTGAGAATCGAACTCGCTACACTTTTGGACAGTAGGGTCACTTCACCTCTAGAGTATAAATTGGATTCATTCTGATCATATTGATGTCGTAACCAAGCAATTAATTCCCACCATAGTATTTATATTATTCAGCGATCATATAATGACTGCTATTATTCACTCGAGTGAATAAAAGCAATTATATGTGAATTGAATACTATACTTTATGCACGCCTTCATTAATAAAATTGGAATAATTCTGCATTTTGAAGAACCTACCATAGAGTTGTCAGAATGCTAAAATTGATTCTCTGTGATCGCTGGAAACTGTCAAGCTTAAGAGAAACGTCAATCATTTTCAATAGATCTATGCTATGTATCATATTCATTATAGACACCTATTACCCACGACTTGAATAATTTTCATTCAACAGGACCCATCGAAATATATATTTCATTCAATGGTCGTGGACAAAAGTTTTTGTTCTAATTTTTTTGTTGGTAAACTCAAATTTCCATTTAGCTCATTCTAGAGGATCATCAGCACAATTAAAGCACAGTAAGGCACTCAGTTTTTCAAATAAAACCTTAAAAAGCACTGCCGTGAAGGCAGCAACTTTTGCGCGGGTGTTCATTGGAGATGGCCGCTTTAACAACGAATTTGAACATGCACACAAAAGCTGCAGCCTACACGGCCGTGCTTTTCTAGGTTTTTTTCGAAAAGTACTGGATTTCAATTCAATCTAATCTGTATTTATGAAAATTTTGAAAAGATAACATTTTGAATGGGTATATCTGCCGAATCATTAGGCGGATTCTACCCATTGACGAATGCATCCTTCGTAATTAAGGTTTCTTTCGGAAGTTATTGTGTTTACGGTCGGCCGTTAGACCGACAGGATCGTCAAACACATTATCTTCTTTCTGCCGAAATGTTAATGAAATTCTCTGAAAATCTTATCCTTTCATTCTTGACTCATGATTACGACATACCCAAAAAATTAAGTTCACGAAAGTACTTTTTAGGGGTCTAACACTTCTTATGTCACTATGTATACTTTCGGCCACCCACGTTTTGAAGAGTATGATTCATTCGTCTAATGAGTCAAAAGTTCTATTTCATTTCAGTTTTAAGACGAAAAGATCTACAGAATGAAAGATGAAATCAACTGTGTGCTCTCTTCATTTCGATCAATCTATTCGAATGAAAGAATGCGAGAGATTCATTCAATTACTCATTACTTTGATTTTCTCGATCTAATCTATTCTTTATATTCGATAACTTACTGGAAATCTACACTACCATTGTTATTATGCCGGACCATGAGTGAGACATGATATAATATTGATTATTCGTTGCTTTTCTCCGAATATGAATGATTCCGTTCCAGAAAGAATGACCATATCTTATCGCTCTTAAGCAAGTATATACTCTAATCAGCACAGCATAAGAACTATTCATTTCACTTCCTCTGTATAAGTGGATATCATTCCTTCCTTACTGAGTCAGCCAATCAGCCATTCAAGTGAATTTACTAGCCGATTGAACCTTCACAGAAATAGCCTATCATGAACCCAATAACTTCCGAATAAATCTATTTAGAGACTCGATACTTTTAAAGCAAGTTTGGAACTCGATTACTGAGGCCGGATTCGTGAACTGTTAAAATCCGCCCAACCGTTTCGCGAATATTTCCAGCAAAAACAGATACCTATCATAAATATCACATACACATTGCAATGTTCTATGTTACATAGCAATGTAATCTCTGCTCCATCCGTATACCGCTTGACGACCTCTCTATCCGCCTTTTGTTACATAATATTTATCAAACTAGCTATGTATCATGTACAGTGCATAGTGTTCATTTGTACCTCACTTGTTACATTGGAAAGATATTTACGGGTACATTACATCTGATATATATATATATATTATATATATATATATATATATAAATTGAGTATCAGAGTCTGTAGTATTGATAATGTATTTTTTTCAGGGTATAGCGACTCTCGTTGTTGGAGTAAAAGGAAGTACTCTTTTTTCTAAACCAAGCTTTCGCAATTTGTTTATTGCTTCTTCAGGGTTTCTATAATACAGAACATCTATCAATAAATTAAAAACATTCACAATATTGCATGGTTCCTACCGAAAGTGAGGTTAAACATGAAACCAGCAACAACAATCATGACACAATACGTTTTCAACACTTAAATATTCTACTTAAATTGCAAGACACTAATTCGAACTTCATGGATATCAATTTGTACATTCTTAAAATTCTCAAATTTTATCTTTCTACGTTCTATAATAAAATTTTTATTTTGATTTGTCTATCTCAGTTGTCTAATTGCGTTTTTCCCAAAGATTGTCACCTCTCAATGTCACTTTTCTTCTTCTCGTCTTCTTTCACGTCACTGCATCTAACAAATAGCTGTTACTTAAATTTTGTGTGTCACTTTTTTTATTTATTGAATTATTACTCTTTTTTATCTCTATCATTTCATGTATCAGTCGTTTCTGGTAGTTTTTTTCTGTTTTCAGTATTTTTATGTTGTTCAAGTCTATTTTATGGTCCATGGTATGCGCATGTGCTGCAAGGGCACATCTATCTTTACCTGTATTTATATCAGATCTATGAAGAGATATTCTATTTTTCACCCACTGTGATGTTTGGCCAATATATATTCGTTCGCAATCCTGGCAGTCTATCTGGTAAATCACGTTGCTTTTTTTCGGTATTGGAATTGGATCTTTGATCTTACTATATAGGTTTTTAACTGTCTTTTGATTATATGTCGCTATTTGTACTTTTTCTTCTTTGAATATATTTTTGATTTTTCTTGTTAAGTTTTTTATGTTTGGTAGGGATGCATAAAGTTGTTTTGATGTAGATTTTTCGTTTTGGTTTTCTTCATTTACTGCATTTGCCGAATACAACAGTTTTTTTTATCATATGCGGCAAATGCAGTAAATGAAGAAAACCAAAACGAAAAATCTACATCAAAACAACTTTATGCATCCCTACCAAACATAAAAAACTTAACAAGAAAAATCAAAAATATATTCAAAGAAGAAAAAGTACAAATAGCGACATATAATCAAAAGACAGTTAAAAACCTATATAGTAAGATCAAAGATCCAATTCCAATACCGAAAAAAAGCAACGTGATTTACCAGATAGACTGCCAGGATTGCGAACGAATATATATTGGCCAAACATCACAGTGGGTGAAAAATAGAATATCTCTTCATAGATCTGATATAAATACAGGTAAAGATAGATGTGCCCTTGCAGCACATGCGCATACCATGGACCATAAAATAGACTTGAACAACATAAAAATACTGAAAACAGAAAAAAACTACCAGAAACGACTGATACATGAAATGATAGAGATAAAAAAGAGTAATAATTCAATAAATAAAAAAAGTGACACACAAAATTTAAGTAACATTTACAGCTATTTGTTAGATGCAGTGACGTGAAAGAAGACGAGAAGAAGAAAAGTGACATTGAGAGGTGACAATCTTTGGGAAAAACGCAATTAGACAACTGAGATAGACAAATCAAAATAAAAATTTTATTATAGAACGTAGAAAGATAAAATTTGAGAATTTTAAGAATGTACAAATTGATATCCATGAAGTTCGAATTAGTGTCTTGCAATTTAAGTAGAATATTTAAGTGTTGAAAACGTATTGTGTCATGATTGTTGTTGCTGGTTTCATGTTTAACCTCACTTTCGGTAGGAACCATGCAATATTGTGAATGTTTTTAATTTATTGATAGATGTTCTGTATTATAGAAACCCTGAAGAAGCAATAAACAAATTGCGAAAGCTTGGTTTAGAAAAAAGAGTACTTCCTTTTACTCCAACAACGAGAGTCGCTATACCCTGAAAAAAATACATTATATATATATATATATATTTCCCTTCAGTAAAATTTATATAACTGATATGTTTCTCTCATAAAACATTCACATAGTTGATTATTATTAAACATACAAGTAGAGTTGAGGAAATTCCTATAAACTCAAAAAGAAAATGTACTTACCTTTTTTATATCATATATGTAGCTGATACATATCTGTTACCTATCTTAAACAGAAAGGATATATTGTTTTAAATTACACGGAAAATTTTCTGCAAAACATATATCTAATATAAATATAAATATATGCGGTGTGGCCTAATTTTTTTTTAATAACTTAATCAGTCGAATGAGTGTTCCATTCCGAGACTAAAACTTCACATGAACATAGACTTTCGTATGTTTCATATGTTTCTCACAATAAAGAAGTAATGGAAAATCACTAAATGCCACGTGAAATGCAAAGGAGCCAAAAATTCAAGAGAAAAATTAAATCCATGAATTGAATAACATTATTTATATTTTGCCGTAAATCATGAATTCAATTATTGAGGATATGTGATGTTGATGTATCAGTGGTCCAGTTACAGAACTGTATCAGCTTGTCCTCATGTCCCCAACATTTCAGCATTTACGGCAGATCACATTTTCGCAGTGTTTTCCACATATATTATATCATGTATGTTGTTTACAATATGATTCATATATTGTGAATGATATGTACATGTTATGTAACTCTAACTCGCACTTGTATAGATCTGATTAATATACCATGAAGATTCTATGTTTATATATCATATACATGAGATTAACAATAAGATTTATATATTGCGGATGTTACATATATGATTTGTAACTACAACACTTACTTGTATATATCCGATTAATATAGTATTTAGGGACATATAACATGTACGTTTCTTCAGTAATATAGCAATGATACGTATATGATATATGAATATTTCAGATCGTATCATTGACATATTGGATATTATGTAACAGATACATGGGTTTTGAGACGTATCTGCTATGAGCATGATTTCTTCTAGATGTTATGTAACGGGAAAGCGCAAGTAACAACATGGTTTGCTGGGTTTGAAATAATATTCTTCTAAAAATGCAAAATTTCGTGTGATTTATATCTACAAAATCATTATCACCTAACGATTCCACAATCAGGGAATGAAGGAGTTCGATTACACCTCCCCGGCTCTTTCACCGGATTTCCCAACTCATCTTCCTTTGGAGTTTGTTGAGATGAATCAACTTTCATTGGTTTGTTTTTCTTGATTTAGCGTTTCAAATGTATTTCCATTCCATCGAAATTCATATTTGGGTTTGGTTGAATTTGAAATACTTCCATTCCAAATGGAGTATGAATATAAGTAATGAAATTATTTTCCCATAATTTTTTTTGTGGATATAAATTTGATCTCTCAGCATAATATATATAATAAAAAATCGTTTTTCTATTCATCCTGCAACTTTTTCATTGAATGTGTACTGAATACATCAATATTGCCTGCTAAAGTAGCCTATAAAAGGGAAAAAAGAAACCGAGGAATTTAATTTGGGTTACAAACTCCAGTTCTAAATCCCTATGATATATTTCTTTCCAATAACGTTCCAGGCAATCCGGTAGTAATATATCACGTAAAAAATCGGCAATCGACAAATAGAACTGGGGGATCACTTCATAAGTCTCAAGCGTTTCCGTGTGCGTGACCGTGTAGTTCCTTTTGATGTTGGTTTCTTTCTGCTCTGGTTGAATAAGCTTGAATACAGCGCTGTATATCGAAGTGCTTTGGTCAATGTATAAATTCCACACACAATACAATATACACAAAGTCATCACAAACAATTCACACAAAATGATATCGAAACACTGATATCATGTTTTTTTCTTCAATCATAGCTAACAACGTACTGGTACACGCAAAACGCAGAACTAGTGATGATGAGTTTATTTCTCAATGATCGTGAGGTCAAGGATTCAAGCATTTGGCCGGATAAGAAAATTTCCGGTTAACAGGAAACCGTCCAACTGTTATTCGGTGTTGGGAAGACAATTTATAGTGATACTCCTGACAACAGCAGTAGCAAAGCCTACTGGAAAACACACCCACTCTCCTAACATGCACGAACATAAGCTTCTGATGGGATTTCTAGAGTACCTCACTTATTCGGCAACAATAACTGTTAATTCAATTATCTCTCAATGAAGAATACGTGATTCATTTAGCAATGGATAATTATGAACTATCGCATATTTGACACCAAAGTCAACAACCTGTATATTAAAGAAGTACACAAGTCAGGAGCACTAAAATTCCCTGAATCATTAATAATTATAATGTTCAGCATGAAATAGAACCATTTTCAATAATCCAATTGAACCACTTACTTGACATCCCATCTCAACCTTCCCGAAGCTTCATTTTGTCTTTCAGTGGCGTTACTACGGATCCGGATCCTTGTCAACCTCATCACTGAAACAACTAACTTCTTGCCAAGTTCATCAAGAATACAATTACGGCATCATTTATTCAAGCCGTCGCATTCGCCAATTTGTTATTCTGTTTGGTAATTCTCGAATTAAATTGAAAATTGAATTTTTGCGGGAGGTCAGAAGACGAAAATATTGTTCAAACACTTATTTTCAGTGGGTAGTGGGAAGTGGGAAGAAATCTTTCTAGTCCTAATTTCATCCTAGTTGTTTTAGCAACTGATGAAGCAATGAAAACAATTCATAAATGGTAATTGGATTCAAACTCTCTAGATGTTTAATTTATGTCCTTGAAGTTACAAGAGCCACTTGCACGGAAGTCAATGAAAACCATCTTAATAATTGTCGAATATTTATCGAGAATTTGTCGTGAAACCAAAAAAATTGTCGCGCAATCAGTTTTTGTTTTGAGGAGTGGCTCTGCTAATTTAATATTAAGTTAGCAGGGCCATTCTGAAATATGCATCGGATTCGATCAAAAATATAATAAATAATTGTCGAGTATTTGTCGTAGACCATCTAATGCGAAAAACACAGAAAAAATCATTTTTTATAGCTTTTTTTCAGGTTTCTATTTCCCGAAATGAACAATTTTCGTTTCAATGTTGAATAATGGGAATATTTCACTCTCACGGATATAAATGGACGTAACTTTGTGATAAAAGAAAGATAATTAGATGACCATTTTTTCTTCCGGAAATGAGCTCTACGATTTAAGAACAACCAAAACATATTTGTCGTGAAAGAAGAAAAATTGTCGCGCTTTTAGTTTTTTTTTAAGGGATGGTTCTGCTAACTTAATATTAAGTAGCAACCCAAAATCAGTCAATAATGATACGAAAAATAAACCTAAAATATCAATTTACCAATGTAGTGTTGCCGAATTTGACAAATATCCTGAGAAACCAGAACATCTCATTAAAACCTGAAAAAAGCTATAAAAGAATGTTTCTTTTCTGTTTTTTTCGCGCTAGATGGTCTACGACAAATGCTTGACAATTATTTATAATAATTATGATCGAATTCGATGCATATATTTGAATGGCCCTGCTAACTTAACATTGAGTTAGCAGAGCCACCCCTTCAAGAAAAAAACAAAAGCGCGAAAAATGTTTTTCTTTCAAGACAAATATTTTTTTGTCGTCCTTCCATCGTTCAGCTCATTTCCGAAAGAAAAAACGGTCATCTAATTAACTTTCTGGTATCACAAAGTTACGTCGATGTATATCCGTGAGAGAGGAATATTTCCATTATTCAGCATTAAAACGAAAATTGTTCATTTCAGGAAATAGAAGATTTAACATACAACCCAAAATCAGTCGATAATGATACGAAAAAAAAACCTGAAATATCAATTTACCCATGCAGTGTTGACGAATTTGACAAATATCCTAAGAAACCAAAACATTTTATTAAATCCTAAAACAAAGCTATATAAACTGATTTTTTCGGTTTTTTTCGCGTTAGATGGTCTACGACAAATACTCGACAATTATTTATAACATTTTTGATTGAATTCGATGCATATTTCAGAATAGCCCTGCTAACTTATTATACACTGCGCAAAAAAATTAACGCACATTCTGAAAATCTCAATTTTAATGAAAGTTAACTCTACATTGACCTTATAACTTATTTTTTATGTTCTCTCGGGAAGGTTTTGAACGAAACAAGACACATTAAATGGAAGAAAAATTCAGGATTTCACCGAATCTTATGTGAAAGAAGAGAAATGAACAATTTTCAAAATACTGAAATGCTGAAAAGTGATTTAATACTTGGTATTTCCACCCCTTGCTTTAATTACAGCTCGGCAATGACGGTTCATACTCATAATGAGTGATCTTAAAATGTTCTGATCTAATCCTTCCCACATTTCTCCGAATTGGATTCCTAAGTCATTAAGGGTAGCTGGATGATTTTCTGAACTTCTTAGCCTTCTATTGAGGTTGTCCCAAACCTGCTCAATCGGATTGAGATCTGGACTTCTTGCTGGCCATTCCATTCGAGAGACTTCAACCTTTTCAAGGTTGAGATTTCCATAATGTGCGTTTATTTTTTGCGCAGTGTATATTAAGTTAACAGAGCCACCCCTTGAAAAAAACTAAAAGCGCGACAAATTTTTTTCTTTCACGACAAATTCTCGACAAATATACGACAATTTATGAGATAGTTTTCATTAACTTCCGTGCAAGTGGCTCTGCTAACTATATGGACATGTTCAAATTTCAGTTGAAAAGAACGATTCCTAAGAGCTGGACTTTTCGACCCTCGGTTGATAAATTAGGAAATAATTCAGAAAAGAGACCAATTTCCTCTCTTTATTGATACGTGAGAGAGCAAAGGCTTATGTATATTCAATTAAGATATATAAAATCATGATATTATATTGAAAAAGAATTAAAAAACCGAGAAATGCACTGACTTGAGGTCAGCAGCTTTTGTGCGCGTATTCACTTTTTGTAATATCCTTCGAACATGCGCGCAAAAGCTGCTGACTTCTCGTCAGTGCTGTCCTAGGTTTTTTTCCGTAAAGTACTGGATTTCAATTCTATCCAACCTGTTTTTTTGTAAATATTGGGAAAATTAAATTTTGAATAGGTGTATCAACGGAATCATTGGGCGGATTTCATCCATTTACTAATTCGATCTTCGTTATCAAGTCCCAAACCTACTCTATAAATATCGAGTTTCTAAGTCGTTTCTTTCCAAGTTTTAGTGTTTACGGGCCTTACGGCCGTCCGGGCAGTGGGTCCAACCTAGTACTTTGGGACTAACTCGAAACTTACAAACATTTGTACAAAACGATAGCACGCTGGTCCCCTAGAAAATGCGTGCAAAAACATAAAATATTATTATCCTTATTACATGCAAGGGACCTATTATGATATAAAATTTCAAAGTTGTTACTTAAATGAACTAATATTCATTCATTCGAATGAGTTTCTACTTGATGAAATTCAATAAAAAATATATGCTGATCAAAAATTATCAAAATTTTTGTCACCCACATTTAAATATGTATGATTTCTATATCAATAACAAAGTAGTTTTCAGCGATACTTAGTTTCTTCAATATGTATAAGGAGATTATTTGGGGAAAAACTATCAGAAATCGACTAAAGGATTTTTTGGAAATATTCTGCATTATGTTACAGGTGTTTTCAAAGTTAATAACTCCGAATATCTGCAAAAGAACTATCAAAAATTAAATATATTCATTATTTATACCTGCGGATTGGGGAATTCAAACTATTTGTCAACGGTGGTTTTTAAAAAAATGTTGCCTCATGAACTCTAAAGTGTCGAGTCTGAATCCTTCACCAGATAATAAAGAGAGAATATTTTTGTAAATTTTCATTTTATTGTCAGATAAGGGTTCTGAAACGTAACAGTGTATTTCGTTGATCGTTTGTATTATTCCGATATGGTTCATTAGGCAACTTTTTCCATAGAAATTGCTCTTGACAAATCCCGCAATCGACAAAGGTATTTTCCATAAAAATAATTTCTATTCAATTTTCGATTTTTTTCTAAGTCATTGGGAGTGGTTATCTAAAAAAGCCCCGAAAAATAACTGTCAGTAATGATAATGAACTAGCACAGTATATCGTGACCGTGAAGTTTTATATTATGAATTCTCTTCCACCAGGGCTGAAAGATTTTTGGGAATGTCAAGGGGGATTATTCTGACCAATTTGTGAATGGTTGATTACCTGTCTAGTATAGAACCTGGTCAACGTTTCAACTGAGATTGAAATATATTTTATTCAATTCAGGATGTGTGCTAAATAAATCATCCCTATTTACGGAAGTCAATTTGTTCCATTCGACATCAATCCTTCAGCTTGGAATATTTTTATAAACTCTTTCGAAATCAAAAAACCACGAGATAACTTTAATTCCGCTGCATCGAGCTCTCAAGTTATCTGAAATTAACGTGCGTGATCTAAAAAAAACTTTGTGTGCATTCGTGAAGTGAATTGAAAGTAGAAGGTGACTCGTTCCATTCTCGACTCAATTTAGTTCACCTTCTGACGAAAGGTAATCTCCATAGGCGAACGATTCAAAAAAATATTGGCTCAGTGGGATTGACAATGATTGATGCGATGCGTAAAGGGGACGCGAGTCCTGAGGGAAGGAGTAAACATGCTGTCTCAAGGAGGAATCAAATTTGATACTATGGACATACAAAATATTTGCGTGACTGGTTATCAGAGCCAGGAAGAGAACGACATAAATCAATAAAAGAATATGAAATTCGTATAGATATCATATATTTATTCTTCATGTATAATTTCATTGAACATACCTAATATAAGAACCATAGCTACGATATCTTTGGAGATAATATCCTATCAGAAGGAATGGAAGAACCAAATCTGGGAGGATTTTGCATTATTTTTCCTATTTTTTTAAGTTTTGCTGAATGGAGAAGATGATTTCGCCCATTTTTCTATAGAAATGGATCATATCGGGCTGAATTCACCAAAAAAAGAATTAGAATTGAAAAATTTCCAGAGCAAGTGAATCTGATTCTCGATAATATCAATTTGACAAAAGTTTCGTAATACTTGAAGTAGGAACTAGTAATCGGGAAATATTAACGAACCTTAGGTAATGCCGACGTTTCGCAAATATATTTTTGCTTCTTCAGGGCTAAAATAGAGACAGCATCGTGAAAATCAAACACAAACAAAACAAAAAAATTTTTGGAGACTCGTACGTTAGACTAAATACTAATAAAATCAAACTAATCATTAATTACATTTAAAAATGGCAGAAATAACTTTCAGTCATTACGACCAGCCTAAATTTATCAAAGCGAAACTATATTTTGGCCAAGGAAAATCAAATTTAGACTTTGGGTATCTATGCTGGTGAGATATCTAAGAAATCTGTTCGGTAACCTTTTGTATTTCTGGTTTATCATTTGATGAAATCAAAAAATAAACCTTGGTGAACAGTAAAAAGAAAATTGCTCCCCCTGAAAATTTTACAGTTTAGTTTGGAGTATGTAGATTTGAATGAACTAATAAAAAAATCCGTCTGTCCGCCGTCCGTTGTCCGGGGCTTTCCTCTGAAAGTACTGAGCAGAAATCGTGTGTCGGTCAAGATTGATCTTCCAAGCTTTTCAGCAGGATCGGTGTACCCTAAGGGTTCAAAACAGGGGAAATGAGGGAAAAAAAAATTTTCTCGAAAACTTACTACCGAATTCTAATGAAACTCTCGTTGATTACTGTTGCATTATTCAACCTACAAATTCACCCGGATTATTTCCGACCAGTGGTCCCTAAGTTATAAGGAAAAACGCTGCAAGTTATGTTGGGAACAACCAATGAGTTATGAATAATATTTAAGTTTTATTTAACATATCAACGGTATTGAGTTATTTAACTGGGAAAATAATGAACCCTTGTGTAAAATTTGCAGCTTTTTTACACTTTGCAATCATGAAAGTTTTTTTTTCGTAGTGTTTCAAAAACTTGAAATTCATGCAATTATGTCAGTGTTGAATTTGCTTTCCACATTAAAGTTCAACAGAAAACAGAATCACTAATTCATTGCGAATAAGAATTTCAATGGTTTGGTATATAACCTTGCAAATGTTGGAATATTTATTCTCGTGCATAAATTGATATTTCTCAAGCCTGTTTAAATAAACAGTTATTTTGGTATTTCTCCCGTGTTTACTTGAAATATACAAATTGCGAGTCTCTTACTTGGAATAAATTCTGTAATTCGACAATTGTTTTAAACTCCATTTCAACGTTTTCATGCCTCTTCCTAAAGGGTATGTCACGTTACGCATGCGTACCAAAGATAAAATTTTATTCAATTTGAAAAGGAAAAAATTATTCCAACGTTGAGTTATTGGACAATATGATTCTATAAGAGTGAATATCAGATAGGTCAGTAGTAGTAGGCATCAAATATGTGTTATTAACGATGAATTCGCCTTCTTCAAAAGATCGATTCAGCCAAGACCCCAAAAGATATCTCGTGTTGCAACATAGCGAGGTAGTCCCTCAATCAGTTCATGAGTATAAATCAAATCTCTACTTTCACGAATCAAATAAAATTTGATAATCGATATGCATCTGCAAGTTGATATATCCTTCAAGAATAGTAATGAAAATGTGAGATAGTAAACATAGGAAAAATAATCGAGGACGTCATATCTCAGATTTGGGACACTCTGTGTAATAATTCCATCCATCCAATGGAGCGCAATTTGAAAAACTGTCCGATCTGAGCATATTTTTAAGAGAAGTACTAACTTCGATTTACTGAATTCATTTCAAGTTAGAGATTCCTATTGTATATTATTTTAGTTTCACACAACATGGGCATGACCTAAATTCTGTAGAGAAAATGTCGCTAGCAATTTTCTCACCAATCATGCTTTCGTTTCCCCAATAAAATTCACTTTGGGCTTGTTCCATAAGAGGATGAAATTAGAAAGGAACATATGCAAAAATAAGGGAAGATTTATGACGTACACGCATGTTTATTCATAACAATGTTACAGGTGTGTTTTGTCCAAATGAATTAAAATTGAGAGTACCTCGGTGAATGGTCAGACAGATCATTTGAGTTTCAATCAATTTATGAGGGAAATAACCTTGAAATCTCTATCCAAAAAATGGTGATTAGTTAATTAAAAGATTTTCCTGATTATCATTGTTTCAGTCGACGTTCTTCGTCGCCATAAAAATTAATTAATGTGGTCGTTGAACTCTTTATCGCGTGAATTAGTTCGATTAGTGTTTTTAATTCATAATTTTTTCATTGGAATTCTTCAATTCTCTCTACTATTCATATCAAGGATTTATCAGTGATCATGAGAGCATGGAGACAACATCACGGCATTGAATACTAACTATTATGGAATCGTTTGGATTTCCTTGTGGGAATTGTTCGATTCGAGTGGATATTTCCAGTCAGAGTATATCCATTGCAACAGAATCATTTTCATTGTCAGTTACAAAAGGTTTTGTACCCCTTTGACAAAATCGCCTACTCCATTTCTCATGGTTTTTACTGCAATAATCTCCACGCGTTTGAAGTAATGCGAGAAACTCTGAAAACTAAACCTAATGACTCTGAAAAATATTAAAAAACCAAATTACATTCGAAACAGGAAGACACTACTCGAACTGAAAGCTGGTGTCAGAAAGCCTCCTTGGGCTGCTGGCATCTTCATAAGCTTAGGGGAAGCTTTCAAATGCTCAAAATTACGGGGAATTCCAAATGAAGGTAGGCCAAGGAACACTCTGTTTGGTCAATTGAGAGAAAAAATAATTGCTGACTTCATGCTACCCTTCTTGTGCTCTTAGACATCCAAAAAAAGTATAAGTAACAAGTATAATGCAATTGCGACTAGAGATAAACGTTAACTGTGGTTTGCGTACGGTATTCCTACAACATAGGATGTAATTTACAATGATACTAAATGAATTGAAATTAATTCTTTTCGATAAAAAACATCGTAAAATCGATAAAATTGTTTTATCAAAATGAGTATGCTGTTCAGGCAAGGATCCTAGCGCGTTGCCAATTTTACAGTCATAATCTTCCTACCAAGAGAACTTTTTGCACTATATTGAATAAATTTGAGTCAACTGGTTAAGTTTATCATCCAACACGCGGTTGACGAAAACATCACCTTTGTCCGTGAGAGTGTGCATAAAAGTCGAGGTAGTCGATTTCGCGTAGTTAACAAGAACACGTTCTTTCGCACACTATAACTTCGCGAATTCAACTGGGCCCTGCATCAATACGAAATTCACTTTCATAGGCAACTACGAATATTTGCTGAATAGACCCTTGAGCATCTAGTTTTCGTGAAAATCTTTCCAGTGATGCGGCCAATTTCTGAATTAATGGATACTTCAACAGACAAAATTGTCGTATTTAAGGAGATACCAATCCACATATGATCCAGGAACGTCCAATGAATACCAAAAATGTTACTGTTTGATTGAGGGCTGGTGGCGTCATCGGTCCATATTCTTTAGAGCACAACGGTGGCCAGGTCATCACCTTCGATGGTGAGCGGCGTAGATCAATGGTTATAGTTTATGGTTTGGTATAAAGGGCCCCATTCTACTGCGACCCCGTCAGAGCTGTTCCTTTGATTCCTGAGTTTCTAGGGACCCGGACTAGGGAGACCTTGTTGTTCTTGCCTACTTCATCGAGTTTCCTACCGCAATTCCATATCAGCTTTAAGTCGATGATAGAGTCGATGATCTTTCGGTTGCACGTTATTTTGCCCAAAAAATTCTCGGGTAGGAGCCTAAGGATAGTGCACACTTGGTGCTTGGTCCGTATACTACAGCGCCGGCCCCCCTTTTGGTTTTAAAACGATCTGTATACCATTAAGTGGTGCTTTGAAGTTTAGGGTAGTGTATTCTTTTTACCCTTCTTCCCTTTTACATAGCATTCAGCTTAAGTTCTTTTCGATGCTTGCTTGTTTAATCATAACATCACTAGGTAGGTTCCCTGATGAGATGTACTTGTTCTGAGAGAACCAGTCTCTCTGACTTTTCTCTCATTACCTATACGTTCCCTAGATATTCTAAGGATAGCTTCATGGGCTTCCCTATTGATCACTAGGAGTAGAGGACTGAGATCTATGATGACCTCAAGTGCTCTAGTCGGGCACGTTTTCATCTCCCCGGTGATGCAAACACAGACAGGCCTTCATAACTTATCGAGTGATTTCCTCGTGCTTGTCTGCCCTGCTTTAGCAAACTAGACTACTGCCCCATATGTTATTATCGGTCTCACCACCATGCCATACATCCATCGCAGTATTTTAGGGTTAAAGCCCCAAGTTTTACCGGATAGTCTTCTGCACACCATCCAAGCACTTGTCGCTTTACTAGCAGTAATTTTAACATGCTTATTCCTCAGAAGCTTCCTATCTAGGGTGATTCCCAGATTTAACTTCAGACTTCCCTTCTATCATATTTCCATTGACCGAAACGAACGATATGGACAGGAGCCAGGGCTGGGCAGTATTTCAATTACTTGTAATTGAAATACGTATTTGAAATACAAATACGTATTTTGTATTTGTATTTCAATTACTTCTTGAAAATGTATTTTGTAATTGGTATTTCAAATACCTGAGGCTGAAGTATTTTGTATTTTGTATTTCGATATTTTTGTCTTCGAAATACTTTCTAACAAATACATCTAGCGCTGAGCGCTCTACAGAAAATAGTCCCTGAATCCCCCTTCAGATGGCGAGACGTTCATCTGCTTCATCTAGTTCTTTTGCTAGCAATCATATTTTCAGCAAATGGAAAGGAACAAAAGGTCCTGCGCAATGGTCATTTCATCATGGAGTTAGAGTTAGTCAACTTCTAAAAACGATAAGAGCAAAGAGCTTACCATCCTTGAACATTATCCTGACATGAAAAATCTAGAGAAGCACTGACGTGAAGTCAGCAGCTTTTACGCGCGTGTTCACATTGCGAACTGATGACTTGGAAATTTCAATGAAATAGGAAAATTAACAAAAAAATTCGAAAAGAAAATTTTTTTTTCGAATTTTTTCATGGATAATTCTTTTTATTGACACTGTTCATATTCCAACCAAGTTTTATTCCGATCAGATGAATATTTTTCGAGTTGTTCGAGTTGAAATATCAACATTTCAAATGGCTGTAGCACGAAAGACCATTCGGCAGATTTGGCCCATTAACGAACTTAATCCAGATATTCAGGATCTTAACCTAACCTGAAAATTTCAAGACTCTAGGTCCTTCCTTTCGGAAGTTACAGCGCACACGGCCGGACGGACAGAATCAATTTTGACCACGGATTCTTAATCAGTGAGTCCAACCTAGTCGGTTGAGACCAATTTCGGCTCAAAATTCGAAAATTACAGACATCGTGATGAAATGATAACGCGCTGTTCCCCAGAACAAGCGCGTAAAGATGTGTTCATACAATATAACACAAGTTTCTGCCCATCAGGACCTGTAGAAAGATTGTTTTCTTTAGCAGGTTTTATTCATTCCCCAACAAGAGGCTGTTTGTCTGATACTACATTCAAAAATCTTGTGTTTCTGAAAGGAAATTTTTTATTTAGCGATAAAATAGCTGAGCTAAATTAGTTGTACTCTTTTCACATTTTACGTAACACCTGAATGTATTTTGTAATTTGTATTTCAAATACAAATAGTTAAAATGCTGTATTTTGTATTTCATATTTCAAATACCCGACTTGAAAGTATTTTGTATTTTGTATTTCAAATACCTGCAAGAAAGTATTTTGTAATTTTTATTTCAATTAAGCCAAGCATGTATTATTTTGCCCAGCCCTGACAGGAACGACATGTGGTTCCAACAGAACGGCACTACGTGCTTCACAGCTCAAGTCAAATTGAACATTTTACAAGCTTATAGATGTTAATGAGTGGTTTATTTTAATGAACCAAGAATAACATCTAAGCTATCAAAACCGATGCCATTGGTAAAATGGAGCCTAATTAATAAAATTCATGGAAGATTACTAGATGATTTATTCCATTCACATGGTGATTCCAAATGTGACGTGAACCTTGAAGGAGATATTAGTATTACTCATTTCCTGTCGTTTGAGCCAATACTGATTGGTAACCGAAAATATACCGTTTCCGAAATATTTGAGTTCTTTTGGTTTTAAACGGTTCATTTTTTAAGAATTTTTTCTGTTGGACAAATTTAATTATGATTCTAGGATATTTTCATCAGACAAGAATATGATATGTATGGAAAAAGCAAAATTATGCCGTATTAGAGGTTAAAGAAGAATAAGTATGATTACAATTGGAATTTGATTCCTTTTGATTACACATGCATTATTTGATATTGCGGACATTCAGAGGTTGCTTCAAAAAAAGAACGAAACTATAGCGAATGCGTTCTACCGAAAACTTTTCCAGGGAATGATGGGGGAAGATGGTAAGTTCTCAAAATAATTCTGGCATACATAAATTGTGGAATTTAAAAATTGCTGGCAACTTTTGAAATAATAAGAAGTCAATTAGCCCGAAAACTGTCGATTTTAGGATACCAATGAATATGGCTCAAACAACTGCAAATGTGTCAAAGTAACACCTACTCCAAGGTTTACTTCTAATTCGAAATCACCCGGTATAATGGTATCGATAGGCCTTTAAAACGAATAAACATTCAATGATATCTATCACAAAGTTCGTTCCATTCAAATTCGAAGATAGGATACCCTTAATGAAAAATCCTATAGTATCGAGAATTGCTGCGTCAAACGAGCTCTTTCCCTAGAACAAACACGCAAAAACTTTTGCAATGGGATATTTATTCATGTATCCAGATCAACCGATCCTTTTCTATACGAAACACCAATTCAAAATCTCATTCCCAACTTTGCGGCGGTCGTTTTTCAAATCAGAATCCATTTTGATTAATCACTGTTTTGTAATTACCATAAATATAAGTAGAGTTCTATTTCCCTTGGGATTTATGAGAAAGAGGTAGCCCATTGCTACGTGACCTTATTGATCAAACAACATTACCTTCTTGAACATCATTTTAGCTGAATCCTCAGAATATTCTGTGGCGATAAGTATTGCTACATACAGGAATACTTCGAATCCGTTCGAAGTTTTTTCGTGTTCAAGGTTCGCTAAATATTCAACTCGAAAATGGAGGTGATGGAAGATGGGAACTTGATGGATAAGGTCATTATTCTCATCCAGAGGGACATGGATTATTACAAGGTAAGTAAAATGCCTAAGTTCTTTGAATAGGTAATGTTGGAAATAAGGGTTGATTTCAATTATCATTAGGGCGCTGTGAATCACCCTTTCTTTCAGGGTAACAAAAACCACATGCTGAATTTTAAAACCTGCGTGAGCTCTCGTTTCTGTGAATTTGGTGTTGGAAGGTTTCCAGGTTCCAATTGAAAATCTCCATTTAGTGTGTCCCTAACAGGGTCCACTTTAGGGGCGGGTGTGCAAACGAAAAGAGCGGTATTAAAGGCTATAAATGTGATAAAATTGTGATCATCTAGTTTAGTGATGGTTTATGAAATGAAAATCTCCTTCAGTTATTGAAATTGATTGCTCGCTTGATATTCGGTGAAACATCGTAATTAACATAAGAACAAACGAATCACATGACTACGTTGACAATTTCATTTTGAATTTATCAATTGATTATTAGGTAAGAACAATGGCTTCCCCCCTGACATAGTCAATAAACTGATATTCAGAAAAAAAAATGATAGACTGCTAACATGTAATCACTCAAGTCCTCTTGAAAATCATTTAGAGAAATTTGAGATCAATGTTTTCTAATGGTTAAGATCGACTGAATAATTTGGAAAAAATTGATGTCTATACACTTTTCTGTGACGAGAGCTCTGCATTCTATATTGGTCAGACAAGTAGTTCTCTCAAAGCCAGAGTGGACGAACATAAAGAATCAATTCTTCAGAACGAATCCACAACTGTGTTCTCCACACACTGCATAACTTGAAACCATTTCTTATAGATTTTTATAAAACAGCAATTTCGCATGAAATATCGTTATGGCACATAAACAAAAACCTCCAATTTTGAATTATTGGAGTTCCGCTTATCTCTGGAGTTCATTACTGTAATATGTAGTCCCATGATTTTCCCTTCAGTTTTGAGATTGGGATTTAACCAAAAACATGCATATATGTCATCAAGATATTTCAATTTAAAAATTGTTAACGTAGTAGTCTTTTTTTTGTTATGTGACTCTAGTTATTTTGGTATGACCAAAAAAATAGAATCATTTTGTCTGCATCCACTAGAACAGATTTAACTTATTCTACAAATATCAAACCCCTAAGTAGATTCTCTGGGTAGTTATGGTGCTTATTAAGATTAGGAGACTCGATATTTGGTGAGAAGGTTGGGGGTTTAGTTATGAATGTCAATTCTGAAATTCACCCGATGATTTCCAACTTTTTTTCCCCAAAATTCACGGGAATCAAGATCGGATAGAATTGGATTCCTGACATATCTGAAAATAGATATATGATCCGATTGGGATTTGAAACACTGTTATCAAAAAGTTACAAGGTGTGTGCCAAATTTCATTGCAGTCTGATGAATAGTTTACGAAAATTTTCTCAGAAGAAACCTTAAAAATTTTTGAAGAGCATCATTTTGAAATTTAATAGCCGTACGATTCTTTCTGAATGAAAGCAAGTATCTTGGTTATCAAGCTGAATACGCCAACAGATTCCGTCCTTCGAAATATTATTTTTCCAATAATTCTAAGTTCACTCGAACGATCGAGTTGAAATTTGGTTCACAGTCGCGAAATGTCATCTTGAAGATTTGTTCATGATTTCAGCGGAATCTGCTGAATATAAGAAATATAAGAAAAATTTTTTTTTCCATTTTTTTAACGATCGATCCTCACGAAATGTTGCAGAAGTTTCCACTTCCGGTATTCGAAAACTAATTTTATCAAGGTTCAATCTGATTAGATAAGTAATTCCTGAGTTATTGCGGAAATAACATCAAAATTCCGAATGTATATAATCCCTCTTCGGAAGATTTTTCCCATTAACGAGCTCGATATTTGAGTTCCGCATCAACCCTGAAAGATTCAAGAATTAAGGTCTTCTCTAGCAGAAGTAAAAGTATTGAGGGGCGGAAGGAACTCCGGTAGAGGCAGGCAAGATGTCATACAATGTTTTCACAAGCTGATATCTGTTATGTGGATGAAAACTAAGGGCATTACCTTGTATTGGGTCTTCAACCAATGAGATAAACTTCTCATTTCCTTGAGTAGAAATGAATTCAAAAAGTTATACCCAACAAAAAATTTTAATAATCCAGAGCATTCAAAAAACCCCCCGCTTTTAATATTGGATCACGTACTTGTATGCTGAGCTGAATTGTATTAAATGTTTCACTCACTGTTCTATTTAAAGTTTGTTATTTGCATTGTAGTATAGTGATATTTATGTAATTATTTTTTCATTTATTGTGCGAACGTGTTGCACATTACAGCATTGTATATAAGTGTTAAAAGAAAAATGTTGTAATTAATTTTAGAGCCCTAAAGAAGATTTTAGAATAAAATCGAAACATGTCGTAAATGATCTGAGAGGTGGTTTTTGTTCCAATAAACCTGACCTTGACCCTGTCAAGTAAATTAGTTTATCAATAACAAAGATCTCAAGCCAAAAACTCAATCAATAATCCATCAATAAAATCAAATATCTGGAAGATATTGAATTTCCATAGAAAAAAACAAGAAAAACAGACATAAATCTTTTTAGCCCACTTGGATAGTGAAATCAACACCAATGTGAACGTAAATGTATTTGTCTTGAAGGGCCCATCCCATTTGTTTCTCCTGCACAGCGTCCAAGGCTTTTATCATGTTATTTCCTATCAACTTTTCGTGAAAGTAAATATATCAAAACTGAGCTTTATAAAGATACAATTTTGCTCGAATTAAAATTAACCATTTACGAACTTAACAATGATATATTTGGACTCAAAACCTAATCTGGCAAATTCAAGTCTCTAGGTCCTTTCTTTCGAAAGTTAGAGCACAAACGGATGACCGGACAGACAGAATTGAATTTGATAACGGATTCTTCTTCAGATTGTTCAACCCAATCTTTCAGGACTGTTTTCGGCTTGAGATTCGAAAATAACCGACATTGCGACGAAACAATAACGCGCTGTTCCCCAGAACAAGCTCGTAAAAACCTAGAAAGATACTGAGGTGAAGTTCTTCCGCACAGCGTCCAAGGCTGTTATCATGTTATTTCCTATCAACTTTTCGGAAAGTGAATGTATCAACCATGATCTTCATAAAGAGACAATTCTGCTCGAATTCAAAGGTTAAGAAAACCCACTGTCAGTAACAGTACATAATAAAGGCGTAAAAACGAAGCTAACCTCGAAGTTCAACACGCTCCTACCTCTTTTTCACAAATAACTCATCCACCACCAGCGTAGCCTTGTTGGTAGACTTTTGCTACCTTATGAAGATATTTATTGCAAGTTCAGGTTTACCAGCAGTGAGTTCTTCAGGACATATGACATGCCATTTAGCCTGACTTTGCCATCTGAATGCCTTTCCCCTACATGTCATAGCTTCATTCAAATAAATTTCCTTCTTTTTCCCAAGTCTATGTACATCAACTTCTGAATTGAATATGTCAGTTTTATTATAATAAATATCATTCGTTTAAAGGAAAAACAAGCTATTCTGCAAGAAGTTATCTGTCCTGGTGTTGTTGGTGGACTCCTGGATTTTCCCAGATTCGTTTCGTTTGCCTCCATGAAATTGGTATTATGGTGGGAGGAAGAATACGTTGCTGCCTATAGGAGAAGCTCGGATTTTATAAGCAGGAAACTTGGAACTATCTGGGATGAATCGGAGGGGGCTAGAGATTGCGAAGGTGTTTTGAAAGCTTCAGATCCAACGAAATTCGTCGAAGCGATAAGTAGCTCAGCCAAGAACTTATTAGGTGATGAAATCAAATTTTTATTCATCTCCCATATACAGGGCGAATCTTCAAAATACAGCTATATGCATTGGGGCAGTAGATTTCATTCATCCAATGAAAGACTTTCTATTTACCATTTTTCCAGATTCGATCCTGGTTGAAAGTAATGAGTATTTAAATATTTTATTTGCTAATACACTCCTGCCATTTGTTTCACAGATAACTCAGATAATTTCTACCATCAAAGATTCTCTCTTTTAAGTTTGCTTACTATATTATCTGTTTCGCAGAGTTACTAATCCATTGCTTGAAATAAAATAACTCAATAGAGAGTGTGATTGCGTGCTGATTGCAGTATCATTGCAACGAACATATTTATACTATAATTAACAATTGAAACACTGGTCATCTACTTAATATTCATCCATTCCTTTTATTTCCATCATAAGCCTACACACAATTCCATCATAACCCATTCTTATTTTGAAAATTTCATAAATATCATTATTCATAATTATCATTGAACCATGAGTTATATGCATATAGTCGGGAAACGAAATGGAGAGGTAACTGTGTATTCCTTGGCCTTAATAAATGTGAAAGATCTACAAAAAAACGAGATTCCTCGAATTTCATCAGATTTATTACACTCATATTTCAATCTGCCGTGAACGCGTTTCAGAAAAACATATGAGGAATAATTCAGTATTCCTAAACAATAGGAGATTCTCATGATGCATGAGATTAACTTCATCTGCATTCTTTATGCAAATTTCTTATAGTCTAACATCTAACACCTTGATCAGAGCTAACCATTCAATCAACCAAAACTTCTACACCGAAGAAACAATGTCCAAGGAGAATGGTTAATGTAGTTTCATGGTTTTAACTGATTTTCATACCACCTTTCCTTGAAAACCGCAGATTAAGAATCTAGATACATATCAGCAGTTAGATTGAACACTGCAGTATTATACACACACATTTCTCAGGAGCGAATACTAACATATCCTTGTGCAGAATACTCCGAACGATGTGCATGACGTTCATCCTTTTGTTGTTTGAGGTCGCTGTATCTGTGATATTGCAGTTAACAGCATCCGTCACGATTTGAAAATACCCGGTCCATGTGGTTTCCCTATAGAGGTAGGAAAAGAGTGGAGGGGTGCATAACGTTTGAAAAGTATCACACACTTTTGAGAAATTTCTGTGAATTTTATCCATACCAATATGACCGACTTTGAACTATTTAAAAGTTGAATAAAACGTTTGAAGTCAGCCATATTGGTATGGGTAAATCCATAGAGCTTTCTCAAAAGTGTGTGACACTTTTGGTACAAGGAAAATATAGGATATGCTCCCTTCCCTTCTTTCACCTCCATGGGTTTCCCACAAGACGATAACGTCCACCATCTAACAAAGATAGGGATCAGTTCATAGAGAAGAAGGAGCTCCAGTAATAAAAAAACTAACACAAGCACGAATATATGTTGATAAGTCAACAAATATTCCACCTGAATCATCCATTCAACCAAAACTAGGAAACCGTTTGAAGTGAGATGAAACTGGTTATTGAAGAATATTTGCCACACTGATAGCAAAGTTCATACACAAAATCTTTCGTTGCTCCTATCCCTAATTTATTTCATTTGGCATATCCATGAAAAAATTGTTACATATTTTTGGAAATTCCAACAACCGCTATATTTTTGCAATATATTCACCATTTTAAATTTTAGCAATTCGATTGAGATATCGTTACTATGAATGTTAAGTAGGGTGATATTCCGCTATCGATGTGAATTTAACCCTTTTCCCTAACTGTAACGGCAAAGAAGGAGATCACTGATACGTAGGACGACCTCTTTGACCCAGCTTCAACCTTATTCAATATGTCCATAAAGTTAGCAAAGCCACTTGCACGGAAGTAAGTGAAAACCATCTCATTAATTGTCGTATATTTGTCGAGAATTTGTCGTGAAAGAAAAAAATTTGTCGCGCTTCTAGTTTTTTTTTTAGGTGTGGCTCTGCTAACTTAATATTAGGTTAGTAGAGCCATTCTAAAATATGCATCGAATTCGATCAGAAATGTTATGAATAATTGTCGAATATTTGTCGTAGACCATCTAACCTGAAAAAAACCAGATTAAATCATTTTTTTATAGGTTTTAATGAAATGTTCTGGTTTCTTAGGAAATTTGTCAGATTCGGCAACACTGCATTGGTAAATTGATATTTCAGATATGTTTTTCGTATCATTATTGACTGATATTGGGTTGTATATGTTAAATCTTCTATTTCCCGAGATGAACAATTTTTGTTTCAATGCTGAATAATGAAAATATTCCATTTTCACGGATATACATCGACGTAACTTTGTGATACAAGAAAGTCAATTAGATGACCGTTTGTTCCTTCCAGAAATGAGCTGAACGATTGATGGACGACCAAAACATATTCGTCGTGAAGGAAAAAAATTTGCCGCGCTTCTAGTTTTTTTTTAAGGGGTGGCTCTGCTAACTTAATATCAAGTTAGCAGAGCCATTCTAAAATATGCATCGAATTCGATCAAAAATGTTATGAGTGATTGTCGAGTATTTGTCGTAGACCATCTAGCCTAAAAAAACCAGAAAAAATAATTTTTTATAACTTTTTTATAGGTTTCAATGAAATGCTCTGGCTTCTTAGGAAATTTGTCATATCCGGCAACACTGCACAACTTTCTTGTATCACAAAGTTACGTCTATGTATATCCGTGAGAATGGAATAATTTCATTATTCAGCATTGAAACTAAATTTGTTCAACTGGGGAATTAGAAGATTTAACATATACAACCCAATATCAGTCCATAATGATACGGAAAACATACCTGCAATATCAATTTACCAATGCAATGTTGCCGGATATGACAAATTTCCTAAGAAACCAGAACATTTCATTAAAACCTAACTTAATATTAAGTTAGCAGAGCCACCTCTCAAGAAAAAACTAGAAGCGCGACAAATTTTTTTCTTTCACGACAAATATACGACAATTAATGAGAGGGTTTTCATTGACTTCCGTGCAAGTGGCTCTGCTGGCTTTATGGACATTTATTCAATTAGTATACCTAGTATAGAATAAATTTCATTTAACTTGCAGATCATCTTCATGTTGTCACTCAAGAAGCTCTGGACCATGCTGATCTAACAGTTTTAACCGGTACCATCGGTGCCACCTCTCTTTTGAAGAATTGTTTATGGTTTTATGTACAATCGATGGATAACACGAATAGAGACTTGACAGCTATTCTCCAAGAAACCTTCAAGAAATATCAAGAAATGGAAGAGGCTCTAGCGGAACGTCTGTTAGATCTGCATTGTAGACTCGTAACTCTCTATATTCTACAGGATGCTGACTGTTTGGACTGGGAGAATTCAAGTCCATTTTTCGAATTGGAAAGGGGATCATACGTAATCCAGATGTGGTGGCTTTATATGAAAGGTATAATAATGAACGGTGCCTTTAAAAAAATTTGAAAAACACTGCATATTTTACACAGAGGTTTATTATTTTCTTAGTTAAATAACCCAATATACCATTGATAACTAAAACAACTAAGAACCGAATGCTATGATTCATTTTCGACATTATTGGAAATTTGCAGCGTTTTTTTTTATAACTCAGGAACCACTTGTTGGAAATCATCCGGGTAAAATTATTTAGGTTCAGTTATGCAACAGTAATCAACTCTCAAAATTTCATGAAAATTGGGTGATAAGTTTCCGAGAAATAATTTTTTGTTCCCTCAACCCCCCATTTAGAGCCTTTAGGGTACACCGATCCTGCTGAAAAGCTTATAGGATCAACCCCGAGTGACACACGATTTTTCCACCAAGTTTTAAGGATTTCCGTTCAGTACTTCCAGAGAAAAGCCCCGGACAACGGACGGTGGACGGCGGACGGACGGATTTTTCTTTTTTCGTTTACTCAAATCTACATACTCCAAAACGTAAACTGTGAAATTTTCAGAGGGGCTTAAAATTTTTTTTTGGTTGGTCGATCACTAAGGTTTATTATTTGATTTTATCAAATAATGAACCAAAAGCACTGAAGTGAGGTCAGGAGCTTTCACGCGCTTGTTCAAATTTTAACTACTAGATCAACAAGAAATTTTGCACCTATTTGCGTGATCGTATTCATCATGTGATCGCGAAGTTACAATCAGATTGCACTTGTACTTTTCGAGATGTTGCAGAAATAACGTTGAAATTTCAAATAACAACTATAACAATTTGAAACGTCGTTGTTAAAAACTCTCTCTGAGGTTTGTGCCAGATTTTGTTGAAATCTAATCAATATTTTTGGAGAAAAAATACTTTTTAATCCAAAATTTGAAAAATTTTCAAATAATTATTTTTTTAATTTTCTGAAAACTGGATCCACACGGAATTTTGCTTTGAGCTAAGAGTTGGTATTCCAAAACTGTTTACAAAGTTCCAATCTGATCGATTCAGTATTTCATGAGATATCTAGGAAATAACCTCAAGATGAAGTTGGCCGTGGCCACCCCATTCGCTGGATTTAAACCCCATTGAATATGTGGGATATGAGGAGGAAACTTTTCAATTTGCACCAATTTCCACAAACTGTGAAGATTTTTTCGTAACATTCTTAATTGCCAAATAAAAAAAGCTCACTCGATGGTTAGAACAATTTTACTTGATTTCATATGAATAAAATTCAAATTCAGAGAGTTCACTGTAATCAATTTTTGTTCAGAATTTTCAGAACTACATACCTTCTCATGAACTCCCCTTTCTCCCCTTTGATGATCAAATTTGATTTTAATTTTAAGTTAAATTGCTGTCAGACTTTACCCTCGAATAGACGGAGTGGTATGTTTCGAATGCTTTCATTATGACCAATCATTTTTTCAGGAACAAGGAAAGATCTTTGGAATACAGTTCCACCAAAAATGGCGCAAAGAGTTTTCGTAGGTATTTTGAATGAATCTCTCACTATATTGACTGTGCGCTATGTACAGGTAAGTGAATATTTCAGAAACTATTCAATCAAAATATTCATTTCATTGAATTTTCGACGAAAATTTTCATTATCATTGTTTCAAATTCATAATTTTTTTTGAAAATCGGGAAATGCGGGCTATCACCCCTTGTTGGTCCAAAAACATTTGCCCTACATATGTCAGGAGTGTTTTCACAAGATGGCTAGGCAGGAAATTCAACTCTGAATGAAGCAGAGGAAGTGCTCTCAGGTATTCGAGGCTTCTCATTGGAGAACCGACCACTAGGCCAAGTGTCAAAAACTTCAGCTCCTCGAGAACACTCAGCTCAGTCTGTTGACTGATACATTTACTGGCCTCCAGTTCGATGAAAAAAATTGAAATCCTTCCAAAACTACTATATTCCTATGGTGAGAGGGGACTCATCTCTTTTGACTCTTGACTTTTTTGTCAGCGAGTCTTAGGTTGTGAGTCCCTCAACAAACATGCGAATGAACAATGAGCCACAAGGCCTCAGTAGTCCAGTGGAGGTAACGTACTGAAAAGGAGAAAAACTATACCGATTCAAACTTATTTAATGAGTTGATAATCAGATAATTAACATATTAGTTAAGATTTTGTATCGTTATAATTGACCGAAGGATAAGAAAATCACCTGCTGGGTAAATGAAGGAATTATTTCCTGAAACTAATTTCTTGAGGGAGGTGTGTCTATCAGCAACCAAATTAGCCTACCTCCCCTTGAAGAAAACCACTTAAAGTCTCAATTATTAATATCTCTTTTGAATTATGATAGGTTATTATCATTATTATATGGTTCATATTATTTATGTTCCATTTGATACCAACTTCACAATTATTCGAGAACAATGAATAACCGAACATCACCTGATATTTTGAATAAACATTCAAAATATCAGGTGATGTTCGGTTATTAATAATTCCAATAATTCCGGTCAGAATAATTCCACAGGCTGCAGCATCCGAAGCCAGGACAAAATTGCTAATAGCTGATTTGAGTAATTTGCTGTTATGTGTTGCGCAGTTATTACCAAGTGTCTGTGACAACGCAGAGGAGTACATGGGCATTGCATTAAACAATAAAAGCAAAATACTGAGAGACATACATTCCAAATGTCAGGAACTGCTGTATTGCCTTATGCTTAAGGGAGCACCACTGGATATTTTGAAAAGGGTAATACAATTTCAAACTCTATTCTCTCGGAATCAAAACTGAGTCTCAAAATTTGAATTGTTGAGCCTATAATCCTCACGAGATTTGACAAAATGTAAATAGAAACGCGTTTATTAGGTATTCAAATAGTCGCATGATTGCAGGTACTTGTTGTAGTTGAAAATAATCAACCTAAACTGTGAGGCGCGACACAACATTCAACAGAAAGACAATCGCGAAATTCTATCACATGTGCTTGAGCGAATTTCAGTTTCGCTCCAATCGGAGAGAATTAAGGTTGATTCTATTGTCCCTATACGTTCCGTAACCTTCCAGTTCCCTTCCATACGATTTAAGTCAAAATTTAGTAGGCAAAAATGTCATGTTGACGGAACGTAAACGGAACGTATTAATCGATTTCAAGCGATGGACCAAAATCTTCGGTTATAGTTACGGTTATCCACATTGACAGATAATCCTTTGCCTGTATGTCATTTTGGATAACCGCAACTATAACCGGAGCTTTTGGTCCACCGCTTGAAATCGATTATAGTGTGCATACATGAATTCATTTACACCTTATAATATTTTACAGGAAGGATACTGGTAGGTTATGGAACGTATAGTGAGAATCAACCTTCATGTAGAAATAATCGCGATTCATACTAAAGCGCTGCCGGTGCATTCGCCATTTTGTGCGCATAGAACATTTATCTCTACGGAGGCGGTAATATACTTTTTTAACAAAAATTCAGCAGTTAACTTATGGATGAAGTACCCATTAAGTTCAAAAATTACTGTCAAAGTAAAATTTACTCTTCTGCGGGCTTATGATACTGTCTTTTGGTATGTCTATCACATTCCACCTGAATTGATCTATTAAGCGAAGTGAATCTCTAGCTCAATATTTCCGAAGGCCCTTGCTAGAAGTTTTATTAAGTACACAATTTCATTTCGATAGGATCAATATTTATCGATTTATTGAGTAATAAGCTCCGAATGTATGTGCCTCAAACCATGGGGTAGTATATTTCTGTTAACGAAATGAAAATAATAGAAAATCAGAGATTTGAATAGATGCCCCTAAATAATTGAAGTTTGACGAATCCAATGAGTTATGATTCACTATCATAGTTGTTCAGCTTGACATATATCAGAATATCTACCCTTCCACATTCTTCAACAAAATTTGATTTAAGAATACATTATATACTCGTTTCATAACTCTCTGTTGTGTCTGAAAGTCAAGCAGCGTTGGATGGAGTCGGGACTTGGATAGATAACCATTATGTGTATGAATTAACAGTACCTACCGTGAATGTTCTCGATATAATGTCTAAGATTCTCCCGTGTTTTCAAGATATGTTCAAATTTGATGAAATTCAACCGCTTCTTTGTATTGACACAACAATTTTCTGATTCGATGAAGCATATTCAGATGAACTTCAATGAAACAACAAACACAAAACGTTAATCTGAGCTAATCTTTAAAAGCCTCTGCAGAAGAAGAAGCATTGTCTATTGAATTCTGATACCGTAGTTTCGCGATTATTACCGATCATCAGTTCAACTCATCTTGTCAGATTCCGAAAGGGTTTTCTATATTTGAAACCTATTGGATGGCGGCCTTGCGAACCAAATTTCACTAGCGCCATCTCAGAACAACTATACGTACCCTAACGTTTAGAGTGCAGAAAAGTTGAGCTTTGAGAACTGGATAAAGCTTCTTCAATGTAGAGCTTTCGGTTGGTTGGATTAGTAGCTTAGATCAAGTTAACTTTATTTTTATTAATCTGGAGCTCTTTAATCTCCATGAACCATTTTTTCTCATAGTTTAAATTATAATATTCTGAATATTCCAAATGATACTGATTTGTCTGTAGTTGTTCAGAAAGGGTATTGAGAAAATAGAACTACTGAAATGTAAGACTTCCGGACCACTCCCATGGATTTGCTTCTCTCTGCCTCATATATTCAAGCAAATTCCTAAGAACGTCCTTAAGCTCACAGAATTTCCAGGAGATGTGGAAATAACGCTCGAGCTGATGGTGTTATTAGCACAACCGCAGCCTCACTGGAGTTTACTACTTAAGGTATATGGGAGATATTTTGATATTATATTTATGCAGTTTACTTCAACGAAACTTTTTGAATCACTTTTGCCAGAGTTGGACTGAAAGGTGTTTCATAAGAAGAGTTGAGAAATATTTGTTATTTGTAACTTTTCATGAATTAATTCGCAGGTTATCAATTCGAAAACCCTCCTTGTAGAAAAGTACAAAGGAATATTTTCACTGAATGTTTCACTTATAATAATAATCCTAGTGGTAAAAAATATTTCAGGTATTGGGACTTAGAGAATGCAGATTACTGAAAATTCTCATCGATCTATGTTCAGCCAAATGCAAAGAGGAAATGCAGAGAAATAGCACGAAAAAAGACTCATGTTCTGGATTTTTATGCATCAGGGACGGCCAGTGTGTTGGGGATAATGAATCGTCATCAACCCAACTATATAACCTCTTCAGGGCAACTGCCGACGTTCTTCTAACAATAGGCAATATTCAAGAAATCAATAAAGTATTACTGGAGCCCATTTGTCAGAGAGATCAGTGGGCGAAATGTTTGGATAGAAGAAACGTAAGTACAAACGGCCGATCAAAAAATCAATAAGGTAACAATGGGTTTTTTCCATAATGTTTAAATTGGACGTTCTCGCCATTTATAGCAATACAGTGTGATCTCATTCTTTAAGAGCAAACAATACCTCGAATATAAGGGGGTGACTTCTGGAGGCCAGAGTTTGTTTTTTTCGAGAAATTTTTTTGGTGCAAATGGTTGAAAAAAATCGTAAGAATGCGCAATGTTGCCATTTTTTATTTTCAATAATGCTCGGGAAAGTAAAACTGAAATGGAATGAAAAAAAACTGATATTGCGCATTCTCACAAAGGAATTGTGTACATCCCGGAAAAAATTTTCAAAAAATACTCGTCGAAATTTCTCCGAATTCTAAGATTTCACGCGGCTATTGGCAATGTAAAAGCATTACACTGCGACTCAGGTGCCTGAGATATTAACAGGGTTTATGGAAACTTGAATGTGGCTGTGTTGCCTAGTTGTAATTCAACACCACAGAGTATTGTTTGCTCTTAAGATATAACGAATATAACTGGGTGACTTTTGGGGGCCAGAGTTCCTTTTTTTCGAAAATTTTTTGGGTGCGAAAGTTTGAAAAAATAGTGAAAATTCGCAATGTTGCCGCTTTTTTAAATTCAAGAATTTTCGGGAAAATAAAACTGAGATGGTGTGAAAAATGGAATAATGTTCGATTTTCGATATTTGTGAAGTAGATTTGGATCTCTCAGATTGGATCGTATTGAAATACAGTATTTAATTGAAAATTGGCAGTTTGTAGGTTCCTGCAGAGTTTCGTGAGGATTATACGATCAGGAGATCGCAAAATATGAAAAATTTTTCGCGATAAATTCAAATTTTCTTCTCAAATTGTTTTGACGATCTTTGTATCGAATTTTTCATTAGTATTTCCCAACTATTCACCAAGTCTAATGATGGTTGGATCAGTGTTAGTCAATATATTCCTGAAATAACAACGATACGGATGAATAAATCGAGGAATGGATTCGACATACTTTTCCCAATATCACCGGATGTTCAAATCAGATCAAACTGAAATTTTGTACACATTTATGATATATAAGGTTCAAGTTGAGTGCAGATTATCTTCGAAATATCATAAATACATTTCGAAAAAAAATCCTGATATTTCTGGTAACATGATCATCAACAAATTCTGCACAATGTTGCATTGAGATTCTTAAACTAGTTAATTAGTTTCATTATGCTTGGATCCGTATATTTTGAGGTACATTTCGAAAATAAAAGCGAAAACCACGAAATTTTACATATTTTCTCTGAATATCTCCAAAAAATTTTTCAATTGGTTCAATGCACGATCATCACAAGATATTGCACTAAGTTGTGCTTCAGAATTTTTCAACTAGTTCATAAGTTTTATCGTGATTGAATCAGTACTCTCGAATCATTCCGGAAACAACAACGATACTGGGGGAAAAAACACGAAATTTGACATATTTGTTTCAATATCTCTTAAAATAATCAGATCGATCTGAAATTCGATACACTGTTGTGAAATATATATCATACGTTCCCAACAAAATTGCGAGCAGCCTACACGTAATCACGATTCAATCAGATCGCTCAAGTATTTCCTGAGAAATTGGGGAAATATCGTAAACAGTTCATATAACTCAGAAACAATCAGGTGATTGGGCCATTAACCAACCTAATCCTCGCGACCCACCTTGAAAATTTCAATTTGCTAGCTGGTTCCTTTCAACAGTTATCGTCTTATGTATTTTCGAGCCAATATATTTATTAGTTGCAGCAATATATTTATTTTATACACATATATATTTATGTTTTACGAAACACAATAAGTCTGTTCCAACACACTCTGGGACTAGTTCTGAATCGGGCGGAGTTTGCGCATATCGATATTAGCGTTCCAACAAATTTCGAACTGGTTAGGAATGGCAAACCAAGTGTTCCAACGTAAAAAGAATTTGTGTCAGACCAGTTCTAGAACGGTGAATTCAGTTCTTGAGTTTAGGCAAGAACTGAGAAGGAGGAATTGAAGCAAGGGGCAATAAAACCACATCTGGCAGAGACGGGCTGCATTTTCGGGTGACAAACAGCCCTTAGGCTATGACAAAGGAATTTCTAAGAATGATTCGTTTCCAACACTTTCGAACTATCTATTCAGAATTAGTCCCGAACTAGAATGAGCGAAGACGTGTGAATTGATTCAGTTCAGAATGAGTTCAAGACAGTAACAGAACTGGGTGTTGGAACAAACCTAATATATTTATGAGTAAACAATATATTTATTAATTCGACCTAACCCAAGTCGTCACGAAAGGTCACGCCGGCAGCGTTTGGTACAGTTCGGAGCTTTTGGCAACATGGCGTTAGTTATTAGTACTTTAGGGCCATTTGCACCGTATTACAAAACCATAGATTAAGACCATAACCAAGGTTTAGGTAAAAAATTATCTTGCACCGTCACGTAATCCACGTTTAATGGCCTTAACTGACTATTAAATTTAAACCCTGGAATTTGGGGGCTTAAAAGAAGGATTAATGGTAAGCTTCGAAATCTAACCCTACTTTCGAGCGATTTCGTACAAGTTTGAAATTTTTCTGGACGTAACCTCCAGTTTGTTTACATTTTTTTTTTACATTGGACATTAATGAAGAACTCGTACGAGTTAATGGATTTGATAATCAAATTTTGATTAAAAACTATTGAATTTCAGATGATATTCATGAAAAATGATATAGCGAGATAATGACATCAGTAGGCATTGATTCGTATCTTTTAAAGCATGAAAAATGAACATCAGTATTTCCATTGAGTTCGAAAACTCAATGATATTTCTTATAAGCCTTCAACTATATTTGAAATGATAAAGTTACAATGATGTGCTTATGTATTTCCAAGAGCGAATAGCAGAATGAAATCGAAGACATATTTGGAATGAAAAAGCATAGTTTCATGAAGATTCTTCTGTACTATTTTATTAAGTGTTGTATTACGTGGAAAGCTATCATATACTACTATTGTGCAGGTGCTGTCTATGTGCTATCATTCTCCTCGATTATATATTAACTGGACTCAAAATATAACTACAAACGATTTAATGTAAAAGAAATTGCACCTTCGTCAATCCATCCATACATGATACTTCAATATTTATATAGAATACTTTTTATTCTGCGGATCTCACATTAGAGTTTTCATTATATTGGACCAAAAATTAACTCAATTCATAATATACTTTTTACAAACAAAATAATTCAATAGAAAGTCTATCCATGGGTAAGCCATTACTATCCGAAAGCTTTTCGGATAAATCAATACTATTTAGTTATTCATTTTACAAACGCCAGGATTGTAATTCCATTCAGAAGCTCAAATCTTATGATATTACAAAATATAAGTTTACTTGAGTATATAACTATAAATTTGAATAATGTTTAAAGTCTAATGCAGAAGTAAGAGCACAGGTCTGTAGTAAGAGATCCCCAGTCTTAATGATAATAAACAAGTCGGGAACGTTACATGCTCTATTTTTATGGAAGCTATAAAGTCTGTCAGATATATTTTTTCGGTGGGTTTTTCAATAGATGCATCTTGATTTATCATATCTTATGGAAATATGGTAGAACCCATAAAATGAGTTTCAATTCTTGAATTAAAATCAATCAATTAGGGTTAAAATAAACAACATGAAGCTAGTCGCAAGTACCAATTCATGAGAAAGTAACCAGATTTGTAGATTAACTTTAATCTAGTTACATTCAGCCTCGGTGCAAGCCGAATATTTAAATCAGAGCTTAATAAGTTTAACGTCGCTTAACTAACTGAAGCTTAAGACGAAAACGGTGCAATTGGCCCTTAGTCGCTCACAGTAAGCAATGGTTGGGTAAGTTATCTAACTTACAGAGTTCTATTACCTTTTTTCCTCCATTGGTTCTAAGTTCCAAAATTGTAGCATTAGAAGATCACGATACAAATAACTCAACCATATAGTTGTAGCAGATAACAAAGAAATTAGGTGCGTTTTTATTTCATCAAATTGATAAATCGATTAACCACTATCTCTCTCTCTTCTTTGGTGGAGAGCATATGAAAAGAAAGAGGGAGATATACCGATTAATCAATTCGAAGAAAATGAAGACGCACCCATTCGAACGTCTGTATACAAATACTAACAATAATAAGTTCAAATTTACTGTTTGGTTTGTGCTACTGCAAGAAGTGTTCAATATGATTATGAATGAATGATGCATCAATTGGCCATAACACTGTGTAAAATTTCACTTCGTGTATTACCGTTGACAAAATCGTAATTTCACATTTCTTGCCGTTGAAAACTACCAATCGAATTCACTCAATTGCACTCTGGTATTAAGGCACAAACCAACTGTTATAAGTATTCCTTTATATAATAATATCTACTTATGTACAAGATAGATAACGAAGAAACATATCTTCGGTTATGTTATTATAAATGGGCATTGATTGTTACTCATCTCGTCATACACAACACGCAACATGCTACCAAAAATAAGTTCTCTGCTTTCGATATCGACAATCAATAAGCCATCTATCAGCCAGTGTAGGTACTACAAATCAAGAAGATAACTACGTGATATGTTGTACTAATAGTTATGCCATGTTGCCATATGCTCGGAATGTGCTTCGACTAGGTCAAATTAATAAATATATTGGACACCACGAATTTGTATATTTGCAATACCCAACTCATAAATATATTGTTTTTCGTAGAAAATGAATAGATCGGAACGAAAAAGAAATATATCGGCAAACAAAATGAATATATTGCTGCAACTAATAAATATATTGACTAAAAAATATTTATATTTGAAAACGCACTTTTGTCCCAAACGGCGCCTCATACATCGGTGTGTCCAACGTAATCGATTGAGACCATTTTCGTCTCAAAATTCGAGAATCAAACACATTTGAACGAATTGACGTCACACATCGTTCTCCAGAATACACGCGCCAAAATTGCTCCTGACAAATAGTTTATATGGCCTATTACACAAGGATGATATCTTTAAATAATATTCTTCATTTTAATCTTGGTATTTTTCAGAAAAATGCAAAATATTTCCAAAGCATCTTCGAATCTTCACTTAATTTCTCCAAGAAATATGAATCTTCATGGAAGATGAGGAGCAGACATTTTATTTCAACTTATGATACATCGGTTTGTAATGAAACGAAAAGACGAGGATTCTCAATTCTACTTATCGAGTAAAACCCTTCCACATATCCATTAAACAGAGTATTTGCATTCCTGAAATAAAGCTCGGTTTTGCGCCGTCTCTGCTGCGAAGGGTCTCAACTTTCACTTACGCATTTCATTCTGGAATATATTATTTCGAAAGGACACACAAGCGTTAATTGAAAACAAAAATACTGTTATAATTTCGTTTTATATGCTAATTTCCAAACTATTTCAAATTCAGAGTCACGATTTTATGCAAAATATCCATAACTCACTTTAGTGATTGCCATTTGGAGAATTAAATATCATTCATACACAAATAAATGTATTGCAGGATAAAGGACGAAATTTTTCAGAACTGTTTAACGAGTCTTCATTTAATTGGGTACACAAAAGCAAAACTGCTCCTTTTATAACATGATGACATCACCTGGATAATTCAGAACCTTATTCCATATTTTTATTTCCCATTTTGAGTGGGTGTCTTTTATCAACAAGGCAAGTACTTCACGTTAAATATTTATCGAGGAATATCAGGTGGCATACTTGATTATATTTTAATCATAAAAGGGGACAAAAGAGCAGAATTTTCATGTTAATGATATTAATTCTGAAGGAATGAATTCATGCAAGATTTAGGTTACTAGAGCACAAACCTTGTTTGCTCCGGTCGATTGAATCCTATTGAAGCATTGTACTGTATTTGTTGCGTTCCGATATTCCCAATCAGTACTGGCTAGTATCAGTAATTTCGAAACGCTTCATACTGATACGAAGAATTACCAAAGCAGTGTCAGTAAAATCGATTGCCAAAATTTACTGACAAGTACTGGCCAGGAATATCGGAACTCAACTATTGAAGAGGACCTTGTACATGGACCGGAAAATAAACCGGCCGGCTGCCGGTCTATACTTGCTTCAATACATGTGACTTTGTGCAAGTTGGCACACAAACATTTTCGTTATGCTTGTGCAGGGGATCAGTTTTTCCAAAAATGGTTATTTTTAATTCACTCGCATGGGTAATTTACAAGCCGGCATTTAGTCGAAGAAAAAGGTAATTTTCGAACTAAACCATCGAAATCTATCATGGAAAACACTGGTATTAAACTTAGAGTAACAAACAACATAGAGGTAGCATACGTCATATTTAGAGGGCGATTGCTGTCCGCAACATGTGATACAAAATTTGACACTTTGACCGCAACAAAATAAACTTGTTAACGAAGCAGTTACCAACCTGTGATACGATATTTCACTCAATTCACAGGATTCTCCACAAACAATACACTTCTTACGTCCCATAGTGAATTAAAGTATTGTAATAATTCAAAAAATATTGAAGTAAACAGCTAGATATATCTAAAAACAACGGATGACAGATTGACCGGAGGTATACTGTTAATGCGGCATCGTTGCCAAAGCTTGGATTTCAGCAGGTAGATACTGAAAAGAATAAGTATTCTTCTTACCACAAATTCGAAACTGAAGAAAAATATCGATCATGAAATATTGAGTTTCCATATTTAACCAATTATTTAAATTAATATTTTTTATTTCGTTCAATATACAATAACAATCTGACTACGTCGACAAAAGAATTTTGCGGACACCCAAAAACTGCGTACAGTCCATGGAGGTAGGAAAAGAGTGGGGGGCATAACGTTTGAAAAGTGTCGTACAGTTTTGAGAACCTTCTGTGGATTCACCCATACCAATATGGCCGACTTTGAACTGAATATTTTTGTCGCATTTCCTGTATACCATAGAATATAAATATTTACCTTGTAGTTGTCGGCCATATTGGTATGGAAAAATCCACAGAAGGTTCTTTAAACTGTACGACACTTTTGGTACAAGGGAAATATAGGATATGCTCCCTCCCCTTCTTTTATCTCCATGGTACGGTTCCTCTATTTTGTTTGTTACTCTGAGGATTTAAGTTGTAGCGACTGTGTGTTCGCCTCAAAAATAAATTATAAGGTCTTCCATTCAGAAAAACGAAGAATTTTCTTGAAAAAAAAGGAAAACTGTTGAATTGAGTCATATTAAGTACCTATTCAATATGAATTTGAAGGGACTTCCTCAACAATAATTTAGTTTATTGGGTAAATATCAGATAAATTTTCTGACAGCGCTGAAAAGGTGATTTGTTTAACCAAAAATAATTGTAAATGAGACTTGGATAAACTCAATATAAGTCATTAAAGATTGAATTATGAATTTTCTTAAAAAAAAGGAAAACTGTTGAATTAAGTCATATTAAGTTCATATTCAATATGAATTTGAAGGGATTTCCTCAACAATAATTGAGTTTATTGGGTAAATATCAGATAAATTTTCTGAGAGCGCTGAAAAGGTGATTTGTTTAACCAAAAATAATTAATTGTAAATGAGACTTGGATAAACTCCATATAAGTCAATAAAGATTGAATTATGAATTTTGCTAAAACTTGATAGCCATCAACAATTTCGGAAAAAAAATTTACTTGGAGACCGAAAATCTTATGGAAAATATAGGTCGATATATACAGTGCGCGTCGAAATTATGGAACAAATTCATTTTCTCATAAGAAAAATATTTGGCAACAAAATCATGAAACATGCCAATTTTTGTTTCACTTTTACCAAATTTATATGCATTTTTGAAGGATTTTTGTTGCACCCTGTGCCATCCCCATCAACCCTCTAAATTTTTTGAATAGGGAAAGTAGATCATGTGGTACTTTTTTGGTAAGGTCTTTATATCTTCTTTAGAGGCGTGCAGAAATTTTCAAGAAAAAAAATTTTTTCTTGAAAAATTAGTTAGTTCAAAGAGGTTTTCAGTATGTGCACTTTGTCATGGCTCATTCACTTTGAGACATTGGCACGATGAAATTTGTCACCGAATGAATGTCGACCATTACAGATTTGTTCATGCACAACTTTCAACCCCTTCGCGTGAAAATTTTTGTTTTCTCCATTAAATGGTTCGTAGGTGTTGAAAGTTGTGCATAAACAAAACTGTAATGGTCGACTTTCATTCGGTGACAAATTTCATCAGTTACCATCGTCTCAAAGTGAATGAGCCATTACAAAGTGCACATACTGAAAACCCTTTTGAACTAATTTTTCAAAAAAAAAAATATACAATATATTATCTAATTATACTCGAATACACTTTTTGCTTAGATTCACTTCGGCTAAATCTTCTAGAATAGATATCCACGAAGTATTTTTAGGTATGGAATCAGATTAAACCAGCTTGGTTCTTGGCTGTAATGGACTTAGTCAAACCAATCTTGCCAAGGACCATAAAAACTACAATTGACGCCATAAAAACAGGTGCCAGCATGTACCAAGCAATGGCCATCATCCTCGTATGCTTCAGTTATTACTGGGATTGTTTAGACTCCACCTTATTCAAGGTGACGAGTATGATTCAAGATCTTCTTCCTTCAGATGTCACTCCTTTGGGTAATTCAGTCCTCCTACAAACAGTTATTTCTGCACTTTATTCTGAGTTATTACAGGTGAGTGCCATCAATAATTGAAAATATGAAAGAGTGGTTATGAATAGAAGAAATTATTTTGTTAATTGATTCCACATAAGTTTATCACATAAGTTTATCGAACTTACACAAAGAGAAATAAAACTTGTGGTTTTGAGAATATCTTATGGCTGATTTGGTTCAATAATTTCGCAGTGCGCGCCCTACTTCTTCCCGTATGTCTTGAATAGCCTGTACGTTACCTGCGTGTAACGTCTGATCGAATAGGTCATATTACAGCGCCCGTTGGCACTTACACCTGTATAAAGTCAGAAGATCCTCTCAAGGTCTTATTACGCTGGTCAACTCCGACGATCACGCAAACACCTTTATTGTCCGGATAAAAGCTGTACACTCACGTAGTCTTGAAATGACTCAGGCTGAAGCATGCGAGTTTCTCAGACTGAACCAGGAGGAAACGTGATACCCCAAAGAGGTCGAAGCTACCCTGCAAACCTTCGAAAAGCTTCGATATATGTCTTATTTATAAATTTCTGCCTGTCTGGATTCCTAAGGTATCTGTTTCTTTCGAGAATTCCGAATCGTTTTTTGATTTTACATTTTAGCGGCCATATCTGTTCGATAAACATACTTTAGTGACAACTGTAATATATCATGACATATTCAGTTCTTCAACTTGATTTCTTCCTCGGACTATGGTTCAGTTTTTTTGCCGCAGATTTGGAATTATTCATTCGTATCCTACGGTGATCAGATTGAGGGATTATTTCAGAATTCATGTGGAAACTAAGACTAAACAGTTAAATCATATCTTAATCTAGTATTCTCAGCAGTACTTGGATCAAAGGAATCATAGCCACTGTATCTCATTAACCTCCCAATACTTATTTTTACTGCATGAAAACCTTTTCCACGTAGATTATTTCTCCCAAAAATAAAATCGAAAAATAAATAATAGAGATTTCGTCTGTAATATCTTTCGATATTGGTTTATCTTAAAATCTATATTATTCAGAATCAAGATTATATTGTAAAAAACCATGTACTCTAGGCGCTGTGCGTCAACAAACTATTTTGTAGCCTTTCCGCATATGTATTCATAGGTATTTACTGAGCTAGGACACTTAATCGTATGTTAACTATAGTGATACCTGGTTTAATATACGATTTTTTTTCAAACAATAAGTTGGAAAAATTGAAGGCGTTATGATGCATTTGGTTTGTGGAAGGTTGATGAGATTCACAGATGAAAGCAATTATATATATTTCCAGTAGAAATTCGACAAATATTATCATTATCCTATGTATAAGCTTTTTCGTCCTGAGGTTCAAATAATTTCAAGAGGCTTCTTGGATTGAATTGAAGATATTTCTGATATTTAGTTACAACTCAGGTTCTCATTATATCAAGCGAATGGCATCGACTTCAAAATAATTATCGTGATCATTTCGTAGGATTTTTCTGGGTTTTCACTCTCAATCTCTGAAACAGAACCATTTAATGTTCCGATATTGTTCAATAGGTAACCTTTTTCCTAGGAACTGTCCTTAACAAATAGTTTGATCCATCCACATGGGCGTTTTCTATTGAAAAAAACATTTTGTTCTGATTTTAATAGTTCTGTTTCAGATATTGAGAATCAGAACCCCGAAAAACCCTACAGAATGATGCAAAATCCTCTCGTAATAAGCTTTGATAGATATTTAATTATCTTAAAGTTTAATTTCAGCTCTCCTCTGCGAAGAAACATATTACCATTGTCGAAAAAACAGAGATTAACGAATCTGGTAACTCATCAACTATTTTTGATGGAACAAAGAGTGCCGAGAATGATATAGCTCTAGCTTTAGCTGAAGCACTATGCAGTATTGACGAGGATAATAAACATACAGATCAAATTGATCAGTTTCTAGAAGAAGCAAAGAATTCTTTGAAAGTATTGGAATTTGAAGAGAAAGGTTCGGCTAGAGTAGCGTGTGCACAAATGTGCGAGAATTTAATAAGCAACATGTTGACTACACAACATGGCAAAAGGAATTTGAAGGTAAAAGATTGTAATTAATTTCCGTTTGCTGTCAACGTCAACGTATCGTATGAAAGTTAAACAGGTGTGTTTTTGAAGTATCCTGCGTTGCTTCCTTTCAAAACAGTGCTTGGAATTTTTCCTGAAATCACAAAATCAATTTAAAGTCGGTGATAATTTTTCAAATAAAAATCTAGAAAAGCACTGACGTGAGGTCAGGACCTTTTACGAGCTCGTTCAAATTTTAACTATTAGATCAACACTTAATCTTGCAGCTAGTTGAGTGTTGGTGATCTCCACCTGATTACAAAGTTTCAATCTGATTGCACTTGTATTTCTTGAGATATTTTCTCACAAAAATTTAAGAATTTTCTAATAAAATTTTTTAAATTTTCCACAACTGGATCAACACGGAATTTTGCTCAAAGCTGCGCTCTGGTATTTCAGAACTGTCCACAAGGTTTCAATTTTATGGAGTCAATACTCCATGAGATTAAGAAATTAACCTGAAAATTTCAAATGGGCCGTACTCCGAAACTACCCAACCGATTCCACCCATTAACGAACTTAACCGAGATATTTGGACCCCGAACCTTTTGGGACAATTTCAAGTCGCTAAGTTTTTTCCTTCGAAAGTTAGAGCACATGCGGCCGGACGGACGGACAGAATTGAATTTGACCACGGATTCTTTTTCATGGAGTTCAACCCAATCCTATAAGAGCATTTTCGGCTCAAAATTCCAAATTTACAGACATCGTGACGAAATGATGACGCTCTGTTCCCTTAAAACAAGCGCGTAAAAATATTTGAAAATTAACATATTTTTAAAATATGAAGTCAGTGCTTCTCTAGTATTTTCATTTATTTTCTGTTAACATCTGCTGATATTTGGACCCATTAGTAATAACTGTGGTGTTCTAAAAACAGGTTCTATTCGATTTCGTCCAAAGTAACTCCAATTGGTTCTACCAGCAACTAGGCACAGGAAAGCAAATACCTGTGGAGACACCAAATAGAGTTCGTCCACCAGAAGAGACCCTTCTTTTCACTATGTTTCACATCGGAAAAAAGCCATTTGATGAGGTGGGTGATGCGAATAGTTCTGAAGCATGTGTGTCAGTCAGACATGTATTTGAATCTATACAATTTAATATACGACCTTGTTGCATTTTGAAAATATCCTCGCAACAGAATGCATTTTGGGGAAAAAATTCACTTCCAAGATCATATAAACTAACATGACACAAGGGCGATAAATCAACAAATATTCCCCCTTGATCTCACCTAATCATACGATCATCCAAATCTACTACATAATAGAAGGAATTTGGACTGAAGTTTCAAGCTTCAACCTTTCATCAGACCTACTCATCTTGTAAGCGCAGAAAGGATTCTAGGTACTTATTACCTGTTGGGGAACTCCTGAATGGTTAGATTTATTCGAAAAATAGATTGAATGCACTATCCATTGTGAGGTCGAGATATAAGATTGATGTTTCAGAGGTGACCTGAAGACAAACTAATGAAGCCAAGTCAAATTCTCATAACGCACACAGCTCCCAAAATATCTGGGCCTACTTAAAATTTCGAAAAACATATTCTGATGTTTACTACAATACATGCCTATGGTCGTATAAGGTCTAGCCGAAAATCAGGTATCCTTCTTACCATTTGCTGTTGGTTAAAGAATAAGTAATGCTGTTCCTGACGTAGCATAAGCAAACAGTCCCAAAGCCTACGAAGGTTTCCCAACTCGCACACAAGCTTACCACTTCTCAGGAGTTTCCAAGAGAAACCTAGGAGAATCGGCAACAATCACAGCACCAAACTGCCTGACTTTAAAGAAAAATCTTCGAGTCGTAAAATTATTTACGCCTTTATTAGACTTTTGTGCAGGGCGCCATCACGTCTATATTTGTCAAACATTGGATAGAAAATGCTCTCAAACGATTACACAACACTCACTAATGAAGAGTTTGAGATGGAACTATATGTCGTTCAATCTAACCGATTGGAAACAACCTTATCAAAAATTATATGTAAAGTGGTGAAACCAAACGGCTTCCTCAGCACTCAGACAATCAACAAATTATTCGACACAACGAAAATACGAATGCATATTAAGTTAATGAAAATAAATTCAAAACTCACTATCAGTTGATCCCAACACGAAGTCATACTGGCAAACATCCCGAAATATCGAATAGGAGCAACTCTCCCAACTTATTCCTATTACGAGTAGTCTCAACTGTATGTGTATATGTATTAATACACTCAGATTATTTTGCAGATTCTCTCTGGGAATTGGAAGCCAGATTGGATGAGCTTGTTACAAACACCAATGGGATTAGGTACAGAGAAAATATCAACCCACATAAATCGTAGATGGGAGTTTTGCAATATTAATTCATCATCGTTGTCTGCTCAAGACATTCAGGCTATTAACAATATCTCTTCGTCCCTGAAGAGCGGTCAGTAATTTTATTACATCCAGAATCTATATGGGAATTGTAAACTTAATAAAGATTTAAACATTGCTATAGTTGAGATCAATATAATTTCCTACATCAAATTGATATGAATGTTTAAATGTTTGATTCAGTTGATTTGAAATTGTATGGAACGGTCACAATGAGAATTTGGCAAATCAATCATACTTAGACGTGACCTCAAAATAAAAAAGGTTTGTTCATTGTACCTGCATGAACTACACTAACTACACCAACTCCACTGACTTCCAATTCTCAGTGCAGCTGAGTGTAGTCACAGATAACTGAATGAGCGGACTTAGTGCAGTTCAATCTATTTTATGATTCTCACAGAATAGAAATATATGATAGAAAATTTTACGCAATCCCAAGATAACAGAATTCCATGCTTCTCGTGTTTTCGCTACCACCTCGAGGAGATGTAGATTTGTCGTAAAGTTTTTCCAAATTCGTCACAGACAAAAATTCTATTTCAAATAACGATATGATGAAAATTAATATCGTCCAAAAATAACCACACATAGAGAACAAAACAAGTCCAACTCGGAACCAGAGACAACCACAGATGTCTATGATTATGAATTATATTTACGCATAACCATCACAGAAGATTACCTCACTCTATGCACTACACACGTCATCTGTGACTGCACTGACTGCCAATATTTCCGCAACGAACAGAGTACAAGTTTACATCAAAACACACCGAACAGTATCAGTGGAGTTACTGTAATTAGTGTAGTTCATGTAAGTACAACGAACAAACCTAAAGTATTAGAATGTGGCGATTTTGTAATATCATGCCTAATTGGCACCCAACTACTTGCGTTCTGAAATATAAAATCTAAAAAAACACTGACGTGAAGTCAGCAGCTTTTGCACGCATGTTCACAGGAGACCACCAAATGTGCGTTTGGCGGGGTCAATACGTGAATATATGACCGCTTTGGCGACGAATTTGAACATGCGCACAAAAGCTGTTATTCCAAAAGTAAATTTTATGAAACGGGTATTCCTGTAATCATAGATTCCTCGGAGTTTATATTCGTATATTTAATAATATATTTTAGATCATTGCATCACTAGGTTTGTTTTGGTTCAGAGTTCAGATCGTTTTCTGGTTGAAAATTGAAATTTTTGACACCGGTGGAAGTGTCTTACGGATAGAATATTTAATTTTAATGATAAAAAACTCATGCAAGAGATCTATTCAGCCAACAGGGAATCGTCCAATACTCTATAGGTTTGTTTTGGTTCCGAGTTCAGAACTGTTCTGGAACGGTTCCGCATGCGCGATTGCGATTTTGTGTTTTGGTTCATTTCAGAACCGGTTCAGGATTTGAGTGATCCTGTTTTGGTTATTTTCAGAATCGATTTCGAACTGTTCTAGAACTGTAAAAGGAGTTCGGACGGGACAGAAAAACTGTTTCAGAATTGGATAGTTCGCACAAGTGTAGAGTGGCTGTCAACGTTTTAAATGTTTAACCTGACTTTTTCGACGTCGCGTTGATTTGGTTTTTGATTGTTGAGGAAACGGTTGACTGTTAAATTTAAACTTTTGTTATTGAGGATAATTCCTTCGCTACGACCTACCAGGATTATCTAATGGATTTTATTTCCATAGTTCACATCTGGGATGTATACTTCTAACATAAATCTATATGAATACAAGAGTCCTCTTCCACTATTGAATGATAATGTTTCGAAGTTATTTTCCTCGGAAAAGCAGATATCTGAAATACGTCAGTCAATAAATTCATTATCATATAAACCAATAATTTGTTGGTTCATTTCGGAATAAAATTGAAGTAATGAAGAAAATTCAGAAAAAAAATTAAGTGGAAGCAAGTTTTCCCAAAAAATTCATATTACATGGTGCGACAAGGACTCTCGCATATTTCTAATTAAAGCAGACACAATATTCAAGACATGATTAACATTCCTCTTTTCTGCCAACCAAACGGAAGTTTTTTTTTTCTCTACGATCCCGATGAGAACCCGAACTCAATTCGTGTTTTAATTTCATCGCTTTTAGAACTGTTCTAGGATGTTTCAGAATCGGGCTGCAACAGCGCATCGATTCTGCGCAGCTCTTTAACTGTCCTAGGACAGTTCTAGAACTGCGTAGAATCGATGCGCTGTTGCAGCCCGATTCTGAAATATCCTAGAACAGTTCTAAAAGCGATGAAACCAAAACACGAATTAAGTTCGGGTTCTCATCCGGATTGTATAGGAAGAAGAACTTCAGTCTGAGTTGGCAGAAAAGAGGGATGTTAACCAGCTCTTATATATTGCCTGTGGTTTAATTGAAAATATGCGATAGTCCTTGTCGCACTATGTATAGATAATATATAAATATTTTTATGGATACTTCCGTCCACTTAATTTTTTTGGTAAAAATCATTTTTCTGAACTTTCTTCATTACTTAAATAATATTTCAAAACGAACCAACGAATGATTGATTGATATTATAATAAATTCAATGAAATTAATCTTTTTTTGTAAAAGTCGTTTTTCTGAACTTTCTTCATTACTTCAATTATATTTCAAAATGAACCAACAAATTATTGATTGATATAATAATGAATTTGATGATGAAAGTATTTTAGATATGTGCTTTTCAGAAACAAATTCATTCGAAACATTATTGTTATTCAATAGAGGAAGAGGGCTCTTGCATTCATAGATTTATTTAAGAAATGGACATCCCAAGTATGAACAATGGAGATAAAATCCATTAGATTATCCTGGGAGGTCGTAGCGAAGGAGTTATCCTCAAAACAAAAATTTATATTTCACAGTCAATCATTTCCTCAACAAATACAACAATCAAATCAAAAACCAAATCAACACGATGTCGAAAAATTCAAGTTAACAAATTTAACTCGTTGACAGCCACTCTACGCTTGTGCGAACTACCCAATTCTGAAGCAGTTCGGACTCTTACGTCCGAACTCCTTTCACAGTTCTGGAACAGTTCGGAATAGATTGTGAAAATAACCAGAACAGGATTACTCAAATCCTGAACCGGTTGTGAAATGAAACAAAACACAAAATCGCAATCGCGCATGCGGAACCGTTCCAGAACAGTTCTGAACTCGGAACCAAAACAAACCTTAGCTTTGTTTTGGTTCCGACTTCAGAACCAATTCAGGACTGTTCGGGACGGCTCGAGTATGCGCGATTGCGATTTTTCAGACTCAAAATCACAATTGCGCATACTCGAACCGTCCCGAATAGTTCTGAATTCGGAACCAAAACAAACCCCTTATGTGTATGACCGAAAAGCTGCATTCAGAATCAATTCGCGGGCGGAGGACGACTTGGCCACGCGTGCTAAGCATATGGGTTCCAATGTTGTCATTCACAATGAATTTCGTGCCGGCACACAAGTTGAAGTCGGCAGAATTTCATCCATGCTTGCAATTCGACTTCGACCTATACTTCGTACTGACTATCGCACATGCGCATTCCTTCTGTTGTGGAGGGTTTGATGTGTTTTCTTGGAATTTTGCAGGTATTTTGCTCATATTTGCTACAATTATTAACTACTAAATATCGGAAAAATGGATGAGGACTATGAAACTCTTTAAATCCTCCCATATTAGATCTAATCTAAGAACCTAAGCCACAAAATTGTCAAAAATCTCGGATTTCATTGTGAATGGTCAAGTTCGTGACGACTTGCGTGCTGAAGTTGCACTCCGCCTGCGAATTGATTCTGAATGTAGCTTCACATAGACTTTAAGTTCATCTGAACTGATAATCTATACCATAAACAATAAGATATCCCATGAACAAACAATCCCATAGATGTCACACTATTGAAGGCCCACTGTTGCCACTCATATTCCTACAGCCATAGAGGTTCATTTCGACTCGATTGATGATTGTGGAGATCTTTTGTCTTCGTCGACCGTAATAACAATAACTTCCGAAAGAAACGAATTGGAGACTTAAAACGTATAGAATAATTTTTGGACCTAAATATGAAGGTTGAATTTATCAATTGATATATTCCGCTTATTGATTAAGAAGATTTATACATTCGTAATTTTATTTCTTCAATAATTCCAAACACACAGATCCGATTGAATTATGAAACCACGTAGTAGGCTAAAAAAAACATATCCATAAGGTTCATACAAAATTGCATGAGGAAATGGCACTTTTCACGAAATTTGACATTGAACTTTGAATTTTTCATTCCTTCCAAAAACTCTCCAAATTATTCTTCATTGAGAGGGACTCAATATAATGTTATTCCGATGGTTATGGGAATAATTTGAATTATACGAAATCCCAATTTTATCATCGTTTATTCCAATAAGACTGATATTCAGGTCTAAGTGAAGAGCTTATCGAAAATGGAGACTCCGGGTTCGTTCGAAGGTAGTAATTGCCTCTGGCACTGAAAAAAAAATCTAATTACAATTTATACATCAGATAATCACAGAACTCACTTGTAATCAACAGCAAAACCCATATTGGAAGGTATTTGATTGGGATCACATCTCCCTTTTGTATAATCATCCCAAGTGTTGCATGCCACTGCTAAGAACCCATATGGATTTATAACAGATTCAGCATAAAATTGATATGAACGCCAATGACTGCAAAACACTGAAAGAGAGAAAAAGAAAATATCGTTACTCATTCTTCTTCGGTTTTGAGCTCTTGTTCTTAGATACAAGAGTGCTATCAAGTATCATTTTTTAGTTTTTTTTGGGTTTTCACTCCCAATAACTGAAACAGAACTTTAAAGATAAAATTGTTTTGTTACGGAAAACGCCCCTGTGGATTGCAAGATTGAACTATTCCGAGCCGTAAATGGTTCCGACCTTGTTGTTAGGTTAAATACACTGATGAAGAATTTGTGATGGACTCTAATACTGTCCTTCCGAAAGAAAATCAAATTCGTGAATAAGTGAAATCACCATAATGATCTTTTTTCGATCTTTCAATTCAAACTTCATTTTTCTAATATTTCTGAAAATACAAAATCTGTCGAATGAGAATCTATTGCTTGGTGGTTGCTCAGGCAAATTTCAGAAAGAGGGCTATGGGGTCTAACGAGGATTGTTTTTCAAAGGACAGAATAAACAACAATTATAATGCATAAGCATTAAATAATCCACATAAATACCGGTTTAATAACACCATTTCAGCAACGTTTAAGTGGTATAGCACGATGGTGCACCACCTCATAGGCAAAGGGCTAAGGCGGTCCAATATCATGGCAACCTCGTTTGCCGAATCCCAATCCTTTTAATTTTTATTTCTGGAGACATATGAAGCATAGCGTCTGCATCATGTTCAAATCACATCCCATCAACAATTATTATTACTTTGGCTGAAGGACTTCGGTCGAATGAATAAAGGACTGTCAATAGTATTATTACTTGCTAGGCATTAGCAGTCACCTGAACAAATAGATAACAATCGATGCATATCTCATATCTCTAGTAACAGAATTTGCTCAAGAGCTAACAATACCTCTAATATAACGAGGTGATTTCCGGAGGCCAGTGTTCGTTTTTTTCAAAAATTTTTTTTGGTGCAAATGGTTGAAAAAAATGTAAAAATGCGCAATATTGCCACTTTTTCATATTCAAGAATTTTCGGCAAAATAAAAACTGAAATGGAATGTAAAATTAAAAAAATAATTAACATTGCGCATTCTCACAAAAGAATTAAGTACATCCCGAAAAAAAAATTCGAAAAATACTCACTGACGCCTGCAGAACGACACCCCGTTTTTCCTACAAACGTCGAAACTTCTCCGAATTCTAAGATTTCACCTGGCTATTGGCAACGTTTGAACATGTACACCGCGATTCAGGTGCTTGACCTTGAGATATTAACGAGGTTTAATGAAACTTGAATGTGGCTGTGTTGCCTAGTCGTAATTTAGCACCACGTGGTATTGGGTGCTTTTAATTTCGATGCGATGCTTGCATTGAAGGCGAAGGTGGACATTTCGAATAATTTTTATAATCTTCTGGGTTGTCGTTTCTATCCATCATAACTTTATAGCTTGATAAATAGAGTTTATTCCATGTTGATGTTTGAAATTAAAACCTAACTCCAACACGAAAATGTTTTCAAAACGAACCCACATTCACCGTCAAAAATTTTAGGAATCTCATTTGACTCTCATGTTTTTTAAAATTGTTTACTGATTGCAGAGTAATGATGCAGATCCAAACTCAAGCATAAACGGGATGAAGGTTATTTCCCGAAATTGTAGAAATACGTGGAATACAACAGCTAAAGCAGTAGTTGTCAACTGGAATAATTTTGAACCCTGATCATTTCTGAACATTTCGACTTTCAAATAAGGAAACCATCTCTGTTTTCACTGGAGATATAGTATAGTGTTTTGAAGCAAACGTCTCAGACGAAGCAGTGAGAACACAACAAAAAACCTACACATCGAAACGTATGTCTAGTTATAAAACAAACAAAAACGAGAGAATATTAATAGATAATAAACAAATTTCAAGGTGCTATTATCTAGTGTGATCTCCTCGTGCCAAAACAACTGCATTCAGTCGATGTCAAAAAGGTTGGTAAAAAATTCTTGTGGAATGGTGTATCGAATTCATCCTGAAGTGCATGCGACCACATTTTTGAGGCGTTCGCTACAAAATAGTGTGTCACGATTGAAAACAGGGATAATATCATGATTAAGAAAATAAAACATTCAGAAAAGATCAGGGTTCAACATGATTCCAGTTGAAATAAGCTGCTATAACTGTTGCACTACACACTCCACCATATACAGGGTCCTGCAATAGTGCGTTAGGCTTCCATAGCTGCCAAACCAGACGTTTTAAGAATTTAGTTGGAAAGCATTCCCTTTGTACTTTCAATTCTGCATCTCAGGAAATTATTTTCTGATATACAGGGTGCTCCCAAATAAAATTATTCAACAAATGAGTGATTTTTTAAATGGAACATCCCTTATATTTTTGCACATTTTCAATGCTCTTCAATACCTCTACCATGATGCAAAATATTAGGGATAGTTTTCCAACAGTACGGATCTTAATTAGAAAAAACTGCAAAATTTCGATGAAACAGTAGTTCGGTAAAAGCCCTTTACCGATTTCCAGAAGCGATAGGAACATGAATTTGATCAGGATTCCTTTTAACTTAAGAATTTTTCTAGTCATCGGTCCTGAATGATCAACCTTTCTCATACAGGGTGTCCGTTATCAATGTCCAAATATGAAGAATTTCAAATCGTTTTTTCTCGATTTTTTCAAATGTAACACCCTGTATTTTTTTCCATGATGATGTACACAGTTTAAAACCTTACATTTTTCAGAAGTAACCAAAGGGCTATTTTCACTCCTGCGTCCAGCAGGCACGAAAAATGAAATCAGAACGGAAAATTTCATTCAAATATTGGATATAAAAACAAACGGGTGCTGAAAAAGTCAAAGAAAAATTGTGTTAATGATCCAAGAGATGTGTCGTCCGCCTCCTCTGGAACACAAATCGATCCGATCGTTGAATGACCCACTAACCCTCATCAGCATGGCTGGAGTAATGCTTCGGAGAGCATTCACAATCCTCTGTCGCATATTGGAAGCTGTTGTTGTAACTTCATCATACACGATTCCCTTTATGTATCCCCACAAAAAAAATCTATTTTGGTGAGATCCGGTGATCTAGCAGGCCATCTTGTCGGTCCGCCCCTACCAATCCATCCATTTGGAATCTGTTGGTCCAGTAAATCCCTCACAGAACGAGATTAATGAGCGGGTGCTCCATCATGCTGAAACCATATTTCATTTCGTATTTCCGTAGGTAACACTGCTAACATTCCGGGAAGAATGTTCTGAATGAAATTCTAATATGCAGCTTTATCTAAAGTTCCTTCGAAAAAATGAGGGCCTATCACATGATTGCCGATTACTGCTCCCCAGACATTCAATGACCACCTGTGTTGATTGTCTATTTCCCTTATAATTCTTGGATTTTCTACAGAGTAATAATGAAAATTGTGCCTATTGACGGCTCCGGAATTGTAGAAGGTTGCTTCATCACTGAATAAAACAAAATCAAAAAATGTTGGGTTCTGTTCAATTTGAAAACTTGCCCAGTTTCAGTTACATGCAGTAAACCCTCGAGCTCCTTGTCTTCGTTAGTGGCCGATTTTAGCCTCTCTTATTTTTTATACTTGACATCTCTTGTCTCGACAAATCTGTTTGAAAGCCTCCGAAAACTCGACTCATGTGGATGTCTTCTTTCGGGGTATTCCACAGCATAGGATCTACTGGCTAATAAACAGTTTCTGTGGCACTGCCCCAACATGAAAATCATATCAACCATTTCATCTTTACCAAAATTCATCTGAATTTATTGTATTCGGAAATAAGTTTGAGCTCTGAATAACAATATTTTGATCAATAATAATAATCGATGTACTTGATTACAGTTTCTGTAGAACTTCTCCGACATGAAAATCATATGAACCATTTCATGAATAATAATTTTTTTGGATGCCGATAAAACTCTGTAATCGTTAGAATACACAAGTTACCAACAATACCTATGTATGTATTACTTATTCGGAGAAATATTATAATTTTCATGTTGAACTTCAAGGATTATGATTTTGGAAGGGTTTTAAAGTTGAAACTAACTACTCCCTAAACATTGAAAGGAATTGAGTATCGCACCTGGTTCAATAAGTGCATCTGGATTCCTCCTTTTAACTTCTGGAATCGTACACCCAGGCTGAGGGGAGATACCTTGGTTCGGCCAAAAATCCACGTGACCTATTGATGTTGGATATCCAAAAATGCCAGCGTCTGTGTGGATCACGTCAACAAATTCAGCGTCGCCAGCATCTAATTTCAAATTTTTTGGCCATTTCTTGAACAACGGTCCGGCTGGATCCAAACCTGAAAATTGGTGTTCTACTGTAATTGGCTGAAAAAATCTAAAGAGGTAATGAGATTGAATTAAAGGAACTTCTGCGTTTTTCGATCTTTTATTGAAATGTGACGTATACAATATAGTTGTTTTTTAGCTACATAAGAATTTCGATTGGTTATCTATAGTTGGACAGTTGAGATTTGCATTCTATGGTGACATTTCTGTTCAGTAAGGCCAGAACAATACTTACAAATTCTGGAAATTTATTTTAAAAAATAAATCGGTCAATATAATCGGCCTAGTAAGCAAGCAATTCTTGAATATATCGATCATTTTTGCATCTACTTTACCCTTCTAGCTTCCAAAATATTAACAACGTATAGAAATTTAGGTACAGAGGAGAATATTGTAGCTGTAGCGCGAAGTGTTGAAGAACAGGCCGAAATCTCGATACAACGCATTTCTAAACTTATTGTCCTTTTTCTGACCGATCTCTTGTTTCCAAAAATTAATCAGCTGAAAATCGACCATATTTGATTCCAACAATAATTCGCAACTTGCCATAAAACGCGCTTAGCCATCAATTCATTTCACAATTCATTCGGAAACAAATTTATTTCCAAAAGTGGTCCTGTTAACTGGCCCTCTTTCATATGTTGAGTTATTGGTTGATGCCGACAAACCTGCAACTCTTGAAGCATAAGAAGCAAATATTCAAGCAATCATTAACGCCATACGGCCAGATTCGTTGCCGCAGCTGATATATTTGGGAAATCATATTTTAAGAATAAATGCCATGATTATAATATAGGATTATAATAACAAAATTCATTCCAATAATATTTCTGCCATATATTATCGTTTTGAGCTCTTAACTTCCCAAAAAACAGCTTTCATTTATCAGAATCATTCATCGATTACAGCTCAGAACCATTCACTGAGGCAAGGAAATGGAAGAAATCGCAAGGAGGATTACGGCGAACGCTCACTTATCGGCAACAGCCCAGACCACGGCAAGACGAAAATTCATTTCGCTGCTAATTTGCCGTGTTCCATAGCGGTCAAATTTACGCTGTCGCATTCATTCATATAGAAAAAATAAAATTCCGATGTGGCGCGCGCTGGGCTGTTGCCGCTAAGTGAGCGTTGGTCTCCAATGTAGTCCGAGAGCTCATAAAAATGTTTTATGAAGTGTTCGATTCAAGTTGAAATTTTACATGGTGGTATATTTAGGCTAGATGAGTAAATGAAGGAGTGTCTTTCTAACCTACCTGGGTACACCAAGTACTGCGCATCGAAAGAAGTTGTGCAAAAATGTTCGGTAAAACAGGAATAATTCGATTTAATTTCCTTTCAATTAAAAAATCTATGAGGAAGACTATTTTGAAGGAGGAAACAACAAAACAACAATAAGTGATTAATTCAGGAGCAAATTAAATTGTAGGCGGAGTAGATTAAATGAGTTGCCAGACGATGCCGCCACTGACCAACGCTCGCTAGCTACATCATTCCAACACACAGCATAAACGCGTCGGTCATGGTATCCCATTGCGCCGCTTCTGCGGTTGTCATAGGCAAGTGCCTATCTAATGAGTCCACCTCTGGCACTGGGACGAAACAACTTTCCCTGAGAGCGCGCTGTCCTTCAGATGGTGCGAACTCACGAGAGCCGCTAAAAAATTAATCGGACAATTTACTTGCCTCAGAGTAGATAAATTAACACGGCATCCAGCTCCTCTGATTTTTCCACTGCCAATTTTTGTTACATGCTGAACTATACACTTTGGGATAATTTTGTTCAATGTTGCCTCCTCCAAAATAGTCTTCCTAATTAATTGTTTCACTTTACTAAATTTAATTTTTGTAGAGTAATTTTTGTATCGCCAAACCCTTTTTCGGAACTTCTTTGTATGTGCAGTAACAGTTGTACCTAGGTAGGTCAAAAAGACAGTCGATTACATACATACTCATCAAACCTATAGAACCATCATGCAAAAGTTGAACTTGAATCAAACACTTCATGAAACAAGCGCCATGAGCTCTTCGAGTAATATGACAAGGTTGTATCTCAGATTACTTATGCCGGCTATATACACTCCGGTCTACCGAAGAGGTTGACCTGTGCAGTTTTCAGGCCTGATGCCGTTTACTTTATGGGATGGTCGGAAGTCTCACACACATGCTCAGGTTCACCATAGATTGATTCGAGAAAGAATCGAATTTCGTTTCTCTAATTCTTTCAATACACGCACCAGTTGACCCGTGCAGGTAGACTTGCGCAGGTCAACCTCTCATGTAGACCGTAACGTATGTGAGCGACATTAGACATTATAAAAGCTCGATTTTGTCATTTTCAACGAGTATTCGAATCCAAAGCTAATGCCAAACGTGACAAATAGCTTCTGGTCAATTGATGTTTCTGAATTCAACCTTCAGTTTACAGAATTGCCAATATGCAGACGATTAGAAACTATGTGCAGTATTATTAATCTCACTCCAACAAAACCTTCGACCTTCCAATCTTTCACCAATTTTCGCGAAGAAGGTGAATTATCTTACCTGTAATCCTACTTACTCGTCCACTTCTAACGTTTTGGCCACAAACACCTGCCATTTGCGCCCCCAAACTCAAACCAACAAGGTGGAGACTAGGCAAGTACATTCCTCTTGATACAAGGTAATCTATGAATGAGGCTGTGTATTTTCCAACAACCTCAGTATTCCTAGATGCTGTGAGGTACCAAGGCCCAGCTTCCAACCTTGGAGCATTGATCAGGATGATGTTATAATCTCCTCTCTGCAGGTAGGCTGGAAAATGAATATGGAAGATGCAGTCTTTAAATTATCAGCAATCATAATTCATCAGATTCTATTGAGATAATTCAATGGGTGGGCAAAATTCCAATTGATTGGGGTAAGTCTTCAAATAGAAACTTCTGAATTCGACATTATTGCAGCGAATTAAGCTCCAGGATGGGAGTCAGATAATTAGGCCTGAGTCCACACACGTAATACAAATCACATCTCATCCAATTCATCACTTTCATCGTTTTCATCGATGAACTACACTTCAACAGGCTCGGCGATTCAGAATCCATTCTCTGTTCAGCGTCTTCGGAATCACTAGTCCGGTCAATTTAGACAATTGAAATAAATAAAATTCCGACAGAGCCAAATCTTCATAGAGACCTTAGAATTACCAGAAGGAATAAAGTGTCAAAAGTCCCAATCAGTCCCATGTGCGCTAAGGGACTTATTCGGGGTCCAAGGTCAAAATTTTAGGTTTTTTGGATTTTTATCGAAAAAGTACTTCATAGCAAAGTTGTAGATTTTAAAATTCTCTATAAAAATGGTCCTTATGATTTTTTCTCTAAGACCGGGGATACCACGTTAAAAAAACGAGCCGAGTACACTACCTCACAGGTGGTGTGGAACTGTGTGCATATTATATAGAACGTGATTCTGACAAGCGCAATATCTGGGAAATAGTGGGTCTTAGAGAAAAAATCGTTAGGACCATTTTTATAGAGAATTTTAAGATTTACAACTTTGCTCTGAGGTACTTTTTCGATAAAACTTACCGTTTTCGAGAAAAATCTAAAAAATTTTGACCTTGGGCCCCCTTAGTGCACATGGGACTAATTGGAACTTTTGACACTTTCTTCCTTGTGGTAAACCTAAGGTCTCTACGAAGATTTGGCTCTCTATTTTTATGTCTAAATTGACCAGACTACACCGGAATTCACCGAGGCATTATTAACCCCAACCATCGCACCAATAAATCTTCTCAGAGTACCGAACAGATAACAGAGAGAAACCTCTCTCTGTTATCTATGGAGTACCGACTAAACTTGATTTATGACCAGAAGCGTGTACCAACAAGATGAATCATTGGCTCATAAACTAGATTAATTCCTATTCTTATTGCGTGTTTAATTTCATATAGCTGTCAACCAACAGTGTTCATAGGTAAAATTCGTAAAACGGTTAGTTATACTCGTTTAAAATTTCTAGTTTATTTCCTCGATATCTCGAAAAACACTGAGGGGTAGCGGAGAACCAGCAGAACTACAAAATTTCAATTGCATTGGCTGTTTTGTTTTCGGAATTGGAAGGAATCAAACCGTTCCAGAATTGAATCAACCCATCTTCAACCGAAAATTCGAAAAACAGGACACTTGGAAGAAATGAGAGCGAATGAATCCTATATTCGATACACAAAATCTAGAAAAGCAATGACTTTAAGTCAGCAGCTTTTGCGCACATGTTCAAATTCGTTGCCAAAGTGGTTATCTTCTCACGTGTTGACCCCGCCAACCGCTCCCTTGCTTCACGATGAAAAGATTTGGTAACCTTCTAATCATATTATCCTCGCGAAATTCTGCATGAACCTTCAAGGTGTCATTTCGTGAACAAGCACTTGATTTCAATCCGATCTTATCTGTATTTTTGAAAATATTGAGAAAATAGAATTCTGAATGAGTATATTTACGGAATCATTGCTCGAATTTCACCAATTCACGAATTCGATCTTCAACGCAACGGCCGATTGTAAACACAATAACTTCCGAAGGAAACAACTTAGAAACTCGATATTGCTGAAGTAGGTTTGGAGCTCAATTACGAAGGCCGAATTCGTGAATGGGTTGAATCCACCCATTGAATCCGCATTCAAAATTTCATTTTCTCAATATTTCCAAAAATACAGATTGGATCGAATATTCGTGGGGATAATATGATCAGAATATCGCAGAATATTGAATACTTGAAACCAATTTTGAAGTTGTTTGAAAGCACCTTCAAACTAGTTATCGAGTTTCATCATGCTTGACTCAGTATTGTTGAGTTATTCCGGACAAAAAAATCGATACCGAGGAAAAAACCAGGAAACTCGACATATTTTTCCACAATATCTCGAAGAATTATAATAGTTCCAAACTGAATTTGGTCCACTGCTTTGAAATAAATATTTCAAAAAGCACTGCCGTGAAAGCAGCAACTTTTGCGCGCATGTTCAATGTAGATGACCGCTTCAGCAACGAATTTGAACGTGCGCGCAAAACCTGCTGCCTGCACGGCAATGCTTTTTGAAATTTTTTTCTGATAAATTACTGGATTTCAATTCGATCATATCTGTATTTTTTGACATATTGGAAAAATAAAATTTTGAATGGATATATCTACGGAATCATTGGGCGGATTTTACCCATTCACGAATTCGACGTTCGTAATTAAGCCCAAAACCTACTCTACAAATATCGGGTTTCTAAGTCGTTTCTTCCGGTAGTTATTGTGTTTACGCAGTCGGCCGTTAGGCCGAATTCGTGAATGGGTAAAATCCACCCAATGATTCCGTAGATATACCCAATCAAAATTTTATTTTTCCAATATTTCCAAAAATACAGATCAGATCGAATTGAAATCCAGTACTTCATCGAAAAATAACAGTTCGAAATTTCATACAGAATTTAATGAGGATGATATGATGAGAAAATCATAGAAATTTTGTTTTTCAAATTGTTCTAATGACACGATTATCACGATATTTTGCATAAAGTTGTCTTTCAGCATCTTAAAACTAGCTGTGAAGTTTAATCAGGACTGAATCAATATTTCTCGAGTTATACCGAAAAAATCAACGATATCGAGAAGAAAACCTCGAAATTTGACATATTTTTTCCCGATATCTCCAAAACTTAAGATCGTATCGAACTGAAATTTGATACACTGCTGTAAAATTAGAAGGTCAAAGTGTGAGTGGAATTTTTTTGGATATGCTGATTGGTTTCCGAAAAAAAATTTTTTTGGAAAATTTTTTTTTTTTAATTCACTGACAATATGATCCTGATGAAATTTGGCTCAAAGTTGCGCGTCGTTGTATTTCACCTAATCGCCAAGTTTGAATCCAATCTCTTAGGTAGTTTCCGAAATAAAAAATAAATAACTTCAAAACTTCAAGTGCCTATAACTCCGAAACTATTCGACCGATTTCGCCCATTAACGAACTTGACCGCGGCATTTTAATGCGCAACCTATCCTGAAAGTTTCAAGTTGCTAGCTTGCTTCTGTCGACAGTTATTGTGTCTACGGCCGGAATGGGAATAAACAAATCCTTTATTGACAAATATTCGCACTATGTATCAGGGAGCTTAATGGATTGTGGCTTCTATAAAAATAGAATTACCGATTCGAAGGAGAGTTGCAATGATCAATTTTGAATTCTTATACTTTTTGCTATATGCAAGGGATGTTTGGGTATTTATTCGGTAACCTAACTAAAAAAACTACTTCCACTAATGAATATATTGGAAATGAAAGCTCAAAAGAAAAAACTTTGGCAATAATGAGATACATTCAATTCAGGAATTATTGAACAATTACAATAAAATTTGTACAAATCCAATTAGGTACAGAATTTTTTTGGAAATTTTTTTTTTTTTTAATTCACTGACAACATGATCCTGAGGAAATTTGGCTCAAAGTTGCGCGTCGTTGTATTTCACCTAATCGCCAAGTTTGAATCCAATCGCTTAGGTAGTTTCCGAAATAAAAAATAAATAACTTCAAAACTTCAAGTGCCTATAACTCCGAAACTATTCGACCGATTTCGCCCATTAACGAACTTAACCGCGGCATTTTAATGCGCAACCTATCCTGAAAGTTTCAAGTTGCTAGCTTGCTTCTGTCGACAGTTATCGTGTCTACGGCCGGACGGCCGGCCGGACAGAATCGATTTTGATACCGGATTCGTCATCAGTCGATTGAGATCATTTTCGGCTCAATCATCCAAAATTACAGACATTTGGACAAAACGATAGCACGCTGTTCCCCTAGAACATGCGCGCAAAAAGACTAATTTAATTCAAATGTAATCAATAGTAGGAATTGGTTTCTTGGAGAAGAACAGAGCTCCAGCAATAATATGTAACATAATCACAAGGACGTCCTTGTGATTATGTTACGTAATCAATAGTTTCATAAAAAAAAAATTTTGAAAATAATTTGAAAAAAAACATTTGATTTACTGACAGTACGATCCCAACAAAAATTTGCGCGTCCTTATGCTATAACCAATTGCCAACTTTCAATCTAATCGCTCCAGTAGTTCTCGAATTATCAGGGAAATTCTCAAAATTTCAAATGGCTATAACTCCGAAACCGTTCGACCGATTTTGCCCATTAACGAACTTAATCGGCGCATTTTGAAATGCAACATACCCTAACAGTTTGAAGTCGATAGAATTTTCCATACGTCCGTAATCGTGACTACGGAAGGCCGGTCGTACAGAATTAATTGTGACACCTGGTTCTTCATCAGTAAGTCCGAAGTAAACGGTTGAGATCATTTTCGGGTAGAAATTAGAAAATTGGACAAAACTATAGCATGTTCCTCAGATCATGTGCGCAAAAGACGCCGTAGGTACCCAACCTTTTTAATCGAGAATTGATCATAATGTTTACCCTGGTATTCACGAAGAGAATGTGGAATTTCCATTGAACTAGAGAAATGTGTGGATATGCATATTCTTTTCGCCTTTGGAGAAAGTAGGCTATTCAATTCATGTATATGTAGAAAGAAGTTTGATTGAGAACTTATGTAATCCAAGTGGTAAGCACCAGAGAACAATTTTCGCCTGCTCGTGGATATTATGTCATTATGTAATTAAAATAATGATGCTAATTCGCCTTTTTCGTATAGATTATCGTTAAAATCGATAAATACCTCTATTCAATTATTCAAGTGAACAATATAAAAATATCCTCACAGCCGTGAATGAGTCCAGTGATGAAAACTATTATTAGTTTATAGGAATTAGTTTTCAAGATATTTCTGAATATATTTTATGCATTTTAGATAAGTACATGTAGCGAAAATATAGAAATTTCAAATTCATCGTTCATCATTATTAAACGGATTATTGAACAAATTTTTCAATAGATATAATGATATTGTCAATCTAAAGGGTATTTGAAATTACGCGGTTTTTTTTAAGAATAAATAAAGTATAGATGGCGTATTGACTTCGTCTGGGTATTTTGACATTTGAGAAGTGTGATGTATGACATTCATAAAAATGGCTTTGTACACGATACAACAACTCGTTCAAATTGTTGAATAATTTTATGGAAATCAGCGTTCTGTGAAAAGTGTTTTTAGAAAATTACGTGAATTTTATGGTTTACATAATCGTCCATCTCACCATCTCGAAGCACTATTAGACGAATTATTAAGAAAAATCAAAAGAACGGTTCGGTGGAAGATGAAAAAAGTGGAAAATGCAGTTGTAACGGTCGTTCGCAAGAAAATATTGATTTGGTTCGTGAAAGTGTTGCTGGAGACCCTGAAATGTCCATTAGACGACGTTCACAACAAGTTGGACTTAGTGGGTCCACAACGTGGCGTATTTTACACAAGGATTTTGCACTGAAGGCATATAAGGTTTAAATAACACAGGAACTAAAGCCATTAGATAATTTGAAACGTCGTTCATTTGTCAATTTCATTAACCGGCTGATTTTTCTCAAAAAATCATGTTTTCTGATTCGGCACATTTTCAACTTGGTGGCTTTGTTAATAAACAAAATTGCCGTATCTGGGGTAAGGAAAATCCACGAATTATTCATAAGAAACCTATGCATCCTAAACGAGTCACTGTTTGGTGTGCATTATGATCAGGTGGTGTAAGTGGACATTACTTCTTTGAAAATGCTGCTGGTGAAGCTGTATCTGTCAATGGTGATCGATACCGTCGGATGATAATCGAATTTTTGTGGCCTGAATTTATGAATATTGATCTAGAAGACATTTGATTTCAACAGGATGGGACTACACCTCACTTTGCAAATGACACAATTGATTTATTGGGACAAAAATTTCCTAGACGAATAATCTCCAGAAACGGTGATGTAAATTGGCCACCAAGATCATGTGATTTGATACCGACGGACTATTTTCTTTGAGGTCATGTGAAAATCCAGGTCTATAAGAATAATCCACAATCGATTCCTGAACTAAAGGATGAAATTATTCGTGTCATTAGTGAGATAGAGCCTCAATTATGTCAGAATGTCATTGAAAATTTTAACAAAAAATTGGACGTCTGTAGAGCTGCAAGAGGAGGCCATTTTGACAGATATTACTTTTAGTATATAAATTTCATAACTGAGACTTCAATAACCAATAAAAAGTTTTCAAAAATGAATGCAAATTATGTGTTTTATTTATTCTTAAAAAAACGCGCAATTTGAATCACTCTTCATATCGAATAAAGAATACTTTGAGAAATCGACTTTGAATGTCGAATGCGCATGTTCTGCGGAACAGCGTGCTATCGTTATATCCAAATTTAAATAGTTTTCGAAATTTTGAGCCGAAAATTGCATCAAACGACTAGTATGGACACACCGACCAGAAATCCGATGCCAAAATCGATTCGGTCCGACCAGTCGGCCAAGAACACGATAACTGTCGAAAGGAATGACTTAAAATTTTCAGGGTAGATGGCGCATCAGAATACGATAGTAAATTTTCATGAAGAGTCAAATCGGATAAATGGTTCCGGAGTTGAAGCCCTTCGAATCGAATTTCGAGGTTATTTCCTCACGATCACGATCAGCTTTGACTGGAGAACCAACAATAACCTGAAATGCGTTGTTTACTATGGCAAAAAGCGAGTTCTCTTCGGGTTTCGTATTCATTTGGAAATTTAGACTGATATACTCCCTTTTTTCACGATAAATTTGATGTACTTATTATGATATTAGTCACTGAGTTCATAAACAGATAACCTGATTTTAGAACGATTCAGTCAAAGACTATATATTTTCAATCAATAACTTTGGATAGATCACACACCAGTTAGATTGTTAACATTTACAAAATTGGAGTTTCGTTAGACTGTCATCTTAAATGGGACCATGTGAATCCGGTCAGCAAAAAATGGAATCAAGTGCTGTACATGATCAGAGTATTGCCTCGAAGGGTGGGTGTTGAATTCCTTAAAGACGCGTACAGACACGAGAGCTGAGCGGCTTTCGAGGCAGCTTCACGTTGTTGAAATGGCTCTCGACACCGTACACACTTGCGAGGCAGCCCAATTAACTTGCCTCGCAAGCCGCTCAGCTCTGGTGTCTGTACGCAGCTTAAGATAGTATACTACTCAAATTTCTTTTCGATTCTCGATATGAATGAATTATTCACTCTGCAAAAACTTGCCTTGAGGGCAATAACTGATTTGGGTTACAAAGAATCGTGTACAGGTCATTTACGAGTTAATTCCATGCTCACCCTTCCGGGACTATGTATTGGGGTATTTATTGTTTGTGAGAAAACATCCTGAATATTTTGATGATCTGTTGAATAAAAATTGTACAAGGCGCGAAATTTCATACCGCTTTCTAGAGCATTCCTTGACACTTACTGAAAAAAATTCGAAATATATGTGCATAAAGCTCTTTAATGTATTATAATACCTGAAAACTTTATCATCTTATACAATATAAAAATTTGAATCTGAGATAACTAATCTCATTGACAAAATTGAACCATATGTTGTCGATCAAGGAATTTATACAATATCAATTCAGATCATAGTTAAGTCCATTGTATTTTTGACGTTTTTCACCCCCTTGCCTTGTATTCACTCTGATTATGAGAATGAAGTAACGTTTATGTTTTATGAAATCATTTTACTCACATGCTGATAATTATATAATTAACGAAATGAAAGTGACTTCATATCCAAATATATGCATCCTAGAAATTATAAGTTTCTATATAAGTCTTATTCTAAGAATTTGAATTGATGAATAAGATCAATCTGATAGTGTTACCTGTTTTAATTATGGTTGCTGTTATCGACATACTACTCTCAAAAAATGCATGGAAAAAAATCACTGTCGGTTGGGAAAAATTAAAATTCGATGTTTGGAGAGCTTCATCGTCCCCTATCCTCAAATTTTGTTGAAAGAGTGGATTATATCTGAAAGAAAAATATATCATTTCAGGATCTGCATTCAGTCTGTCTAGGAACTGAAATTACTTTTTTATGAAACTTCGAAAAAAAACTTTATAATGTGTCAACTGAAATTGTGAATGTAACAAGGAAATTATTAAATGATCGGGAATTTTCTAGTCTCCAGGTTATGCCCGTGGAAAAAGTATGCGTCCATGCGCACTTATCGACTACAGGCAAAGCCACGCGGCAGATCGCGACCAATAGTAAACACCATAAATTTCGTGAGGAACAACTTGAATTCTCTATATTTGTAGAGTAGGTTTGGACCTCGATTACGAAGGCTAAAATACAGCCATTGAGAATAGCTGAAAATAAAATATTCCAAACAAAACTTTGAATTTTGTTTCAGTTCATTCTGAAGACCCGATTTCACATCAGCATTTGCAAACGAGTTTTCGAGTTTCCTGATGATTTAAGTATTCTCATTTTTCGGAAATAACAATATGAAATACTTAATTATTTTCTCCGATTCATCCGATACAAAACTGACATTTTCGCACTCTTCCTATTTATTGGCTTCAAGATGTGTGCCAAATTTAATCGAAATCTGATAAGTAGTTCCCGAAACAAACATTTCAACAAAAATTATTTTTCAATGTATTATACTATAATTATTATACTATAACAATACGATCACAGCAAAATTCCACGCGAAGTTGCGCGTCGATATTTCTCAAGCAGTTATCTATTTTCAATCTGTTCGCCTAAGGGCTGGTATTATAAATCTTAACTGAAAGTTATCTATAACTTTAACTGACAGTTAAACTTCTGCTCAAAAATGTCGGAATTTTACAAGTCTCATTTCTATCATAGACAAGAAATACTGTGATGATTTCTATGAAAAGGAGAAGGAAATAATTTAAGATTCTGTAATAAATCTAACCACCAATTTCTGGGTTGTAAAAGCTGGACTTTGGATAAATACCCCCTTTCAAAATATGATAGAAATAAACAAATCCTTTATTGACAAATATTCGCACTATGTATCAGGGAGCTTAATGGATTGTGGCTTCTATAAAAATAGAATTACTGATTCGAGGGAGAGTTGCAATGATCAATTTTGAATTCTTATACTTTTTGCTATATGCAAGGGATGTTTGGGTATTTATTCGGTAATCTAACTAAAAAAACTACTTCCACTAATGAATATATTGGAAATGAAAGCTCAAAAGGAAAAACTTTGGCAATAATGAGATACATTCAATTCAGGAATCATTGAACAATTACAATAAAATTTGTTCAAATCCAATTAGGTACAGAATTTTTCTTACCAATACTTCACTCTTCACCAACGGTCAAGTACTTTCAACTGACACTGGGAGTGGTAATAATGTCAACACTAAATTTGCAAAAATTGTCATTCAATTAAAAAATATGGTAATGTTTTGTGTGGCTCCGGGTTATCAAGCCCTGATATCTAGAATTTGTACACATTTTTTCATTTACATCTTATAATAGTTGAACAGAAAGAGTAACTGATATTTTCATTACAATAATATGCCATGATGAACTGTCGAGATTGGATTCTTACTCAAGTGAGGTTTATAGCAGGCATTTTGATGTAAATAGATAATAAGTATGCAATTTTCCATGGGACTTTTCTGATAATACAGTCAGTATAGTTGATTTGTGAAAACCCCTAAAATCTCCAGCAACTATCAAGAAAGAACAAAATGCATAAACTCTGCGTGTAGCAATACATTTGCATCACTATGAATATGTATTCCATTACAGGCGTACAGTGTCCAGATAAGCGAAATCGGTTTTTGAATTCCGTTTCTTCCCATAAGTTCAAATGGTTTAGCCGATTTCCAAATATCCTTTCTTAACAAGGATATTCAACAATTTTCATGGCATCATCGTCATAGTCACTTAAAAGTTCTTCAAAAATGAAGTGAATATCTCTCAACGAGGATGTTCAACAATATTCATGTCATCTTCGTCATCGTGAATTAAAAGTCCTTTAAAAATGAAGTGAATATATCTTGCTAACATGTTTCCGAAAATATCATAACAACAAACAAATCGAGGTTATATTCCCCTTATGTCAGCCGAAAAGACAAAGAATCTGTGGAAAAAAAAGATTTAACTTTAACTATAATTGATACCTAAACCACCAGATAAAGATTACCTTGCAAATCTAACTTTAACTGGAAATTACTGCTTAATTTTCAGTTAAAGTTAAGGATAACTTTCAGTTAAGTTTTATAATACCGACCCTAAGTAGTCCCTGTTGCGAAAATTAAAATAACCATTGCATTCTGATGGATTTCCCGGAACAAATTTGAGTCAAATGATAGCACGCCGTTACCCAGAACATGCGCGCAAGAAACATATTTGAGCATGAATTCCTTCTTGCCACCATATTCAAATTTAAAATCTACCCCTATTCTGAATTTTATTTCCCGGTATTTCAAAGAATAAAGATCATATCGAAATGTAATCTATTCGAGTCGTAATGGTTCGTTACAATTACAAGTTTCGGAAAGATAACATAATTCAAAGATCGTGAAATTGCTTTTATATTTCAGAAAAAAACATGAATACTCTATCAAATGTGGCAAATAGTTGAGGCCTTCGACCGCACAACTGCTCTACAAATATTCAGTATATATTTCTTCCGGAAAATATAGTCTTAACTCTCGACAACAAAATTTAAAATTGAAATTGTCCAATATTTCCAGAAATTAATTCAAGATCAAGCTGAAATTTGATGAGCAGTTAAAGAATATTTGCTTGAAAGTTAAATTTTCAGTAGGTACAATCTGGGGCACGGTTTCTGAAATATAAAACTTTGGAAAACAATCACATGCCGGTATCAACAACATTCAAGCTAATTTTACACCATACCAAACAACAAAATCTTTCAGAGCATATGAGCACGCATTAATTTTCATGACTACCTATTCAGAATATTCCTTTGGTTTGTAATTGTCAATTGTGCAATTATGATTTTATAGGTGTTTTCAAACGATTCAATTTCGCGAGAAGACAGGGACACTCCGAGCATTTTTCTATGCGACTTTTAAGTTCTGCTAACTGAAAACGAAACAATTGTTCATGAATTTCAAAAGATTGCATGTTGAAATGAGTTTTACTTGAAATTACTCAATGAATAATTATGTTTCCAACAGTAATAAAAAATAAATATCATACAATGACAGAAAATCCTTCATTTTGATATAACCATAAAATAGAATAATATTCAGGAGCTTTTGCGTGCTCATTCATCTTGCAATTTATGCCCATCGATACAGATCAGATACAAATATTTGATGAGTTCGGTCTTAACTTGGTGCAAAATTCATTTTGAATAAAAATGATCTTCAATTTCCACAAATGGTTCAAAACCATTCACCAATTGTTTCGCCATACTGTCACCTCTTCAGGAGAACATTTTGAAATAATTCCAAATCAGGTGTTTTCATCGGAAAATATCTCCGGTTTAGCGGAAGAAGTGAAAGTGGACGTAACATAAATGGCGCTGAGTTTTATTGGGGTTTGATGCCCGAATATCCCAAATGCTCAGAAATGTTCAACAAGGGAGACCTTTTGACATCTGTTTGTTCGTTTAATAGGACTTCTTGGGAATTCTACATTCCACCGCTAAATTTCTAAGGATTATATAAGCTTGGAATTTTTATTTTCTGTATGTAGGTAAACAGGTCTCCCCTGCTCAACATCTTCAAGCATTTGGGAAATACCAGCGGCAAGCCCCAACACAACAAATCGCCCTTTGTGTAACGTTCGTTTTCATTTCTTTCGCTAAAGCAAAGATATTTTTCTATAAAAGGTCATGTACACCTGATGGGAAATTAGTCCCCCATATTATTTAACTACTGCATAAATGAAATATCGAAATCAAACCGAACAAAATTAAAAATTTTGCAGAAGTCACAGCCACAACCACAACAGGTGATCGAATACATTCAAGACCACCTGAACGAACTTGACAAATATTACAACAAATGGAAAATCGAAATTAACACTGACAAAACCACTCTCATCCTTTAACACGAACTCAGTAACATTCAAAGGAAAAACAATCAAAACTCAGTAAAATATTTAGGCGTCACCTCAGACAAAAACTAAACTACAACACACATATTGAAAATTCAATTCGTAAAGAACAAGCAATACTCCAAAATATTTCTCTATCCCATCATATAGTTAGATGATACATCCCAAAATACCATCACCCCATCTGATACGTATATTTGTTTTTTTTTAGCCTACATACCTCTAGAAAATATCAAAGAGTTATAACAATTCATTGCTCTTAATAAAACCATATCATTAGGTGAGATCATATGATCAGGAAGTAACTGTAAACCAAACCATAAAGTTATATCTTGTTTATTTCCAGGTATATATAAATTTTGTATATTTCGTGTAAGTATATATAGTGCGGGTCAAAATTATGGAACAAATTCATTTTCTCAGAAGAATTTTTGTTGCACCCCCTGTGCCATCCCCATCAACCCACTAAATTTTTTCAATAGGGAAAGTGGGTCATGTGGTACTTTTTTGGCAAGGTCTTTGTATATTGTTTACAGGCCTGCAGAAATTTTCAAGAAAAAAATTATTTTTTTTGAAAAATTAGTTAGTTCAAAGAAGTTTTCAGTATGTGCACTTTGTCATGGATCATTTACTTTGAGACGATGGTACCTGATGAAATTTGTCACCGAATGAAATTCGACCATTACAGTTGTGCATGAACAAAACTGTAATGGTCACTTTCATTCGTTGACTAATTTCATCATTGGTTATTGGGTTATTGGGTTATTGGGGATGGCACAGGGTGCAACAAAAATCCTTCAAAAATGCATAAAAATTTGGAAGAAGTGAAACAAACATTGACCTGTTTCAGGATTTTGTTGCCAAATATTTTTTTTCTGAGAAAATAAATTTGTTCCATAATTTTGACGCACACTGTATAATTTTAGGAAATTCAAAATTAAAAGCTGCAAAGCAAAAACCATATTGTTTTTTTTTATTGGAAGTCAATTCAAAATGTAATCCTGAATAAACCACAGTGTGGTGAAACAATTGTTGAATGAATCCGAAGGACATTTGGACCTTATAGTTTTTTTTTCCATTCATATACAAATGCATACCACCTTAATCTTTTGATAGTACCAACCCTACGAAATCTATCCTCGTATGCTCATTTTACAAATGAATACAAAGTTTCAATTCGATTGGATCTTTAGTTCAGTTTTAGTAATAATCGAAAAAAAATCACCGATCCCATTGAAAAGATTTTGCCCATTCACGAACTTCAAACCTCAACCCAGATGGAAATTTTCAAATCTCTCAGTTATATAGTTTTCGGATGTTATTGTGCCCATAAATGCCCATTTCAAAATATATTTTGTAGTAGATGCTCGAATATTGTGCAATCTTGCACCGTTCTTCCAAAATAAGCCTTAACCAGAGACTGCTCTCCACACGAGTTAGTATTACACAAAGCGCACTTAAATCCAGTGCGAATAGCGCCTTTTTTCAAATTCTTTTAGAACTAGCACTGAAAATAGTGAATAGGATAACATTAAACTAAAGAACTCACTTTGTGAATAGATTAAACGATATATCTCTTACAGGATCGATGTGTGGACATTTATGTTTATTTATTGGGATCAACTGTACGAAAGCATTGTCAACGCTAACTCCTGGAGGTCCTGGAAAAAGAATCTGAGTCACATTCAATAAGAGATATATGGAAGAATATTAACAATATCCTTCGGATACACTCATGAATTTTAAAATCATTTTCAACTTCAGTTTTTATTCTATACCAATGTAAACTTTGGTACATGCATGTATTTTATGAAGTGAATTTCGATGATGTTTTCGAAAATTTCATAAATTTGCAGTATTTTCACTGGAAGGTAAATATAACTAATACATAAATAATTATTCCAATTGAAGTATTCATCATTCTCTGGAAGCCGGAGCCGATGTTTTCGAGAATATTATGTGGAAAACATTACAGCATATTGTTGTGGAGACTGTTGAGAAACACAAGCGTTCGATCACAGTGCGACAGAATACAGTTAAACCTTGGATCGACGATAAAAATCATATGCCAAAAGAGATTCAAAAAATCTTTTTGACAACGCTACATAAAGAATAGGCATGATACTTACTTCGAAATCCATATAGGGGATATTCAAATAATCTTTCTCTAGATATAAAATCAGCTGAAAGAATTTTTCGAGTCGAAGTTAGTTTCAAGCAGCGACTATAAAAGTTTTCTCAAATACATCGATCAAACATTTAATTCCACCGTTTCTGTTCCGGTGATTCGTGATAGGTCAGGAGATCTTTGTGGTGACCCCGTGAGTACTGCTGACAACTTTGCTGATACTTTCGCTAATGCCGTTTCAAAAGAGCACGACGGACCTCATCCACGGATTACAAAACCAGGTGTCCAGCGATATTTTGAGTTTGATTGTATGAAACTGGCCCTACTCTTAGTATGGATGGCTTATATATGAAGCTATTCAGATATCTTGCCTGCCCACTTTCCAAGATAATAGTTATATATATATAGTTGGTAAGGGGTTACGTTCCACTGCGACCTTAAGGTTTATTGTGTCCCCTTGTCAGAGCTGTTTTCGCAACCTACAGCTCGCCCTCCAGCTCTAGAGCTCTGATGAATTCTAATATCTGTGAGGGCTTCAAGGAGGCTAAGTTCTCATTCCTCCTATAATGCTCCTGTCCAAGGTATCTTTTGCGCAGGCTCACAATGGCGAGGCATTCTGTGATCAGGTGAACAGGGGTTTCCTCCTCCTCCCCACAAAATCTGCACTCGTCAGTTTCTGATAAGCCCATTCTCATCATGTGCTTCCTTAGGCGACAGTGTCCTGTGAGGAAACCAGTGAGGAGGCGTAACTTATTCTTACTGAGATCCAGATGATTTTTGGACCTAGCAATTTCAAAGTTCCGAAGGAACTTTTTAGAGTGTTCCATTCCTGGAGAATTCCTTCAGAATGCCCATCTTTCATTTACTTCTTTCTCCAAAAACTCTTTCTTATAGGTACATTTGCCTATACCACAGAAAGGTTCTGGGCCAGTAGGTAGCGTTTGTGCTCCCTTTCTGGCTAGAGTGTTGGCCTCTTCATTTCCTTTGATTCCTGAGTGCCCAGGAACCCAGACTAAGGAGACCTTGTTATTCTTGCCTACCTCATTGAGTTTCCTTCGGCACTCCCATATCAGCTTTGAGTCGATGACATAGGAGTTCAGTGCTTTAATAGCAGCCCGACTATCAGAATGGATCACTATGTCACACCCTTGATAGTTTCTTTCCAGGTTTATGTCTATGCATCTTTCGATAGCAAGTATTTCTGCCTGAAAAACACTCGAGTAGGAGCCTAGCGATAGTGTACATTTATTTCTAGGCCCGTATACTCCAGCGCCGGCCCCCGTCGTGGTTTTAGAACCATCTGTATACCATTTAACGGTATTTGCTTTGAAGTTTTGGGTAGTGTATTCCTTTTCCCATTCTTCCCTTTTACATAGCATTGAGTCAAAGTTCTTCTCGATGCTTACTTTTTTAATCATAACATCACTAGGTAGGTTCGCTAATGAGATGTACTTGTTCAGGGAGGACCAAGCTCTCTGACTTTTGCTTCTCTCATTCCCTGTACCTTCCCTAGAGATTCTAAGGATAGCTTCATGGGCTACCCTTTTGATCACTAGATGTAGAGGACTGAGATCTATGATGACCTCAAGTGCTCTAGTCGGGCATGTTCTCATAGCCCCAGTGATGCAAACACAGGCAAGCCTTTGTACCTTGTCGAGTATTTTCCTCGTGCTTGTCTGCCCTGCTTTAGCAAACCAAACTACTGCCCCGTATGTTATTATCGGTCTTGCAATCATGATGTACATCCATCTCAGTATTTTAGGGTTACACCCCCAAGTTTTGCCGGATAGTCTTTTGCACACTATTAAAGCCCTTATCGCTTTACTAGCAGTAATTTTAACATGCTCATTCCACAGAAGCTTACTATCTAGGGTGATTCCCAGATATTTGACTTCAGACTTCCATCCTACAACAACTCCATTTACCGAAATGGACTTCATAGCTGGAAGGTTTCTCTTCCGAGTAAAGGGAATTACTGTGGTCTTTGCTGGGTTGATTTTGAGACCCACTGATAAGCACCACTGCTCAATAATTCTGAGGCCCCTCTGCAACAACTCACAGAGGACATCCTCGAATTTGCCTCTTACTATTAGGACTATGTCATCGGCATATCCTATGCATTCGAAGCCAAGCTCCGTAAGCCTGCGCAATAGTTCATCCACTACCAGGCTCCATAGGAGGGGGGATAATACTCCTCTTTGAGGTGTTGAGTAGTTTTAACAGAGATGGTCTGACTGCCCACCAATGTCTCAGCTGTCCTCGTCGAGAGCACCTTACACAACCATTTTATAATGGTATCGTTTACTCCTCGCCTTACAAGTGCCTCTCTGACAGACACATGTGTTGTGTTGTCAAAGGCCCCAGATATATCTAGGAAAGCGCACAATGTGATTTCTTTATTGTTCAGAGACTTCTGGATGCCTTCAGTCAGCCCATACAGAGCAGTTTCCGTAGAACGTCCTGCCCTGTACGCATGCTGACAGTTGTGAAGTGGCTTCTTCTCCAGATTCTCCGTTCTTATGTAGTTATCTACTACCTTCTCCATCGTTTTGAGCAAAAACGAAGTTAGGCAAATGTCCTAAAGTATCTGGGATCAGTCCAGTCTTTTTTTCCTGTTTTGGCATTTTGCTTCTTGTGATTTTCAGCAGATGGGGAAGAATGTCTTCCGCTCCCTTCTGCAGGAGTACAGGAAACACACCATCTACTCTGGTGATTTATACGGCTGAAAAGTACTAATTGCCCATTACAGTCGTTGGGTTGTAAATATCTTTCTAGCAATATCCCAATCATCCTTGCCGGATTTTTTGGTGAACACGGTTGCTGTTTCAATACTGCTTATGGGTTCGCTACCTGGAAAACACTTTCCAAGATAATAATGTCCTTTTTCAGAACTCATCGTTTACCAGGTTGTTGAACAATATATATATACACCTATATATAAGAAATGGGATCGACGGTCTCCTCAGACTTAAAGACCTATTCTCTTCAAATTCAAAAGACGTTTAAGTAATGGAGAAGATCATTTCTGATGCCATGCTATCCTTTCGGATTTGTAATAATATCTTAACCAAGATTCAGCACGGATTCATTTAGGGTAGGTCTATCGTGACTTATCTATTGGAGTGTCTCAACGTGAGGACAAAGGCTGTTGATGGTGGTGAATCGGTTGATGTAATCTACCTCCATTTCACCTGTTCCTTCGGCGGTATTCCTCTCAGCAGATTTTTGCATAAACTGCGACATGTGGGGATTCAGGGCGACTTGGTTGCTTGGATATCGAGCTTTCTTTCGAACAGAAAGTTTTGGTTAGGGTGAAATAGATACACAATGAGATATCTTTTAAGTGGCTTGTCTCAGGGTTCAGTTCTGGGTCCAATTCTGTTTCTGATCTATATTTCGTAACTACCAGCATCTGGTAATTCCTATTGCTAGTCATACGCGAATTATACAAAGTTATTCAACTTTCTAACTTCTCATCATTCTGTTCTATAAAAAGACTTCGACCTGGCGAGGTGGTGTAATGAGGGACAGCTTACGTTGAATGTTGAAAAGTGTGAGGTGTTACATTTGGGGAGGACGAATCCACAACTTTCCTACTTTATTGAGGGCCAGTGGATTGGAAAAGTATCAGCTCATAACGATTGGGGCGGGATAATGCTGGAGGATCTCTCATGGGCTCAGCATAAAGCGCACTGCACTAGCAAAGCAAGAAAGATTCTCTATCTTTTCGGAAAGTCCTTCGCTGGTTGTTATCCTATGGCTGCGACACAGTTATATAAGACCTTCATTCCTCAGTTCTGGAGTTCGCCGGTTCTGTCTGGTATTCTTGGCTCACCAGAGATACAAATCTCTTGGAATCAGTTCAGTGGGGGATCACCGGAATACCATATGCCTGTATACGTCTAGGGTTATGAAAGTAGATTGGCTCCCATGGATATCACCGGGTTCTCATTGAGGAGGTTGAGATGCGATCTCGTAATACTCTATAGATCGCTACAGGGTATCTTCGGTTGTGACCTCAATATTCTTTTTGTTCTCAACCAGAATAACCTTAGAAGACAGTCCTTCATTTCTAACAGAGTATTCGAGGTTTGGAAAATAGTTTGTGCGCCTAATGTGAACAGTTTCGAAAACCAATTCGATTCGTGGGCGTTGCGGAATGCTGTGGAATTGTGAAAGTGAACGTGTGTTCTTTTTTTGTGTTATTTCTCATTCATTCGTGGCTCTATTTTTTTCTTCTGTTAATTTCGTTTTCTTATATTTTTTCTGTCCCATCATTTCTTATTCAGACATATTTTTGAGTATATAGGCTTTGTCTCAACACAGTATCAAGTAATAATATTAATAATAAGAATAATAATGATAATAATAAAAATAATATAATAAATAATCATAATTATAATGTGATAGGTTGATAGTATGACATATCAACACAGAAACAATATGGAGACTAAATTGAATTCAAATCGTTCAAAGGAAAACATAGAAGGTTCTCAAATCACTTTCGAAAACTTGCCCAGGGCTCAAGATAATCCTCTTTACACTTTCATAAAATTTCGCGAAAATTGTTAAGTCAATGATTTACTAATTACTAGGGTTGAGTTCGATCGGATCGGTATTTTTGAGTTGGTTATTAAACAACATTTCAGATGGCGATGACTCTAAAAACCTCATTAAGCTCATTCGTACATTGAAGCTACCTTAGAAATCTCATGTCCGTGGTATAACGTTCTTTCTTTCGGAAGTTACTGTATTTACGAATGGAATCTGAGCACGAATTCTACATCAATGAGTTCAACCAGATCGGTTTCGACTGAATACAGCGTACGATAAATAATTACCATTAGGATACATGAGTCACATAATATGCAACGAAACCAGCAATTAATTTTTTACTAGAATATTCATTCATCAAAACTTGAATTCTTACAACCAGTGACCAATCTAGATCATTTCTTACCTGGGGCTATCACATTTTCAGTGAATGTATAACGTTTCAGGCAAGTGCGCTCTATACCAGTGATTCCAATTTTTTTCGGTATTTCAGATTTTTCGTTTATTCACACTGCTGTGAAGATGCACTACGTCAGTGTGCATCTGAAAGTGGTTTTATGTTTTTTTGTGAATATGAAATATGAATCATAAAACAGGCAATGGTTAATCCAAAAAATCCTAAAAAAGTACGAGTATCGGTGAAATTCATGAATTCATTGAAGGAGAGGCTTCTGGAGTTTCTTTGAGCTTGTTTATTTTCTTGTCAATTCAATTCAAATTTCCTAAAAATATTCACCCATGGGTTTCGAAAATGTTTAGCCATCAGTAAGCTTTTCTCGATGACTGTTGATTTGATAAATCAACATAAAAAGTATTCATATAAACCCATTTCCTGAACGTCTTAACTTTTAAGCTTCAGGCTGGCTAAGTTCCCAGAAAAAATCCTTATTTTATCATATCGTTTATATCTGTCAATATATTTTCATGCAATTTGGCAGAAGACCTTTGTTTATCAATAGCCATTTTTACGCGCTAAGGAACAGCGCGTTATCATTTCGTCACGATGTCTGTAATTTTCGCATTTCGAGACGAAAATGGTCTTAAACGATTGAGTTGAACTCAATGAACTCTAACTTTCGAAGGAAAAGACTTAGCTACTTTAAATTATCAGATTAGGTTTGGAGTCCAAGTATCTCTGTTCATTTCGTTAATGGATGGAATCGGTTAAATAGTTTCGGAGTTAGGCCCATTTGAAATTTTGAGGTTAATTCCTCGATATCTCCTAAAGTATTGACTCGATCAAATTGTAACTTCGTGGACAGTTATGAAATACTAACGCGCAACTCAGAGCAAAATTTCGTGTGGATCCAGTTGTTGGAAAATTTTAAAAAAATTATTCGAAAATTTGTAAAATTTTGATGAAAACCTTTTTCCGCTGAAAATATTGATTAGATTTCAATGGAATTTGACACGAACTTTAGAGTCAGTATTTAACAACAATGTTCCAAATTTAAATTCGATTCGATATTTACTTTCAGAGATATAAGGGAAAAAAATGTTCCAAATTTCGTTGTTATTTAAAATTTTAACCGTATTTCCGCCATATCTCAAGATGTACAAAAGCAATCAGATTGAAACTTCGTAATCAGGTGGAGATCATCAACACGCAACTACGAGCGAAATTTCGTGTTGATCTAATAGTTACAATTTGAACAAGCGCGTAAAATCTCTTGACCTCATGTCAGTGTTTTTCTAGATTTTTTCAGTTTGACACGAAATTATCGAGTAAAAAATTTAACAAGATTTTTTCATGGTCGAATAAATATACTCCATTCACATGAAGTCAGTCAGTAGCACAAAGAAGTTTGGCATTCTGTACAATAAAAAATACTAGGATATACACCTAACCAAGTAATTTTCAATATTGTCAACTAACTACTTTGTCCATTCTACACAAATTTCGTGCATGGATTGACAAAGTGCCATCTTGGCTTAATTATATCCAAAAAAAACTTGAGAACTCAATTCCAAGGCCCACCGACAGAATTAATAAATGTGAATGGAGATAATTATGTATTTAAATATTATTCTTTATCATTCTCATTGAGAGAAATTTTATTAAATTTGACCATGCATACAACTGAGAGGCGTACAAAATATTTTTCGAAGAATATATCTAGTGCAAATCCCTCACAGGCGCCAGTGGTAAAGGTATTGAAACATATTTTTCTTTCAAAAAATACTATTAATCGTCAGAGGGTTGTCACATTCCATAAGCACATGGGATAATATTGAGGCAACAACCAGGACTCGTAGATGAAGGCTTGCGAGATAGGTGAGTTTTTAGAACAGAGGGTACTTGAGGTAAGGGGGCGGTTTATGGAAAAACACGTTGGTAATCCTGTTTAGTGATTTTGATTTTTTTTTTTATTTTCTCTTATATCACCCAAAAAAAGTACGAAAAATCTTTCATATTTTTCTGACTAAAATTATTTCAAAGAATATTGGGGTGTTTTAAACGACAACAATGATGACGCGACTTGTATACTCTATATATCTGCAGAAGATATCAGTTTCCATGATGGAATTGAACGAAATATGTTGGTGCGTATCACCAAGTTTTTATTTTTGACCGATCCCTGATTGAATTCAGCCAAAGGGAATCGTTAAACAATGTACATATATGTAAATTCAAATAGTGTTGATTATATCATTCAAATATAGTGCGTCCACCAATGACGTTACAACATGGAGAACAAAATGAAGTATATTTCGAAACCTCTATACTCCATTCATTTTTATAAACTATGCTGGTTGGCCATGACATTCTGACACATTTCACCGTGTATATTTTGAAAATGTTAGGTTATTATCATTTTTCTGTCAGATAACTACGCAACGTTGTCCTCTCTATATAGAGGTCGTAGAAATTACGTATTTATCAAAATGTTCCTTTACAAAAATCTCAGATTTTCATCCAACGATTTATACTGTGAAAATTTACACAGGAAAGTAATTTTGGCTGCAATAACATGTTTTTGTTCACATAAAATTTCGTGTTCATTTCCCCTTCTGTATTTGTATTGTAACTCGTTGATTTTATAATTTTAAAAAGTGATGTCCGTCCCCCGTTACATTCCAAATGTTCTTTGCAAAAATGAGTAGTGTATCAATCGAAAAGTGTTGATTTTTCAAATTGTAATTTTAAATTTGTCGTTGCAGATCTTTTTTCAAAATAAAGTCTTCAGTCAGCGTATTTTTGGGTGCACCAATAGAAGGAAATTCTCCGTCGTCTCTGCCACTTAAAATATTCCTTATTGTGGTGATGTGCAGCTAAAAAATAAATATCTATTCATATAAATATAATTCCTTGGTTTTCACTCACATACGTCGAAAATGTTGGATATCTTGTGATAAATTATTGATTCCAAATTATCAGGGTTAATATCAGAAGAAGCAGATTTCAATTCTACATAGCACTTCCTGATACTTTGGGTGCGTTTTCATTTCAATCGAGATATCTAATCGATTAATCGTAAATGCATCAAGGCGTTTTTATTTTCATCAGAGAAATTCCGATGAATTCCAGCCGGGCGTTCTTATTTTCAACGTAGTTTAATCGATGAATTTCCGATTACTAATCGGATCCATCGTACTCGGAGGTCGATCGAACTGATAAGATGGATAATTCTAACCTAACTTTTATGTTTTGACAGGAAGTTTTCGTGGATTTATCAAATATGTTTGGTGTGAAAAGTTGAAAAATATATAGTGATAATGTGATGGAGATGATTTTGAGACTTCCTGATGAGTCCACCACTGAAATGGTGGAACTTAGCTACAAAAATAAGATATTTAAGTACATTTTCCTTAATATAATTCTTGATTTTTACATGTCTCTCATTCTTTTTCCTTTCCGAATCAAATATTACGAATTTTTCATCACTAGCAGAAATATCATCAAGTTTCTATCATATTTCTCACAACGGGAATAATGCCGCATCCTTATAATGATTTTTGGCAAAAATATGTGCAGAAATACAGCAAATAACTATCACAGAATGATAGGATATCTGCAAAATAAATGAAATAACTGATTTCCCCTTATTTCTGTATATAATGATATAAAGTATTCGTTATTAATCTATACACCAGAACACCGTTCATTCAAAATTCAAATCCATTCATTCAGATTCATCGAGAATTCTCTGATTCCTGTCTTTATTTTCACCGAATGATTAGTAAATTTTCGATAGATTTGATGACGTCACGTCAATCGTATTTTCATCGCTCGATCGAATTCATCGCTTAGGGCCGGTATTATAAAACTTAATGGGAAGTTAACTTTAACTTTAACCGACAGTTAAAGTTATGCTCAAAAATGTCGGAATTATAAATAAAAGTCTCATTTCTATCATAGACTAGAAATACTGTGATGATTTCTATGAAAAGGAGAATGAAATTGTTTGAGATTCTGTAATAAATCTAACCACCCATTTCTGGGTTGGAAAAGCTGGTCTTTGGAAAAATACTCCCTTTCAAAATATGATAGGAATAAACAAATCCTTCATTGACAAATATTCGCACTATGTACAGGGAGCTCAATGGATTGTGGTTTCCATAAAAATAGAATTACTGATTTGAGGGAGAGTTGCAATGATCAATTTTCAATTCTTTTACTTTTTACAATATGGAAGGGGTGTTTGGGTATTGATTCGGTCACCTAACTGAAATAACTACTTCCACTAATGAATATATTGGAAATGAAAGCTTAAAAGGAAAAACTTTGCCAATAATGAGATACATTCAATTCAGGAATTATATAACAATTACAATACAATTTGTCCAAATCCAATTAGGTACAGAATTTTTTCCAAATACTTCACTCTTCACCAACGGGCAAGTACTTTCAACTGACACTGGGAGTGGTAATAATAATCTCAACACTAAATTTGCAAAAATTGTCATTCAATTAAAAAATATGGTAATGTTTTGTGTGGCTCAGTGTTATCGAGCCCTGATATCTAGAATTTGTACAGCTACCAGCTTGACCATTACTACAAGGAAAGTATCCATTGTAATTGTGATGATTTCCTTTTATCTTAAAAGTTAAATAATGTGTATAAGTTATTATGCTTCATTACGCATTTATAACTTTTATCTGTTATATTAGGCACCGGAAAGAATAAACGTCAATGATTTTTGTTTCATTTACATCTTATAATAGTTGAAGAGAAAGAGTAACTGATATTTTCATTACAATAATATGCCATGAGGAACTCTCGAGATTGAATTATTACTTGAGTGAGGTTCATAGCAGGCATTTTGATGTAAATAGATAATAAGTATGCAATTTTCCATGAGACATTTCTGATAATACAGCCAGTATAGTTGATTTGTGAAAACCCCTAAAATCTCCAGCAACTATCAAGAAAGAACAAGCTGCAAAAACTCTGCGTGTAATCAACACATTTGCATCACTAGCGTAACAGCACGATTTCTAAGAATATGTATTCCATTACAGGCGTGCAGAGTGTCCAGATATGCGAAATCGGTTTTTGAATTCCGTTTCTTCCCATAAGTTCAAATGGTTCAGCCGATTTCTAAATATCCTTTCTCAACAAGGATATTCAACAATTTTCATGGCATCATCGTCATAGTCAGTTAAAAGTTCTTTAAAAATGAAGTGAATATCTCTCAACAAGGATGTTCAACAATATTCATGTCATCTTCGTCATCGTGAATTAAAAGTCCTTTAAAAATGAAGTGCATTATATCTTGCTAACATGTTTCCGAAAATATCATAACAACAAACAAATCGAGGTTATATTCCCCTTATGTCAGCCGAAAAGACAAAGAATCTGTGGAAAATAACGATTTAATTTTAACTTTAACTATAATTGATACCCAAACCACCTGATAAAGATAACCCTGCAAATCTAACTTTAACTGGAAATTGCTGCTTAATTTTCAGTTAAAGTTAAAGTTAACTTCCCATTAAGTTTTATAATACCGGCCCTTAACTGACTAAAATAAAAACGCACCCTTTGTCTCTGCTTCATCAGAACTACGTCGCTGAGAATTATTTTGACATTGCCGATATTTCACGAGTGCCAACCTGCGACAGTTTCAAGTAAAACAGGGGGGGTTGAATTTTTTTTTTCTTGATCGATCACTAAGGTTTATTATTTGATTTTATCAAATAATAAACCAAAATTGATAGACCTAAATCATGGCCAACCAGGATAGTTCATAGAAGTGAATGGAGTATATATTTACGAACCCTCACAACAAAGATATTTTTCCTAAATCTCATTCCTGTCTATTACAAACACCTGTATACTAAAAACTACGAAGAGTACCGTAATGTATTCTTTGAGAACCACTGGGTCACCCTACTGAGAAAACTTGATTTGCATTGTCCCATGTACATATTTCTAGATCAGAAGTCCATTGCTCTCGTTTTATTACATTTCACAGATATCCAGCAATGCATAATGCAACTCTGTGCTCGATCGGGCGTAACAGCAAAAACAAAATATTACTTCTGAACAATTAAATGTATAGGTATCTTTCTTTCTATTAGAGGAAGGACAATGAAATTTTCATTCCGATTAATCAGTTTCAACAATGGTTATTCATTTCACTTCGTGACCCAACTTAATTATACAGTTTGGACGTTATCACAATACAAGCAGCTATTTAATCCGATTTTTTAAATTATGAATTTATTCGTGCTTTTAATTGATCGAGAAGCTATCAATATACAGGTTGTATTCCTTAATAAAATTAATATTATTATATATGTGATTATGTTATTTAAAATTAAAATCTTTTACATCAGTGACAAAAAAACCTAGGAAAGCACTGCCGTGAATGCAGCAGCTTTTGCGCGCACGTTCAATGGAGATGATCGCTTTAGCTGCCTTCTTGGCAATGCTTTTCTAGGTTTTTTTCGGTAAAGTACTGTAAAAAATTAAATTTCTCTAATATTTCCGAAAATAAAAATTATATCTAAATGAAATCCTGTTCTTCATCGAAAAATGTTAGTTCGAAGATTCATACGGAATTTTAGGGGGAGAACATGAAAGGAAGATCATAGGATATTGATATCATATCATATTGATATTGAATATTGAAAAAAAAATATGGAAATTTTTTTTGAACGAGTCACGAAATTTTGTACAAAGTTGTCCTTTAGCATCTTCAAACTAGTAAAGTTTCAACATGATTGAATCAGTATTTCTTGAGTTATACCGAAAAATACAACGATATCGAGAACAAAATCATTTAAATTTGGTATACTTCTGTGGACTATGAAGCTTAAGATATAGGCAAAATTGTTCCTCAATACGATGAACAGTTCCTGAAAAATTACAGACATTTGGACAAAACGATAGCACGCTGTTTCTCTAGAACATGCGCGCAAAAAGCGGAAACTGATTGAATTCCTCGGCAATAAAATTAAATATTTTTCTTCAACCTCTTAGCTGCAACACCACCTTAGTTTTTTTTTCAATTGCAAACATATGTATTGTGAAGGCTCGTGGCAAAAAGCTTGTGACCGATGAAATCTCACCATACTATTTTTTTTATTTTACTCATGTGGTTATTAGGAAACAAAACAAAACACTCAAATTTCGAATTGCCACGAAATCATTTTTTTTATATCTCTGTAAAAAGATATAGTTCATGAATAGATTCTGAAGTTAGAAGCACTTCTGTTGAATGGATGAAACAAACATTTTTCTTAAAAAATGTTTTACTGATAAAATCCTCACGAAATTTTGTATTATTTTGCGAGTTGATATTTCTCCAAGGTTTGATCCAGGTTTAATGGCAGTCTGATGCATATTCTCAGAAGAAACATTTTTTTTCAACGAAAGTCTGCACGTATTCGCGGCATTCTTAATCAAGCACCAAATTTGGTTTATAGAACATTTCTATCTAATAAATTATATCCTTCGTAGGGTTTTTTTCGAAATGAAGTACCTTAGAAATTTCGAAAATAATCAAATGGCTCAAACACACTCGAAACACGTTAGGCTTCGAATATTTAATTGTAGTTGTCATAGAAATAAGTGTGAAATTTTACGTGGTCCTGAGTGTGAACTGTGAAAATTTCCTTTGCATTTGCTGAGCTTTAATTGAAATAACTTTCATGAAATAATTGTGAATATGGTCTTCCTATACTAACGAGAAAAAGTCACACATTCCGACTATGAAATCATAAATGCTCCCAAAATTTTCATGTCCCAAATTTTTCGGTACAGTTTTCTGATATTCCCCCTTGAAAATTTTCATAATTATTATATGGTTATACTGAATTTTCGATTACACGTATTTCTTCATCAATCTTTATTGCATTTATTTTGGCGGAACCTTATCACATCGAATATATCGGTTGAGTTCGTTGATGGGCAGAATCAGCCGTACGGTATCGGAGCTGTAATCATTTGGAATTTTTTCGGTTAGTTTCTCTCAATCAGATTGAAGCTTCGAAGTTCTATTGAGAATATAGAAGTGCAACATAATGCAAAAATTCGTGAGAATTAAATCGTCAGATTTTCCAGATTTCCGTTAAAAAAATTGTTTTTTGGAAGAATTTCAATCTAAGAAGTCTTATGAAATGATTGTGAAAATAATCTCTCTGGAGTACCATGGGAAAGTAACACATTTGTGGTGGTTGAGCTTTAATTGAAATAATTCGAGCATGATATCATAAATAATTGAAATAGGCATTAATTGCCGTAGCAAAACAATAAATCAATGATGTGATCTCAAAATTTTCAAGTACCAAGTGTATAAAAATTGTTCGTAACAGTTTTCCGATATTTCCCCATGGAACTTTCTTATAGTTATTATATGATTTACTGAATTCCGATTACACTTATTTCTTCATCAATCTATATTGTAACATTTTTGCGGAAACATATCACATGAAAAATCATCATCCTGAAATATATCAAAAATATTTGCTGAATGAACTGTTAAGATCATTGAAGAGATAATCGGTTGAAAAGTTTTGTAGATTTTGATATTATTAACCAGACCTTCGAGAATTTGCTCACATAAATGACATTTTGAAGAGAGTGAGCTATAATTATGTTTGAATTGAATTTCGAACTAAATTTCGGTTATACTAAATAAAATCTTTTTTCTCGAGTAATTTCACAGTATTTATCTTTCTAAGCCACGGTATTTCCACTTTTTACGCGTATGTGCTGTAACATTCGAAGAAAGAGACTTAGCGACCTGAAATTGTCAGATTAGGTTTGGAGTCCAGATATCTCGGTTGAGTTCGTTAATGGATGGAATCGGTTTGATAGTTTCGGCTTCAGGCCCATTTGAAATTTTGAGGTTAATTCCTCGATATTCCATGAAGTATTAACTCGATAAAACTGAAACTTCGTGGACAATTTTAAAATACCAACGCGCAACTAAGAGCAAAATTACGAGTGGATCCAAATGTTAGAAAATTTGAAAAAATGTTATTTGAAAATTATCAAAATTTTTGATTGAATATTCTTCTTCTATGAAAATATTGATTAGATTTCACTGGAATTCAGCGCAAACTTTATAGTCAGTATTTAACAACAATATTCCAAATCTCAATTCGATCCGATATTTACTTTCGGAGATGTAACAAAAAAAAATGTGCCAAATTTTCTTGTTATTTGGAATTTTAACGTTATTTCCGCAATATCTCAAGAAGTACAGATGCAATCAGATTGAAACTTCATAATCAGGTGGAGATTACTAACACGCAACTAGGTGCAAAATTTCGTGTTGATCTAGTTGTTAGAATTTGAAGAAGTGCGTAAAAGCTAACGTCAGTGCTCTTCTAGATTTTGTTTTATATTTATGTTATAACGGTATGGAAGTTATACCCATTTCTGATTTTTCAGTCATTGGTCCTTATTATATATATAATTATATAACAAAAAGTGCAACTTAATTCAAAAACTCTGACAGATTTAATCGTCGGATAATAAAAAAAACAATTTCCAGATTTTCCTTGAAAAAAAACTATTTTTTCGGAGACTTTCAATCTAATAATTTTAATTTAATTATGTGAATATATTCTCCCTTAACTTACAAGAGAAAATGACAATGTTCTCTTCATTCAATGGTTCCTTATTATCACAAAAAGTGCAGCAAAATGCAAAAACTCTGAAGAATTTAATCCTCACAAAATAAAGAAAACAATTTCCAGATTTTCCTCGAAGAAAAATTATTTTTTCGGAGACTTTCAATCTAATAATTATTATTTAATTATGTGAATATATTCTCCCTCAACTAACAAGGAAAAATGACACATTTCCTATTGCTAAGCTTATTGAAATAATTTTCATGAAATAATTGTAAATATAATCTCCCTACACTAACAAAAGTCACACATTTCGAGCATAATATCATAAATTATCATTAATATTGAAACAGGCGTTAATTGTCTTGCCAAAACAATCAATTATGTGGTCTCAAAACTTCCGAGTACAAAGTGTATAAAAATTTTTCGGAACATTGAAAGTTTTTATAAGAAATATTTACTGAATTTTAGATAGCACTGATCATATACAATATAAAAAAATGTTATCCAAAAAAAAATATCCGTGAGTTGAGTTGAATATCTGAGTTGGATTAATAAAATGCATTGAAACGTTATTTATACCATTTAAGAGAAAGCAGGAAGCGCTCTTATTTATACGTACCCGGTAAAGAACTAATGAAACAGTACAACAAAAAATCGGACACTGCCATATCTTACGAACTCAAGATACTGTTCTAATGGTCTGTATGTTCACTTTCGTTGATATCGAATAATATTGCCTAATAGACTGCTGCTGGGGTAATGGTACACAAACATGCAATTTTTTAAATGCGGTGAACAATCCTACCCATTACGAGATTTTGGACCATTTCCCAACTACGATAAACCTGCGTCTACCTAGTAAACTAGGAAAGAAAATGAGTTTTCGTCATCAAAACCGGGTTAAGGATAGTATTTACCATGAATAATTTCAATTTCAAAATGTGCACTAATTATCCGATTCGAAATCAATCAATAATTGATTCTGTAAACTGAAAATAATTCTCACCAATAAGAGGTGGAAAATATGGAATTTTGATGTTCGATATCTTCAGAGTACAACGAAAATGTTTCTATGCACGGCACGCAGCGAAAAGTTGTATCAATACAGACCTGATGCATAATCCTTATAATCCTCAATTCCATCATGCTTTTATTTTAGGAAATGTCTGGAATTTTAGAAAGATAGGTTCGACTCATCACTTATGAAGATTCCGTAGTCAAATTCAATTCTCCGAAACCCTTTGAACGGTATCAGCTAAAAACTTTGAAATTTCGCACATTTGAATACAACTGTTGAGTTTGTTTGAGAAAATATCGGTCGGATGGTTCTAGGGACGTTATCCAGAGCTGTCAAAGATACTTTGAAAAAGTATCTAGATACTAGATATAAGTTATTTTTTGATATAGTATCCGAAGTTACTTAGGGTATATAGATACTCTTCAAAAATAGGAACTTAGATACGTATATTGAAGTTCCTCTTTGAAAAAGACAAGATACTTTTCAAGTTCCCTTATATATGAGGTCTTGTTTACTTGACTTAATCCTATTACGGAATAGGAGAATTTGTATGCTCAAATTTCATTGACGCCAGCATTGCATAATGGAATTTTTACCTTTAGCAGCCTCCTTAAAATACAACAACCTCAAACGAAAAATGAATGAACTATAGAGTAATAGATTATATTTTATTCACTTATAGTTTAATTTATTCAAAACAAACTTTTTTTTTATTATAATTCCCTCCGTTCGAAGGGAGAGTGGAGAGTTTTTCCTGAAAATCTGACCGGTACAAGTCAGTATGAATGTAACAAAACTATCTTAATCAATTTTTGACACATAAATACGAAGTTGCTGGGCCGACTTTTTTTCCAAAATCTTCAGATTTCCATGAAAGTTGACAAAATCCTTGGAGTCCAAGTATATATCGAATAGCAGTTTTCCAAATTTCAATTTGGTGCAATACTTATTTTCGGTGATATTTTAGATAGAATATGTCAAAAATCGAGTTTTTAGTTTATTTCATCAATTTCTACAGTAATAGGTACCTACTGATGAGATCTGGAATGTTATAAAAGTTATTGTGTTTACGGTCGGCCCAACGGCCGGACCGTAAACACAATAACTTCCTAAAGAAACAACCTAGAAACTCGATATTTGTAGAGAAGGTTTGGACCTTGATTACGAAGGCCGAATTCGTGAATGGGTTCGCAGATATACCCATTCAAAATTTATTTTCCCAATATTTCAAAAGTACAGATTAGATCGGATTGAACTCCAGTAATTTATCGAAAAATGACAGTTTGAAGGTTTATAGCTTATACCTCATTTTTCCAATGATGTTTTTTGCATCATGCTTTATACTTTATACAGAATTCAATGAGGATAATATGATGAGAAGATCACAGAATATTGAATATTCGAAAAAAAAATTTGAACTATTTTTTTCGAACTGTTCTTATGACACTATCATCACGAAATTTTGCACCATAGCCTTCAGCATCTCTGAACTAGCTACAAAGTTTCATCACGATTTAATCAGTATTTCTTGAGTTATACTGAAAAAAACAACGATATCGAGAAGAAAACCACGAAATTCTACATATTTTTTTCCAATATCTCCAAAACTAATGGTCGTATCGAACTGAAATTTGATACACTGCTGTAAAATATGAAGTTCAATGTATGACTGGAATTGTTCTCGAATACGAATAATGGTTTCAGGAAAAAGAAAATTTTTCGGAGAAAATTTACAAAAAATTTTTTTTCAATTCAGTGACCATAAGATTTCAACTCTCAAAGATGCACGTCGTTATGCTTCAACTGACTGCCAAATTTCAATCCAATCGCTTCAGTAGTTTCTGAAATATGAGGGAAATAACCTCAAAAATTTCAAATGACTATAACTCCGAAACTATTTGGCTGATTTGGCCCATTAACGAACTCAAGCGCGGCATTCCGATGCGCGAACTATCCCACAAGTTTCAAATCGCTAGCTGGCTCCGTTCGACAGTTATCGTGTCGTCGGCCGACTGGCTGGCCGGACAGAATCGATTTTGACACCGGATTCGTCATCAGTGAGTCCAACCTAGTCGTTTGAGATCATTTTCGGCTCAATCATCGAAAATTACAGACATTTTGACAAAACGATATCATGCTGTTCCCCTAGAACATGCGCGCAAAAATGAAGTATAAATATAAGCTATCTTTTGTGCTAGGGTGATTTGGGTATTTGGGGAATCGGAGATTCATCCTATTGGTCGAGAGATTCACCCTATTGGCTGACGACGATTACGTGATCGTCGTCGGCCAATAGGAAAGAATCTCCGATTACCCAAATACCCTAATCTCCCTAGCACAAAAGGTAGCTTTTATGTCATTAGAGCTAATCAGAGAAGAACTATGTTTGATCATGGTGAGGAGTACGACGATCGAACAGTTTTGAAAAAATATCGGGGCTTGCTGAAGAAACAGGGCCCTTATTTGCAAATCAAAAGTTTAAAGATCACTTAGGATGTTTCACAGTTATATATGAATTCACCGATAATTGTTTAAATCATTATTTATTCATATACAAGTAGACGAAATTCAATGATAAGTGATATACACCTTGCCATCGATAAAAATCTTGCCTGAGTATTAAAAAGTTACTTGGCCTCTGTAAATTAGGCGTCCTAAGTGGAGAGACCAAAATATTTCAGATGTTGAGCCCTTTGCCATAGGTTTGGTAAAGGAATTCTGAACATAATAATTCTCGCCGGTTGGCATTTCAGCTGTATTCTGCATGTCAAAATTGTGCTCATCTGTGATCTTATGTACAAATGATGACGTATGAAACTACAGGCAACTTCGAAGCACAGAATATGTATTTTCATCTTGCTGACGTCGCTTTTTTTGCAGGTGAGTCACAAATATGCCCTTACCGAGGCCACTGACCTTGAATGACGAGTCAAATCAGTTGTTTCCATTCTATGATAAACACGTATGAGGCCACCCTTAAAGCTAGCTTTTGTGCTAGGGAGATTCCGGTATTTGGGGAATCGGAGATTCTTTCCTGTTGGCCGACGACGATCACGTGATCGTCGTCAGCCAATAGGGTGAATCTCTCGACCAATAGGATGAATCCCCGATTACCCAAATACCCGAATCTCCCTAGCTCTAACGGTGCCTTAAGCTACCTTTTGTGCTAGGGATATTCGGGTATTTGGGTAATCGGAGATTCTTTCCTGTTGGCCGACGACGATCACATGATCGTCGTCAGCCAATAGGGTGAATCTCTGGACCAATAGGATGAATCCCCGATTACCCAAATACCCGAATCTCCCTCGCACAAAAGGCCCCTTAGAGGGGCTTTTTGTGCTAGGGAGATTCGGTTAGTTGGGGAATCGGAGATTCACCTTATTGATCGAAAGATTCACCCTATTGGTCGACGGTCACGTGATCGTCGACGGCCAATAGGGAAAAATCTCCGATTACCCAAATACCCGAATCTCCCTAGCAGAAATGGTAGCTTAAGATTTTCACAGAGATTCATTATAGAAAACTGCATATCCAACACTGAATTTAAGCATTGTTTAAGGAGAACTTTAAACCACAGAATACAAATATATTAAACAATGATATAAGTCGGTGAGATTATGCTTTTGATGTTCTGTGGATTATGCATAGTATTTGCTACTGATCCAAAGCAATCCAAAACAGCAAAACAAAAAAAAGTTGTCTACATCATGATCCAAAGCCGTAGATATATATCTACGTAGCTCTATCTACGTCCAAAGCACAGACTGGTCTGTGGTCTGGTTTCAAAGCTTCATAGACCGATAGACCCATAGACAAAGGATTGTCTAAGGCGCAAACTGATGGACACGTTTGTCGCTCAAGCGATGACATTTGAGTTGTCAGATGCTCTCCCGCCAAAATCGCGCGTTTCTATTTTTGTAGTTGAATAATTTCAACTTCAAGAAAATGGCGGGATATTCAAAACATTCAAGAGGTTGTTTATTCTCGTGTCTGTCATGATTATAGGCACTTGTTAACAAAATAAGCTCTTGGTCATTAGAGGTTAAATACAATGGATGAGGAATTATAAGTATATTGGTGTTTTTTCAACTATTGTCTTAGACGAATTATTTTTATTTATGTACTCATACATATAGTATATACATATATATCATATAGTGACGATATATTTGGTAGTTTGAAATATGCAGGTAATTTAATTTCTTTTCACACAAAGGCGAAAATAAAATGTCTCTTTTCACTTATGATAAATCATATTGATTTAGCTATCTACCTCAAATAATCATTTCTGCAAAACAAACTGATTCCAACAAAAACAATTTTTTCGATAGCTATGTGCATGACCATGGAATCAAAAGCGTCTATTAATTCAATCCTTCCAAAAATATAGGTATAAAACCAATTACTATACTTGTTGAAGAACCAAATCCACGTGGAAATAAATTCATAAAATTTGAAATGTGACAATTCATGAACAATCGCGCGTTTTCGTAATAACAAGATGTCAGGCTCGTACTCATGGACGCGTCGAAAAATAAAAATCGCGCGATTTTTTTGCCCAATGTCAGTAATTTGTGGCTGACGTTTGTCATTATGAAACGCGCGATTGTTCATGAAATGTCACATTTCAAATTGTATGAATTTATTTCCACGTGGATCTGGTTCTTCAACAAGTATACTAAATTTTCCGAAGTATTGAATTAATAGACGCTTTTGATTCCTAGGACATGCACATAGCTGTCGAAAAAATTGTTTTTGATGGAATCAGTTTGTTCTGCAGAAATGATTATTTGAAGTAGATAGCTAAATCAATATAATGATTTATCATAAGTGGAAAGAGACATTTTATTTTCGTCTTGGTGTAAAGAGACATTAAATTATACATGCATATGAAATGCCACATATCGTCACTATATGATTGCAATTGAGTACATTAATAATAATAATTCTTCTTAGACAATAGTTGAAAAAATACTCTTCAATATACTCATAATTCCTCATCCATTGTATTCAACCTCTTATGACCAAGAACTTATTTTGTTAACGAGTCCCTTGAATGTTTTGAATATCCCGCCATTTTCTTGAAGTTGAAATTATTTAACTACAAAAAAAGAATCGCGCGATTTTGGCGGGAGAGCATCTGACAAATCAAATATCATCGTTTGAGCGACAAACGCGTTAAGGATAGACCTAATAATAAATTTTAGGTCTATGCCATGATGTAAAAAACATGGTGTGGTCATCTGAAAAAACTTGACATCAGCAAAATACAAGCTAATATATATTCTGTGCTTCGAATTTGAATGAAAAGCGTGACGTCATCATTGGTAAAACGATCACAGATGAGCAGATGAGCACACTCTGTTTCACTTACATCATGTTCTATGCCATATATGCCAGCAAAGAAGATCCTTCATAAGGATGGACATTAGTTGAGTTCCGATGTTACCAATCAGTACATTCCAACTTTGCAGGTTTTCTGCCATTTTGAAATCTTTTTTCTAGAATTCTACATCACAATTGAATTGACCACCAAAATATACTAAGATGTGACCAAAAACCGTTATTTCAAAAATCAAGGTCCACTCACCATAGTTATCAGAATATTGGTCTAAGTTGATAATTGTTGAGTTCCGATATTCCCAATCAGTACTGGCCAGTATCAGTAATTTCGAAACGCTTCGTACTGACACGAACAGTTACCAATGCAGTTCCAGTAAAATCGACTGTCAAAATTTACTGACAAGTACTGGCCAGGAATATCGGAACTCAACTAATGTGTGATGCCAGTATATCTTGTCTATGGTCTATGCAAATCGGGGGGTGAAACTCCTAGTGGAATATGGGAAGCAAATTTCTGTGACTGTCCACTCGAGATTAAGGGAGATAGAAGATATGAAAGTATAGCTTTCTCCGTCGGGACTGGATGACCCGAAATGACATTTGACATTGACTTCAGTTTTGCCGGTAAAATAAAAATGGAGTTGTTTACTAAGGGTACTGGCTAGATAAGCTTATAGTTTCTGAATATTCTATACAGTTTTTTGTATTCTTTTCTCATTTAGCTCCTGTTATAATATCTGAAATATCAATGAAACCTTCCTCGATCAAACTTAAGTTCACATGAAAATCCATACCAGTAATGTCAAAGGTTTGTGATATCACAGGTTCTCAAAAAACCCTGTATTTTCTCGATTTTTCTAAGAATCCTTCTAGATTATTAACATAAGGCTTCAATATTGATGCAATTCCCGAATATGTTCTAAATGATCATGTAGATAAGAATCTTATGATTTGTGTTCCGAAGACAGCTATAATAGTTCCAGTAATGACTGTGAGAAAATCATTGATGCCTTCAACATCTGATCAACCTTCAGTAGAAAAGCCTGATACAACAAGCTTTGCTTCTAGTGCTGAAGTTGCCAAAATTATACAGGTAAATAAAAATTTGTTTTTAGTTGAGAATCTGTATTTTTACGAAAATTAGGATTCTCAATCATATTTGTCCCCTGAGCTGCAGTCCTTATACCAAATTCATAGAGAACTGTATCTTTCAAATTATTCGAACTCTAAACGAATAGTAGGCAAAAAAATTAAAACTGTTAATAGAAGTCGCCTCTGCGTTAACAGAGTCGTACCTTCTTTTCAAAGTTTATAATGCTGTATTGATGCAGTAACGCAGGAGAAATTTGTTTCCATTACCAATAGTTTTCATTATTTTCACTTGTATTTCTAATGTAGAACAAGCAACATTTTTTACTTGAAAAAAAAAGGATGATTTCCTAAAGTTTTCAATTTTGAATTAATTTAAACATTTGATTTCTAGGTTTTCACCTCTAGTTCCAGGATCAATGGATTAAATAAAGTGGATTCGATAACCCTTTGATGGAAGACTCTTTTGGACATATCCTTAAATGTTAATATTATTATTATTCTTTCAAATTTTCAACATATCATTTCGTTAATATAAATAGTTAATGAATTGCAAATGACCTTTTGGTTATTTCTTTATATAATGTTGGTAGATTCTGTATATTTGAATGGAAGAAATAAATGAAGAAACGTAATATAATTAACACATATTACATAGGTATGTAATTGATTTCAATTCATGTAATTTTGGTTTTCATGACTGAAAAAAAGTAACATTCCATTTGAAAACATAAAATGTAGTATGAAGTTAATTTCTATTACCTTCTCTTATACCTAGCTCTAGCAGTTAATTCAAATATTCCCGCCACAAACAAAATACTTTCAACTTTAGCTGTTAGGGTCGCTAGTGCGCTTTCCATCCAAAATTAGTTCTCCATGGGGCCGTTGGTGTCGCTAGTGAATGTCCATCTAACATGGCCGCCACTTTGTTTCCACAGATTAGTAGGGAGTTTACACTTCTTATATATTTGTATTCTGTGATGCAAATGCAAAGCACAGAACACAAAGCGTCTTGAAAAAATAAATAACCCATTAAAATTTTCCAATAATTGAATATTGAATAAACGGAAGCCATCTGATTGAATTGGTATAAACTGTTGTTTATAACATAGGATAATTATTCAGAATGTCGGAAAGCGCCGGTAACTGGTGTTTGATTGAAAGTGATCCAGGGGTATTTTCAGAGCTCATAAGAGAATTTGGTAATTCTTTTATATTTAAATTCCTTTATATTTTACTTTTTTCTTTATTTTTAGGCGTTAAAGGCGTACAAGTAGAGGAACTATGGAGTTTAGACGGAGATCAGTTCGATAATTTGAAGTAAGTTCACAGATCTTGTGTTCGGAATCATAAATGTAAACCTTGAGCATATTTTTTAGACCTATCCATGGTCTGATATTCTTGTTCAAATGGACCAAAGATGATAACCCCTCCGGCTCCATCGTACAAGATAGCAGGTTGGAAAAAATTTTCTTTGCCAAACAAGTTATTGATAATGCTTGTGCAACTCAAGCAATACTGAGTATATTGATGAACTGTCGTCATCCTGATGTGAAATTAGGACATACCCTCTCAGAACTGAAGGACTTCTGTCAAGGGTTTGATGCAAACATGAAAGGGTTAACTATCAGCAACTCCCCAGTTATTCGAACAGTCCATAATTCATTTGCAAGACAACAATTATTCGAATTTGATAACTCTGCAAACAATAAAACTCAGGATTCTTTTCACTTTGTGGGTTATGTGCCAATTGATGGAAGGTTATATGAGTTGGATGGTTTGAAACCAGGACCTATAGATTTAGGTGCAATACCAGCAGATACAGAATGGACTAATGTAATTAGGCCTATAATAGAAAAGAGAATACAAAAGTAAGTATTTACAAATTGCAAATCTTTCACCATCAAGTTGAATATTAATCATAAATTTAACAGGAATATTGTCAATTGTCTGATCTACAATTTTGGCCGAGTTTTTTAATTCACCAAATTGGTGTGGTGGATCCACCAACTCGTTTTTTTATTGATGATTAATGACAAATTATCTACTCCAACATCCACAATTTATGTTCTATGTCCACCATACTCCACCACAACCACACCAGTTTGGTGAATTTAAAAACGCGCCCTTTAGTATTTTCACTTATGAAATTGCAGCCTACTTATAATTAAACTAATGTTTTCGTTGTTACAAAGTGTTTATCAGTATTTTTTGAAATATTGAGGAAATTTCCTCAAAATTACATAGGAGTATAATTCCAAACTTGTTAGGTGGTTTTTATTCAATAACCAACTTAAATGTTGGATGCAAAAAGTCCCTTCGAATGTTTGAAATTGCCTTGCTCATTCCCTTCAAATGACCAGATATAAATTTTCATCGAGGTGATTAGTCATTTATGGCCATTTATAGCAAATATTCAAAAATTACAAGCATTTAGGCAAAGTGATAATGCTTTTGTTCTCTGGAACAAGCATGTAAAGGAATCCTACTGATGGCTGACTGTAAATACAATTATGGTAACTGATTTACAGACAACATCTAGAACTGATTCGTTCCTAGAATCTTAGCATCTGTTGATAAATGATTTTACCTCAACTCATAGGTAGAAATTCACATCTATTTATGTATACCAACAAATTCTCAGTAAAACTGATATGAACCTATTTTGATATATTTGCCATCAATAAATGGATGATTTTCTGATAATTATGTCACAATATGTCTTGAACAATGATATCTTTTCATTTCAGATACAGTGAGGGAGAAATACATTTCAATCTCATGGCTATAGTAAGTGACAGAAAAATGTTGTATGAAAGACAGATTGAATCCCTTCAAAGACAACTTGAGGACAGTACAGACAAAGAATCACTTAAGAGCGAAATAGCTCATTTAAAAATGTTAATCGAGGAAGAAGAGAATAAGAAAAGATCTTACCAAATTGAAAATATCAGAAGAAAGCACAATTATATCCCTCTAATAATAGAGTTGCTCAAAATATTGGCTAAAGAAGGTAAATTAGTCCCATTGTATGAAGAAGCCAAGGAGAAGACTTTAAAGAGGCAGAAGACAAAGTAAAAATAAAATTGTAAGATCAAATTCTAATAAAATTTAAGGTTGAACTCTTCTGCTTCTATGTCATTCAACCTTAAATTCAGTAATTCTAATTTTTACCTTGAACTGAACAAGGAAGAAGCGGTACCCAAAAGTCCTACTAATGAAAACTGAAAACATACTTGCAACTATATTTCAGAAACATAGACAGCATATACAAGAAATTCACGAACCTCTAAAAATATGATTCATCCAGAAATGATAATAAGTATCACATAATTCCTGAATAATGATAATATGTATTCAACAAAATTTCACATATATAAATAGCTACACTATTTAAGTTACAATGCTCATGCTTCATTTACACCAGAACAGAACTCTGCCTATATGACCCAAACAAAACTTTATTTTTTCTAGGCAACTATTTAGATCAGGTGGCGCCACTTACTACTTTCTGTACTATCACCTATCTGTTAAGAATAGGTCACGAGCAGTTTTGACGTTTCTCAGAGAGATTGGAGGACCAACAAAAGATTAACATAACCTCTCCTGTTGTTTGAGCACTGTGAAAAGAGATTTTGCTGGAGTTTAATTGTTTATTAGGAGATTTTCAGTAGAGAAATTTACAATAAAACTCCAGCAAAATCTCTTTTCACAGTGCTCAAACAACAGGAGAGGTTATGTTAATCTTTTGTTGGTCCTCCAATCTCTCTGAAAAACGTCAAAACTGCTCGTGACCTATAAAGCTTAATTAAGAATATATAACATTGTCTCAGACTTGTGAATGAAAAATTTTGGCAAATTTCTCCTTGATTTCAAAGTCTTTCAAATTAATATAATGAAAAGTTAAGTAGCCCGATGAGGGTGAGTTTTTTTCCTAAAAACATGACCTCTAGAGTTAATCAGTGTTTGAAATCAATATGTTTGGGAAACATTTTTCTTCACTTTTCAGGGTGTCAAATAATACATGGATAATATAAAATATTTACATATATTCCTCTTTGAGAATCAGCACTAGAATATAAAACATAAGTCAATTGAAGTTTTCCCCTCAAAGCAGAGCATATTCAACAGAAGTTAATACGAACAGTAATCATATTTTTTTAGACTTCGTCCTCATTAAGAAGCATATTAGGAATACCATTGGTAATAGGGAAATTTCTTCCAGTTTCTGGACACACTAAATTTCCTTTAACTATTTCAATTTCCATTAACACATGATGAACTTTCTTGAGGAATTCTTCATCATTACTATAATTTTCTGAAAGTTCATTAGGAAGATAACCATTTTCGACCACTGTATCAGCTGCTTGTTTAAGAACATTCCATTCCAATTTTGGAATCACCCTTTGAATGAACTCAGCATTGAAGTCTACAACTGATGTTGTGACATCTTCTGCCTGTAATATAATTTCACTTTAATATCCTGAATGTATGTATAACAATATTTTAAATGTGGAATAGCAAATATTAGTTTTTGGGATCGTTATATTTCGGGGTGCACTCACTTTTATTCCTAAGGGATAGCCAACATTAACACCTTTCAAGCATCTACTAGATAGCATATTATGCGTTAGAAGCTTCATTATAATAAATCACGAGTGTAAGTGACTCCAGAGTACACTTACAACTACAGATAACAAATATATATAACAAAAATATCTTGTCTAAATTTACAACTTTGAATTAATGAAATGAAAAATGAAACGATGCTTGTTTGCTTGTTTTTGATAACCTCAATTTCTTTGGGAATTGCACAGAATACAAATATGTGGAATTATCACCACAATCAAACTTGGTTGGTCTGTGTTGTCACCACAGAATCTGGAATCGGAACCATAGAGTATACTTTTTCTTTACTGAACTAATAATAGTTTATCAGTTTTATACCGGTCCTGAGACGGACGGTTATTCTCGCGGAGTGAAATTAATTTTGGTACGCATATTAAAGTATCTGCCCTGGATTCAATATGTTTCATTTTGATGGCGCGCTTTCCGTACGTTTTTGTGCGCATATTTAGGGGAACAGAGCGTTTGCTATTGGGAACTTCTGCGAAGATGCCAGCGCCCTGACGGATAAATTTAGAACCTGTCCAAGCTAGTAGTTTTATGTAAACAAACCTTAGAAATGTGGTGGAGAACGAATATTTATTAAGCAGAGCTTGAATATTTAAAGAAATTATTATAATTGTGTGTAAGATTTCTTGAGATGGAACTTTTCGTATGGATCACGATATAAAATCGTACTTTAATTCGTTCCTGGAGGATAATTTAAGTGATATTTTAGTGTATGTTGCTTGGTGGATCAAAATGAACCAATATCTAAGTTTACTTGAATTTCTGGAAAAATAGGCACCTCAGTAAGTAATTTAAGGACTCTTATTTATGTGAAGAAGTGCTGAATGCAGGCTATATTATGTGGTAAATCTAGAATCAGTCCAAATGATATGACTTGTTCTTTGTTTACAAACGAGTGAATCAATAAAATGAAAACAGATTTTCTGCTTTAGTTCTTTTGCATCGTGTTACTGAAGAAAAGGAAACAGATAGACATATAATTGATTTCATTTTCATATTACAGCAGCTCAAGATACACATACAAAATGAAAAATGTCACAGCTGGTTCAACCTACCTTTATAGAGAAATGAAAAGTATTAATGTATTTTTAGGAATAACTTCAGCTATTATCAACTCTAACAGTATATCTAGTTTTTGTCAGGTTTTCAACCAGATCACTCTTTTAGAATATGATTTTTTGTAGTATGTGAATTAGGTAGCTGCAGAAGTGCTCGGTAGTTTCTCTGAAGCATTTTTCTTCAAAATTCCCTTATTTTCATATACACCTGAAAACATCATGACATGAAGTTGTTTCGAAATGAATACATTGTAGGTAATTTACCTTTATGAAAATAAACATCTTCAGAGAAATGCAGTGTAAACATACTTTTATGTATTTCGTGACCTGTTTTCCAATCTTCAATTTCTAGAGCAAGGCCTTTCTTCTCATTGAGTTCCCTGCCAAATGCTGTTTCTAATTTAACATTACTTTCATTTGGCTTTGGAAAAAATGAAAACTAGAAGCACTAGATGATCCTTTCTTCTTTGACCATGAATAACATTGAGTTGAGGTACACAACAATAGTCATTTCGGGAGGATGCCATTTCGTATTAATAAAATCGAAAATTTTAATCGGAAAAAAAGGAATCGATTGATGAATATTCCAAACACTTTCGGTATACCAAAATTTCAACTCGGAGAACAACACAAAAGCTCGAAAATGAACTCCAAAAGTAAGCAAATTACATTAGAATAGCAGGCACGTCGAAAAACTACTAGCTTGGAAGTGTTCGAATTTCTATCGCCAGAGGGCGTATCGCTTAGCAGTAGTTGCGAATCGTTTCGGCCAAATATCTCTAATTTTGGAATTTCTGCCGAAAATGGTCTTAAATGACTAGGTTGGATAATTATATTATCCTCGCGAAATTCTGTATGAACCTTCGAGCTGTCATTTTTCAGACAAAAACTGGATTTCAATTTCAATGCTATTTGTATATTTTTTAAGAAATATGGGGAAAATAATTTTTTTTTATGGAATCTGCGGAATTATTGGGTGGGTTTGACCCATTCAAGAATTTGGCCTTCGTAATTAAGGTCCAAACTAACTTTGCAAAATCCGACTTCTTGAGTTGTTTTTTTGGTTATTGTGTTTACGATGGCCCGATATAACTTCCACAAGAGACGACTTTTACACTCTATATTTGTAGAGTAGGTTTTGGCTTGATTACGAAGGTCAAATTCGTGAATGGGTAAAATGTGTCCAATGATTATTCCCCATATACATATACCAATAGGCACAAATTCTATTTTCCCCATATTTCCAAAAATACAGATCGGATCATCAAATTGGAATTCAGGTCATCGTTGAGAAATGACGGCGTGTACGTCTCTAAAACAGTCAACTCTCGGAGGAATAATATGATCAGCTGACCGTAAAAAAAAACACATTTAATAAGTTATACGGATCAAATTCATCTAGCATTGAATAATTCAGGGTCTAATGGGAACATTTCAGTGGAAGAATTTGAATAGATTTGAGCATTTCAATGAGAAAATTTCAGTTTCGAATGAAGAAATCCGTCGCTGGGTGAGTTTTTCAGATTTTTAAATTCCTCTGCGAGTTTTCTGTTTTAAAGCATTCCAATGGGAACATAACAGTAAACGATTTGTTAGGTAGAACAAAACTGTTTTTCAAGGCGCACGTTGAATTTTTTCGAAGGAAAAAATCTGTGGCTGGAGGTTTTTGCCGAGTATCCTTATTTCGGGCGACGGATCAAGGTCCTTCTGGATTATTTCATTGGATCTTTCAATAATACGAATTCTTGAAGAGCATATAACCTGTTTTGATATGGAAAGAAATATCAATGAGTTCTATATATTTTCCGAGATAGATTTTTAAATAAATTAAATGTTCAACAGAATACAGTTGGATCTTATATTTCTTCCATTCAATAACTTCGCACATCAGAAATTTGAAGTGAAGCACCAATTTAAGAATTTAATGTAGTTTGGCAACGCCCTCTATTCGCAACTACTGCTAAGCGATACGCCCTCTGGTGATAGAAATTCGAACACTTCCAAGCTAGTAGTTTTTCGACGTGCCTGTTATTCTAACGTAATTTGCCTACTTTCGGAGTTCATTTTCGAGCTTTTGTGTTGTTCTTCGAGTTGAAATTTTGGAATACCGAAAGTGTTTGTAATATTCATCAATCGATTCCTTTCTTTCCGATTAAAAATTTCGATCGTATTAATTCGAAAAGGCATCCTCCCAAAATGACTATTGTTGTGTGCCTCAACTCAATGTTATTCATGGTCAGAGAAGAAAGGATCATCTAGTGGCTCTAGTTTTCATTTTTTCCAAAGCCAAATGAAATTAAATTAATTTGGAAACAGCATTTGGCAGGGAACTCAATGATAGAAGAAAGGCCTAGCTTTAGAAATTGAAGATTGGAAAACAGGTCACGAAATACATGAAAGTATGTTCACTGCATTTCTCTGAAGATGTTTATTTTCATAAAGGTAAATTATCTACAATGTATTTATTTCGAAACAACTTCATGTCATGATGTTTTCAGGTGTAAATAAAAATAAGAGAATTTTGAAGGAAAATGCTGCAGAGAAACTACCGAGGACTTCTGCAGCTACCTAATTCACATACTACAAAAAATCATAATCAAAGAGAGTGATCTGGTTGAAAATCTGACAAAAACTAGATATACTGTTAGAGTTGATAATAGCTGAAGTTACTCATATAAATACATCAATACTTTTCATTTCCTTATATAGGTAGGTTGAACCGGCTGTGACATTTTTCATTTTGTATGTGTATGTTGAGCTCCTGTAATATGAAAATGAAATATCAATTATATGTCTATCTGTTTCCTTTTCTTTAGAAATACGATGCAAAAGAACTAAAGCAGAAAATCTGTTTTCATTTTATTGATTCACTCGTTTGTAAACAAAGAACAAGTCATATCATTTGGACTGATTCTAGATTAACCACATAATATAGCCTGCATTGAGCACTTCTTCACATGAATAAGAGTCCCAAAATTACTTATTGAGGTGCCTATTTTTCCAGAAATTCAAGTAAACTTAGATATTGGTTTATTTTGATCCACCAAGCAACATACACTAAAATAACACCGAAATTATCCTCCAGGAACGATTTAAAGTACGATGTTATATCGTGATCCAAACGAAAAGTTCCTTCTCAAGAAATCTTACACAAAACTAATAATTTTTTCAAATATTCAAGCTCTGCTTAATAAATATTCGTTCTCCACCACATTTCTAAGGTTTGTTTACATAAAACTACTAGCTTGGACAGGTTCCAAATTTATCCGTTAGGGCGCTGGCATCTTCGCAGAAGTTCCCAATATCGTTGTTGTAGGAACTCTAAATAAAGAGCAACAGGAAGGAGCATATGGCCTCACAAAGTACGAGCGGCTAAATCCCAAGATGCGTTCCACGTTTTGATTGGTTGCATCTATGATCCGTTTTCATTGGATAACGTGCGGCGGTAATTTTAAATTTATTATGCGTCACTGTATCTTCATACAATGTGTCCAGCTAAATGCTATTTGTATATTTATACAAAGCTTGTAATGAGTATTTGTTCTACAGGATCTTATTGTTATTATTATTTTGTTACATCGCTCTGAAATATTTTTATCTTGTCACATACTGCTCATGCACATTTGCGATTCCTGTCACAAAACTTATTTTCTTCGTCCATATCAAGCATAAATTCACTTCTAAAATAATATGATATTACATAGTTTGTGACCCTCATAGTGAAAAGCGATAAAAACAAACTGCCGAGTTGCAATTCATTTGTGAAAGATTATGTATTTGAAGTATTCTGGGAAAGAAAAATTAATATTTTGGTCATTATTATTATACTGAGGATAGGAGAAAAGTAGGTAAAAATATATTGCATTATAATCATATAATATATTTTAAGCTAAAGATATAAGAACTTAATTGAATTATAAATAATTATGATCATCAGCAGCATTTGAAGATACAAATAATTGTCTGAAGTTATTTTTTAACTCAGCGCTTATTCCTACCGATTCGGTGGGAGTTGGCTTTTTACACTTTGTTTTTATGATTTTCTTCCTTCTCTGAGTGGAAAAAAATCTTTTCTGTTGTTCAATTTTTTTGTTTATAGGTTCATTTGACTGACGAGAAATAAATGACCCAGTTGAATTTATCGGCAAATCAATTAACTTGTCGATTAAATTCAAGTGTCTTTGGACTTGAACAATAATTTCATATTTCAAAACATTTTTATTATTTTGCAATTTATTAAAGGTCTGCAATATTTGTGCAGAGAAATTCGCTCTTAAATTAGCAGGTTTATCATTTTGAGGTATTGTGCTGGCATCCCATATACTATTGCCAGTTACCAATTTTTCAGTAGCTGTCAATTGATTTTCTTTGTGTTGACTCATTGCTGTATAATGAATGTGCTTGCAAATTGAATTTCTGATGGAAAAATCGCTGCAAGGACAAGAATATGTGTGATAACAGATTTTACATATCTCACACATCAATATATGCAACAGCTTCCATTTAGAAGTTTCTCTATGCAGTAAATTTCACCAGTTTCCTTTGTGTCTGACAGGGTACTAATTATATATTTGTTCTTATTGTTATTATCTATATCAATTATGAAATTTTCTGATTGGGCAGTTCTATGCCTCAATAAAATATTTTTAGTGTGTATATATATAGTGTGCTTACCTTTGATGTTTTTAATAATTCTTATCAACTGACTTGTCCCTAATATATTTTAGGAGCACATGCAAACTCTTGTCTAATCTTTTAACTTTTTTCCCGTCTAAATGAAAATACTTGATAACTTTGTGCATTGATTCTAAACGCATGTTCGTGTTTATGCCACAATGTGCCCGAAAACAGTAAGCCCACTTTTGATAATTATTGCGGTAGTTATTGTGAAAATAAACTCCGAAGTCATGGGTTTCATCATCTTCAAGGATCTGTGAAATTGTGTTTTGCAGACATTCCACAAATTCATCTACACCAGTACTCTGCTGCAAACATTTTACAAATTTATTATTTATTACAAAATTATTGGCATCAAATTGTGAAGCAAAGAGTGCAAGAAAGCATATTTAAAATAATACAAGCTATGCATGAATACAAATGGTATATGGTATCTGGAAACGTAAAAAGATACAATGACGGAAATTCAGGTTTCTACCTAACAAACAACGCATAACAAATTTAAAATTACCGCCGAAATTTATCCAATGAAAATGGACCATAGAGACAACCAATGAAATCGTGGAACGCATCTTGGGATTTAGCCGCTCGTGCAAAGTGGGTCCGGGATGGATGTTGCATATGGCCGACTTCCTTTTCACTTTGAAGTGAGAACAACTTGTTCCGAGACTTCTTTGTCTGAAGAAACTAACTAACATGGGTCATTCTTGGAGGAACAATATGGCAGCCTATGTCCCACTTATATACGAAGTAGATGATGATGTAAGCAAAACATCATGCAAAATACTATCATTTTTTAGGTTTCTTCTGGGTTTCCTCTCCCAATATCCAAAAAATGATACGAAATCCTCCCATCCTCCCAAAATGAGCTTTATTCGATACACAAAATACTAATATGAATTCAATTCGTCCAGTTCATATTTTCAACAAACTTCGTTTCATAAGTCGCAACTTTAATGTAGCCTGCAATGATCGCTTTCTTCCCGCCGCTTTACCACATTCCTTTGTAATGTGCACAATCCGAAAAAATATGAATATATTTAAGCTACCAAATGATATCGATGTAACAGTAGATTCTGTAAAATAATTTCACATTTCTTAGCTATAATAATTTGACTCCTCACTTACTATAATAATATAAGAAAACATCGAATGACAGTGTATTAGCAAAAATAACAATGCGCCACCTTCAGTGAAAAATACAAATTCTAGCGAATTCCCCAACATTGGCGAAATAAGAGCGCATCTTTGCATTCACCTTATCTTCTATGCCCCTTAGATTGGAAGTCTGCGCATGAACGTACCCTGTATTATTTTATTATTTACATCATTGGTGTCAGGGGGGTGAAACTTCTGATGCGAATCTTGGAAACAAGAAACGTCAAACGACACCAACAATTCACGGTATGCAAATCACGGTATACTCTTTTGATCTTCATTATCAAGCCAATCAGCGTTGAGAATTTAGAAAATTCTTATCTGAAAGATGGCGGTTGTTGTTTGCTGTGGAGTTCTGGTGTGGTTCTGGTTATTTTAGCACATAATAATTTATTAATAATATCACAGACTTGATCTGTGATAATATATTGATTTTAGGTAACAGTTGATGGAAATAATTCGTCTGGTAGTTTCCTGCATTTATTTTTAAATTTATTTTTATATCAGGAATTACAAAGGTTGCTTCTGTTTACGATTGGATCAAATTCATATCCCATGATCTACCCAATGAACATTACCGAATCAGATTCTTCCGAAAGAACGAACCCAATTATCGACTTAGAAGAAACTCTGCTCTTTTAGTCCAAGTAAAAACTGATAATATGATTACGTCTAAATGCTATTTCCTGTCTGTCAAAGCATGAAACTCAAGAGGACCATGAATTTGTGTGCTTCCAAAATAGCCCCTAAGGTTGACAATCATGGAAACATTATTGATGGTTTAAACAACAATCATCAACATGATGCAGAACTTGTGTCACTGTATCCTTCAACATCAAAACATACATTTTCTGAAAGGGAGTTTCAGGTGCTATCTGATATGGGGGTATCAGATAGCACTGAAGAGATCTTGTTTTGAAACAGGTTTAACTAGTATTTTTGAATCTTATTCATTTCAGTAGCGAAGAAATCAAAAGAATATATTTTCAAAATTATTTGAACTGAAATCAGTGTTGTGGATTGAACGTATTCAATTCTTTGCTAAATTCATTTCCAGATGGCAGATTTGAGTTTATTGAAGCAAAATTAGGAGAAGTACTAAGTTGTGGGTCTACCTCAGATTATTTTTCCATCACCCAGGGATTTACAAACAGTTAAGGAATCAATACCACTTCTATATCGACCTCTTTAACCTGTTTCACAACATTTTAAACTCCAAGTTGATTGAATAGACGATTTATATTGTGCTCTCATATTTGATACGATATCCTTGAGTTCAGGGATATTTCTGAGAGTTCTGTAGATAAAAAACTCAGACTTTATTGATAAGACTAATATATTTTTCTTGTTTCATACTCCAACTCAACACATGGAATGCTGAAAACCAGGTACCTGAGGAATTATTTTTAAAAGAACCTATAATTTATTAGGATCATAATGTATTTTATTAATAGTTTATTGAAGAGATGATTCATTTTGTTATTTTGAGGCGATCTTTATATTATGTAGGTATTTCCCAAGTGATTTACATGACCTAAAGTGGTATAGTTTTGCTGAATCTTTTGGAGTTTTGAATACCATGGACCTTTAAATAATGAAAAATTTCATGTTATATCTTTGCTTGTTGGAAGAATTCCATAAATATGAAGGTAAAAATCTCTTCAGGTCCATAAATAATTTGTCGAATTTTACTAATAACTGTTTGTTCTGAAATTCTGTGGGAAAAGGTTCATAGCTATTTTTTGTTTCGAAATGCTTTGTGCAATAATCCCTTGAAGATCCATATAGAATACACTACGGAAACACCTGCATATATGTATTAGTTGAAGCACTGAAACCTTCCTACACTATTGGAGTTAGGTTTCATAACTTCGTGATTATGTGTTCAATCAAGCTAAAACTATTGTTTTTTTATCAATGCCCAGAAAGCCAAAATCAATTTCACACATTCTTTAAGTGGGACAAATAAAATCTCTTGTATTGATAGGGAATCAATTATTACATATGAATTTTTATGTCTTAAATCTATAATTTGTGAATGGATTTATTTTTAATCATCATTTTATATCAAACATGTGAGATACGATGACTTCAATACATTTTTGAAATAAAAATTTTCGTTTAATTTTAAAATACGACGACTGTTGAATAATTCAAATAAGTTAGTTTCCCGCCGTAATTCGAAATTATTCCCGCCATGACACCAACAAATGGCGGATACTTTGTTTCTCTGGTTTAGTAGGGAGTTAGCACTTCTTATATATTTGTATTCTGTGATTGGTGTTACCAGTGTTTTTTTTTTTTTTTTTTTTTTTTTTTTTTTTCTTTTTTGGGCTCGCCATAGTAGCATGTACCCAGATTACGGTGTTTTATTCTCATAATTTTAACGAGACGACAAACATCCATGACCTCGCCGGGATTCGAACCCAGTACCTTCGGCACCCTAGTCCACCTCTCAGCCAACTAGTCTACCGAGGTAGCCTTACCAGTGTTCATATATGAATTCTGGTTATTATCAATATCATGATGTGTAAATAATTATTTTACATCAAGATCATAATGATTGATTTATATGGAGAGTAGTTTGATTGTACATTCCTGGTTAAGGCTAATTAACGTTGAGTCCAAAAATTGTGCGATTGAAAAAGATGAATATGTGGCAAAAAGCCAATGAAAAATGAGCTTGCGCAAATAACAGTAGTTTGTAAAAATTGACTTTGTCAGAGGTGCATCAACACCGATAAAATGTTTGTATGATAACAGAAATAATATGTGCAGGTACATCGGTTCAATGTTTTCCGCTTGAGCAATCCACCTCGAATAGAATTATGCAATTTTGAAAGAATTCTGCTGCCGAGGAGCTTATTTATCCACCGCACTCTAAAGTACTAAGTGATTGAAGAAGCGCCAATTGAGTAGTGTCTACACGTGCAGTTTTCAGAAAATTATGCCGGCATCTACGCTAGATCCAATTAATACCGCTATCAGGGCCTCATTAACCAAAAGTGATTCGGATAATACCTTGGGAAGTCAAATAGTGGGTTCAACCAGAAAAGCTCTGCTAAATACCTTGGAGTTTGACTTTGCTGGAAATGGAAGAAGCAGTTTTGGCGCAGAAAAGCCGTGGACAAAATTTGTGGTCTTGGAGGATAAAACCCATGAAAAAACGAGGTTCGTATCAACTATTCTTCTATATTAAAGTTTCTGAGGTGCAATGAAGATATTTATAATAAACTTTTAATATCCCAGTACTAAAATGGAAGTTGATATGGGAGAAGAAGAATGTTTGAAATCACCCAAATATGAACTTTATCCATTAGAATCTATTCAACTTGGTTGGAATGACCTCCCAGATTGGTCGGCTGGTTGTGGAATGGTCAATATGGGTAATACATGCTATTTGAATTCAACACTTCAAGCACTATTCCATGTTCCTGCCTTGGCAAATTGGCTAATATCTGATAAGGAACATTATTCTTCTTGTTATGAATCAGGTAACAGTTCAATATATAGTATATTGATGAGTGTAAACTTGATTTGAATTTTTTTTAGGTGGCTTTTGTATTATATGCTCTATGAGAAGAACGTTGTTGGAATCACAAAATACTAATATGAATGCAATTCGTCCAGTTCATATTTTCAACAAACTTCGTTTCATTAGTCGTAACTTCATCTTGAATAGACAGGAAGATGCTCATGAGTTCTTGAGACATTTAATTGAAGCAATGGAGAAGGCTTATTTGAGTCGTTTCAAAAATCATGATCAGTTTGATTCAAGGGTTAAAGAAACCACTCCATTAAACCAAATATTTGGAGGTTATTTGAGATCAGCTGTGACCTGTCAGGATTGTGGTCATGTTAGTACTACATTTCAGCATTTTCAAGATCTTCTATTAGATATTAGAAGAGCTCAGACTGTGGAAGAGGCACTTGATGGTTATTTTTCTAGAGAAAGAATAGATGATGATACCTACCAATGTGAATCCTGTAGGAAAAAAGTATGTTCAGCTAAAAGTTCCATTGACTCCACTAGTATTGATAATAGTTTTTTCTGAATATTCCCAGAATTTACACTCTTGTTCCAGTGTTTTTGTTAGGAAGTGGAAATACCTTAAGCATATAATTCTCCCTGTATAGTATTTAATATTTGGAATTCCGATATTTACTATAATATTCAATATTTGTACATATGTACTGCCATATATTAAGATTCTTCAATTTCAGGTATCCGCAACAAAACAATTCTCTTTAGAAAGGGCTCCTGTGGTTTTATGTGTTCAGTTGAAAAGGTTCTCTGTAATGAATACCAAAATAAACAGACATATAGCTTTCCGTCAACGATTAGACCTAACTAAACATACCAAAAATCGACCAAGCACTCCTTTGGTATACAAACTCGTTTCTATAGTAACTCACATAGGATCTAGTGTGAATTGTGGACATTACACAGCTATTGGATCCATTCCCTCAGGAAGCTTTTATCAGTTCGATGATAGCAATGTTAGTAACATTTTTTTTTTGAATTATTATAATTTGTCATGCATTAATGCAATATCTCTATCAACACATGCGTAATTTCAATACATATATTTTGTGTAGTTTCTTCATTTGGTGGATGAGGCACTTTTAGATTATTTATGTTCAACTAATCGAAAAATAATTATTGTGGAATGTTATGCTGATTAAAAACTATTTACAGGCTCGACCAATTTCCTATCAAGGTGTACTTAGCACATTTGCATACATTTTGATGTATGAATTGGAATCACCACCGTTCTCCCGAAGAAATTTGTCAGTAAAGTCACAAGTGAAAACTCCTGCCGCAACTGAACCGAGTTCCAGTAAATCGAAACCTATTGCTAATGGAATTGGTTACACAAGTAATAAAGTATATGGACCTGAACTGCCACGAAATGGACTGAATAAGAGAAATGGAGAGACATCCAGCATTTCCTTGAACAAGTCCACTGAAAAGGAGTTTCTCAGTGACTCAGAAACGGAGTCACAATCACAAAAAACTAGTCAAAATACACCAATCAAAGTTCAATCGCCAAATGAAACAATTAGCATTGGTGATCAAATAGTTCCAAATAAATCTTGCAAAAGTGACAAAGTCAGTTCTTTTACTAAGATTACAGAAAATAAGGGTATTACGAAATTAGTTCCATATGAGGAGGATGACTCCAGTAATTCAAACGATTCAAGCCCTATAAACAAAGCAAATGGTGAAAATATTGTGTCAGACACATTGAATGGTGTCTGGAAAGTGAGTCCTACGATAGAAAGTCCGTATGAGCCATCCTCTGAGGGGACCAGTTGGTCGAAAAACAGTCCCCAGAATGACAAAGTTGTGAATGAGTTGTTTAAAATGTCCCATACTGGATATTCCGCTCCAGTGTTAACGTGGAATGGAACAAGAGCACGATTGGATAAGGAAGTAGCGAATGAGAGGAGGGAAGAAAGAAAGAGGACGATCGAGGAAGTTTCAGAACCAATTGATCAGGGCCGTAAGAAACATATGAAGACACACAACAACTTTAAATCTAACCCTGGATATCACCCGATAGAGGTGAGTTGAAACCTTCTGAACGATGATCCTTGGGTGATTTTGAACAGAAATCTTCAAATACATTTATGTTTAGCAGGGTAACCGTAACTTATCGTTTTTTTATAACTTTCATATCTTTCTGGGTATTTCCATGAAATTTGGCACAGACAGTATCAATAGCCATTTTTGCGCGCATGTTCTAGGGGAACAGCGTGCTATCGTTTTGTCCAAATGTCTGTAATTTTGGATGATTGAGCCGAAAATGGTCTCAATCGACTAAGTTGGACTCACTGATGACGAATCCGGTGTCAAAATTGATTCTGTCCGGCCGGCCGGCCGTAGACACGATAACTGTCGACAGAAGCAAGCTAGCTACTTGAAACTTTCAGGATAGGTTGCGCATCAGAATGCCGCGGTTAAGTTCGTTAATGGGCCAAATCGGTCGAATAGTTTCGGAGTTATAGCCACTTGAAGTTTTGAAGTTATTTATTTTTTATTTCGGAAACTACTCAAGCGATTGGATTCAAACTAGGCAGTTTGGTGGAGTATAACGACGCGCAACTTTGAGCCAAATTTCGTCAAGATTATATTGTCAGTAAATTTTAAAAAAAATTTTTTTCGAAATTTAAATGAATTTTTTTTTCGGAAACCATTCATCATATCCAAAAAAAATTATACTCACACTTTGACCTTCTAATTTCACAGCAGTGTACTAAATTTCAGTTCGATACGATCATAAGTTTTGGAGATATCGGGAAAAAATATGTCAAATTTCGAGGTTTTCTTCTCGATATCGTTGATTTTTTCGGTATTACTCGAGAAATACTGATTCAGTCCTGATTAAACTTCACAGCTAGTTTTAAGATGCTGAAAGACAACTTTATGCAAAATTTCGTGATAATCGTGTTATTAGAACAATTTGAAAAAAAAAATTTCTATGATTTTCTCATCATATCATCCTCATTTAACTCTGTATGAAACTTAAAACTGTTATTTTCGATGAAGTACTGGATTTCAATTCGATCTGATCTGTATTTTTGGAAATATTGGAAAAACAAAATTTTGATTGGGTATATCTACGGAATCATTGGGTGGATTTTACCCATTCACGAATTCGGCCTTCGTAATTAAGGTCCAAACCTTCTCTACAAATATCGAGTTTCTAAGTTGTTTCTTTCGGAAGTTATTGTGTTTACGCAGTCGGCTGTTAGGCTGACCGTAAACACAATAACTTCTGGAAGAAACGACTTAGAAACTCGATATTTGTAGAGTAGGTTTGGGGCTTGATTACGAAGGTCGAATTCGTGAATGGGTAAAATCCGCCCAATGATTCCGTAGATATACCCATTCAAAATTTTATTTTTACAATATGTCCAAAAATACAGATATGATCGAATTGAAATCCAGTAATTTATCAGAAAAAAATTTCAAAAAGCACTGCCGTGAAGGCAGCAGCTTTCGCGCGCAAGTTCAAATCCGTTGCTGAAGGGGTCATCTACATTGAACATGCGCGCAAAAGTTGCTGCCTTCACGGCAGTGCTTTTTGAAATTTTTTTAAATTTAAGATATGTTTGAATGTTCGAACCAGGGGAGTCTCAAAAGGATGCAGTCTAGATATTTTTGGAAAAATATTATGTACACTCCATTCACTTTTATAAAGTCACATGGTAGGCTATGGAAGTTCGACACAGTCGACTCTATATACTTTGGGTTATGTTCATTTTCCTGGTGGATAACTTCACGATTTTGTTCATTCTACATGAAGGTCATAGTTATTACCTATGTTTGTAAATGAACCAAAAGATTTTCGATAAAATTATATGTGAATTGACAACAAATCTTTTTGATTTTGACGCCTAAATGCCAACCTAAATCAGTTTTACTTACAAAAACTTGATAGACCTAATTCAAGGCTTGAAGTGAATGTAGTATATGCCTCTATGTTTTCTGGGGTAAACCCGCAAGATTTCCCGTTATATTAAAAAGATATTTAAATCATTGTACGCAGTGTGATTTTCTGAATAAAAAATGTGAAATCGAACATAGGCGGTCTCCCTTGATTTGGAAGATATGGGCCTCCAAAGTTCCAAAATGAGTCGTTTTCAGGTCCCTTTTTCCACCATAAAAACGATCTCTCGCTTCATCTGTTTAGTTCACAAACCACCCTTGAATCTTAAACCAACAATAATCAACACTTTTTTTCAAGAATAATCAATATTTAATGAAAAAACAATGAAATTACTGGACAACCACTTAACCTCTATTCCTTCTGATTTCGACTCAGACTAAAAGTGAAGTTTGGCAATGGCGCGAATTTCATCGGTCGGAATCGTGCCATCGTGCGTATTCGTGAATGACAGATTTTGCTGGCGAGAAAAATGAAATATGTTTACTGTGATACTTTAAATCTTCCAATAGGAGAATTCGTTTCTAATGAAATCTACAAGGTTGAAACACATAGTGATGGAATGAGAATACACCCTTATATATATTTCAACATACATTTTTTTCATATGTGATAGGTCGCGCCCTTCCCAGATTTACAATTAAATCGAAGTTATTATATAACGCATTTTATTGGAATACCCTGAATCTCATTCTAAACTGGGACCATCTCGAAGACGACAAAAAACGAAGTAGATAAAAACCTCCCTATTTTGAAGGGGAAAGAAAGTTCAAACGAAAATATTGAGAGTGACACCTTAAACAAATATTCTCAATGATTATGTTTTGATGTAAGAATAACCACCTCTTCTTCAGTGACAGAAGCATTTTCCTTACAATCATATCCTTCAACTGTCCATTATTTCATATTTCCCGCCAGCAACTACTCTTCGGTCATAATACGTTGGCCAGCGATGAAAAGACGCTGTTGCCAAGCTCCGCTTTAACATTGAGAAGTATTTCGTAGAAATATAGGTTAAGTTGTTGTCTAATATTTTCACTTTTCTGCCTTTAAATAATGAATATTCTTGAAAGAATGTGTCTCTATTCGTTGGTTGAAGGTTCAAAGATGATTTATGAACTAGATTTGGGAAGTGAAAGATCATTTTTATGGCAGAAAAAAGGATCTGAAAATGCAACAATTTCGAACTTTGAGGGCCCATATCTTCCAAACAAAAAGAGACCGCCTATGTTGGCTTTCATATTTTTTGTTCAGGAACTCACACTGCTTACAATGATGTGAATATCTTACTTATAGCTTCGCGACGGGAAATCTTGCGGGTTTACCTTTTCTGGAAATAAAAATTATTTTCAAATCTTTAATTTGGGACAAATCTGATATCTTGCCTTTTTTTGTCCGACCGCTTAAAAAATTGGCAAAATAATAGGTATGCATTTACAATTAACTCTACCATCCATAAAAAAAATTTCATTTTTTCATGCGGTAATCCAGCATTGGGCGAAAAAAAGGCAAGGTATAAAATATGTCCAGCCTTAAGGATCAGCATATTATTCCGAAACACTTTGTTTAATAAATGGAATATCAAACTTTCTTTTGAACGAAGATTCATTTTATTTACTTAATCTGCTATAATAGTTTTTTCTTTTTCAGGAGTATCATAGTTCAAAAAACTGGAACAATCGGAACAACAATTCCAACTCGAGGTTCTATAATAGTAATAAACAATTTTATAACAACAAAAATGGACATCGACATAGATATAACTTTCATCATAAAAACTACCACAATAAACACTCTCGGATGTGATTCAAATAAGCTTTATAACGATATTCAGTAATTATCTAGAAACTGGAAAATACACACAAAAGTGGCGAAATTGTTTTTCCTATTGATTGATTTCCATGTACAAATGAAAATATCCCTGTTTATTTATTTCCCGTACCATATCATTTGAATTGGTAATATTTCCTGGACTTATGAATAAGATTTGATTATATGACATGAAATATATTTATAATTTTTTTTTTCTATTTTCTCGGAAAAGTATAATTGTTACCTAGATTTTTTGAAAGATTATGTTAATTCTTTAACTTTTATTATTACTATTTCTTTATGAATAGACGTGGAAGAGTTAAGTAGGAATATGGGATTGGAATTTCAAATTTTGAAATTGTCAGTAATCTAAGCTGTATAATAGTATCGTAAGTAAGTGTTAAGTTATCTAGATAATTACTTTTGTATATTCTATAGATAAGTTTCATAGAACTTCTTGGTGTAGACTTGGAAGTCTGTTTTAATCGAAGGATGCTCTATTCTGTATGTATATTTTGCAGATAAGTTAGTATGTTTCATTTTTCAATGTTATTGTGAGAGTATTTGTTTGAATTGAAAGATGTTCAATTTTAAATTATAAGCTGAACTTTTGGACCTCAAAAACAATCGTAGAGTAGTGAATATAGCAAAAATTGTTGAAATAACTGAATTATATTTATTTTTTGCATTTAGCATCATTTTGTATATTTTATGTTCCTAAGGAAATGTACATAATTTTTTAAGTCATTCACACAATACAATATATTATCATGAGATGATTATAATTACATATTTCTTTATTACTCCTGATTTTTATTGTAGTTGATTTTTGTGAATGTATTATCTAAGTATACTTAAGATGTTTACGGTTTCAAAGATACATTTATTCCATAGGGACATTTATTGAAATCTATTATACTATCCATAAGATAACTTCTCTGTATGGGCTGACTGAAGGCATCCAGAAGTCTCTGAACAACAAAGAAATCGCATTGTGCGCTTTCCTAGAGATATTTGGGGCCTTTGACAACACAACACAAGTGTCTGTCAGAGAGGCACTTGTAAGGCGAGGAGTAAACGATACCATTATAAAATGGTTGTGTGAGGTGCTCTCGACGAGGACAGCTGAGACATTGGTGGGCAGTCAGACCATCTCTGTTAAAACTACTCAACACCTCAAAGAGGAGTATTATCCCCCCTCCTATGGAGCCTGGTAGTGGATGAACTACTGCGCAGGCTTACAGAGCTTGGCTTCGAATGCATAGGATATGCCGATGACATAGTCCTAATAGTAAGAGGCAAATTCGAGGATGTCCTCTGTGAGTTGTTGCAGAGGGGCCTCAGAATTATTGAGCAGTGGTGCTTATCAGTGGGTCTCAAAATCAACCCAGCAAAGACCACAGTAATTCCCTTTACTCGGAAGAGAAACCTTCCAGCTATGAAGTCCATTTCGGTAAATGGAGTTGTTGTAGGATGGAAGTCTGAAGTCAAATATCTGGGAATCACCCTAGTTAGTAAGCTTCTGTGGAATGAGCATGTTAAAATTACTGCTAGTAAAGCGATAAGGGCTTTAATGGTGTGCAAAAGACTATCCGGCAAAACTTGGGGGTGTAACCCTAAAATACTGAGATGGATGTACATCATGATTGTAAGACCGATAATAACATACGGGGCAGTAGTTTGGTTTGCTAAAGCAGGGCAGACAAGCACGAGGAAAATACTCGACAAGGTACAAAGGCTTGCCTGTGTTTTCATCACTGGGGCTATGAGAACATGCCCGACTAGAGCACTTGAGGTCATCATAGATCTCAGTCCTCTACATCTAGTGATCAAAAGGGTAGCCCATGAAGCTATCCTTAGAATCTCTAGGGAAGGTACAGGGAATGAGAGAATCAAAAGTCAGAGAGCTTGGTCCTCCCTGAACAAGTACATCTCATTAGCGAACCTACCTAGTGATGTTATGATTAAAAAAGTAAGCATCGAGAAGAACTTTGACTCAATGCTATGTAAAAGGGAAGAATGGGAAAAGGAATACACTACCCAAAACTTCAAAGCAAATACCGTTAAATGGTATACAGATGGTTCTAAAACCACGACGGGGGCCGGCGCTGGAGTATACGGGCCTAAAACTAAATGTACACTATCGCTAGGCTCCTACTCGAGTTTTCAGGCAGAAATACTTGCTATCGAAAGATGCATAGACATAAACCTGGAAAGAAACTATCAAGGGTGTGACATAGTGATCCATTCTGATAGTCGGGCTGCTATTTAAGCACTGAACTCTTATGTCATCGACTCAAAGCTGATATGGGAGTGCCGAAGGAAACTCAATGAAGTAGGCAAGAATAACAAGGTCTCCTTAGTCTGGGTTCCTGGGCACTCAGGAATCAAAGGAAATGAAGAGGCCAACACTCTAGCCAGAAAGGGAGCACAAACGCTACCTACTGGCCCAGAACCTTTCTGTGGTATAGGCAAATGTACCTATAAGAAAGAGTTTTTGGAGAACGAACAAAATGAAAGAGGGGCACTCTGGAGGAATTCTCCAGGAATGGAACACTCTAAAAAGTTCCTTCGGAACTGTGAAATTGCTAGATCCAAAAATCATCTGGATCTCAGTAAGAATAAGTTACGCCTCCTCACTGGTTTCCTCACAGGACACTGTCGCCTAAGGAAGCACATGATGAGAATGGGCTTATCAGAAACTGACGAGTGCAGATTTTGTGGGGAGGAGGAGGAAACCCCTGTTCACCTGATCACAGAATGCCTCGCCATTGTGAGCCTGCGCAAAAGATACCTTGGACAGGAGCATTATAGGAGGAATGAGAACCTAGCCTCCTTGAAGCCCTCACAGATATTAGAATTCATCAGTGCTCTAGAGCTGGAGGGCGAGCTGTAGGTTGCGAAAACAGCTTTGACAAGGGGGCACAATAGACCTTAAGGTCGCAGTGGAACGTAACCCCTTACCAACTATAACTATATCCATAAGATTACTGAAAAAATTCAATCGCCGTCAAAAATTTCCAATTTTCAACGATGAATCGATAATTTTAATTCGGTTTCACGTACTGGCTGTTTGAACTACCGAAACTTCGCAGCGTTCCGTGAATATGAACTTTCTCATGCACTCTACCAAGCCAATGGGCAGCATTGGGCGTATGCATTATTATAGAATCCTCCGTGGTCATAAACCTTCAGGTCGGCAGGCTACGTTAAACAAATCCCCCTTTGTTGTAGCGATCTACCGTGCGTCTCGAATTTAGAAAGTGATGGCATACATGGTCATCTTGAATCGAAACAAATTGAGAAAAACATAAAAGTATGATATTTGGTGTTTGGAGATCTGCATAATCGGTCCAATAGTTTCGGAGTTACGCCTATAAAGCTTTAGTCTTATTTCCCCACTAACTTCGAAAATAAATACTATTGATCAAAAGCTTCTGACTTTCCTCAAAAATATAATAAAAATACCATAACTTTCGAAGGAATCACTAATTTTATTCATCAGTCAAATGGGAAAACATCCAATTGGTATCCTAGCCTGTAATTATAAAGGCAATCTGAAGCTAGGCATGAGAGTGAGTGGTAAAACCATTGTATAAAGAGGGTCTTTAAACAATGGTAGAACTGGGTAAAAAAACAGACTTGAAAAACTATGGAGTGTCTTATAATGTGGCAACAAAGGTCAAATCCATTGACCCTTAGGTGTATCCATTCAAAAGTTTATTTTCCGATATTTTCAAAAATTCAGATTCGATCAAGTTGAAATTTAGTATCTTGAACTCTTTTTGTTTCTCAGCTAAAAAGACATCGTAATTTTAAATTGCCAAGGAATTAAAATGATAAAACCTAATCATTCAGAAAAATGTGGAAGGTACATCTTATTAATGCTCTTAAGAATTCTGCAAATTGTTATTAGGTGCGCAACTAAGTTCTCGCTGTTTGTAAGTAGATGGCTCTAGCAGTAAGAGCTAGTCGATTTTGACATATCCAAAACGTCATGAACCAAGCTTAGACATATGGTAAACAAACCGCCGCGACACATAAGTGATTTTGTTTTCGCATTATATACTTCTGGTTAAGTGAAAATGTCGAATTTCGTGCCAAACAATCGTCATTTGCGGGAAGTGTTGATTTTCTTTTTTCATTCGAAAAAAACGGCAGCTCAAGCGCATCGAGAGCTCCAAAAAGTGTACGGAAACGCTGCTCTAAGCGAAACAACATGCCGTGATTGGTTCCGTCGCTTCAAAGACGGTGATTTCGATGTTGACGACCGTCCACGTGAAGGAAGACCCAAAACCTTCGAAGACGCTGAATTGGAGGCATTGCTCGATGAGGATTCGTGCCAAACTCAAGAAGAGCTTGCTGCAGAATTAGGAGTTACCCGTCAAGCCATTTCCAAGCGATTGCATGCATTGGGGATGATTCAGAAGCAAGGAACTTGGGTTCCTTATGAGTTGAAGCCAAGAGACGTTGAGCGTCGTTTTTTCGCCTGTGAACAACTGCTCCAGCGGCAAGAAAGGAAGGGTTTTCTTCATCGCATCGTGACGGGTGATGAAAAATGGATTCATTACAGCAACCCAAAGAGGAGAAAATCTTGGGGACTACCCGGGCATGCTTCTACGTCGTCGGCTCGGCCGAACATTCACGCTGCGAAGGTTATGCTGTGCATTTGGTGGGACCAGGTCGGTGTTAATTATTATGAGCTGTTGAAACCGAGCGAAACCATCACTGAGGAACGTTATCGAACTCAATTGATGAGATTGAGCCGAGCACTGCGCGAAAAACGGCCACAATACGAGCAAAGGCACGAAAAAGTGATTTTACTGCATGACAACGCTCGGCCTCACGTTGCCAAACCTGTTAAAACCTACTTGGGCACGCTCAAATGGGAAGTTCTACCCCACCCGCCATATTCCCCAGATATTGCGCCGTCCGATTTTTACTTGTTCCGTTCGATGGCACATGGCCTGGCTGATCAACAGTTCCACTCATATGAAGACATCAAAAAATGGCTTGATTCGTGGATAGCCTCAAAAGACGAACACTTCTGGCGTCAAGGTATTCGAGCTCTACCAGAAAGATGGGAAAAAGTTGTGTCTAGCGATGGGCAATACTTTGAATGATTCATTTGTAACCATTTTTTTATAATAAAGTTATATTTTCATCGAAAAAACAGCGAGAACTTAGTTGCGCACCTAATAACATCTATAAAAACCACATTCTTCTTTCAAAGAACTTATTTTGGACTATATTTACTTGTTTTTTGTTCCCTAGAACAAAGGTAACCTTGATAATTTTGAATATTCAAGTTTATGAACAAATAATATCAATTATAAACCCTGATATAACCTTGAAATACATGCATAATTATTTGCTCAAATTTAAATAAATCGCTAAAAACTCGAGAAATAGTTTTATTTGAAAAATATAAACATTAACTTAATTCTCTTCTTGTTCGTCCCTTTCTTCAACTACCTTTTTTTCATCGTCAATATTTTTTGTGTTGTCTTCATCAATAGTTTCTGATTCCTTCTCAATTGAAGCCTCCAATTCTTGATGTGTTGTCTCTTGCTGATCGCTTAAAGCTAAAAGATTATATTTTTTATACTTCAAGAAATTTGGTGCAACACCAATAAATGCAAATCCTCTTATAATTTCTACAATTATAGAAATATCTGCATCTTTCAAATTCACTTTATTATCTACGTTCATAGATGATACTTTTTCAGCCACTATTTTGATAACCTCATCTTTTGATAGGGAATTATTATTCCTATGATTGTAAATCACCGAAAATGTTCTTCCTTCGTTTTGGAAATACTTCTGTGCTAATGGTTCGAATGCTTTTTCAATATCCTTTACATAAGCTTTGCATGTCACTTCTATGGGTACCAATCTTATGAGGAATCTTGTTTGCTGTTGCTTCTTTTCATATATATCTTCAACTATATGCTGAGATATCTTGACAGGATCGTCAAAAGTAGTACGAATAAATATCAAATTTTTAGCCCCAGAATCACATACATTGAATTTGAATTTATGATTTGCATTGTCTGATTTCAAGGTATTGATTTCTTTCGATATTTCATCTGAGATATCAACATCTTCATTTTTTGGCTCGGTGGGCTCTTTACCATAGAGCTCATCAACAGCTTTATTGAGAATTTGATACGATTCCCTAATACAATCTTTTTCTCTATTATTACAACTGCATAGAAAACCTCTGAAGTTAATATCTATATTATTAGATTTTTTTCGAAGAGGTTTTGAATAATACTTATTTTTCGGTTTGACAATCTTTCCAGAACTCATTTCTATTCACTGCAAATGCAAATATATTGCTACAGAATTAAAAAAGAATAGTATATCAAATCAAGTCAAAACCAAATTTAACCTAACCTTAACCTAAAATCAATAGATCATAATCCTTGTCTATGGATTAAATGCACTACTTTCGCTAGATCTACTGTATTATTCGCAATATCCGAATTAATTAATATTTCTACACTTTCAAATGAAAGGAATGTTTTCTGAAAACAATTGAAAAATTGCACAACTGATCCACAAAAATTTCTTCGAACTATTTCAAATTTAAATGTAGCATGTTGTCAGTTCAGATTCAAACCAGAGTTTAAAGAGATTTGAACTACTTTCCTTATATAAAAATTAGCTCCTTCTTGCACATATGTCAATTTGTTATGTCATAACAGTAAAGTTTCGTCTGTAATTTGACAAAAAATTGTTAAATATTCTCATTAAATATGTGTGAATACGTTTTTATCATTTACTGACTTTTACATATTATAGAATTTCTTAATATATTGTAACTTAAAAATCTCTTAATATCAATGGTTAACAATGGGATTTGAACTGAATCGCTTTCAAGGGGATGTTGATGAAGAACTAATATGTCCAATATGTTCTGGAGTTCTAGAGGATCCTTTACAGGTGATTTTCATGCTGTTTCAATCAACCTTTATTCATATATGTTTCCTTGAAGGCACCGGCTTGTGAACATGCATTTTGTAAATGTTGTATAACAGAGTGGATTTCTAGACAACCAACTTGTCCAGTAGACAGGCAAAATGTTACATCTGCACAACTTCGCCAAGTTCCTCGTATTTTGAGAAACTTATTATCAAGGTCAGTCATTTGTATGCGAGATTCTGTTTATAAAATTTGTAAAGATAGATTTTCCAAAACAGTTGTCAAATTTTCATCATGTCATCATAACTTTTCCATCTGATAATGTCTAAATATTTCGTTTATTCTTCCAGGCTTTGTATTAATTGTGATAATGCACCGTATGGCTGCACCCAAGTATTAAAATTAGACTCCCTCAACTCCCACTTGGAAGAATGTGAATATAATCCCAAACGACCACTTCCTTGTGAACAAGGATGTGGATTAATTATACCAAAAGATGAATTGAAAGATCATAACTGTGTCAAGGAATTAAGATCTCTTATACATACTCAAGAACAGAAAATTAAAGATTTCCAAAAAGAACTTACTGAGCAAAGATTTGTGATAAATGAACAAAAGCGAGAAATGCAGCTATTAAAGGTAGGGATTATAATGAATTTATTAACATTCCAACTTGATTTTGGTAAGATTTTGGAATCCACATTGCTGGTTTATTAGATTGTCCTGATCAACACTTCGGAATATTGTGTATTTAGAAGAGGAGCGGTAATCTATTCCTATATATAACTTTAATGTATGTACATATTATTAACCGCCTGTAACAAAAAGTATCAGGTCATGTTGTTTACATTATGCAATGCTTTTGAACCTCCAAGCTTTCATGCTTAAATAGTCCTTGCCGATTGCAAGTTACAATGTGAACATCTGGTACAATATTTTCTGAAACTTCTCTTAGTTTCAAAAATCTTTTCTTTTTGGCTATTGCAACTCAAGAACTCTGTGGAGTATTGCAAGCCAATTTTTCCAAACTCATTTATGATCACAGGATCAGGTATGTATTTAAGAAAAATGTGGCTAAGTAATTGGAGCTTGTTTATTACCTTCCCTTATATCAAGAAGTATATATTTCAATTGAAGTTGTGTCGTTTTGGCAAGTCAAAGTGTGCTATAAAATGTTAGTTCTAGAATTATATATTTATCTCTTCCCACTTTTTTTATGGCGATTAAAATGAACGGCAGCTATCGGGAAGCCCAAATTACGGTAATAGTAACTTCTTTAAGAATGCATTTGAGTCAGAAAGAGCCAGGTAATTGAAGCATGTGTGTCGTAATTTGACTCTCATCTAATTTCCAAATTTGAAATTGTCAGGAGCATTAGAGCCGTTCTACATTTATGTTTCGAGAATAAAAAACTTAATTAGCTTAATTAATTCTTTCTTTCTTGATCCTAATGTAATGTATTTTTATGTAGGTATTGATGTAAGATTAAAAAAACTCGAGAAAAGCCCAAAGTAAGAAGCTTTTGCTCGCTTGTTCAAATTTGTAAACAGACGAAACATCAAAATCTGACAGATAGTTTGTGAAATCTATATGGGAATAACACCTTAAACAATTTTAGTTCATTTATCAACCTAACCCATGCATTTGATTGGCGTCTTTGAGGTATTTTCCTTTGCAAGTTAAAGTGTGCTTATGCCAAAATTCTAAAACTACTGTAGTTGAGATGAAACTGCTCAACAAATAAGAACTGAATTGTTTCCAAAAGAAGTTTTTTATTGTTCAAACAAGTGGAAAGGGGAAAGATGTATTTCAGGTCCCACCAACATTTCATGTCCCACTTCACCTGCCAAAAATTTCGCTACTACATCTCAACAGTGTTTAATCTCCATTATTGATACTAAAAAAATCGGAATCTTGAAATAAAAAGTTCATAGTGGGTTCCACTAAACTTGTGTTAATGGTTATGGGTAAATTATTTGTGTATTCAATTTTTTTAAATTCATCATCAAATTCAAACTACAGAAGTTTCATAAACCCACCCTTAATCTTTCTGCAAAAACCTAACGATTTTGTTCAAACAATTTTGCATATATACCTCAATCGAACTTTTTGTTTGAAGGTAAGCTATCAGTGTGGGCTGGAGTTAAGCGCTTTTTATCCTTTACGCATTCATAATCCATATTTTTTCACTTCGTGGGTTGATTTACATAAACAATTCATTTATTTCCCCAACGTTTTTCACCAATTACTAATAACCTTATCTTTAAGTATTGTGGTTCGCAAGTTTTAATTCTTGTCGTAAATCTCTGTGCGTTTTGACAGGTAATTTTTCACTAACGCCAAGTCGGGTTCGATTGTGCATAAAGGGAAGGTGCTTGCATCGTTGAGGGTGTTAAGGGCCAGATGATTAGTGGAGCGCTGAATCTTCCGGGTGGTTGTCTGATTGAGGCCCGTTTTCATCGGCGATGAAGTAGGCCTGTTCTGGACCATCGTGACGAACAGTAACGTGTTCTGTTGTGGCTTGTGGTTTTTGAAAACGATTTCCATGTCTGGTTCCACTCGTAGGCTTGATTTGTTACAGTTGACCTCGTTAGTTTCTTGCAAATTCTGTAATGTCGTCATTTTCGATGCTTTCTGCCTTGTTTCAAGAAATTTGCCTGGTAATCGCAGTGGCTCGCCATAGAGTAGTTCTGCAGAAGTGGACGTTAGATCTTTTCGCCATGCTGATCTCATTCCGAGTAGGACTGTTGGTAGAGTTTCAGTCCATTGATCATTTTGGTGGCATTTGATCACTGCCTTCAGTTGCCGATATCTGCGTTCTACCCTTTGAATAAAGAACAGGAAAGAGCATAACGCTTTTCTACTTTGTATATCAGTGGAACATAGGCGCCCATATTGAAACTTATCACTCCGGTAAACCCGCAAGATTTCCCGTCGCGAAGCTATAAGTAAGATATTGACACCATTGTAAGCAGTGTGAGTTCCTGAACAAAAAATATGAAGGCCAACATAAGCGGTCTCTCTTTGTTTGGAAGATATGGGCCCCCAAAGTTCCAAATTGTTGCACTTTCAGATCCTTTTTTCCGCCATAAAAAGGATCTCTCACATCTCAAATCTAGTTCATAAATAATCTTTGAACCTTCAACCAACGAAAAGCGACACTTTCTTTCAAGAATATTCATTATTTAAAGGAAGAAAAGTGAAAATATTAGACAACCACCTAACCTATATTTCTACGAAATCCTTCTCAATGTTAAAGCGGAGCTTGGCAACAGCGTCTTTTCATCGCTGACCAACGTATTATGACCGAAGAGTAGTTGCTGGCGGGAAATATGAAATGATGGGCAGTTGAAGGATATGATTGTAAGGAAAATGCTTCTGTCACTGAAGAAGAGGTGTTTATTCTAAAATCAAAACAAAATCATTGAGAATATTTGTTTAAGGTGTCACTCTCAATATTTTCGTTTGAACTTTCTTTCCCCTTCAAAATAGGGAGGTTTTTATCTACTTCGTTTTTTGTCGTCTTCGAGATGGTCCCAGTTTAGAATGAGATTCAGGGTATTCCAATAAAATGGGTTATATAATAACCTCGATTTCATTGGAAGAATTCCAATAGGGCGCGACCTATCACATGAAAAAAATGTACATTGAAATATATATCAGGATGTATTCTCATTCTATTACTATGTGTTTCAACCTTGTGGATTTCATTAGAAACGAATTCTCCCATCGGAAGATTTAGAGTAAGTGCAGAGTAAGAACTAAGAACATATTTCATTTTTCTCGCAAGCAATAATCTCATTCACAAAAACGCACGATGGCACGATTCCGACCGATGGAATTCGCGCCATTGCCAAACTTCACTTTTAGACTGAGTCGAAATCAGAAGGAATAGAGGTTAAGTGGTTATCCAGTAATTTCATTGTTTTTTCATTAAATATTGATTATTCTTGAAAAAAAGTGTTGCTTATTGTTGGTTGAAGGTTCAAAGGTGGTTTGTGAACTATACAGATGAAGTGAGAGATCGTTTTTATGGTGGAAAAAGGGACCTGAAAACGAATCATTTTGGAAATTTGGGGGCCTATATCTTCCAAATTAAGGGAGACCGCCTATGTTCGATTTCACATTTTTTATTCAGAAAAACACACTGCGTATAATGATGTAAATATCTTTTCAATATCTCGGCGACGGGAAATCTTGCGGGTTTACCGAAACTCCAAGTATGACTCATGTTAGTTAGTTTCTTCAGACAAAGAAGTCTCAGAACAAGTTGTTCTCTCTTCAAAGTGAAAGGGAAGTCGGCCATATGCAACATCCATCCTAGACCCACTTTATGAGGCATTATGCTCCTTCCTTATGTTCTTTATTCAGAGGTTCTACCATCTCGTTTGCTGCTGGGTGGTTTGCAGGTGGTTAGTGCCAGTCAATTTATTCAGTTCTTCGAACAAGCATGACTCGAACTTCTTTCTTGATCCGTCATTACTCTGAGGGGGGTTCCAAATCGGGATATCCATTGTGAGTAGAATGCTTGAGCGACGGTGATTGCTTCTTGGTTCTGAAGAGGGATTGCTTCTGGCCATCGGATGAATCGGTCGACACAGGTAAAGGTAAGGCAATACCGGAAACCTTCAGAATGTAACATTATTATTATGTCTAAGTGGACGTGTTTGAATCTTCTAGGTGCTTGGGAAAACTGACCATGTGGGGCTGCTAAATGACGGGTGACCTTGGCTCGTTGAGAGGAGAGACAGCTTCTTGTCCATTTTCTGCAGTCGGAGTTGATTGAGGGCCAAACGAAGCGTTGTTTGGCTAGTTTGACTGTTGCATTGGTTCCTGGGAATGACGATAGACGATATCGAAGGCTGATCTACGAAATGGCTTCGTGGTGGAGGTTCTATCCAGTGGTGCGGAGGTATCACAATAGACAGCGAAGGTTGCGTAGCGGAGTGCGGTTGAAAGTTCGTCGACTCGTGAGAGGGCATCGACAACGCCTTCAGCGGAAATGAGGTAGCCTTGGAATTCGACTTCAGGCTGGCCGAAAACATACTTGGCTGGATTCAGTGTCATTGAGTATTCCTGGAATCTTGCAAAGACGATTTTGAGAAGTTGTATGTCGTAGATGTAGCTGAAGCAGAAGACAAGTCCTCGATGTACCTCGCCGATGAAGCGTTGCAGGATGCGGGCGTTGAGAGCTCAGTAGTCTCGCAACTGTCGGTGGACTTTTTCAATGCCAGGTGTAGTGAGGATGTCAGGGATTCCATGAGGAGGTCCCTGATTGTTTTATGACCGTGTTGTTGCATTCTGTGGCTTCTCCTCTGGTGGTGAGCTTAGTGGTTACGTCTCGGAGACGTTAGTTTCTCACGTCCACCAGTAGAGAGTAGAAGCTGAAGAAGTCTACTCCGATGATTGGCTTAGAGACATCTGCTACAACGAATCTATATGTCAAATTGCGGCGTAGTCCCAATATCATCGAGATGTTGATTATACCATACGTTACGATGGCTTCATCATTGGCTGCTTCAGGATGATTTCCTTCACCTCGGTTGCGAACTTCTCTGGTAGGGGCCCCTATTACGTGTCCGAACTTCGTTTTGTTCGAAGTCACATCTCCGTAAGTGTTGACACGTAGTTCTTCGCTGACGCCAGTCCGGGTTCGATCGTGCAGAAAGCGATGCATAGGCGAAGGCGATTCCGTCGTCGAAGGTGGTAAGGGGCAGATTCTTGGTGCGCTGAATCTTCTAGAATTTCTTCGTAGCGACAATGTTAACGATGAATGTAGTTGGAACAATGGTGTTAGCAAATGATTTTCAAGAGCGGACCGAAATATATTTATACGATTTATCGAAGATATGAATTTCGTGTTTCGACTACACTTTTCTCTTTTTTTCTTGATGGGGATGAATTCGCTACAGTATAATACAAGTTGCTTCAGAGGTGAAAATTTCATGGATATAATGAAACTGTGTTTTCGATTTGATCAGTTTTGAGACTTTGATAGGTGATGAGCAAAATTCCTTATAGCTATGTGTTATCCTTAGGCTTCATATTTTCATGGTTGTTGGGCGTTTATGGTCAGAAGAAAAATAACTGGTTTACAATATGGATTCAGGCAAACTACTACTTTTCTTGCTTGAATAGACAGCTGATCTGCTATTTTCTCATTTGAACATGTGCGATGCTGATTTATTATCTTTTATAATACTAATCTGCTTCCAAGTGCTGATCATGACTCAATAAACAGAAGATTCCAGGTTTGATAGTACAAATCAATAGGATTTAATGAGTCATTCAGATAATGAATTTTAGGTAGATTTTTTTGGTCAGTGTATTGTGTGTTTGAAGAGATTTCTCTGTTCTTGATGGGGATGAATTCGCTACAGTATAATAGAAGTTGCTTCAGAGGTGAAAATTTTTTGGATATAATGAAACTGTGTTTTCGATTTGACCAGTTTGTGACTTTGATAGGTGATGAGCAAAATCCCTTATAGCTATGTGTTATCCTCATAGGCTTCATATTTTCATGGTTGTTGACTGTTTATGGTCAGAAGAAAAATAACTGGTTTACAATATGGATTCAGGCAAACTACTACTTTTCGTGCTTGCATAGACAGCTGATCTGCTATTTTCTCATTTGAACATGTTTGATGCTGAATTATTATCTTTTATAATACTAATCTGCTTCCAAGTGCTGATCATGACTCAATAAACAGAAGATTCCGTGTTTAATTGTACAATTCAAAAGGATTCAATGAGCAATTCAGATAATGAATTTTAAGTAGATTCTTTTGGTCAGTGTAGTGTGTGTTTGAAGAGGTAAGTAACCAATATTTTGGTATACTTGCCCCTAATCCCGAGTTGATTGAAGAAAAAAATAAATTACTCTTTTCTGTTGTAGAAACACTGTGGCTGTCCCAATAAGCTTGTTAAAGTGAGTATTGCTGTTCCTTCCGCTTTTTCCTAATTTCAGTAATCTGGAGTGAACTTCGAACAACTGAAATATCTTGGAAAATATCTTACTTTTGATGAGAGTCATGTTCTTACAAATAAAATATCAAATACAATATTTCCCTATCTTTCCTTGAGGCAAAATCAAAGAGCAGCAATGCTCATGAAACAATTTTGCTTATTATTTTATATTTACCAGACATTCAATCTGTATTTCCTCCAAGGAAATTATTGACTGTTCATATCAGCCATATTTTGGTTGATTAATCTACTCAGATTGTATTATATCGACTCCTAACAGTTTTTACAGTAACCAAACCATTAGATTAACATGATGATTAATCGTCAGGTGGATGTTATCATATTAACACCTACAATTTTTCAAAACAAGCACAGGTTTAAAAAGCAAATACGAAAATATTATCATGAAGTTTTACCTTATCTTACTACTTCATTAGACCGTATAGCGAAAATTAAAGAACTTTTGTCAAATCAAGAAATACTTCTAATTTTTATTTCATTTTTAATAGTCCTTTGGATATTGGGAGTAAAAACCCAGAACAAAAAACCTTAATAACTTGTGTGACCAAACAGTAAAATTTGAATTTGTTAAGGTGTCAAAGACATAAATTCTGGATTAAAAATGAGCTGAGCTTTTCAACAATTGGTAGTTCTTTGGATACATTCGAACTGCATTGTCCAAGACAGTGCAGTTCGAATTGTCTTGGACAATTTAGAACAGGAATATTCTCATTTGAAAATTCATGCTACTTTGTATATTTAGGTTAGGTTAGATTTCTTTGTAATCACACGCAACAGTGGCGCGGTGTTCCATATCTCTATATAGGAAACAGAAAAAAAAACAATTTTTCTGTATGTTACCTTATCGCTCGAACTCTAGAAAATAAAAGGTAATTTTTTTTTTTGAAAAACACTTCTACTGCAGAAATATCAAAAAAAATTGTGAGTGTCTGTTGGCACCTTTTTTTTTCATAAGGATTCAAGTAAGTCTAAAACCGTTGAGTTTTCAGCCAAGATATGGTACATTGTTGTAAATGTGGCTGAATAAGCTATCTGATGATATACTAGGTGTGTCATTGGTAGACTGCTTCCGGTATAAATGGAAGTTACAGAGGTGTGAAAATATTTTGAGGAGAAGGTTAACTGTCAAAAAATCTTCATGCAAATTTTCATCACAAGCACAAGTTTTCCATAAACGTCTAATAGACCATCGCGGTGAATCAGCCTGTATATATTCGTTCAGTTTATGGTGTAGCAAAGTAGTGCAAGCAATTAAATATAGGCCTGTTAATTGAGAACCATACCTGGAGATGCAAAATGTCCTTTTTCTTGAGCGTAAACTCACCCTCCTGAATGGATTATCGAAGAAAGTAGTTACATATTTTATGATTAATTGTTACAGGAATTCATTAGGGCAATTCGGATATCGAATCCATCTATGAGGGCCATCGCAGATGCAATGGAAAGGGACGAGGTAGTCCGTTGGAGTAATACGCTTCAGAGAGCAAGGGTTAACCGATGGGGTGGAATGATTTCAACACCAGATGAAGTATTACAGGTGAGTTTTCCTTAGTTCTCCTAGTTTGTAGTGCGGAGTCAGGAACCATTTACAATAATTCATAATTGCAAAGCTTATTACTATTTTCGAGGTACTTTTTTCAAATTTGAGAAATAAACAGTTCTGATAGTGGAATTTATGATGATACCCAGAGAAAGTTTTCAAAAAGAGACTACAAATAATTGAAGATTAGTTGATTTTCTTGGAACATCCTCAGTATCAGTTGTCTAAGGATTCCTTTGGGGGGCAATGAATGACCCTCAAATATCATTTAAAATCTGCATTAGTCCTTTAATTTAACCTCAAAATTGCATTTGAAAGAGTAACAACGATGTGAACAGTGTGAAACACTGTGGAAACGAACTGAACTAGCGCCTATCTCCTAAAAATCGAATGGTTCTTGATACTGGAAATGTCGCAAGTCAGGTTGATTTTTATGATGTGAAACCACCATTATATAGGGTGTTTCAAAAAAAGGTGAACCCGTCTCTAGGATAGGTAGAAAAGTGAAAAATAATTGGGGTTTGCTCTCTAAAAAATTTTCGAAACGCCATCCGTTTTCAAGATTCAGGGCAGGGCGTTGAAGGAAAACAATTATACACAAGAAAAGAAAGCCCTCAATCCCAATATTTTAAAATGTATCTGTTTCATGGATGAGGTCTCATTTACCCTACAAACAAATTTTGATGCACATAATGCATTAATAGTAATAATAATTAATAACTTTACACCAGCATCGGTTATTACTTCATAAAATTAGAATAAAAATATTCCGAGAACGGTACAGAGTATCTTATCTTACCAAGAGTCATTTTTTGATCTAAAATTTAATGAAGTTTAAGTTCACTTGAAATTTTGATTAATAAATCTACCTTGAAAAAGATATGTTCAATACTACTTGGTACAAACCGTCTTACTAGCGCCCTCTATGAGAGCCAGATATAAAAACAAATTCATAGAATGTATCAGCTTTCAAAAAATATTCGTATAAAATTTCATCAGAATGTATTCAGTAGTTTCGGCAGAATCGTGAAAAATGTGTAAATTTTTTTTTCTCAACGACCCTGTATCTTGAAAACGGATTATTTTCAGTTTTCTACTTATTCTAGAGACGGGGTTAACCTTTTTTTTGAAACACCCTGTATATATGGGATATTTCGATCAAAGATCCTAGCTTCGATTGAGCATCAATGATGGATTCATTTTTTGCGCGCATGTTCTAGGGGAACAGCATGCTATCGTGAAATGTCTGTAATTTTCGAAATCTGAGACGAAAATGACCTTAAACGATTAGGTTGGACTCATTGATGACGAATCTGGCGTCAAAATCGGGCGTACGGAGGATTCTATCGACTTAAAAATTTCAGGGTTGGTTGTAGGTAACCCTTAATTATTTTTGTACCTTCCAACGATATGTCCTCACGAAATTGTACCTACATAAACTTTCGCGCACTAATTTTCACGTGCTTCTTCTTGCGTTATCGTTTTGTTACAATGTCTGTAATTTTTCTAATTTGGGGCTGAAATTGGTGTCAAACGACTAGGTTTGACTCACTGATGAGGAATCTGTGGTCAAATTTGATTCTGTCCGTCCAGCCGACCGTACGTGTGTGCTCTAACTTTCGAAAGAAAGGACCTACAGTCTTGAAATTTTCTGGTTAGGTTTCGATCCCGAATATCTCGGTAAAGTTCGTTTATGAACAGCTGAATCCGACTGATAGTTTCAGTGTTATAGCAATCTGAATTTTTTTCTTTCAAATATCAAGAACTAATTATCTGATCGGATTGTGATTTGACTCGTAGTTGAAAAGTTTCGTATCGATCGTATCAATGAAAAATTCAAAAAAAAATCATAGTAACTCAATTTCTCCTAAATACGCATCTATTAATTAACAACACATCACTATAGGCGATATGGCTAGATGAGTTAAGAAGGGGACATCTCATTCTAGATATTGGCGGCTGTGGGGTCAATACTAGCAGTGTAAAAATAATTTTGTATTTGATTAAATCTATTTCATTTTTTTAACTCTGAATTGAATTCTTTGAACAATTATTGAACACATTAAATTTTTCTACGTGTTTATTCATGCAATACTTGCGAAAATTGGGAATATCGCTTGAGTATACGACCTGCGCGTGTTTGTAACTTTGTTTTCTCAATATGTAACTCGAAGAATACCTCTGGGATTGAATTGTGAGTTGGGTTTGAAGTACTGACATGAAGACTGATGGAAAATTTCATTAGGAATGTATAACCAGAAAAATGATGAAAACCCTACAATTTTATGTACAGGCTGCTTCAGAATAAAATTTGATTTTGAGAAGAAACGTTCTGAAACTCTTTTCGCTACATTCTTTTATCGTAACATCTGATATTTCCATGAGATTTGTTAGAAGGCAGAGGCCTTGTGACAAATTAGCTCAAAGGAGCATCTGTAGCTATTTCTTGATGTTGAAGGTGTTTTAATATTGAAACCAGTGCCGCCTGTGAAGACAGTGTACATTTCTTTTCTGGAAAATTATTATGTATTCTTCTGCGTTTTCTTGAAATGAAAATTATTTTCACTGAGAACAATGCAAAATAATAAATAGAAATGACCAATTTGACTTCCTTCAGGCGAAACATGCGAAACAAATTATTTTTTGGAGACTATTGATTAAAATTGATGAAATCAGGCACAGACCGTGAAAGTATAAAATATTCAACAACAGTGTTCCTAATTTCAATTTGATTCGATGTTAATTTTTGGAGATATTGGAAAGAATATATCAACTTTCAATGTTATTTGACGTTTCGAGGTTATTTCGCCAATATCTGGATAAATACCGACGCGGTTAGACAGACCATAAACACAATAACTGCAAAAAAACAAGTGAGACACTCGATATTTGTAGGGTAGGTTTTCGCTTAAATCTCCTAGGTCGAATTTGTGAATGGATTAAATTCGCCCAATGATTCTGAGATGAAGGTAACCAATCAAAATGTTATTTTTCCAAGATTTCCGAGAACACAGATTGATGATGAGGTTCATGCAGAATGTCGTAAGGACCATATAGTAGTAAAGCTGAGTTTGGCGGGGTCAATATGTAAATGGGTGACAGCTTCGGCATATTCGGCAACGAATTCGAACAAGCGCGCGAAAGCTTCTGACCTGTCGTCAGTGCTTTCCTTGGTTTTATTTTTTTCGTTTTCGTCCATCCAAATTCGTCCCTTTCAGTGCTTTCAAAATTCGAAAAACATCATGTGAGTTCTTTGGATTTCCATTGACGAAAACAAAACGATAAAAAAGTCTACTGAAATGGTGACTTTCTTCTATGGATGTATTCATTAGCGTCCGTTGAATCATTGCGAAAAAAAGGGATGTTGTTTTAAGGTATATTATAAAGGGTTAATTGGCCAGCATGAACTCTACCATTCTCCATCAGTCAGTCGAACCTAAAATCGCAGACATTTGGGCAAAATGATGAAACTCTGTCCCAAAGAACATGCACACAAAATATTATGACTATTTCTGGCAAACATGTAAATATTCATTTAATCGATGTCAGAATATTTCTACACTATTTAGAGAATGATAAGGAGAACGCTCAATGAAATGGGATGTCCACCGCACATCTTGGATAATCTCATGGAAAATTGTCATGAAAGGAGATGGCCCCCAGGGTTGTGTTCCTTAGAAACAAGACAGAACAATCGCAGACAGTATGAGAACTATTTATGTAAAAGAGTGCCAGGTAAGCAAGCTGTTTTGGTACTTGCATGTGATAACACGCACATGGGCGAAGATATGATGGTGGAACCTGGTCTTGTTATGATATTCGCCCATGGCATTGAGTAGATATTATACCTGAATTTCTGCTGTGGAATATTTTCATACTTTTGAAGTTCCTCTTAATATTCCTATTAATCACTTGATTATCATTATTTTAATTTACCAGTGATTAATAAATATTCTGTAGAGCATCTGTGAATTCATTAAAAAAATGTCCTAATGAATGGACTAATGACATTGTTACATTACCAAATTTTTATGCATTTTATCTTCATTCTGCCAACTAATTTATTGAATTTTGAGATCTATTTATTTCTTAGCTTTTTAAGCGATACTATAAAGTTTAATTAAAATTTGATGAATCCGTTACCCAGTTTTTCACAGGACAAATAAGTGTTATGACATTTCAATCTGTCTTCTAATGGACACCTTGCAGGATTGATAATATTGACAAAATTATCACATATTGCCAACACTCTGGATCATGTAAGGTGATTGAGTTGTATGACTGTTGATGTTGAAAAGTACTTCTGAGTGCCAAAATAATAGCTGGAAAACATTTGTACAGTTCTCCATATACAGATGAAAAAACCTTGTGAACTCACGCTGCTCATATTGCAAATAATATATCTTGTGTGAGATAGGGATTTATTTTCTTGGGACTGGTTTCCCATGAGGATTGATGTTTGTATTGTCGATATTATTGATCCAGTACAGTACCCATTAGTCAATAATAAGTATGATAAATTCGTGAAACTGAAAAAAACCTCTGTATGCTGTTAATTAAAAATTCCACAAGCAATAATAGAGCTTTGGCAAATATTCAATTTACTTTATCCATTCTCTTGAAACTGATTGAAATCAGGCATTCTCTGTGATATTTACTTCTGAAATATAATGTGTTTATGGCTACACCAACAATGGGTTTTCTTTACTAAATTATTGAATAAATACTCGAAGCAGATCCGTCATTAGAGATTTTTTCTATTTGCGTCATTTTCTTTCGAATTTGCCATATTATATGGACTAAGAAATGTTGATCTTACAGGGCAGGCATATCAATTACAATAAAGTCTATTCAATAGTTTTTCCAGTTTTTCATTCGACTCAGATACATATTTTAATCATGAAACTTTCATAAATCATGTATATAAGTGAAATTGAGGAAGTTTAAGCAACAGCTGAAGACTTCTTGTATGTAAATATCGTGTATCTAATTTTTTACATAACTAATTTTTGAACTTGATTTTTTAGATCCTTTATACCTGGGTTGATCATAGTATATTGAATTCCATGATTTTTGAATAGCATAGTTCAAGGTTATGAGCTAAATAATAGTTTTGTATATGAAAATCTCAAACAATATGGATTATTGACTCGAAATTTCGAAGATTTATTCTTTCGAAAATATTGTAAAAAATTAATTTACGAGTGTGTATTTTCTATGATTGTTTGAAATCATTATTCATGATGTGATCAATTCGTTTTAATAATTTAAGTGATTTTAAGGATTAATTCATATCCTTAAACTGGGATGGTACAGTTTTGTGAAGAGAGCATACGAATGTGAGTTGTCCAATTCGAAAGTTTTGAAGTTGTTGCCTCTGAATGTTATCGAATCATCTCTTCAAGTGTCCAAACTATTGGATATTTTTGGTTTCATATGAAGTAAATTTTTGGATACAGTATTGGGCAAATTATAACTTATTATTTAACTGTATGAAAGACTGAACAGATATGTCTTCAATAAAATACCATTGACTTTCAAGTATATCGTCTATAGTTCAAAATGTGTAGAATTTCGAAATTTATGGGAAAATATCCTTGGAATCTGATCTCATAATTTAGTTATTGGTTTTGTAGATCTAAAAATCCTAGTCAACTTTATTTTTGGTTTGAACGCTCATAATTGAAACTATTTTCTTATATCTGTAAATGTAAGTTGGGATATATTTTAGATAAGAAAAAATGGATATAAAACGGCAACCTTTTATCCCTCTTGTACCCTGACCTTCTTGAATATTGATTTGCTTTGAAATGTTTGCTTCTCATTCTTATTTTAAGAATGTATGCTATTATTTTGTGCTTCCATTTTATTCTCAAGTGATGTATTAAATTTTGTTAAAGGGGCATTGTTTGGGTATGTTACTGCCAATAAATATAATAATGTTTTAAGTGAACTCATACTTGTTTTGTTCAAAATATTTTGAGAACTCTTGGAGCAAGTTGGTCTTATCCATTACCACTTCTAATTTGCTCAAGTAACCCGTTAATTAAAGCAAAAAATTTTTCTTCAATCTTGAATTAAAACAACTTAGGATGCTTGTCAAACGTTATGATTAGAACCATGATATTCAAAAACTTTACTGTTGAGTAAAATGCTGGAATATTTTCAACTGATTTATAAACGCTATTCTCAGCATCTGATAACAGAAAAATAAAGAAAGAAGAAAATAAAAATTCACATGTGTTGAAAAAGAGGCGAATGTACAAATTACTTGATAATATTGGCCTTATGTGGAGTAGGTGAATTGAAATCTGCTATAATGAATACCTGTTTCATGCCAACACCAAAATATAAAACCCACCTATGATAGTAGAGTTGACGGGAAAATTGAAGAAAGAAGATACTAGTGCAGACCCATAAAATCCATTGGATATGAATGGATATTTGATTAATGTCTGTATTAAATTAACGTGAACAAAAAGTTTCAAGTGAAATTAATGTAGTGTCGGAAATATGTAATTAAGAAGAATCTGGAGAAGATAATATTCGAGAAGCAAAAAATGAAGTTTCTGGTTATTACATTGAGAGGTTTGAAAGTGGCATACACTCTCTCCACTTATGCCCGCACGCATAGTCCGATTTAGAACTGCTACCTGAGAAATTCTCCGCTGAGATAAGCTCAAGTATTGACTCATGCTTAGCAAGGGTCCTATCCATTAAACAAAGCTTCGGCAATTCTCGGCGAAGTTCATGGATATGTGTAAAATCTAGAATGTTTTTATGTTTGTCGCACTGAATTTTGCTATTATATGACAGTATCTCTTCAAGGTGTCAAAGAAGCCGCTCCATAAAACGAACCGTAATTCTGTTATATAAAATGCCGACAAAGTGTATGATTTATGGCATCTGTGTTGCTACCGAAAAAGAGGAGTGCCTACTAGCATGATGGTCATTAAGAACAGGGCCACTATGTATTAAGTTCTGCAATTACTATGATGAATTCGTAGAAAATCATTTTCATTTCCTGAGAGGAATATGTTTATCGAAATCATTTTCATTAAACGCTTTCGTATTTTCGGACACTTTAGATGAATGGAATTTTCAAATGTTAGGTTCGCTGAAATTATCGCACAAAACGATATTATCGTACATGCGGTATCCTACATAGTACAGAACACCAAGATTATATTACAAACAGCAACGCTGGGTTGTGAAAAGTCACAGAAAACGAATAATCTTCGCTATTTTGTGATTATGTCTTGCTTGAGCACGCCTCAAGGTACGTCGTTCGTAGACTTGGGCAAGCATGCCACCAAGCACTGGCGAAGTAGTGCTCGGCTGTCAAGAAACCAATATGGGTTGGATGCGTCGACTTAAGACGTTCTCAAGTACGGAGTATCGACTATGCGTACTCACAACGTCGTATATTCGAGGTTGATCGATCGTTAGAACGCTAACACGCGATCATATTCACCGATGGTGTAGGATCGGCGGCGCCCACGGCGTCGTCGAGTACAACGAGCCAACTCTGAAGACGACAAGACGAATCCCCAAGCCAAGAGGTCGTTCAGATATAGCAAGAATCGATCCCGCCACCGACCATCGGCGCCAAGCCTTTTGACTCATAGAAGCTCACAACGATATCGTTGCCACCTTTGACTAGACAAAATATGGCCTTAGAGGCGTTCAGGCATAATTCCACGGATGGTAGCTTCGCACCACCGCCCGCCTGAGCGAGTGCGTGAACCAAATGTCCGAACCTGCGGTTCCTTTCGTACTGAGCAGGATTACTATCGCAGCGATGAGTCATCAGTAGGGTGAAAAACGAACTTGTGCGCGCAGATTTGGTAAAATGAATACCCACCTTTACAATCTTAATTAACAAAGGTCCTGTATGTGTTCGTCCAAACGTTATTTCATTGTAACTTTTTGATATAATGAAGTTTTACGGTCATTGTCTAGTTGAAACTGGTGGAAACTTCCTGGTTACAATATTTGACGGATGAAACCCCTTTTACTCCTATAGAATCTATAGCAGAATTCTATGAGAAGAAATATAAAAGAGGCGCAAATTCCATAAAATAGAATATAAATAGCTGATATAACATGTTCCAGTGCTGCGCTGGAATATCCATATTCAGATTTTGTTCTGCTCTTAGATAGTTGGAGTAGGTTTTTAAGGAAGATGTTCTGTAATATTCCATACTCCTGTAGCCGGAACAAACTGAAAATTCAATAAGAAAATATAAAGAACTTTAGATTAAGCATATTTACCCTTTTTTCAATTTAACCTTCAATTGACTTTGATGATTGATACCAAATCCTAGTTTGAATGTGTAATTGCCCAATGAAATTGAGGTAGACTCCAGTTGATCATCAAGACTAATTTTTGATCTTGAATATTGAAAGTAGACTTCAGGGGCCATAAGTATTGTGTCATCCTGGTTTAGGTAATCGAGAAGAATATCCATGTTGGGAACTTTTCTCGTTAGTTTCTGTGTGAATATATGACTTTTATAGGTTTGGTGTATTTAAAAAAAAAATCCAAAATGCAGAATTCAGTAAACTTATATCGAAATATTTTTGTGTGGAAAATATACAGGTTGTGACATAATTCCAGGAAACATATTATGTACCTATACTTATAAAAACTTATTGATGAAACAATTATCATTATTATTATTTCATTTGGTCTTAAGTGTGAAAAATTATTACTTCCTCGGAGTGAAGACCGTTCATTCTACTAATTGAGTTTATCTCCTTAAAAAATATGAGGTAACTCACAAATTTTCCAAATGGAACTTCTGATAAGCACTCGTATTCAGCTAAACACACCAAAGTGGTGTAACTGGCAACACTTCTCAAATCTGGAGTTGTCTCACTTTGTAAGAGTACCGATGTTATAGCTGCTGTGAAGCCAGTGTATAAAAGGTATGCCATTACGTATCCAACGAGAAATATTAATTTACTGGCAAATCCATCAGGTGCATATCCTGAACCTAAGGAGAAAATAAGTTCATTATATTGAAATTAGCATAATTTACATTCGGCCTATTGTGACGAATATTGAAAAAAACTATTTAAAAGATGATATATCTTCTCAATATCTTTATAATAACTCAAAAAGAAGAAAGAAACTGTGAATTAGCATGAGACAGTTTTCACCGGAATCTGCAGCATATGGCAAAATAATAGGTTGCGGGATGTGGTTTTGGTATTGTCTAGCTGCTATGAAACCTTCTACATAACGAAAAAAGTTCTATTGCCTATTACAATGCCACCCCAAACCGTCACTATTCTACCTTGGTATATATATCCACCTCATGTACAGTATCTGAAAGAGCGAAATTATCGCGTCTCCATACTCTTCTTATTCTAGAATCTAGTGGAGTTATCAGATATTGTTATAAAATAATGATTGTGAACATTCGATATCTCAAAATAATCAACAATTTTTTAATTCCCTAGCTTTAATTCCAAGATAAGTCATTTTTGTGTAGATCTTCTGATGAAATGCTCGATTTTGTCTCCAACTGAATCTTGCGAGTGAGATTATTATCCCTGTGCGCAAGAAATACCAAGTATCAGTATAGTGCGTTAGATATTATGTAAAATTGGGGAATTAAATAAACTGCTCCACAAGAGTTAGGGATATCGCATTCAATCGTTTTCAAAAGTATGTAATCTTCGAGAAAATCGCTGTAAAATCATTTAGAACTCTATAGGTTTGTTCCAACACCCAGTTCTGTTACTGTCTTGAACTCATTCTGAACTGAATCAATTCACACGTCTTCGCTCATTCTAGTTCGGGACTAATTCTGAATAGATAGTTCGAAAGTGTTGGAAACGAATCATTCTTAGAAATTCCCTTGTCATAGCCTAAGGGCTGTTTGTCACCCGAAAATGCAGCCCGTCTCTGCCAGATGTGGTTTTATTGCCCCTTGCTGCATTCGAATGGCATGTAACAGATGACCGATTCAATTCCTCCTTCTCAGTTCTTGCCTAAACTCAAGAACTGAATTCACCGTTCTAGAACTGGTCTGACACAAATTCTTTTTACGTTGGAACACTTGGTTTGCAATTCCTAACCAGTTCGAAATTTGTTGGAACGCTAATATCGATATAAGCAAACTCCGCCCGATTCAGAACTAGTCCCAGAGTGTGTTGGAACAGACTTAATAACAACTTGAATCGATCCAATAAAAATCAGTCTGAGACATTTCGTCAATCTGGTCGCCTTATTTTTTCTGAACTTTGGTTCTTTGCATATGCTTCCTGAATGTTCTTATTTTAAAATGAAGGCAGTTTATCAACGGCTTCGATTTGAAACGAGTTTTCTGAAAATGCTAAGACGTAAATTAACAAACGCTGAGGCTAATAGGGCTATCGGAATGCTACAGGGTGGCCTAACTCAGGTTGTTGTAGCAGAAAGGCTCCAAGTCAGCCAAAGTGTGATATCTCGACTTTGGAATAGGTTCAGGGAGACAGGTTCCGTGTTGGAAAGACCAAGGCTTGGTGGACGACGAAAAACAACACATGCTCAGGATCGTTTCATCACCGTTTCGGCGAGAAGAAACCCTACATCTACGTGTAGAATGCTACGGAATACTCTTCAAAATGCAGATGGGGTCCAAGTTTCCATCGAAACCATCAGACGACGTTCGAGAGAGGTGAATCTAGGTTCTAGACGTCCATTAAGAGGAGTTCCATTAACACCTGACTATAAGCGTCAAAGACTGGAATGGGCAAGGCAACATATCAATTGGAACGATCAATGGCGTAGTGTCCTTTTCACTGATGAATCCAGATATGGACGATTTTCGGATTCTTGAAGAGGAAGGGTATGGACAATCTCACGCATACCTCGTAGTCGTCGCTATGTCCAAGAAGTCCATCCATTCCGAGGGGGTAGTGTTATGGTATGGGCCGGGATATGTTTCAACGGGCGCACAGATCTACACATTTGTCCTGGAAATATGACCGCCTTACACTATAGGCAGCATGTCATTGACAATGTTGTGCCAAATTTTCACGCTGCTATTGGTGAAACTTTTCAATTTCTAGACGATAACGCTAGACCGCACCGTGCAGCCATAGTTGAGAATGCGCGCGAGGAGCTTGGTATTCCACATTAACCAATACCTCCGCACTCACCAGATTTGAATTGCATAGAACATGCATAGGATATGCTCCAAAGAAGATTAGATAATCATCAACCTACCCCAGAATCCTTAAATGATCTGAGAGAGCTTCTGCCCGTTTATGGAACCAAATTCCTCAAGAAATGTTCAACAACCTCGTGTGTAGTATGCAAAGAAGATATCAAGCTGTTATTGATGCCCGTGGAGGCCATACATTGTATTGATAGTCTTAAAATGCTTGAATTCTCTGGAAATAAAATTTCGTTATTTTACTCGATTTTTCTTAACCACCCTGTATACGCTGCAGACCTACAAGCTAAAATTAATTTGCAACTTGAAATCATATTTATATGAATTTTCATCACAAAAATCTTATTCTACCTATATTTTTTTGGAATTTAAGTCAATATCCCCAACTCATGTGGAGCAGTTTATTTTAAGAACCTAGCCGAGAAGATCTTGCCAGCATTATTTTATTTCAGCTTCCCTCTAAAAAGCTGTTTTAATTAATAAATTATATTAGGAGATGTGAACCGTTCTCGAACATTTACAATTCTCTTGATGGCAATCCACTATTTCTGCAGAGAATGTGATCTGCTTCTGATATTTTATCCACATCATCATAATCTGTCTTCTTCAGGTTTAAAAACTCTCGCATCGCACTAAAAACCAGCCTTCTGTGAAGATAGTCCAGCATCAAATTGGAAATGTGTATCCAAAGTTTTTCGCTTCGTATTGTGGTGGCCTTTACTTGGTAGAAATCCATTGTAAACTCAATTAAAAGATACAAGTGTGGTTTATTTCTACTTTATTATAAACACATAACGCGTTTCACTACATTGAAGTTTCATCAGATGCTGAGTTGCAACTGTCTCAAGAAGTGTGTCTTGCAGTTTTACATAAACCAGTACAGGTACAGAGATATTTCCAAAGGGTCAATCATGGAAAAACCAAACCGGGCTCCTAGCTGAATAGGTCTAACAATGGTGAATTTGACAGTTAATAAATTCCCAGAATTTCTTAAACGGTTTATCTCTAGAGCCTCCAATAAATTTAACTTCCGCCCTTTGTTCTCTATGTGTAGAATCTTGAAATTTCCTTCGAATTCGTGTTTTTCTATTATGGAATTAGTTTTTCGAATATGGAATTACCAAAGGATAAATATATTTAAACTCCTGAATCATAAATTACTCAATCGCTCATTCCTCATCCCTACGAAATATTCTTATTTTGTGCCTAATTACCCATTTTAGTAAAATATAATTAACTCACCCTGTTGACATGCAGCCGCTATAGCCCACAGTGTGATCTCAACCCAGGACCAAGGTTCCAGGTTTCGATCAATTTTCGAGTATTGCAGGGTAGATATCCGTAAACATAAAGCAAGAGCAACCAACAAAACGAGAAATACCAACCATAGTGTTCCAGAGAAGGTAAGTATAAAAATGTCTTGTATAAAATGCAGTTTCTTCGCTTTGTAAAGCAGAGAGTACCTGAAAATGTAGGAAATAAGTTCCCCAGTAAAAGAAAAAAATGACACTCAGATCTTTCTTTGAAAATACAGGACCGCGCTGTAACGAAATCTCATTCCGAGCACCCTTATCCGTTATTCAATAAGGAAATTGAAATTTGGCTGGAATTGAGCGTGAATGTTGGAGCCTCAAGCATTGTATAAATATTATACAATGCCTCAAGCAGCAAAATTTTTCGACATATTACAAAAATAAAACATCCGTGTAAGGAGACTAATTCGATGTTTTTTCATAGCAGCGTTTGCTGTGAAAATCGTAATTTATTGTTTCATTAAGGGCCGGTATTATGAAAATATTTCGAAATCACCAACTGGTGGATAAGGTCTAATATTTTCAAAAATGACTGTTCACGCGCATCCTGATGAACGCGATATTTAACGTGCGATTCTTCTTTTGTAGATGACGTATTGAAGGGATTGGTATTTTTCGTTTGAATAGAAAATTAGTACCATCTTTAGCGTAAAATTTGCAGCGTGTTCTTTTATGTTCGCTAAATGATACAGTATCTTAATTCCTATGAAGATGCTTGCAGCACTTGAAGGTGCAATTGAAGTATTGCAATTATATTATTTCGTATCATTAAATAAAAAATTCCTTGACCTTGAACAATAAGTCATCAAGTCAAACTAATGTCTTTTCTGGTAGAAAAATTGATATTCTGGGAAATCACTTGGACCGCTTTCACTTTGATCATTCGTTCACGTGATTAAGGGCCGGTATTATAAAACTTGACTTTAATTTTAACTGGCAGTTTTGACAGATATGTCCCAATACAACTGTCAAAATTTCAGTTAAAGTTAAAGTTAACTTCCCGTTAAGTTTTATAATACCGGCCCTTAAGAAGATATTTGATCGAATTTGACGTCTCGTTGAGACTATGACAATGCACAGAATGCGACTTGTGTAGAATAAAAGCTATGTGTAGAATTCTATAGGACACAGAATCCCGCTGCAGGAGCAAAGCTCAATCGAGACTCGAGAGCGTATTGAAGGTATAGGAAAAATATAAACGGGATTGTAGTATGAAATGAAATGGCATTTTTGTCATGTAATATTATATTCAAAAATAAGTGAATTTTCAACTTACCTGCCAATATCGACTTGAAAATATTCAAATGTTTCCTTGCGGCTGTCGCAAAGTGTTACATCCAAATCAGAAATATTTACCTCCGTATTTGTGTTGAGTTCATACAATTCAACTCTGAAAATTGGAGAATATTACTATCGTTTAAATAGAGATCGAATAAACAAGTTGCGAGCTAAATTTTAATTCATAATAATATAGGTAGAATTTTTATAAATAATTCTATACTATACTAATTGTATAGGTATAATAAGGTGTGAGTCGTGACGAGGTTGAATTCGAAATGGAATAGAGCAGAGGATATTTCGATTATTTTGGAAGTTGCGAGATGGAGCAAGCAAGTGAAATAATGAACGTTATTTTTCGATGATTCCGAGTACTTTTGAAAATTTCCCAAACTCGAAACAGTAAGGGTTCGATCCCGTCCCTGCGCCATTTGCAACTTCAGATAATAGTTCTGATGCTGATACCTTTTACAACGTTTTATTGCACTAGCATCTAGATTGATCGTGCAAAAAGAGGATATACATTTCGCTAAGATAATAGAATACCTTTCGTTAAAATATTTTTGGGATGGAATCGAAATTCACTTTTGCAATTTCAGACTTGATCTTTGACTGAAGAGATGACTGCCTGTAAATTATTTGAGATTCGTGGGACTACATTAAATTTCTCTTTTGGCATTATTTCGCTCAAAATTCAACGTAGAATTCGATTATGCAAAAATATACATTAGATCATATGAGAAAATCGAAATTTTATCTGGTTAAACCGGAAGCCATAGAAACACATTAATTATTTCAGTCGATGAGGAATAATCTGTAGTATCAATTCAAAAAATTTCAATCCGATATCTTGAAAAATGTAGATTTTTTTTGGTGAACCTGATGCTCAATACTTCAACAAAACAACGGAAGGCATTAAACTAAATCCTGAACATTTGTCGATTTTAGACGTTCGTATATACTCACCTGATGTTGAGAAAATCAATCAAATTGTCCAAAACATCCACACTGAAACCTCCCAATCTAGATTGATTTCTGTCATGCAATTTATTACAATCGAAATTATCTTTATTATTCACACCAACCCTCGAGCTTTGAGTAATATTGTCAGTTTTATTCTCGATAAGAGCTTGATTCCTAGCAATATAATAAGTATACTCAACCCAGGTTGAGTTGGAATTGTCCAAGGCATCATAAAAAAAATTTATTGTATAACTTTTCACTGGCTTATGTTTTAGTAGATACTTTAGAGCATTTCTTCCACTCACAGAAACGAAGATACATGATAAAAGATAGATTTGCATGGGATACATTTTTAAGAATGGTGTTCAAGGATTTCAATAAACAGAGTTATCATCATAGAAATTCGGCTAGCGCAATTCCTAATGCCTGTGAATTTTAATGAAGTAAACATGTGAACAAAAGGCACTATCAATCAACTGAATATCGATGCTACTAAATAAATACCTACTGAGGGTGCAGTGAATTTCGTTATTTAAATAATGAGTGTGCAATATTGAATCATGAATTCGTAAGAAAATCGATACATGCTTTTTCGCAAATTATCATAATTGAAGAACAATATCCAGAACAGGTCATGCCATATGAGCTTTGGAAGTTCAGCTTGGAGTTTTTAGAATCGATCGCCGTAATTTAGACAATATATAAATATATATAAAATCTTGAGAATTTGCTCTAGGTATGTGAGTTCCTGCCCAGCAATAATTTTGGAACGTTTGGTGGTGCAAGTTTGATGAGAACCTATACTAGACAAAAAGTCAGGAAATGCACTGTCGTGAAGGCGACGCATGTATGAAAAGAAATTTCTCCACAGGTTTGAAGCTTCCAATCCTAGAAACCTCTCCAGAATTCTGATTTCGCAAATCCTACCACAGAACATCAAAATCCGACATGGTTCTGCACCGAAACGGATAGACAGTCAAATATTTGTGTACACAATTGTGCAGTGCCTATCTCGGTGTAAAAGTTTAAGGCTAGGTCCGCATAGACAGGCGGCTTGTTTAGCGCCTCGAAAGTAGCATAGTAAAACGAAAGTTCTAGAACGTTCGTTTCATTATGCTAATTGCTAGGATCTAGGCGCTAAGCAAGCCGCCTGCATATGCGTACGTCGCCATAAATATTCACTAGAGATGCCGGGGAAAACTATTCTGCCATCTATGCAAAAAATGTTTTGATGCTGTAGGTGTGAAGAAGGTAAAATAAAATTAGAAAAGTTTTTGAACATTATTATTTTAAGCTTTCTCCTAACCAAGGCCGCCAAGTCGTCAGCACTCATCATTTTTCAGAGCAGTTCATCGACTCTTAAGTAGGCACTGCACCGGTAAAACTTTACACCTTGATTTTGAATGCAACACAACCCTGATGCAAGAAATCGACTTTTATACTGACGGAAGAACTAAATATACCATCTACCCTCAAAATTCATTTTGTCTTTCCACAAGCACAGCATCATATTGTGTCATGGTAAGTGCTTGGTGCTCTGTTCTGTTCTCCCACTTAGATACTACAGCATGGGCAACAGGGATTTGTACTCCATTAGACAGTCGGTTGATCATGAAAGTTTGGTACATTCCACTCTGTATAATTGAATAATGTTTGATTCTTTTTCTGTCAGATATTAACGCAACGTCGACGATCTACATAAAGAAGTAGTAGTTACGAATGTAACAAAGTCAAACCATAGAGTCTTAAATATGTAGAACTTGTCGTCGCGCCGAATTATTTTGACTTTTGACCTTGAAGACTCTTCACAAGTGTCAACTTGATTCACTTCTAGTTACAAAATCTTCATAGACAAATATCAAGGCCTACCGAATTACTTAATATAAAAGTGAATGGAGTATACCTTATGAGTCCTAACTGATTTGTACATACTTGTATGATATGATGCAATTGGTCATTGAAAATTTCATACTAAAATCTCAAGAAACCAAGCACATATATAGAAAGATTCTTCTTATAATCAACAATTCTATCACACAGCAAAATGTGTTTCCCATAAAAAAGAAACAATAAGTAATCGGAAAACCAATGTTTATTTCTTGAAAATAATTGATTCACAAAATAATGTACTTGAGCTTCCATCAAAAGTTCTGACTCTTGTAGTTTTATGTAGTATTCGGATTTTTCGATGATTCAATAAATTCCAAGATCGCTCCCTAGTTCAGGATACCGATCTATTTCAAAATGATGGTCTGAACTTTTTACGTGGTTTTGGTGAATTTCTATGAGTTTATCTATTGAGTTAGAACTTGTTTCATTTTTCAAACGCTCAAGTATTATTTTTGTATCTACATATAATGGCCTTAATTTGTCCAATACTGCTTTCTCCCTTTTCAACTTATCCAAAAACATTTTTTCCTAAAACAGCCATTCAAATATAAGGAATATAATTCACTTATTATTTGATGATACGAGTCAAGTACTTACCCTAAAAAATTTTTGATACAAATGAGCAACTTTTTCTCGTAACAAACTTATTTCATCTTCTGTATAAGTTTTTTTCTTTGACTTTGGATAAATGGAAGCATTATCGGGTATTTCTAGAATATTTTGGAGTATTTTCTGTAAGAAAATAATTTCTAATACAATTCAACACTATATAGGTGATCTATTCACTTTGAAATCCACTAGGACCTCCATACATCTACTCATGTAAAAAGCTTTAACTTCTGCAACCTCTTTCGCAATGGCTAATTTTGAAGAAACATTTTCCTCTATTAAGGCTTCTTCAATTTGTTCGGTAAAATCATCGACACATCTTTTGATAGATTCTTCAACTGAAAAATTCATATTTTATTTTTTAAAGGGAGCAATATTGTCAAATACTCACGTGTACAATAAACTTCTGATGAACAAACTCCAAAAAAATATTTTTGGTGTTCTTCTTGCCTTAATTGGTTCATGTTCATGATCTCCAATTCTCAGATTCAAATTTCTATTTAATTTGATTTTGAAATCGAATCGAGTACCTTCGGCACTTTTCAGTTGACACTTGACAGCACAGAATTCAAATATGACAGTCGTTCAAGTCCAAATACTCAAAATGATCTGTGATTATTTCGAACATATGCCTGAAGATGACCCCAATTTCGAAGGGGTCGAAACATATGTAGCGTTAAATTTGCTAAATATATGCTTGGAGTGGACATGAAGAGTTCAGTTTCATAATTATACCTCCAATGAATATGATGGATGACAGATTGCCAAATACATAGAGCCATGATGTGAAAAACATGAATCAATTTCAAGCGATGGACCAAAAGCTGCGGTTATAGTTACGGTTATCCAAACTGACAGATTATTCCTTGTCTATATGTCAGTTTGGATAACCGAAACTATGACCGGAGCTTTTGGTCCATCGCTTGAAATCGATGATGGTGTGGAAGTGCTCATCTGAAAAATGACGCACAGAATATACAATTCTTTGTATTTTCTGCTAGCTCATTTTTCAGATGAGCTAAACCATAGACAAGATATACTCAAACCCTAGACCTAAAATTATAACATATTAGGTTCATGACAAAAACTTAATGCGATTCTGTGATTTCAAGCGATGGACCAAAAGCTCCGGTTAAAGTCACGGTTATCCCCATTGACAGATTTTCCTTTGCCTATATGTCAGTTTGGATAACCGTAACTATAACCGGAGCTTTTAGTCCATCGCTTGAAATCGCTTTAAGTTTTTGTATTCTGTGGTTTTTGTCATAGACAAGAATTTTAAGTCTATGGTTTGAGTATATCTTGTCTATGGTTGAGCGTTTAGCCATTCGAGGTCATTGACATTAGCAAAACTAGGTTGGAAATTGTTTTAAATGAAAATTACACATTTATTCAGAAGTATTCTCATTGGAATCCCGATAGGAGTAACTGTGATTGATTCACTTGGATATGTAGCGCGGGTAGATGGAATATCTATGCAACCAGCTCTGAATCCGGATCGCAATCAAACAGATTACGTATTCTTGAATAGGTGGGCTGTAAAGGGATATGAAGTACAAAGAGGTGATATTATTGCTTTGATATCACCCAAAGATCCATCCCTCAATATTATAAAGAGAGTAGTTGGGGTACAAGGTAGTCGAATGACTTTGTATCATCTTTCATGGTAGACTTTGAACCTACATATTTTTAGGAGACATAATTGAAACTATAGGATATAAGAATCTTATTGTGAGGATTCCAGAAGGTCATTGCTGGGTAGAGGGTGACCACACTGGTCATTCTATGGATTCAAATAATTTTGGACCTGTATCTCTTGGATTGGTCACTGCAAAAGCTTCATGTATAGTTTGGCCTCCCTCTCGTTGGCAGTTCCTGAATTCATCTCTTCCTGAATCGAGATTACCTTTAAACCTATCCCGTCCTACCCTGTTGCATTCTGCGTAACTATAGTGAAGTGATAAGAGAGTAATTCTTACTGTGTCTGGGTTGAATTTCAGAATACAACATGCGTGCAATCTCATTAGTCAGTCGTATTGAGTTTGAGTTCATGGGAAATGTCGCTAGAAATGCTGTTGTGTTAGGTGATTTGGACAATGATGGTTCTAATGAATTGGTTATCGGCAGTGATAATGGAAAGGTTGCTATTTTCAAGGTATTTCCTGATTTGAAGTTATTCAATGATGGGTTTCTCACATAATGGAATGTTTGATGAAATAATTCTCCATTTACTTATTTACATTGACTGTAATATTCAGACTTATCATTATTGGTCATGTTTCATTCAGGGGAATAGTTGAATTTATTATTTTGTAGCATTTTTTGCTGCTGTTTTCCAGTGAATATAATATTGATGTTGATTTACAGGGCCGAAAGAAATTTCAAGTGATTTCAAATTTGAGTTTTGTCAGTTGTATTGCTATAGGTGATATATTCAATGAGAAACAAAATAATTTAGTGATAGTCACTGCCGATGGTTGGTGTTACATATATAAGGCAACTCTGAGGAAAAAAGTAGTGGAATTTGAAGAAACGCCGGTTGAAGATGTAGATACTGTGAGTTCAATTTAAGTATTTCAGATTTCTGTAATCTTGGTAATTTAGCACTGAGAAAACTGAACGGAAAGTAAATATCCACAAAAAGTCTTCTCTGGAGATTCAACCTCTTTTGGGAGCTTGTCTGAGATAGATTGAAAATCGGCCATCTTTGGTCAGGCTTTACCTTATGTGCCCTTAAAACATTTGTAACGTCCTAAACAAAGAACTCTGATTTTCAGAGAAAGTGAAATTTCCTCACCCCTGCTCAGAGAATTCTTCATATAAATGTTATAGTGGAGCGTAAATACATGAATTAACATGTGTACAAGAGCTCCTGACTTACTGGTTTACTTGAATTTTCATTGTACTGCCACTATTCCAGGTTGATGGGCAGGTTTTTTCTGGTGAAAGCACAGATGGATTAAAAGATGACCAACATATTTCAACAAGCAAATTCATTAAGGATGCATTAGAAGATGATGATGAGATGATACTTAATTGTGTACATACACAGCGTATTCCCGCCAATTCTAAAGTGAGATTGAGTGATAAGATTTCCAAAGGAGATTCTGAATTTAAACTTACAGGATATTTTATTGGCTGATGTTAATGGGGACGGATCTATAGAAATGATCCTGGGACTAACTGATCGTGTAGTGAGATCCTATAGATGGATACCTAATATTGGAATAAGAAATAAATCGTTTAGTTCTAGCTCAAGTTCTGAAGAAAAAGAGAATAAAATGGAAAATTGTTTAGGTAATCTGTGTCTGTTACAAGGAAGATAATAATATTGAGTAGAGTACATATTTGAGTTTTATCCTTTGAACTGAAACAAATTAGTAGATTTCCTTAGTACTCATCTGTGTGTCCATATTGACTTTGATGTTTACAATATTAAAGTAATTCAATGGGATAGCTTAATACCTTGATCAGACCATTTTTCTCTGAAATATCTGACTATCAATGCACTTCTTTCTTCTGTATTCAAAGCAACAATCAATTTATTTCAGGTAATTTAGTAGCTTTGAACAAGTGGGAGTGTGCCAATCAGATAGGTTCTATCACATTGCATCATTCAGAAGATGGACAACCTTCATTGCTCATCGCTCAACCTGGAGGCACCTTCATGCGAATAAAATGTCAGAATGACATGAATAACCGCCAAGAATTAGAGAATTCGGAAACAAGCACAGTTAGTACATCGAGTGATTCAACTTCTAGTTCTCTTGTGGATTATCAATATTTAGGAATATCAAGAATGCGAAGTCAGAACATATCTACAGAAATTCTAGGAGATTTCAAAACCTTGAAATCAATGTCTGATAAGGACAAAATTGGAGATGGGGAATCGCCAAAGAATGATCAAGCAAGACCATATGCTTTAGCGACACTGGATGGAACAATCATGCTTGTCAAAAATGAGGTTATACTTTGGTGGGTTTCAAGTTTATGAATCATTAGTTACATCAAACTAGTTGCTATTTGTTAATACTTGAGGCAACAAATTTACCAGGAACTACCATTCTCTGCTCTCTCAATCGATAATTACCAACATGATGCAACAATATCATGTAAGATGTGGGGACTCACTGAAATGCTTTCCATTTGGGGTAGCTTAAAATCTTCAAGCCCTAAGCAGCTTATCTGTTGCTTTGAATACTAAAAAGAAAGCACCTGTTAAAAGGAACAGAGAGATTACTGCGTTGCCAAATTTGCGTATCTTACTCAATGAAATTTGTTAGTTCAAGATATGCAATAGTTCTGTGGTAGGTAAACCCGCAAGATTTCCTGTCGCCAAGATATTAAAAAGATATTTACATCATTGTACGCAGTGTGATTATCTGAATAAAAAATGTGAAATCTACCATAGGCGGTCTCCCTTAATTTGGAAGATATGGGCCCCCAATGTTCCAAAATGAGTCGTTTTCAGGTACCTTTTTCCACCATAAAAACGATCTCTCAGTTCATCTGTATGGTTCACACACCACCTTTGAACCTTCAACCAACAATAAGCAACACTTTTTTTCAAGAATAATCAATATTTAATGAAAAAATAATGAAATTACTGGACAACCACTTAACCTCTATTCCTTCCGATTTCGACTCGAGACTAAAAGTAAAAGTGAAGTTTGGCAATGGCGCAAATTTCATTGGTCGGAATCGTGCCATCGTGCGTATTCGTGAATGACAGGTTATTGCTGGCGAGAAAAATGAAATATGTTCTTAGTTCTTGCTGTTTACTGCGACACTCTTAATCTTCCAATAGGAGAATTCGTTTCTATTGAAATCTACAAGGTTGACACACATAGTAATGGAATGAGAATACACCCTGACATATATTTCAACGTTCATTTTTTTCATATGTGATAGGTCGCGCCCTTCCAAGATTTCCAATGAAATCGAGGTTATTATATAACCCATTTTATTGGAATACCCTGAATCTCATTCTAAACTGGGACCATCTCGAAGACACAACAAAAAACGAAGTAGATAACAACCTCCCTATTTTGAAGGGGATAGAAAGAAAGTTCAAACGAAAATATTGAGAGTGAAACCTTAAACAAATATTCTCAATGATTTTGTTTTGATGTTAGAATAACCACCTCTTCTTCAGTGACAGAAGCATTTTCCTTACAATCATATCCTTCAACTGTCCATCATTTCATATTTCCCGCCAGCAACTACCCTTCGGTCATAAAACGTTGGCCAGCGACGAAAAGACGCTGTTGCCAAGCTCCGCTTTAACATTGAGAAGTATTTCGTAGAAATATAGGTTAAGTTGTTGTCTAATATTTTCACTTTTCTTCCTTTAAATAATGAATATTCTTGAAAGAAAGTGTCTCTATTCGTTGGTTGAAGGTTCAAAGATGATTTATGAACTATATTTGAGAAGTGAGAGATCATTTTTATGGCGGAAAAAAGGATCTGAAAATGCAACAATTTGGAACTTTGGGGGCCCATATCTTCCAAACAAAGAGAGACCGCCTATGTTGGCCTGCATATTTTTTGTTCAGGAACTCACACTGCTTACAATGATGTGAATATCTTACTTATAGCTTCGCGACGGGAAATCTTGCGGGTTTACCCTGTGGTATTCCCAGTTATTTTCCTGCAGGAAGATTATAAATCGTCGTGTAAGGGTTCAAAAATTATTTGGGGATTATATCAAACCATTGAGAATTTCTCAATGGTTCGTATAGTAGAACTCCAACCCAAAGAATAGAGAAGTATGCCCACAGTTGCAACCTGCCATTTGGGTTCAGGAGTTCGGTTATGTATACCTGCCAATAAATGTATAATATTTGTAATATTCATAACATTCATGTGCTGTCCACGGAGAATTTTCGACCTGTAATATCTTTTTCATTTTATACATTATATCTTCAATGAGATGAACAAATCACTTAAATGGTATATACTTCAACTATAGGACTTAAAATTTCAAAACAAAGTTGTGCAGACTGTTTGCTAGGTAGCTTTAATCCTTTTTATGAGTTATGTTTTGGACCTGCTCAAGATTGAGCCTAATACCGACGTGAAAGCTGGACATCGCCTATGGGGCAAAAGGCCAATTTCATATGAGAATTTCGTTTTCATTCATCGCCCTCTGCAGGAATGAAAGAAAACTAGCGCCTATTCTGAATGTGTGTCACAGGCAAAGCTGAAAGAAAATTTGTATCCTGCCGATTATCCTAGACTCCGAGGAAACTCATCAGAGCTTGTGCAAGTAGAATATCGAATCCGAAAACCACAAGTATTTTAACCTTAGGTGTTGCATATGGAGGGGAGGCCTTTTATGGTAGATGGCCTATGACAAAGATAAGAGAGATTACGCTACAGAATTTCTAGATTCAGACCTTGTTTGTATTCTATTTCAGATGATTTTATACTTCTTTCACATTTATAAGTCAGTCGGTAGGTCATGGAAGTTTGACACCTACCACTATGTATAATTAAAATATTTTATGACTAATTTTCCTGTCAGATAACTACTCTGCTTTGTACGTTTTACATAAAGTTTGTAGCGATTACATATGTAACATTATGAAACCATTGGCTACTGAATAAAATAACAATATGTAGGAATTGAAAATGGCCCTCCGAATTATTTTGACCTTGGCATTTCACTAGTGCCAACCTTGCTCAGTTCTAGTTACAAAGACTTGAGACCTATTCTAAGGTCTACTGACTGACTGACTGACTTCATAAAAGTGAATGGATTATTCTCAATGAAATAATTACTAAAGAAACTCTCTCAGATCGAAAACTTGGTATTACGAATAATTTTCCAATCAAGATTTTCTTCTCAGTTGATTATATAAATTTTTGTAGGGCTATGGCCGTGGATCATCAAATTTTTGCTCTAACCAAATTAGATGTCACAGGTACCGGATCTGATGATATTGTAGTTTGTTCTTGGGATGGTCAAACATATATATTGGATCAAGACAAGAATTCTGTCCGATTTCATCTGGAGCAGCCTGTTCAAGCTTTCAATAGTGGTTATTATAATCTTGCCCCAAATGAACCTCCAGTAACATGTTTTGTCTATGTTACATTCAAAAATACGGTAAATACGGATACATATTAGATATTGTTGTATATTACATAATTGTTTTCAATATTTAGGTGATAATCTACTACGATATTCCCCTTAAGGGCCTGACTTGTAGGAAATTTGAACCGAATTTATCATCTTTAGCAACAAAATTGGAAGTAAATACCACGGACGACATGGACAAACAGTTGAAAGATTTGAACAAAAATGCGAAAAAGCCACTGGTTAGTTATTTATTGTATAATGCAAATTCTTGAAATTAATTACAATTGTGTAATTTTATTTTATACAAAATGATTCTCTATGAACTAAAAAATTTTAACATAAATTGTTTCAATTTTATACAAGAGATCATTCCCATTTTTCATCGAGGGACTCGCAATGTTCAGTTGGAGGAAAAATGTACATTAACTACAATATGAACAATAATAGTATCAGTAATATAGCTGAAAATAAAACTACATGACCAAGTAGCTTAGTGATTTTTACATTATGGAGTCCCTTTGAATTTTTTCAATTTTATAACTTGTTTCGTTCCTGAAGATTTGGAGAGGGAGAAATACAACAGGGTTTTTATATCCAAAACTTAACAAAATCCTGTTGCTCCCTATTACTAGTCACTCATTTTCTGTGATTCATTGAGTTTGTGTTATACAGAGTGTAACAGTCAAATGGAATAAATTCGATAACGAATAAATGAGGGCGTGTTGGGAAAAACGCTCGGACACGTCGATTTGTAATTTTAAATGCGCATATTTTTCAAGAAAATAATATTATATAGGGTGTTCCATGTGACCGTGGCAAATACCAACTTTCTTATTTCAAATGCAACCCCCTGTATATTATTTATTTTTTGGATTCTTCAGAGAATTCTAGATACAATTCATGCACAGTGTCCTATACCTATCTTCAACTATTTCGGAAATATTAAGTGTTTTCAGATTTAGTGCAAAAATCAACGTTTTAAATAAAAATTATTTTATTTCACAAATTCGGTACATTACACTTAAAACCTAATAAGTAATACGGATTATTTCTTAATAATAAAAAAAAAACAAAAAGAAACATTAATGTCAATGTTCAAAATGCTCGCCGCGAACGTCTTGGCAACATGCTAATCTGGTGTAGAATTGTCTTCTAACGTTACTCAACATTTCTGAAAACACTTAATATTTCCGAAAAAATTGAAGACAGGTATAGGACATTGTACATGAATTATGTCTAGAATTTTCTGAAGAATCCAAAAAATAAATAATATACAGGGGGTTACATTAGAAATAAGAAAGTTGGTATTGGCCACGGTCGCATGGAACACCCTATATAATTTTATTTTCTTGAAAACTATGCGCATTTAAAATTACAAATCGACGTGTCCGAGCGTTTTTCCTAACACCCCCTCATTTATTCGTTATCGAATTTATTCCATTTGGCTGTTACACTCTGTATGTATGCTTGTTTTTTCCATTCATATAAACCTGCTGCGTCTTGTGAATCTTCACCATGGTTCATATATCCTTTTAGCATTTTTGTTTTGCGTTGACATGATAAACCACCTTTGTTGGTTGTCGGGAAAGCAGAAATACCAAGTGCACTTACGTCAGTTCAGTTTGTAACGAGTGAATGAATGAATCAAAGAAGTGTTTTTGTTTCACTGCAGAAGTGATTCATGGAATATTTTTATTTTAAAATGAGATTTTCATTGTAAAAATGTACTTGTCAAATAAGTACGACTTCCTATTGATGCTCCAATGCATTTATCAATGAACTCACTATCATTGATAAGAATGTTTCCTCTCCTACAACTAATGAATCACAGTGCCGATATAAAAGTGAATTGAAAGTCGTAACTTTCACGACTAGTTTTTATACACTGCTTGTTGTGTGGAATGGGACGAAGGATGTTTGAATAATCCAAGGCAAACAGTTTGAAGTTTTTGTTAAAAAGTGTAATACATATAATACATACTTATCTCATTTGATGTCGTTTTGTTTTTTAATACATATATACATTCCATATTTCACAGAATTTCTTTTAATTTCAAGAATGCCTCATTAAAGAGATAGGCATTTGGATTCTCAAAAGTCCTACTATTTGTTTTTATAGATGCAGAACAAAAAACATCTTAGGCCTTACAGTTTACCATAATACTAACGATCACATAACATTTTACAAATTCATGGTCTTAAATATCTACGATATGTACATTTATGAATAACTAATGATATTCGATGAACTACATGATGCCTATTTGGCACTTTTGACTAGTTCTTACGATTTCTTAATCTTTAAATTCGTTTATTTATTGTGTTGGTCTGACAAGAAAAATATACATTCTATTTTGAATAAAATTCTATATATTTCAAATCATAGCAATCAGAGCTTCAACAACTTTTAAAATAATAAAAACTGTTTGTTATACAGAACCTTTCAGAACTATGTACATCTACAACCTTTGCTTTTTATCCTGCGGCCTAGTTCAACTGAAAGTTTCAATACAGGTATATTGTAAGTAACTTTTTTCATTAAGAGACCAAGGTAACTTATGAAAAAAATTATTTTTTTCTTCTGTCTAAAATATTGATAGGAAGATATCTTACAGAAAATCCATCATATCATTGGCCCCTTCATGAGACTTAAATCAAAAAAGTGAATAGTTTAGGATAAATAAAAAAAGGACTCAATTTTCTTCAGGTATTTGTATATCACTCGATAAAGCCTTCGTTCATTGCCCTAGAGAGAAAAGTTGTTTATGTATTCTCGAAAAACTCTGTACCTGTATTCTCGTTTTGAATATAAATATTTGTTTTGTTAAAAGTGATAAACTATTTTTAATCTTTTTTCACACAATAAATAAATAAATAATAAAAAATATGTACAGAAATTGAACAATTCCAAACGACATTTTTGCTAATGATGACTTTGTCATGTCCATTTATGTCAAAATATCGTTGCATGAGTAGGCCACCAGCAGAAGTACTACCATCAGTTCACAGCAATTGGAGAAATCTGGTTTCGCATATACTAATTGTTAAATGAGCTTGATTTTTGACTAGAAGGGTACAGTATGATAAACCAGAACACATCTTCTAGTCCGAAAGGACCATCGCTTTCTTTTGAACTGCCCTTCTCTCCTGTCTTCAAATATTTTGTTATTTCACAGAAATATTGAACATGAAGAAGTACATTATTGCAACAAACAATTGATAGTTTTGGAAAAATATACATGACTATTTTAACGACTGATCAGTCCACTCCTTAGTTATTGAGGTTCTGATTTCTGAAATCATAGAAAATACCTATATACAATATTAATTTCAGAACAGGGCTTTCCTCATGAAGGAGGATGATTGTTCTTATTCGTCTTTAAAACTAATATTGCTGAATTCTGTCAAGCGAGAATACTGCCATTTTCATTTTCTCTCCCAACCAGAATTGTACATCCACGTAGATTCGTCCCTAGTTTTGCTCCAGGATGATTCAATTGCATTCTCCTGGAAAAGGACATTGTATACTTTAGTTTTAGCCAAATGCTTATAGAAGGCATAAAATATAATTTGAGACTATCATTACTTTAAATGATGTTAGAGGGATGAGGGTCCACTATATGATGAATTTTGTGTTTCAGTCACTATTGAGATTGAACAAATGTATAAAGGAACCACATCGCGAAAAAAGCACTTCAGAACAGCTGTATTTTCAACTTGAACACCATTATTATTATCAAGTGGGTTCCTTAAATGTTCAGTAAATGGTTCACTGATGTCAGAATTTAATCTTTTAGACGAATTTAAGAGAATGGAAGGCCTCATTATGGTCTATATGTTTTTAAGAGACATATCTGTAACAGATGGATACTGAGTACGATTCGTAGAAATAATGTTGATTCAAAAATCGTTTCCCTGTTTACAACGAACTGGAGAGTGTAGTGATCAAATTTACTATTTTGTTTTCAATTATTTTTTTAGCAGTGTTTTCTGTTAACAACTGAAGATACAAAAGTGTAATAGATCGATATAATATAAACATATCAGATTCTCTGAATTGAGGAAACCTCACAATTCACTTTCATGGTGAAATGTATTCAAGAAAGTTGATGGGAAAGAGTTGTTTGGAGTTGCCTACATACCCGATAGCCTTCTTCACAGCCTCTATCATCTATATAATGTAAAGGTGTATTATTTACCCCAAATTGTGAATGACTCATGCCAGTTGAGCTGAGGTAATCCATATTGGAGTAGTATGGATAGTTGTTGTAACAATTGGTGGAACTGTTCGTTGTATTCAACACAGGGGGTTGCGAGGAAGAACACCAAGATCTGTGTTGTTCCAATGTGAAACTATCAATGGAAGCAGGAGACCAAATACTACCGTTTGTAGAGTTGGTGTACATTGAGGATGAGATCTGGAAGGAAAATAAATGTCATGAAAAAGAGTACAAATATGGTAAAACTAAAAAAATAGTTTTTTATGCAAAATTAAGCGTTTAAATGTGTACAAAGGGGTAATCGGATTGATGAGTTTCCAAGACAATCCTTACTGGGAGGCAGTTATACCGCAGAAAATATAGAGGGTGTATGTCAATAATAACGAAAAAATGTAAGGGGTGATTCTGTGACGAAAATCAAGGTAGGTATTTGGTATAAAATTTTTTGAAAAACCTCCCCTCGGAAAAGTTACACAAGATCAACAAAAAAAATTGTTTCCCTTTTTTATTTTCCCTGTATATTAAGCTCAAGACACAAAATTTGGTAATTATTATTTGTCAATAAAACTACACATTTTGGAGTTTTTTCAGCCCTGAAGTATGCTTAGAAGGGGTTGAAATATTTTTTCTTACAACTTTTTTAGATGAAAATTTTCCTTTAGAAAAAACATGATGATCTGCGAAACCGCATTGTAGCATGGTGTGAAACGATGAGAAATTCAGCAGGCATATTTCATCGCATACGCATTTCAATGAGGGAAAGAGTAAATGCTTGTATTGAAGCTGAAGGCGGTAATTTTCAACATTCATCATTATTGTATTGTCGAAATTCGACAGGTTTTTGTTCATTGTTCGCTATTGTTTCAGTTGTGAAAGTCTTAAGCCTTATAGAATCATAATTTGGTCGGATGTTGTTCAATAAAATGCTATTTAATATGAGTTATGTTTTTCTCGTAAATGCTTGAGTTTACGAAAAAACTTGTAGAGATAAAAAAGTTAGTGAATGAATTGGGCCATGTTTTTTTTAAGGAAAATTTTCATCCAAAAAAAAGTTGTAAAAAAAAATATCTTAGGGATTGAATATTTCAACCCCTTCGGAACATACATCAGGGTTGAAAACATTCCATAATGTGTAGTTTCATTCACAGATATTACTAACCAAGTTTCGTGTCTTTAGATTAATATAGGTATAGGGAAAATAAAAAAAGAAACAATATTTTGTGGTACTCTTCAGAGGGGTGTAACTTTTCCGGGGAGAGGTTTTTCAAAAAATTTTATACCAAATACCTACCTACTAAGTTTCATCACAGTAGCACGCCTTGACTTTTTTCGGCGTTATTCAGATACACCCTATATCTAGCAAATAAAATGAGAATTATAATTCCTAGAGAAACTGATTGAATCGCAACATTTTTTAAATCCTTTGAATTGAATGCTTCATTCTTAGTTCCTTTTTTAAATTTGCTGAGTAACTGCATCATCAATTTTTTTGAATTCTTTATGTGATTGAATTTTTTTATATTGAATAACTTACACAAGGACGAATATTTCAAATATCGACTTAAGGATATTTTGGGAGGATTTGCATTATTTTCAGGCGATTTCTAGGTTTTCACTACCAATATTTGGAAGAAACTATTGAAAATTAAATAAAAATTGATTTATTTTTACAAGTATTCGTCCTGTTATTGAACTGGAACTCTTCTATCTCTATGAAACATTTTGATATTATGAGAATGAAGGTATTGAACAAAATTCAATTGAATGCGGATGCAGAATTTCCATGGATAATTCCAGGTGGATTGAATGTAAAAAACTCGGGAACAATTAGAGTTAAGTTGATAATTAACAGTTGATCAAGCATTTGTTCGACGCATATTTTGAAAAGTTTTTCAAAAAATGAACGAGGTTCGCAAAAATATGAACTCACCGAAGGTGAATTTGCTGCAGCAGTGGTTACTGGTATTTCCGTCTTGACATAATTCGGGCTTCCTCTAAGATGTGGCGCTGGGTGTATGATAGGAGATCCAGCGGAAGACCTGAAAATAGCGATAACTCAAATATATTCAACTTCATTCAACAACGATTTCGGTAATTTCTCTTATTGTTGAGTCATATAGAAAATGAATAGAGTACTGTCTCGCTTTCAAAAATGTTGAGAAAAATTTCCACATTCTCATTGATTCGATGAACTAGTAATTGGAAATTTGACTTACCCTGTACTATTGTTATTGGATACTGGGGTGGTTGTTGGTTTAGATACTATATTGGTGGGTGGTTTAGTTTTGAGTCGTGTCGTCTTTTCTGTACTTTGTTGTTGAGTGTGTTGCTTTTGTTGTTGTCGGCATTTTGCCCTTCTGTTCTTGAACCATACCTGGAATTTTAATAAATCATTATATTGAAACGCACAAGAGATTGAAATTATAATTAAATAATATAATATTAAGATCCTGTGTTCACAAATGATAATATGCGTATTCTGCTTGATATTAGTTAATTTTTTTATGACTGAGTGCTTATTACCTATTCGTAACCTTTCGAAATGCATATTTACGATCGAAACAGTTTCCTCACTTCAATAAGGGTTCATACAAATTGTTTGGAACTAGCCGTATAAAATGTTAAACTTGGAACCAAAGTTTCTTTTTGTATTTTTTCTGATTTTGCGTGGGGGCCGAGATAGGTTGGTGCCTTTTCTAATTGACACTCTGTGAAAATTTAGCCTTCAAGCAGGGAGATCAAATTGGCGATTGGATTAAATTCTGGAGTACCAATATTTGACCCAAATGTTTAGTAGTTTAAGAATTTTAGCTAAAAATGGTAGTCCTTAGCAGGTGTGACTCAGCGACAATGAATTCAGTTGTAGTTGCCGTTTAGTTACACTCCAATTTCTGGAATGAAAGATATTCAGGATTGGTTTGAGGACAAAATGTGCCGGTTGAGTTTAATAGTAGGCAATGTATCCGACAATGGTTTTATTCTATCTATATGATTGAATGGGACAACGCCCACTTGACCACTACGGAACACGGCAAATTAGTAAGGATATGCGTTTACGTTTTGCCGTCGTCTGGGCTGTTGCCGTTAAGTGAGCGTTGTCCTTTATGCTATATATTAAGGGTAGTATGAAAGAAAATAATTTTAAACGTACAATATTTCAAAAACCTCAAAGGTCAACGACCACTTATCGGCAACAGCTCAGCCCACGGCAAACCGGAACTTTATTCTTTCTATATGTATAATTGAATTGGACAGCATTTGATCCACGGAACACGGCAAATTAGTGGGTAAATAAGTTTCCGTTTTGTCGTGGCCCAGATTGATGCCGATAAGTGAGCTTTGACTTTGAAACGGATAATTTACAACCATATGTACTTTTCAACTAGATCGGATCTGTATATTGGCGAAATAAAATGCTGAAAAGGTATTTTTACGGAACCATTCATGAAATCGTCCTTCTTAAAAAAAAACCTTTTATGTGGAATGAATGAAATCAATAACATTATACATAAAAAAGGGCAGTTTTCCTATTTTTCGCATTCTAACTATTCAGAAAACATCACAATGAAAATAAACCACAAAAGTAGTGGGTTGTTTCCTCAAGGAAGTTCCATCTGGGAGTCACATATAAATCCATTAAATAGAGCACGTCCTCAACTATCATTAGGAGCCACAAAAGAACAAACGGACTAATACGTGTGGCAACAATAAAATAGTTAGCATCGTCAACAATACGCAAATAACGGCTGAAAGAAAATTACAACAATGTAAGTTGTAATAAATCAGTTAGGGGCTCTTGCGCTTCGGCATCGACTCCACCAGGGGGAGGATGATTAGCTCCCCGATCTTATTCTGCGGCACGTAGCGCTCAACTGCTTTGTTCGCCGAGAAGACTGGAAAGGGCGGCGAATTCGAGTTGCCCTTTTGGCGCTGAGCCCTTAAAATTCACCTTAGGTATTAATTTTTTCGATTATTATTGTGGGTAATCCGGCAGGTGATCATTATTTTCACCAGTTATTTAATCGATTTATGATTAATGATTATTATATTGAACTTAAATATCAATTGCTTATTTCACCACCTAATAGGTTTTTCCCTATCAGAGCTGTCAGAAAAAAGTATCTTAGTTACTTTACAGTAACTTAGATACTTTAAAGTATCGCCGGGTTTCTCGTGAAATCGCGAAACTGAAACTGAACTTAGCCCATCCCTTGCGTTTTTTCGTAATGAAAATATATATGCCAAACTTCACAAAAATGCCTTATATTTTTCGAAAAAATAGATTTTGAAAAAAAGTTAGCCCAGCACTTTCATTTTTATGCATCAAAAATTTTTCAATATATAGTTGTGCTACATTCATACCGACTTGTGCCGGTCAGATTTTCAGAAAAACCTTTCCACTTTTCCTTCGGATCTAGAGAATTAGAAAAGAAATCAGTTTTGTTTGAATAAGTAAATGAAATCTATTACTGTTAAAACCTTTCATTGTTTGTTTGGGTTTGTTGTATATTGAGGAGGTAAAAATTCCAATCTCCAATTCTTGCGTCAATGAAATTTGAGCATACAAATTCTCCTATTCTCTAAACTTTAACAACAAAACAAAAAATATATTACTTCATTCAAAACGGTAAAAAACTCCAACCTTATATATAAAGGAACTTAAAAAGTATCTCATCTTTTTCAACAAGGAACTTTAAGATAAGTATCTAAGTTTCTTTTTTTGAAGAGTATCTAGATACTCAAAGTAACTTCAGATACTCTATCAAAAAGTACCTTATATCTAGTATCTAGATCCTTTTTCAAATTATCTTTGACAGCTCTGTTCCCTACACTACAGGGTGTTTCAAAAAAAGGTGAGCTCGTCTCTAGGATAGGTAGAACACCGAAAAATAATTGGGGTTTGCTCTCCAAAAAGTTTTCGTAACGCCATCATTTTTTCAAGATACGGAGCGTTAAAAAAAAATCTAGAAAAGCACTCTGACGTGAGGTCGGGAGCTTTTGAGCGCTTGTTCAAATTCTAACTATTATATCCACACGAAATTTTGCACCTAGTTGCGTGTTAGTAATCTCCACCTGATTATAAAGTTTCAATCTGATTGTATTTGTACTTGCGGAAATAACGTTAAAATTCTAAATAACCACGAAATTTGCCACACTTTTTTCCTTTTATCTCTGAAAGTAAATATCGGATCGAATTGAAATTCGGAACATTGTTGTCAAATACTGACTCTAATGTTTATACCAAATTCCACTGAACTAATCAATATTTTCAGAAACAAAAAATTTTTCAACAAAAATTTTGATCATTTTCGAATAAAATTTTTTCTTTATTTTCTAACAATTGGATCCACGCGAAATTTTGCTCTAAGTTGCGCGTTGGTATTCCAAACTTTCCAAGAAGTTTCGATTTGAGCCAGTTAATACTTCACGAGATATCGAGGAATTAACCTCGAAATTTCAAATGGGCCTAACCCCGAAATTATCCAACCGATTCCACCCATTAACGAACTAAACAAAGATATTTGGACTCCAAATCTTATCTGACAATTTTAAGTCAATAAGTCTTTTTCTCCGAAAGTTACAAACATCGTCAAATGATAACGAGATGTTCCCTAGAACAAGCGCTAAAAAATACACAAGAAAAAAATCCCTCAATCCCAATAGTATAACACGTATTATTTTCATCGATGAGGTCTTATTTTCGAGACAAAAAATTTTCAATTCACATACCCCGCGTATATTAACCAATGAAAATAGTAATTTATAACTTCATCATTACTCTCTACCAGCATCGGTTATTACTTCAAAAAATTCAAATAAAATATCCCGAAAACGGTACACAGTATCGAGTTCTAACAAGAGTACCTTTTGGTGTAATATTGAATGATGTTTAAGTTTACTTGAAAATTTGGTTGATAAATCTAACCTTTAAAAAGTTATGTGGGGATGTGCAAAAATCAATTAGCAGAAACAGAAGAATAAAAGAGAATATTGATATCCCCTTGTGAGAAATTTGAATCGCTCAGCTTAGTCATTTCGTATTGATTATTTTCTAGAAATAGAAGAATAAAACAGAATATAGATATCCCTCAGTGTGAAATTTGTAACGCTTATAGAATTAGTGCGCTCATCGAGTATTTGCTTGAAACCAATTTTTTACATACATTCGTTAGTAGGAGGATATATATCTACAGGGTGGCCTATCAAAATGTGGCTCAAGTATTTTTGAATGAATAATTATTAAGTGATTTTTTGAAAGAAATGGCATTCACTTGCTTTTTTGAATACGGTGTGATCCATCTCATAGCAATATATGTAAATACTTTTGCCTGAGTAAATTTAGCCAAAAATAAGGGTTGCTGTTGATAAGCAACCCTATAGATATACAGTGCGCGTCAAAATTATGGAACAAATTCATTTTCTCAGAAGAAAAATATTCGGCAAAAAAATCCTGAAACAGGTCAATTTTTGTTTCACTTTTACCAAATTTTTAAGCATTTTTGAAGGATTTTTGTTGCATCCTTTGCCATCCCCATCACCCCTCCAAATTTCTTTAATGGGGAAAGTGGGTCATGTGGTACTCGTTTGTCAAGGTCTTTGTATCTTCTTTACAGGCGTACAGAAATTTTCAAGAAAGGAAAATTTTTTTTTTGAAAAATTAGTTACTTCAAAGAGGTTTTCAGTATGTGCATTTTGTCATGGCTCATTTACTTTGAGACGATGGTACCTGATGAAATTTGTCACCGAATGAAAGTCGACCATTACAGTTTTGTTCATGCACAACTTTCAACCCCTACGAACTTCTGATGGAGAAAAAAAATGTTCACGTGAGGGGTTGAAAGTTGTGTATGAACAAATCTGTAATGGTCGACTTTCATTCGGTGATAAATTTCATCAGGTACCATCGTCCCAAAGTAAATGAGCCATGACAAAGTGCACATAATGAAAACCTCTTTGAACTAATTTTTAAAAAAAAAAATTTTCCTTTCTTGAAAACTTCTACACGCTTGTGAAGAAGATACTAAGACCTTGCCAAAAAAGTACCACATGACCAACTTTCCCTATTCAAAAACTTTAGAGGATTGATGGGTCTGGCACAGAGTGCAACAAAAATCCTTCAAAAATGCATATATATTTGGTAGAAGTGAAACGAAAATTAACCTGTTTCAGGATTTTGTTGCCAAATATTTTTCTTCCGAGAAAATGAATTTGTTCCATAATTTTGACGCGCACTGTATATTCTCCTATTAACGAATGCTTGTAAAAAATTGGTTTCAAGCGAATACTCGATCTTAGACTATTAGTAGTATAGTATTAATTGTAGAAATATTTTTTTCGTTTTTGTCATGGTTCCAGATGTGAAGTTGAGAGTCGTTTTTGTGGACTACCTATACGAGAAAAGTTGTAATAAGATACCTGAGGGTTGGTTGGAATCGATAATGAAGTCGCGTGGTGCTCAAGTGACAGAGTTACAAAACGAAGCCTTTCAGGTGTTTGAAATGGGACCGAGTCCAACACAGCGACAGAATTGTACTTATTACTCTACACGAATGGGGTTTCTTCCGACAAGAATATCAGTTATGAAACATTGCTCCCTATTACAAGAAAATCTGAAACTAAATTCTAATTCCACGCCAAGAAAAACAGTAGGGATTTTCTTATACAAGTGCAGAAGACTGGTATCCTTATACCGCTTCAAGATGTAGTAGATACATGCTGTTTAACCCGCGAACTGACCATAGACTACATAGACATGTAGTCTATGGAACTGACGGACGCATGATGTACTTATATCATGGACGCGATTCTTTTTTGTAGTTGAACAATTTCAAATTCAAAGAAATGGCGGGATATTGAAAACACTCCAGAGATTGTTTATATTCGTCTGTCAGGATTATGAGCTTATTATATTAACAAAATAAGTACTTAGTCATATGAGGTTGTCGAGTACAATATGGATGAGGAATTATAAGTATATCGGAGAGTATTTTTTCAGCTATTGTCTCAAAAGAATTATGTATTTCTCATTTCAGTACTCCAACCAATGTAACAGTTTGAAATATTCATGTAATGTAATGTCTTTTCAGCATGACGGCGAAAATAAAATGTCATTTTTCACTTATGATAAATTATTACATACAGAGTGTAACAGCCAAATGGAATAAATTCGATAACGAAAAAATGAGGGCGTGTTGGGAAAAACGCTCGGACACGTCGATTTGTAATTTTAAATGCGCATATTTTTCAAGAAAATAATATTATATAGGGTGTTCCATGTGACCGTGGCCAATACCAACTTTCTTATTTCAAATGCAACCCCCTGTATATTATTTATTTTTTGAATTCTTCAGAGAATTCTAGACACAATTCATGCACAATGTCCTATACCTACCTATCTTTAACTATTTCAGAAATATTAAGTGTTTTCAGATTTAGTGCAAAAATCAACGTTTTAAATAAAAATTATTTTATTTCACAAATTCGGACACCCAAAACCTAATCAGTAATACTGATTATTTCTTAATAATTAAAAAAAAACAAAAAAAATCATTAATGTCAATGTAGGAAATATTCAAAATGCTCGCCGCGAACGTCTTGGCAACATGCTAATCTGGTGTAGAATTGTCTTCTAACGTTACTCAACATTTCTGAAAACACTTAATATTTCCGAAAAAGTTGAAGATGGGTATAGGACATTGTACATGAATTATGTCTAGAATTTTCTGAAGAATCCAAAAAATAATAATATACAGGGGGTTACTTTGTAATAAGAAACTTGGTATTGGCCACGGTCGCATGGAACACCCTATATTATTTTATTTTCTTGAAAACTATGTGCATTTAAAATTACAAATCGACGTGTCCGAGCGTTTTTCCTAACACCTCCTCATTTGTTCGTTATCGAATTTATTCCATTTGGCTGTTACACTCTGTATATTGATCTACGAGTATTTATCCACCTCAAATAATCATTTCTACAGAACAAACTATTTTCAGCAAAATTAATTTTTTCGATTGCCATGTGCATGTCCAAGGAATCAAGGGCGTGAAAAAAAATTCATACAATTTGAAATGTGACATTTCATGAACAATCGCTCGTATTCACAATGATAGGTGTCAATAATAACTGACTTGGGGCAAAAAAATTGAGCGATGTTTATTTAACGACGCGTCCATGAGTACGAACTTTTTTTCACTTTACGCTGAATGACGCTTGTTATACAGTGCGTGTCGAAATTATGGAACAAATTCATTTTCTCAGAAGAAAAATATTTGGTAACAAAATCCTGAATCCTGAATTTTTAGACGTTTTTGAAGGATTTTTGTTGCACCCTGTTTCATCCCCATCAATCCTCTAAATTTTTTGAATATTGATAGTAGGTCATGTGGTACTTTTTCGGCAAGATCTTTATCTCTTATTTACATGCTTCTTTCGAGAAAAAAAATATTTTTTTTTTGAAAAATTAGTTACTTCAAAGAGGTTTTCAGTATGTGCACTTTGTCATGGCTCATTTATTTTGAGACGATGGTACCTGATGAAATTTGTCACCAAATGAAAGTCGACCATAACAGTTTTGTTCATTCACATCTTTCAACCCCCTCACGTGAAAAAATTTTTTTTCTCTATTAAAGGGTTCGTAGGGGTTGAAAGTTGTGCATGAACAAAACTGTAATGGCCGACTTTCATTCGGTGATAAATTTCATCAGGTACCATCGTCTCAAAGTAAATGAGCCATGACGAAGTGCACATACTGAAAACCTCTTTTTCAAAAAGAAAAATTTTTCCTTGAAAATTTCTGGACGCCTGTAAAGAACATACAAAGACCTTGCCAAAAAAAGTAACACATGACCCACTTTCCCTATTCAAAAAATTTAGAGGGTTGATGGGGATGGCACAGGGTGCAACAAAAATCGTTCAAAAATGCATAAAAATTTGGTAAAAGTGAAACAAAATTGACCTGTTTCAGGATTTTGTTGCCAAATATATTTTTCCTCCGAGAAAATTAGTTTGTTCCATGATTTTGATGCGCTCTGTATACAAGGAGTCTAGTCATAGTATAATATACTAATACGATTGATTTTTTGAATACTATTTGAAAACTCAATGCTGATACATAGTATTATACTATGGTCTAGTGGGGCAGCGCTTAGGTTTCGATAGAGGACATCTGTACGGGTTGGGAAATGGTATTTAAAATGGTCTAACGACTATTGTATATGCAGGGTGTTTTCCTAAAATTGCAGAATGATACATTAAGTTCAGAACTTTTTTGCTCTATACAGGATTTTCTCTGGGCAGGACCCAACTTGTTTTTTAGATGGTAGCATGTATTTTTCGGTTTCTACATGAATAATAAAAGATACTACACGCTCGTCGTCTTCTGGACCCTGAATATAAAAGGACGATTTCCGATATACATTTAGATAGAGTAACCAAAATTGAATATTAGATCAAAAATTTATTTCCACTGAACTTGGCACAACTTAATACGTTATTGCAAATATTCTGGGTGACGAATATTTAAAAAAGAAATCTAAGGCAGAATATTTCGAAAACCATTAATATACCCGAAAAAAAAACATGACGTATCTTTTATATTTTAAGTAGAAACTAAAAAGATTGATAAAAACGAGATCGGGATCCATTCAGAAAAAATGGAATACCGTGTGAGACCGCAATAACATTTTCATTTCTCAAGCTCGAGCAATAATTTGGTTCTTATAGAAAAAACGCTGCAAATTTTACACAAGGGTTTATTATCTTCACAGTTAAATAGCCCAATACCATTAAGAGCTCAAATAAAATTATGTATTATTCATAACTCATTGATTTTTCACAACACAGTCTGCAGCGTTTTTCTTTATAACTCGGGGACCACTGGTCGGAAATCATCCGGGTGAAAATCTTCAGGTTGAGTTATGCAACCAAAATCAATGTTGAGAGTTAAATGAAAATTCAGTGGTAAGTTTTCGAGTAATAATTTTTTTCCCTCCTACCCAAAGTTTTGAGCCCTTAGGGTACACCGCTCCTGCTGAAAAGCATGCAGGATCAATCTCGAGCAATACACGATTTTTCTATCAAGTTTCACGGATTTCAGTACTTTCAGAGAACAGCCCCAGACAACGGACAGTGGACGGATTTTTATTATCAGTTCATTCACTTCTACATACTTCAAAATGTTAACTGTGAGAATTTCAGAGGAGGTATTCTTTTTTGGTCGATCACTAAGGTTTATTATTCGATTTGACCAAATAATAAACCAATAGATTCCTATATGTTTCCTACACAGGGTGTTATGTAATAAGTGTACGTGGCCAAACTCGAACGAGTGATTCTTCGGGTGATTCTAAAACGAAAAGTTCATACAACCAAAGGTCCCCTAATGCTAAGGTTTCAAGATACAGGGTGTCAACATTTTTAAAAGCATAAGTTGTGTCATCCGGGGTAGTAAGCCCTTCCTAGATTGAAATCATTATGTACAGTGGCGTGTCAGAAGCCATACTTTAATACAATATTTTCAAACAAGAAATGAGCGCAACTGAGTTTTTGCAATTTTTGTTTTTTTTTCGCACGGGGCAAATAAAAATATAACTTTTCATTTTCAGCATAATTTCAGTATTACTTCATTGCATGTCCTGCGTCAACATAATAGAAATTCTGACCTACCAAACCATCAAAAACTGGGGTGTTCTCGTTATTTTCTATAGCAAAAGTCTATTCTAGTTCTATAGAAATTGTTATGAAAATTAATGCAAGCAATAATAAATATCAATTATTGAAAATGTTAGCACCCTGTATCTTAAATCCTAAGCATAACCTTTGGGTATATGAACTATTCCTCTTAGAATCACTCAAAGAAACACCCCTACGAAGTCGGCCAAGTACTGACATTACATCCCGTATAGAGGTATGGAATACCTCGCAATTGTTGCGTGACTTTCGGAGGTCAAATTCATGAATGGGTGTAATTTGATCGGTGTTTCCTCAGATAATATAATTATTTCAAAAAAGTATTATATCGAATGTTCCAATCGAATTGAACTCATGATTAAATACACACCTGTACACGGGATTCTGGTAGATTTATTTTCAGTGCTACTTCTTCTCTCATGAAAATATCTGGATACCTGGTCTTTGCGAATAGGGTCTCCAGCACGTCAAGTTGCGCTCTTGTGAAAGTTGTTCGTTCTCGACGCTGTTTCCTTTGGTTTCCTTCAATAAAAGAAAAAAAAAATTAGAAAATATTGACATTTGGGTATGAAAAAAGGTTGTTTCCGCCCGGGATCGAACCGGGGACCTTCCGCGTGTTAGGCGGATGTGATAACCACTACACCACGGAAACCCGATAGACACGCGTCAACACTGTATGTTCTAGTTTCTATTACGATGTTTCAAACACTAGTGTTTTCACCATGTATTAACCGGATATTGTGTCTACGATTTTCACTCATTATATCGCTTCCAGATTGATGTTAGTTCCCTATTTCTCCTGTAGAGAGAGACTACCTAGAGAAATTTAAGTTTGTGAGTAGGAATTCATTAATTGTGTTGATTTTTTTTTCATCAGAACAAAGTGAACTCATCAATCTTAGGAAAATTCAAACACTCATGTTTTCAGTATGAGGCGCCGTTTGGGACAAAAGGTTTGTCGATTTGGACTAAATCTATCAAAAATAAATCGATTTACGAACAGAAAGTAAAGCATACTGCATTAACTTTTATACATCAGTCATCGTTAGGCCTTGGAATAGGTTTATCAAGTTTTTGTAACTAGAACTGAGCTAGGTTGGAACTCGTGAAAATATTTCGGCAAGACGTTGCCAATTACATATTTTGATATGAGGCTTCTATATAGCCCACCGACTGACTTTCATAAAAGGGAATGGATTGTAGATACTAATGCAGAGTAAAGCAATCAAATGGAATAAGTTCATTATTTCTATTGAATTGATGGCCGAATTTTTCATCACACTCACCTCCAGGATAACCCATGGATGGATGCAGGGAATCCACTGGTATTCCATGTAACCCGAGACCAGGAACAGGATATGGTGCTGATTTCAGGTAGGCCATACCCGCAGTGCTTCCACCGCAGGTACTTCCAAATCCAGGGAATGACAGTTCGCTCTCTGGGTTGCATCTGGAAAAATGGGAATACCTAATTAGCCTTGATTTTTTTGTCCGTTCATAATTAGAAATGGCCAACTGATACAGTATGTTCAAAACAAAATGATTGAACTAGGGAAATGCAATTCGTCCAATAATATACTACCATACACATATGTCATACACAGCCATGGTCAAGGTTGAGATGCATACAATAATAGTTTAGAGGTAGGCCGGTAGATGACCTGTATCTATTTTCGCCGATAGGTTGCGACTTCGCTTTTTAGGTCTTTCTTTTGATAATTAACTCCGATTCTGCCAGACGGACGGACTGAATCACATTTGAACTCGAGTTTTTAATCAGTGAGTTAAATCTAATCATTCGAGACCATTTTCGGCTATAAATTAGCGAATAACATTGTGAATGAGCAATTCTTGTATTTACATGTACAATTAATTGTATTATTTTTTTTTCGAGAAAAGCCCATTTCCGAGATATATATTTGGTCTTGCTTCGAAAAAATCAATAACCGAGTCAATCTCGATAGCGAACATTTTTTGTCCACAGGAAATATGCAAAGTATACAACATATACATGTGTATTGCTCTCATAGAAAAAAACTTATTACACAATAAAGAGTATCTATGTTTTAACAAAGATGAAGAGAAGAGATTCAATTGTCGGATTTGAAATTCTTCTGATAAATACGTATGAAGATGAACAGCAAAGTGAATAATTCATATTTCAATAATAATAAACATGAACATTTCCTTCAAATATTTTTACAAGAATGTAACAAATTCATATCTTTCGAATTGAATATCTATTAAAAGGTACCTACATACAAAATTTATAAACCATATTTTTGTTAAAGGAGATTCAAACTATACAATAAAATCCACGAGTAATATCAATTTGCTATTCGGTTTTTACCGTTGTTTTGGCTTCGAAATGACTTCTTGAATCCATGAAAGTCTTCTAACAATAAACCACATATTGCTTCTCATGCCCTTACACATATTTCATATTATTAATGAGTAGATATTCAACATTTTTTGTTAAACTCCTCTTATATTAAGATATAAGGATGGATTCTTACTAACTAAGAATCCATCCTTTCAGATATATCTAATTCATATTTTGGAAAATAATTCAATCAAATCTAATAGATTATAGCTCAATTCATTTTTATTCAGCGGAATTCAGCCGGACAGTATGGACTTGGCAAAGCGACCTTAGCGTCATCATCCTTTACATAGTCAAGTAGGACAATATTTGACAGCATTTTGCACGCAAACTTTTAGTGGGTAATAGTAGGAAAGTGTCGACACCTGTTATACTCTATGCATCTTGAACCATAAGCCTAGAGAGATAGTTCTTCGATTATGGTCATCCTAAATTGGGAGTCAAGAGCATGATGTAAGTGTGCTAATCTGTGCTCGTACGTACACATGATGACGTATTAAAACTATACGAAAATCCAAAGCACAGAATATTTATTTCCTCGAGGGCCGTATTTATAGTTGTTCCTTGAGGCTTCCTTACTGAAGGCCGCCATGAACTTGCTTTTCTATGTTTCTATGCAAACAAACTTGTATTTGTTTGCATAGAAAAGCAAGTTCAAGGCGGCCTTCAGTAAGGAAGCCTCAAGGAACAACTATAAATACGGCCCTATATCTTCAACTTGCTGACGTCACTTTTTTGCACATAAGCACACCATATTCACATCATTGCCAACAAACCATCATTCAGAGTCTGCCTCAACAATTAAACATGATATATGTAAGTAAAACATTGTGTGCTCATCTACTTATCTGTGATCGTATTTACCAATGATGACGTCACTTTTTTCATTAAAATTCAAAGCATAGATTATAGTTCCTTTCGTTTGCAAAGAAAGTGTAGCACTTTCTATGCAAACGAAAGGACCTTATATATTCCCTTGTATTTTAATCTTGCTGAGGTAATTTTTTTTTTGGTTGAGCACACCATGTTTTTACATCATGCAATTAAACTTTTTTGACAAATGCCAAGCAACATTGACGGTTTTATATCCAATGTTTAGTTATGGTCTCTCTTCTTTGGTGGAGAACATAAGAAGAGAGAGATAGTGGTTAATCGATTGATCATTTCGATGGAAATATAAACGCACTCTTCTTCTACTAAGGCCATCTAAATGACAGATGCCTGACAGTTATTACGAAGAGGCGCCAGAAATACAACACTGATATTTCCAAACCGAAAAGACATCGCTGAAACGAAACCCAAGGGCATCGGAGATCCAAAAAGGCTCGCCCCTCATTTCTGTTGAAAAAACATAGGCAGAGGGCTACATTAGCCGTTTGAAAAGTATTACAATCAAATCTTTAATCTGGCAAGGAATGACACTTTCTTTTGTGCTGGGGATTACGTCAATATGACGCCTTAAGCTGTCGAAGAAACCTGACCCATGTACGGCTGATATTATGGGGTCCAAGTCCTAACTTGTTGTCTTGTAATGGAATACCATAACACCAAAACTTTCGGTGACATTTTTTTTTCACGCGAGACTCGTTTGGATTATGGAAGATGAGGATAGGTGGATTTTTTGTGGGAATTACCAACAAGGAGACGAGAAAAATTAATTTGGAACGTTATCTTTTACGAACAGATTTGTATTTTATCGTTTTTGGTAGGTTGATTTGGGGTCTGACAAGGTAATCATCAGATTTCAATTCCGTCTTGGCTATTAACGACAGATTATATCAGATTCCTGACACTGATATTTGTGACAGTGTAAGGGGGGTCATCTAACAGTGAATGCAATATTTATATAGATTCAGTTATTTCTATTTGGATTCAGTATACTCGTACGGGGTTATTCGCTATAAATTTCCCACCCCTTTTAAAGGCCATACAACATATAGTTGAGTTATGATAAAATGCTCCAAACATTTTTTAGCAAAACACTGACGTATGGTTAAAATCTGTTATACCGAGTGTTATACGGTCTTGTTCAAATTCGTTTACCTTGTCACCTACTCACGAAAATTTGAAATGTTTTTCCCAATATTTTTGAAAATAAATATTGGGCCGAGCACCACAAGATATCTGCAGATCTCTTAGAAATCTAATGAAAACGTTCAAACAAAAAACGATTATGTCTTCACGAAATTTTGCATGAAGTTGTGAACCGATTTCCTTCATCTAATTACACAATTTCAATCTGATCGCAGTGGGTAACTACTCCTTGAGATATTGAAAAAATATTGGAATCCTGATTGCAAATATACAGGGTGAGTCTTTAAGTTGTACATTAATTTTAACCATAGATTCCTCTAATCAAATAAAAACTTTTTTTCTTTGCTATTTTTCCAGATTCGGCTCAGGTAGAAAGTTATAAGCATTTAAATATTTCTCAATGTGCTAATACACTCCTGCAATTTCTTTGCAAGTTCACCCCAGATATCTCTTACGGTGATCTCTTTGGCAGAATATCCAATCCAAAGTTCGAAATTCAAAGAAACATGTTTAAAGAACTCGTTTACGCACTCAATTCTTATTTTTTTGCGATATTATCGAAAGGTTAACATTTCACTATACTTGACTATCGAAACAGTGATTTTCCACTTGATATTCTTGAGGTATTCAGTTTCATTCCGCCATAAAATCATACACAATTCCATCGTCGCTCACTCTCATACTTAAAACTTCATAATTATTCTTATTTTCATCAAATTTATACATGAATCATATTAACTCAATCAACTAACGAAAACACATTAATTGAACTCTATGGAAAGTCAGGTTCATAGACATGAAGACCTATAGCCTCCATAACTGTGATCTGATCACGAAATAGCATAGACTTAATATAAGTACATTAGTTCTATGCGGGATAGATAAATATTTTTGTGTATTCTATGGTCCGGACTAACGGAGACGGAGCTTAATTTACCGGTTTCACTAGCTCAGGAACGGATCCATAAAAATGAAGTAATTTCTCGAATTTTTATCAGATTTTATTACATTCAACGTTAAATATCTCCAAAACGGTACGTTTAAGGGGAAATTAGGAAGAATGATTGAGTATTCTTAAATGATTGAAGATTCTAATTATGACTTAAGATAAACTTCACCTGCAATCTTCATAGTCATTTCATATAGTTTTATGAATCGTTGAGTCTATTACTCGGAAACTGTTTGAAGTAAGATGAAAGTGATTACTGAAGAATATGTGTCATATTTATAGAGAACTTCACAACAAAAATTCATTTCATTCGAATTTACTATTTCAAAGCTAAATAAGAAAAACTGATTTTTTTTTGAAATTTAAACTGCCTGTATCTTTTTACTGGGGCCGAATCTGGAGAAATGTTTAATGTAAAAGTGTTTTATTTGATGAGAGGAATATACGGTTGAAATTAATGTACAACTTACAGACTCACGCAGCATAACCTCTATACGTATGTATATACCAATCGAATATCTCAATTCAACTATAGTTATACAAAGGAGGATTCGTATTTTATCCGGAAGGTTTAGAGCAACTAAAATCGGGTCTCTAAGTAGTTTCTTTCAGAAGATACTGTAATAAAAACAAATTCGAAAGCTTTGTAGTTCAATTACGAGAGCCAAATTCGTGAATATGTAAAATCCACTCAATAATTCCGCAGATATAATTCGAAATTTTATTTTCCGCAATATTCCCAAAATACAGGTTCTCGGAATTGTAATTAAGTAGTTGGTTGAAAAATGACTGCGTGAAGGTGCACGCAGAATTTCGTGAGCCTCACGATTCGAAGATATTCAAATATGTTTATCAGCATAATCGGCATTTTATTAAGGTTAATCATTTCACCACAGAACTATGGATATGAAAACAATTCTAAAACACTGAAAAGCCTTCCTACTGTTCCCAGCACAAACACCAACCCTAATAGAAACCCTTATGTCTGGATGAAAAATCTGCATGGGACTAATTCTCTTAATTACGCTCCCAATTAGCAGGAATGCACCAGTACAATCCTCCCGACCATTATCGGTATAGATTCTTGATGCAATATTTTCACCCTCCTGCCTCCAGAGACTTTAGGGGTAAACAGAGGGTCAGAATTAAGTTAGATAGGCACGATCGTCATGATAACGTTAATGATGCCTCATTGGCCAGATTAAACGGTTGTAGGCAGCAAGGACTGATTCTTTGAAGTTTGTTTTGATCCGATTTTTGGAGCTGATTATTCAAAATTGAATTAGATGTAGGGTAGAGACGCTATCCGATAGGACGACTAACGAGGTAATGAACTGATGTAAATCATTTAGACTATTACGTGTACTGATCTTTTTAAGAAGCCGTTAGGGACAACAGTGGGTTTGCAAATATATTTATCTTCATGTCAATATATGTGGTCATGAGTATACCTATATATTCATTTTATGTGACAATATATTCATTTTTCGTTCCTATATATTTGCATTCAATCAAACCCAATATATTCACAAGTTGGAAATTTCAAATATATAAAAATGTAAGATCCAAAATATTCATTAATTCTCTCTATTGAACAACGTCAAGAGATGGCGCGCCAAAAGTATACAGTTTCCAGCAACTTCAATTAAAAGCGGAGTTTGCTACGATAATCACTACAAATATTTGAGGAAGAATACTAAAAATTCAAAAATCATATTAAATTCAGGACTGATTATCAATATTATCAGGCTTTTTGTGTTGCTGGAACTTGTAAGCTTGCTTTTGACGCCATCTCTTGGATATCATTGATAAATGGAATTTTTTAATTATTTGAAACTCCCGAATCTTAAATATGTCGGTTTCTGTAGCAAACAAATATATTGAAAAAAAAATAAATAGCGGGTGTCACAGTAATCAGCTACTGAATGATTGGACATTGATACTACATATTGTTTTTCTATGACTTCCGGTTTAACCGGAAATGGACGATGAAACTGAAGCTTATTCTGCATATTCGAATTCTATGTTGAATTCATTTGAAGAACTTTTTTCTGTTTTTTACATCGAATCGACTGGAAAACTGGATATATTAAGTCTCACCGTCATTACTAATCATTAAAACAGTTTTCTACCCAATATTCATTAGTACAGAAGTTACAGATATTTTGTTTCAGTTTCTTTCAAGGGGTAAGGTGAGAGGTAATACTTTTACTCTAACTTTAATTTCACTGCGTCTATATAGGTTCAAGGTTTATGAAATTTTGCACCCATCCTCTCTGATTCAACTATTATTGTATAGAGATATAGTCTTATTAATTTTCGAATTATATTTTCGTGAAAAGAGATAAGAAATAGAATGCTTCATTGAAATGTGGAAAAAATGTCCTCTATAATATTGCTTTAAGGTTAGAAAATAAATCAAATTATTTCTGTATCCAAATACTGGATGGTCAGAAAATAAACGTTCGAAATTTCATGAACTTTCGACCAATAGTCAATTTCTTGTGGAAATTAATTTTAATCACTCGAAATAACCGTGAAATTTTTATATCAAGCATTACAGTCGAACCAAAGTCAAAACCAAAAAATATTTGATTGAAAATTCATTTTTTCAATTTAATTTTCCTTTCGAGTATATAACAATCAAAATTCAATGTAGAATATGCAAAAATATACATCAGTTCAAGGGAGAAATTCGTAGGTTTCTAGTCCACTACCGGTTAAACCGGAAGTCGTAGACACACATTGATGAGAAACAAGATATAGGATCAATGTTCAAAATTTCATACCTTTATCTTGAAAGATGAATATTTTTTTTGGGGGTGAACCTGGTTTCTGTGACACCCGGTATATCACCACACAAAATATGTATATTGCTGCAACTAATAAATAAATTGACTCGATAATGAATATATTTGCAAATACTCATGAGTATCCAGAGCTGATAGTTTCTGACAAAAGTCTATTTAATTCATTTCATTATTTCAAGAACCTGCATAAAATCGAAAAGCAACGATGATAACGCTACAAGTTATAGATCTGTGAGATTATTTCCAGAAGAAGAACCGTCATGGTTTTTCTTCTAACTGAAATCCCATGTTTCAGTTGATTCAAGCAATGAAATTTGAATATTGTGTTAAATGGAGAAAATATTGAAATATACCTACATTACATCGATACTTTTACCTTTGTCTGTTTATTGTCATAGTGAAGAATATTACAGAAGTTTTTCCCTTGAATGAGTCTGTTAATTGCATAAATATAATCGGCAAATGTTTTCGGAGTTATATGCCCATCTCATTTTTTTTCTTTCTATTAGTAACGGTAACGGTTGATTTCACCAAAACCGTATTCCCAAAATATATGCTTAGAATACATGGTGCGGACAATCTTTGACATATTTTGGGTCCGAAATAGGGTCCAAATGTTTTGAAAATACGGCATTATTGTCCTACTTCAGATTTTTTTTTTGATTTTCCGAATAAGACAAAACATTATTTTCAAGAATTTCCGAAAATAAATTCATTTTGACGAATTTAAGTTATGACTATTCATTCCATTCAGTCATAGAATGGCGAAAATATATATAGAGGTTACCTTACTCTCTGAAAACTCAAATCTGAATGTTTATATTCTTGAATACCTATTCATTTCAAGAGGTATTCATTAATTCAATGTACATGGAGTCTTCCAGAGTTGCGTGTTCAAGAATACCCATATAAGAATTCGGAACGATAGATACAACGATTAATTTTTCGGGGTTGAAATATTTTTCCGATGAATTCTTATGAACCTGAATTATTCCTATTTCAATAATAATAAAGATGAACATTTCCTCGAAATGTTTTCACAAGAGTGTAACAAATTCATATCTTTCGAATTGAAGATTCATTAATAGGTACACACAAAATTTTATAAACCATATTTTATATTCTTGTATCCATTACAGTCTTCTAACAGTCATCCTCATATTGCTCCTTATTTCCTTATACATATATCATATTATTGATGAGTAGATGTTCCACATTTCATCTAATACATATTTTAGTAAGAATCTATCATTCAAATATCTAATTCATATTTTGGGAAATAATTTCATCAGATGTAATAGATTATAGCTGAATTCGTTTTTATTAAACGGAATGAATTGTATGGACTTGACAAATTAGAGCCATCGTCGGAGCCAAGAAGTAAAATATTTGACAATTCTAGGACCGCGATTTGGGCTCGATGTATAGTTTGCATCTTGTTCCTAATCAACGGTTTGGTTGTCGATCAACAGTGAATTCGGAGCTCGAATTATGTTCATTTTCAACTCAACCATCGATTTTGAACTTGTAATCAACGAGTTGACCGGCGGTGTAGATGTTTTGGTTGACTGGATGATTAGCTCTGATCAAGGTGAAATATTTGTTGACTTATCGACAGATATTCGTCCTTATGCTTAAAATATGGTTATAATAGTATCACTTAAAATTATTTTCTCGAAACATTGTAATTGTATCGTTATTATATTGTTTTCGTCAAACTGACTGAATATTATTAGTCTTATTGCGATTATGAAGAAATGAATCGTTCAGAAATAAAGGGCAAGCTTTTATATCGGAAATTTACTTACAATCGTGGCATAGCCTGGGTCATGTTTGAAAAGACAAAAATTCAATACACCCACAAACATCGAAAGAACGTTTAGGAAATAACTGTCAGATTTGTTAAACATTCCGAGTTGAATATGTTATGCATATGCGTATGTAACGTTGCCTTCTCTTCAGGAATATCTGTCCTTCTTTCGATTGATTTTTCATCTTGTTCTATTGAAATCATTTCATGAAGTAAGCGTTTTCCTAAAATTGTCTGTTGTCCTAATATCGTGATTGAATTTAAATCAAAATCTTAAGAGTGAAGAGTATCTGAAACATGTTCAGCAAGCGCGGTAGTATTTTTCTTTATTCTTCAATGGATTGAGTACGTTAAGGGTATCTCTTTAAACCGATATTATGTCTTTGAGATAGCGACTTGTTTGTCCAATATAAGTGGATTGAAGATCTTTGCGAAATATTTTGTACATAACATCGCAGAGTATTCTTTTGGAGTTTTATTTTTAATTTTGGTGAAAAGTCTTCGGTTGGCGTTCGGAGATCTGAATGAAATAAGAATGAAACTCAAAAAGAACTATAAGATTTTTCGAAAGGATTGTCAATCCAGAATTTCTGAACAGAACAGGGATGCCCTAAACATACCCAATGCATTGAACAATAAAAAGGAAAATATCGCATAGAGTTAGCTTTGCTTGTTTCAAAAATACTCTTCACTCTTTCGACTTTAACTTTCAGCCAACGAATATATTAGCAAAACAGAAAACTTTTAGAAACGCTTACTTCATGAAATTATTTCTACAGAATTAAATGAAAGAATCCATCAATAGAAGAATACATATTGAAAAACACACAGTCCATTATTATCTTGATAATAAAATCAAAGATGAAACTTAATACTTGAAGTTCATGACGAGAAGACAACTTCACAATATACCCATGCATAACATATTTAATATGGAATTTTAAACAAACAAATCTTTCAGTTGTTTCTGATCGTTCTCTCAATGATTCCAAATTTTCATGACATAATCCAGACTATTTAGAAACTGTAGTTGATTTCCCGATATTTTGGAATGAATTGTTTTTGTCCCCATTCAAATGAGATTGAAAATGTTCGCAATCGAAGTTTGAACTATATCTATCCTTTTTAGCAACTCAATTATTACCGAGATTCGTAACCCAATTTTACCAGTTGTAGTTTCTTCGTTTTGTTTGTAAAAACTTAAGATTATATTTTCACGTTCATGGTGTCTCTTTTCTGATTATTAATTGTGCTATATATTGTAGAAAATTTGTGGTTTTCATCGTGACCACTGAAGATGATTTTAGAATAAAGGGGTTTAGTTCTGAAAACCTGCCAACCAACATGATCATTATGAATATTACAACCTCGTTTTGAATATACCCTACATTGAAATTTATTATCGGGAAAATTTTAGATTTTCTTTAGGTCTTTCTTTCATATTGCTTAATACAACTGTGTACGAAATCATTTTCTTGAGCTTCAACTTCTTTCTTTTCTTTGATTTACGTATACAGATTGTGAATAATAATAATAATATTATTATAATAATATTATCCTTTCGAAATTCTACATGAAGCTTCAAGTTGTCATTTCCCAATCAAGAACTGCATTTCAATTCAATCCAATCTCTATTTTTGGAAATAATGGAACAATTTTGAATGGGTATGTATATCTAAGGAGTCATTGGGCGGATAATACCCATTCATGAATTCGATTTTCATAACTAAGCCACATATCGAGTTTCTTATTAGTTTTTTTTTTTGAAAGATATTGTGTGTTCGGTCGTCCTGACAGCTGATCGTAAACACATTAACTTCCGAAAGAAACAATATTTCCAAAAGAACAAATTATATCGAATTTAAATCTAGAAATTGATTGAAGAATGACAGCTTGGAGGTTTATATAGAATTTGTAACGATAAATAAGAAATCGCAGAATAAACAAAATTTAAAAAAATTTTTGATTTTTTTAAAATTATTCTAATCACACGATCAGCACGAAATTTTGCACAAAGTTGTCCATCGACATTTTCAAACTAGTTACCAAGTTTCATCATTAATGAATCAGTAAGTTTGGAGTTTTTGAGTTATTCCGGAAAAAACAAGGATAACTAGGAAAAAGCCACGAAATTCGACATATTTCTTCCAATATCTCCGAAACTTATAATCGCATCAAACTGTAATTTCGTAAACTGCTGTAAAATATAGGGTTCAAGGTCTGAGCGATTTTTGTTTCAAATCTGGTGAATAGTTTTCAAAATTTCGTAAAAATTTGCGCATCGTTATGCTTCAACTAACTGCTAAGTTTCAATCCAATCGCTCAGGTAGTTCCTGAAATATCAGGAAATTAACTGAATATTTTAAATGACACTGAAACCGTTGGGCCGATAACGAACTTTACCGTCGCATTTTGGAATGCAAACTACCCTGAAAGTTTCAAGTCGATATAAGATTATCCGTACGCCCGTAATCGTGCCTACCGACAGAATCGATTTTGACACCGAATTAGTAATCAGTGGGTTCAACCTAATCGTTCAAGACCATTTCCAGAGAAAAATTCAAAAAATAACAGACATTTGGACAAAACGATAGCCTAGAATATGCGCGCAAAAATTTGATATCTGTAACTTTTCAATATGAAATTCAGAAGATTTATTTTGAAGACCCACCACGGAATATATATATATTTATATACCAGACTTCAGGTCGCCCTAGGCCTCAATTCTATTCCAAAATATAATAAAATAAACCTTCCCATCGAGGTACCTTTGAAACCGTCGGCACCATACCGTCTGGGATTTTCCAGCTCTTTTGTTACCCTAGAAGTACTAAGGGACTCGTTAAAAAGTGATTATAGCGCATTGTATGACAACCGCATCTGATGCACTCTCCTTGGAAAGATGCTGTTTGTTAAGATCATCACGATGTTTCAAGTTTGCGGTGAAACTTTACTTTACAGACTGTGCTGGATTTTGATCCTGATTTTTTTATACGCAGTTTTTCGTAGCAAATCGATTGATACTAGTCTCGACCCCGGCAAACTCTTAGTTTAGAAGATATTAATTATTGAAAATCACATTTTTCACCTACCCTGAAAGTTTCAGAATCGATTTTGACATTGGATTCTTCGCAAAATTCGAAAACTACAGACATTTTGTTGAAAAATAGCACGCGGTTTGAAAGACATGCGCTCAAAAATTGAGTGGAAATGATGTTTGAGAAATCACAATTCTTACCAAACAATTTATAAAGTCTTGTGATAATAGAGTCAATATTGGAAAACCTCGAGTAGTTTGGTTGTATAAGTACATGTGGTTTTTCCCTACTGTTGCTATGTGTTAATTGAAAATTCTCTTACGGGTACTTTTCGAAAATTGACTGCTTTGAAACTATTGGCCGAACTCAACAATTCGCTCAAAGAGATCCATATCTCCAGCCAAATTAATTATTTTTGCTGTTCGTTATAATTCCAATTTAACAGTAGACTTAAGAAGGAAGAAGAAGAAGTAATAATTCCAGTAATAGTTTGAACTACTCGGGCCACGCATCCGCCATTTCGCACCAACATTATATACATTTATTCTCGGGGAAAATTTCTTCTGTTTACAGTAAGATAAATTTTTCATGGTTAATATGGAACCGAAAAATTATTTTGAAAGAATTGCACCGCTAATTTGAAGCAAAAAGAGTATTAATATATTACAAACTTGTAAATTCCTAGCCTGATATGCTGTAATTTATCTGCTAATGTTGAAGCATTTCTTTTTTTTTTAATTTTTGTTTGTTTTTCGACACAGGTGATATATAATTTTCATTTAATTTCTCCTTAGTCAGTATATCAATCATTCATTCCCTAATGAATAGAGACGCAATCAAGTAAACAAAAATAATCACCCCACACTCCAGGTGTGCTCTTTAGATCTACCCTAGCTCTGAATTAGCTACTCGTTTGTTTCTTTAAGCCCACCACCCTTATCATAATAATTGCCGCATCGCAAAGAGTTTGGTAGCAGAGAACGAATATGCAAGTGTTGAAGGGTTTGTGTTATCACCCTCAGAGCACCCTGAACGGAGGTGGTGCTGGTGGACAGACTAAGAGCCAGTTCAAACATGCACACGTGCACAGGTTTGGGTTGGATAATGGACGTGGCGACCCTAATGGACATGAATTTAATCTTCGATTGAATGCAGCTGATTGGGAGCCTATATAATGAATTGGAGTATGCAAAGTTTGAATTTCAGTGAATGGTGGTACAGAATATAAGGTTATTCAGAAAATCGAAGCGTGAAGGTTCATGCAAAATTTTCATTTACACATCGAACAAAAATGAGTGGAACAATTGCAAGAAAAATGAGCTAGACCAACTAAAATTAAAATTAACCTGGCTTCACCCAAACGTATTTCACGACTTCATATACAATCAGGTCGATTCTGTTTGCAAATAGCAATATTGCTAGGGAAAAGATATTGCTATCATAACAAGATTTGAATTATGGGTATTCTGATCAACAATTTTGAGCAATATGATCTGTCACTTTAACAAGAATCTTGTTTTCAATATTGCTATCTTAGCAACCTCAAAATAGTACTTGCAATGCTTGATAACAAGATAGGTTAGAAAGGGAATCCTACAGAGAGTCATTTGTTTCAGTATTATTTCTTCCAAGAATTCGAAAATATTGAAGATAGGAAGTATGTGCTAATAGAAATTTGTTCAAGGTTCTCTAGAATAATTAATTTTAAGTGAAATTCTCAGACTAAAATACCGGCATAGTAAGTAACAGCTGAGTTGATTATTCTAATGAACTCAACAACAGCCATCCCTTTGAATTGCCAACAGAAAAGTTCATCGAATTTCGAATCATTAACGCCTGCATATAATTGCTGCATTTGATTTCTGGAAACCAATATTTTATTGGTATCCAGGAAATTGGTCAATTTGACTTTAATTTGTTTTTCTGTTGCGTAACATTTTTGATTAAGTCGATGTTTACATGAATAAAAAAAGTATATGCTGATGGAAATCTGTTCAAAGTTCTCTAGAATATTTAATTTCAAGGAAAACTTATTTCCGCTTATATAATTATTTTCACGACAATTGTTTCGTCATGATAACATGACTTCATCAGGTGAGCATGGTAACTGACTACTAATTTGGGATACAGTTCTTTAAATAGTTGAAAAAATATGGTGCGAAATACAACAAATTATGGGAATTCCTGGGTTTCAAAAAAGGTTGAGTAAGGGAGATTTATTTAGGTTCGTTTGGTCGTTGAGGAGAGTCTGTTTTTTATTGTACCTATTTATCTCCATTGCTTCCAGGAAGTTCAATTTTAGGGCAGTTCAACTGCGGTACTTGCCCATATGTATACGTTGGTCAAACGGGAAGATCATTTGGGACTAGGATAGAAGAACATCAGAAAGCATACGTAAGCGAAGCTCATAATTAAACAAATGCAAAACATTTGTTGGAGACTGGTCATGATTTCGACAGCAATTTCGGAATTTTGCACGTGGAAAATAAGACCCTAAAATTGAACTTCCTGGAAGCAATGGAGATAAATAGGTACAATAAAAAACAGATTCTTCTCAACGACCAAACGGACCTGAATAAATCTCCCTTACTCAACCTTTTTTGAAACCCAGGAATTCCCATAATTTGTTGTATTTCGCACCATATTTTTTCATTTTTTTTAACTATTTAAAGAACTGTATCCCAAATATGTAGTCAGGTATCATGCTCACTTGATGAAGTCATGTTATCATGACGAAACAATTGTTGAGAAAATAGATATATAAAGCGGAAATAAGTTATTTTACTTCTTAATCATAAAGTTTATCGAATTTCGAATTATTCACACCTGAATAAAATTGCTGCATTTCATTTCTGGTAACCAATATTCTATTGGTATCCAGGAAATTGTTTATTGGTCAATTTTACTGTTTTTGTTTCCTAACATTTTTATGTCGATGTTTACATGAATAATGGAAGCCGTAGATAGAGGTTAAGTATGCAAAATCATAGAAAAAACTCGGGAAGTAGGGTTATTTTCTTCTTCCTTGTAGCTCTAACGTCACAAAATACAGCACTGTCAGCTCTGAAATTACCGATTATGGAAGTCCATGATAGCAATGTTGCTATGACAAAATTCATAACAAACATTGCTATAACACTCTGAACAGAATACGTAATATCAGGGCCATATTGCTAGAAATTAGAAAGATAGCAGTATGACTAGAATAGCAAGGTTCATAGCAATACGCAAACAGAATCGACCTGAAAATGTATTGAAGATAACTGAATTAAAGAATAAGACAATTGAAGAGATTAGATATGATTTCGAAGAAATAGGTAAGAGATCTATTTCGATACGAAATTATATTGAATGCTTTCGCACACTTTCGCAATTCTCGAATTGTCAATAATTCGGTATTAATTAATCGGGACGATAGATACAGCTGACGCTGTCCATTGGTTTGCTGGTGAAAAGAAGAGAGAGAGTGGATATAACCCGATACGTCACGGAAGGAGCAAAGTTTCGACCGTTTGAACAGCCAATATGTGGAGGCAAATTTAAAAGTTCGTTGTCACGTTGAAAATTGAAATTATTGACGTGATCGATTTTTTCAGTATTCTGATGGATTGAATAATCGATTCCAACTATCAAAAATAAATGCAAGACACCTATTAGAAAGGTGGATTGAATTTTGATATTTGGAATCCAGTGACATTTCGAGAACTTCACAAGGCTTCAGGGAACTGAGTAAACTTCTCTTCGTTAGACAAATAATGACCTTACATGATCTTTCTTGGTTTATATAGCTCATTCTTGAGCATCTTCATTTGTATTTATTTTTCCAGCAACTAAATCGTTAAATTTATCATTGATAACCTGCCAAATCGTGTATTATTGGCATCTTTGTACGTCGCACGGAATGGCTTTGAAGCTGAGCTTTTTCATACCTCATTTTTGAGTTTCTAAGATATGCGAATTTTTCAAATAAATTTTTGAATTTATTTTTAGTTATATGAATAGGAAAGGTCATCAGTTGATCCTTGAGTCATTTTCTATAATTCAAAGATGGCGCAGAAATCGATACCTTACCGTATCGATTTTGAGAAATTTTTAAAAATACCCAGAATAGTATGAAGAACACGTTTTCTAATTTATTTGTTAGCTCCATCCCGTAACTTTTCCCCGAAGAAGTCGAAAAGAAGTTCTAATTTTTCTATGTCGAGTTCCTACCTTATTATATTGATATAGTATAGAATAATTACGAAATTTTTCTCACAATTTCACTAATTCAATTCACTAATTCCATAACATGAAAATTTTGATACCCCAACCAACCCAATAGTTTTTGACAAGTTCAAATCGTGAAATTATTATATTCCTTCTTATAACATATCATTTAGAACTAGCGACAATAAGAAGCAAAGGTGATAAGAATGAATTCTAAAATGAAGGTTGATAAAAATAGTTGATTTGTGAACTTACCCAGCGGTCAGGCTGTTTGGCCACATTTAAATCTGAAATAAAAAGGAAACTGTTAGAAAAACAGGAGAAATTTTGGTTGTTTTTGAATTATTCTATTGAATGAAGCTACAATCATCAAATTAATGAATTTTTTAAACAGTAAATTGCTAGACATTATACTATAGTCATCGTGATATATATTATCCGAAATATGTATAATCAACATTACTTTGCTAAGTGTATCCAAAAAACAGAATTAATCCCCGATTAAAAATATATATAACCAATATTCTATTGGTATATATATGGTTAATTGTTTATTAGTCAATTTGACTTCAATTGGTTTTTCTGTTTCGTAACATTTTTGGATAACTTGATGTTTAGGTACATAAAAATACGAAATACGTAGATTAAGGTTATGTATGCGAAATCATAGAAAACTCATGAAATGTTTATGAAATAATGTTATTTTCTTCTTCGTTGTAGCTCTCAAGTCGCAAAACACAGTGTTGTCAGCTCTAAAATCACTGATTAGTAGTTCATGATAGCAATATGGCTATGAAAAAATTCATAACAAACATTGGTATAACACTCGGAACAGAATACTTAACATAATAATATCTATAACTTAGAAAGATAGCAATGTGACTTAAATAGCATGCTTTATAGCAATACGCAAACAGAAGTGACCTGACTATGTGGAGAAGTAATAAAAACCTGAATATTCATGAAATTCCTGAAAAAAGAAATTAAGATATCAGATATACAGTGCGCTTTAAAATTATGGAACAAATTCATTTTCTCAGGAGAAAAATATTTGGCAACAAAATCCTGAAACAGGTCAATCTTTGTGTCACTTTCACCAAAATTATATGCATGGAGTGCAGAAATTTTCAAGAAAAAAAAGTTTCTTTTGAAAAATTGGTTAGTTTAAAGAGGTTTTCAGTGGGTCACTTTGTCATGGCTCCTTTACTCTGAGACGATGGTACCTGATGAAATTTGTCACCGAATGAAAGTCGACCATTACAGTTTTGTTCATGCACAACTTTCTACCACTTTCAACCCCCTCACGTGAAAAATTAGAATGTGTGAAACACTGCGCTTCAGTTATGATCTTAAGTAGGTATGTTATTAGTACGTTTCTACTGAGGGGCTTGAAAGGGGTTAAAAGTTGTGCATGAACAAAACTGTAATGGTCGACTTTCATTCGGTGACAAATTTCATCAGGTACCATCGTCTTAAAGTAAAAGAGCCATGACAAAGTGCACATAGTGAAAACCTCTTTGAAGAAACTAATTTAAAAAAAAAAAAATTTTCTTGAAAATTTCTGCACGCCTGTAAAGAAGATACAAAGACCTTGCCAAAAAAGTACCATATGACCCACTTTCCCTATTCAAAAAATTTAGAGAGTTGATGGGGATGGCACAGGGTGCAACAAAAATCCTTCAAAAATGCATAAAAATTTGGTTAAAGTGAAACAAAAATTGACCTGTTTCAGGATTTTGTTGCCAAATATTTTTCTTCTGAGAAAATGAATTTGTTCCATAATTTTGACGCGCACTGTATAAATTGCGGTTTTCTCAAACAACTATCCAATGCTACCCTAATCATTTGGAATTTCAAATATCGAAGTTACAAATTCAACAACATAAATAACATTTCAAATGGTTCTCGAATACCGAATACAGTCAATACGAACACAGGTAGATACTTGTGGAGCTTAACATTGTAATCTCATTCGAGCAGAAAAGTGAAAAAAATCGCCGGAAACATATTTTTTAAGTGTACCCGAAAGAAAAATGATGTTTTCATTCATCTGCACACCCTATTAAGATTTGGTCGATTGCTAACCATTCGTAGGGATCCATGAGAAAGATCACAAGGATAAATAGGATGAAGGATCCTTAACTTCGCAGTCAAAAACCAGATCAACCTCATTGTATTCCATGTAAAATCAAGAGTTCCGCTTTGTCGTGAATATGGGAATTCCATGTTCCTCTTCCCTATCGCTGAACACCAAAGAATTAAGACATATCTCGGAAGATAGCAGTCGGCAACTTTGATGGACCGCCAACCATGAGGATCAAGCGTTCTGTTATTCACAGCTCGATAGGTTTTCAATATAAGGCTCATTAAAGAGGATGTAAACTTCAAAACCAATATCCGCCCCGATATTAAATCAATAAAATCATTCGCCTCGACTTCTTATGCGTTTTTGATCTCCCCAGAAAGGTTTTCCTGGTCGTTCTTTGTTCAGACTTGCAGATGTTGGAAACCGCATTCGAAATCAAGTGAGCGTTATTGAGTCGAATGTAAATATCGAGTGGAGTGTAGTCGTTATTGGTTTGTCGAGGATTTTGAAATTGCACATTTGGTAGCCTTCGTTGAGGATATTGCGAAATTGTTGGCAGAAGGATTTGATGAGGATCATCTTGATATTTGGTAGGGAAGGTTTATATTACTTGTCTGAAATCAGATCACACCTAATGCTGGCCACTCACGATAATTTTTGTGCGCATCATGTTCTAGGGGAACAGCGTGGCTATCGTTTTTTCCAAAAGCCTGTATATTTCGAATTTTGAGCCGAAAATTACCTCAAACGACTAGGTTAGACTCACTAATGATGAATCCGATGTAAAAATTGATATTGCCTGTCCGGCCGGCCGTGGACACGATAACTGTCGAACGGAGCAAGCTAGCGAATCGAAACTTTGAGGGTAGTTCGAACATCGGGATGCCGCGGTTAAGTTCGTTAATGGGCCGAATCGGCCAAATGGTTTCGGAGTTATAGCCATTTGAAACTTTGGGTCTATTTGCCTGTTATTTCAGGAACTACTGAAGCTGTTGAATTGAAATTTGGCAGTTAGTTGAAGCATAACGACGCGCAACTTTAACGAAATTTTGTGGGGATCGTATGGTCACTTGATTTAAAAACAAATTTTTGTCCAAATTTTTTTCGAAAAAATGTTTTTTTCCAGAAACTGTCAATTATATTCGAGAAAAATTTCGCTTATACTTTGAGCTCTATATTTCACAGCAGTGTACGAAATTTCAATTTCATACGAATAATAGTTTCGGAGATATTCGGAAAAATTCTGTAAAATTTCGTGGTTTTTTTCTCGATATCGTTGTTTTTTTCGATATAACTCAAGAAATACTGATTCAATGATGATGAAACTTCGCACCTAGTTTTGAGATGCTGAAGGAAAACTTTGTGCCAAATTTCGTGATGATCGTGTCATTAGAAAAATTGGAAAAAAAATTAATTTTTTTTTCAAATATTCTGTGATCTTCTTTTCATATTGCTTATTATCCTCATTAAATTCTGTATGAACCTTCGAACTGTCATTTTTCGGTTAAGTACTGGATTTTAATTAAGATCTAATCTGAATTTTTGGAAATATTGGGAAAATAAAATTTTTAATGGGTTACAAATACGGATAATTTCTAAATTGGTTCTTTCGGAGGGTATTGCGTTTACTGTCGGCCGACCGTAAATCATTTGCATATTTATGATATTGTGTTATAAACAGGAACAAATAAAAGTTATTTTCACAATTGACGAAGATCTGAAATGAGATGCAGTAGGTAAGTCATAAGTAGTCGGTGTATAGTGGTATAGTTCGCAGTAGAAAAACTTTTGTATTCACAGAATAAATGCTAAATATTTTCCGCATCATGAGTTCCAACAAATCCTTAGAATATTTTCGTCACTATTCTGAGAGACAGAGAATGCAACAAGAACAAAGATACTGATGCAAACTCAACAGGTAAAACTTTTTACCGAATGACAAAGGGCAATGGTATTCAAATGTAAAGTGAATCGGACAACAACTACACTTTGAGAAAAAATAATGAGACAAAAATTCGTAGAAATGTTCAACAGACAGAAGAAGGAATTAATATTGATGGAAATAGTGGCAAGGAAAAACACAATATTGACTTTTTTTCAGTTTTAGTGAATTAATGGCATTGAGAATTATGAAAAATTTCATTGAAACCTTACATTAGTTTCTGAGATATAGGATTGAAAAAAAAATTTTTTTTTGGCATTTATAGATCTTATTTTTAGTGCCTCTGACATTCATCGTTTCATTTTCTTATGTTGATTATATTCCTGCAGGTAGATATCTATTACAATAATTGTAATGTGTTGAAGAATAGCCAAAAGCTGTCTCTTCTAGTGATAGAATGTTTGAGAGAACTCAAATACACATACTCTTATGAATTTTTGCTCATAGCAGCATTTGTAACGAAAATATTCCACTATTCAATACTTGACCACTGAAACACTTAATGTCCACTTGATTCTCATGAAATATTCATTATTGTTCTCAATTCAGTATAATACACTATATGTCATCATACTCCATTCCATCAATATCCGAATTTTCATCTAATTAATTAATGAAATATATTATGAATCAGTGAGAACAATTAAACTATGTGAATTTTCTGGATAGCCTGAACACCTATAATGAAAAAGTATACTGCTGATCTATTCTGTGCGGATCCAAAAAAAGTGCCATTTCTCGAATTACATCAGGTCACTCATATAACATTTTTATCGCAAAAATTATGCAATTCCGGAAAAATTATGAACAATGACTTGAAATGATTCGATGTAATGAAAAAACTTCATCTGCTTTTTTTTGGTTAATTTCTTATAGTTAAATGAATAATGAATTGTTCAGTCTATAACTACAGGAAATCGGTAGATTTTTCTAGTTTCGGAAAACTCCTGTTCTTTACACCAATATGATAAAGGACTATTAGATAATGAAATAAAAATTATTATTTACAGAGAACGCCCTTGCGGATTGCGAAAATAAAATTTCAGAGCTGGCAACACTGGATTTTGTCACTTTAATGCTACAAGGAAGAATAAAATTACCCTACTTCATAAACATTTCGTCAGTTTTCTATGATGTCGCGTATACATAACCTCTATCTACTGTTTTCGTTATTCATGTGAATATCGACTTATTCAAAATTGTTGAGAAACAGGAAACCAATCAAAGACAAACTAACCAATAACCAATTTCCTGGATACCAATAGAATATTGGTTACCAGAAATCGAATGCATCAATTTTATTCAGGAGTTAATAATTCGAAATTTGAAAATGAACTTTTCTGTTGGCAACTGAAAGGGATTGCTGTTGTAGAGATGATAAGAATAATCATCTCAGCTGTTCTCTACTATGCCGGTATTCCAGTCTAAGAATTTTCCTCAAAATTAAATATTCTAGAGAACACATTTCCATTAGCACATACTTCCATATTTTCAATATTTTCGAATTCTTGGAAGAAATAACGCTGAAGCAAATGAATCCTGCAATATTCCCTTTCTAAATTATCTCTTCATTGAGCAAAATATATGATAGATAACTAAGATAGCAATTATGACAGGAAAAATATATTGCTCACATTGAAATATTGGTATTCGGATCATCGATTTTGAGATTGTTACTTCAACAAGAATCTTGCTATCAATATTGCTCTCTTAGAAACCTCAAAAGAGTACTAGCTATGCTTGATAACAAGATAAGTTTGGAAGGAAATATTACAGAGATCCATTTGTTTCAGTATCATTTCTTTCAAGAATTCGAAAATATAGAAAATTGGGGAGTATTTGCTAATGGTAATTTCTTTTCTTTTCAACATTTAATATTGGGGAATAATCTTAGACCAAAATACCGGCATAGTAGACAACAGCTGAGATGATATTTATTCAAATAATCTCAACAACAATCCCTTTGAGTTGCCAATAGAAAAGTCCATCGACTTTCGAATTATTATAACACCTGAATAATTACTGCATTTGATTTCTTGTAACTAATATTCTAACGGTATCCGGGAATTGGTTATTGGTCAATTTGACTTCAATTGGTTTTTCAGTTTCGTGACATTTTTGAATAATTCTATTGTTTACATGAATAACATAACGAAAACCGTATACAGAGATAGAAGTTATGTATGCGAAATCATAGAAAACTCACGAAATGTTTATGAAGTAGGGCTATTTTCTTCTTCCTTGTAGCTCTAAAGTCACAAAATACAGTGTTGTCAGCTCTAAAATCATCGATTACCCAAGTCCATGATAGCAATATTGCTATGACGAAATTCATAACAAACATTGCTATAACCCTATAGGGACAGAATACGTAATATCATGGCCATATTGCTATAAATTAGAGAGATAGCAATATGACTTGAATAGCAAGGTTCATAGCAATACGCAAACAGAATCGACCTGAATATCTTTTTTCCTGGCAATATTGCTATTTGCAAACAGAATAGACCTGATTTTTTAAAAACTGCACAACTGCAGTATCATAGTGTCATATTCCCCGAAAGCTCAGGTACCCTCAATGATACCCCAATTTTAAGGAGGTGCGGATACAGCCGCCTACCTAAATTGGCCAATACTTATGTCGAAATTCGATCTTTATTTGTGCGAAATTCGGAAGGTAGTTGCAAGTGCAAACCGCCGTGAAATCGGTGTAAACTTACAAGTCTTGCATCAACCTCAGAGTGCGTTCTGACACCGATAATATCTAGAAGGGACCGACAGTAGTCTGGCTGTCTACCTGAGATCATGAATAGGTCAAACGACCATCGTAAACAAGGATTCTAAATTCGTCTTCCAGGAAAAAAGACTAGAAATTACATGGCTTATTATGGGACAAAGCGTTTCTTTTCTATTGGTACCATTGCATGGCCAGTCTGGAAGAATGAAGGTTTTTTCTTCTGTTTTGATGGTCAAAACACATATTATGGTGAGAAAAATATTTCTTCCAAAAAATTGAAAACAGTATAATCCTTCGCACGATTATTATTTTTTTATTTTGGTCATTGAGTTTTCAAATATTTGAAAACTCCATGGTTTGGAGTAATTGTTTTCATGCATTCCGATAAATACGCAATACGCAATCAAAAAGGTTCCATTATTCCATTGTACGGCATGAAAGTAGATTTGTAGTTTAGGGTTTTTATGAACTTGCTTTAGAGCATTATCTGAATATCACAGGTTCTGTAAATTACAATTTCTTTATTTCATTTTTTTATTTACAACATCCTATGCATTCTTACTAGCAAATAAGATCATTTGGCAGAAAAAATTTTCAAAACACATGCAAACCATAGGCTGCAAATCACATCCAGTTTTTGGGAAACAGGGTGATATCGTTTTGTCCAAATTCTGTAATTTTCGAATTTTTACCCGAAAATGGTCTTAAAGATTGGACACACTGATGACGAGTCCGGTGTCGAAATTGATTCTGTCCGGCCTACCGTCCTTATGCACGATTACGGGGGTACGGAGAATCTGTACTACAACGGTTGGATTGAAACTCGGCAGTTAGTTGGAGTACAACAACGCGCAAGTTTTTGCAAAATTTGTTGAGATCGTACTGCCAGTAAATTTTGAAAACAATTTTTTTCAGAATTTTTTTCGAACACTGTTCATCATTTTCGAAAAAACTTCATATGTCACAGGTGTGTACCAAATTTTAGTTCGATCCAAGCATAATTTTTGGAGATATTAGGAAAAAATGTGTAAAATTTTTCGTGTTTTTTTCCTCGGTATCGTTGTTTTCTTTTGATAACCCAAAACTTACTGATGCAATCATGATGAAACTAGGCAGCTAGTTTGAAAATGCTGACTGAAAACTTCGTGCAAACTTTCGAGATTTTCGTGTCATCAGAACAAATTGAAAAAAAAATTTCAAATTTTTATTTTGTCAAATACTCAATATTGTGTGATCGTCTGATCATATTATCCTCATAAAATCCTTTTAGAACTTTCGAACTGTCATTTTTCTACAAAGTATCGGATTTCAATTCGATCTAATTTGTATTTTTGGAAATATTGGGAAAATAAATTTTGAATGGATTTGCGGAATCATTGGGTGAGTTTTACCCATTCACGAATTCGGCCTTCGTAATTAAGGTCCAAACCACTCTACAAATATCGAGTTTCTAAGTTGCTTCTTCCGGAAGTTTTTGCGTTTATGGTTGGCCGTTAAGCGCACAAAAGCTGCTGACTTCATGTCAGTGCTTTTCTAGGTTTTTTTACTGTTTCGCCTGAATTTTCATTTATTTCATAAATTTTCACACCAATAATAGTTACCAAAAACCATCCAAAAAAAAAAGATAGAACTGATGTTGAAGTTGGAGAGTATACTCACGCACTACAGAGCTCACAAAATGTCGTTGGGATAGTATCGTTTGTAAATTAGATTAAAAAAAATTCTTAAATTTTTGTTGAACATTTGCTTTTCCGGAAACTGTTCATCTTCAACTCTGAAGTCATTATTCTACCTACAACAGCGTACCAAATTTAATTTCGATCCGATTCCAATTTAAGGAGATATGGAAAAAAAATATATCACATTTTTCCTGTCGTTATTTCTGAAGTTACTCAAAAAATACTGGCCTGATGAAACTTGGTAACCATAGTTGAAAAATGTGCAAATTTTAGTGTTGATTAATATGAAATGGCAATGATATCTTAAATGAAGAATATATGTGTTGATATGTATAGGGAAAACTCAATTGGACATTATATCAGGGACTATCAAAAAATAAACTACGAAATCTACCAATATACAATATGGATTGCACTATCACAAAAAGCATTGAAATGTTGTAATGCACTTAGTTATCGCTTCGATTTTGCAGCACTTTCCTACTCAGCGAATTGAATCATTTGGTTCTCATGGCTTTTCATAGATGGCGGTATAAGTAACAAGAACCGGAGTTATATCAAGACTAAAGTAGGTAGTAGGTCCGAGTTCTGTTGGTGGTTTCATCATGTATTTCTTATCAATGAATGATTTTCAGGTTCACATAAGACTATTTTCTCATCAAAAGTAATATTTTTCTTTCAAATATGAGAGCAAAAGGTGAAAAAAACGGACGGAGCTAAGTATACCTGGTAAAAATTTTAATGTTCATTCTACGACTCGGATCTTCCGTCGGGAGTAATCAAAGATCAGAAAAATTATTTTTATTTTTATTACTGATTATCATTAGGATTCATTTCACACGCGAGTTACTTATATTCACGAAAATACAGACATGATCGGATCGAAATTCAGCACTCATTGCTCTCATTGAAATATCGAATGCATCGCTCATGGGTGAAAACATAGATGAATCCCATTTTAAGTATTTCTTATTTCGCAAAATAATTCCAAAATCTCATCAGATATTTCCGTATACGATCGAGTTGCAATTAATTGATTGATTCAAAATATTTTCTGTTTTAAAACTTGAAATGGGAAATTTCAGTTATAACTTTTTAACAATTTTGATTAGTTTTTGAATTGTTCTAATTATCACCATATTTTGAACAGAATTGCATCAGTATCCAACCATTTTTTACTAATTGTCATCATGAACAGATAATACATATTTGAGATATTTCTGAAATAACAACACAACGACACGAAAATCGACTTCAAGGTACCGGAGGAAAAGTTTTCAAATAAATCTTTTTACCGAAAATCTGGAAAATTCTGAATTCTTAAAAATTCATATGAGTATGTATACAGTGTGTCCACGGATTGAGTTCCGGTAAGGTGTAAATGACGAAAAAATTTCGGGTTGGACTCTGATATTCTGGGAGTCGCTCCTGCTTGGTCTCGAACTAAGATGTTGAGAAAAAGAGCCAAATCAATTTATATACAGGGTGGTTTAGAACTGAATTAATGAAAATTGTTAGGAATAAAGTACCTTTGTTTTAAAAGATATCGAGAAAGTTTATTGAGAAAGGTTGTTTGGAATGAAGAGCTGCTGCAGGAACTCAAGTTTCAGATAAATCAGCCTACCTTGACTTATAAGTTGGCCATGAACATTTTGTATACGTGACGTTTTTTTCATGATCAAAATTTAAATTTTGAAACTATTTTTTTAACATTTGGCCAGCGTTCATGGAATTGTTTTATTATTCCCTAATACGAAATGTCTGCACCTTAGCCGTAGCACTACACAATAAACACTCTTTGTTCTATGGTCAGCATGTTTTTAACTGGAAAATTTACGTTTATGACGAACAAAATTTAAGATTCAAGTCACGTCTGGCATTTGTAACCATAGATATTACCAAATATTGTTGATCGATTTATCTGAGAATAGATATTTAGCCGTCTTTTGATTCTAAACAACTTATCTCAATAAACTTTCTCGATATCTTTTAAAACAAGGGTGCTTTATTCCAAACAATTTTCCTTAAGTCAGTTCTAAACCACCCTGTATATAAATTGATTTGGCTCATTTTCTCAACATCTTAGTTTGAGACCAAGCAGGAGCGATTCCCAGAATATCAGAGTCTAACTCGAAAATTTTTCGTCATTTACACCTTAGCGGCACCCAATCCGTGGACACACTGTATAACTCTGAGAACAATCCGCTGATTTTCCCCTTTAACGAACTCAACGAAAATCACAGACATTGAGGCAAAACGATAGCATGATGTTCCCCTAAACATGGGCGTAAAAAGACCTATGGTGTTTTTTATGCGTTATGTTATAGTTACTTGAGGATAAGTTCATTTTTGTTCAAGGAAGAGGAACTGAGATTTTCGATTTAGATTTGTTCTAGGGCATTATCATTTCGTCAAGATATCTGTAATTTTCGAATTTTGAGCCGAAAATGGCCTTGAACGATAAGGTTGAACTCTCTGAAGAAGAATCCGTGGTAAAATTCAACTCTGTCCGTCCGGCCGTATATGCTCTAACTTTCTAAGGAAAAGACTTAGCAACGTGAAATTGCCAGATTACGTTTGGAGTCCAAATATCTCGGCTGAGTTCGTTAATGGGTGGAATCGGTTAGATAGTTTCGGAGTTAGGCCCATTCGAAATTTTGAGTTCAATTCCTCGATATATCATGAAGTATTGACTTGATCAAATTGAAACTTCGTGGACAGTATTGGAATGCCAATGCGTAACTTGGAGCAAAACTTCGTGTGAATTCAATTGTTATGAAATTCAAAAAAAAATTGTATTCGAGAATTTTGAAAATTTTCGATGAAAAATCTTTTTTCTCTGAGAATGTTGATTATATTTCAATGGAATTTGGCACAAACAGAGTCAGTATTCAACAACAATGTTCAATATTTCAATTCGATCCGATATTTACTTTCGGAGTTATAAGGAGAAAAAAATGTGTCAAATTTCGTTGTTATTTGGAATTTCAAAGTTATTTCCGCAATATCTCAAGAAGTACAAATGCTATCAGATTGAAACTTCGTTATCAGGTGGAGATTACCCACACGCAACTAGGTGCAAAATTTCGTCTGGATCTGATCGTTAGAATTCAAACAAGTGCATAAAAGCTCCTTACCTCTCGTCAGTGCTTTTCTAGATTTTTGTTTCATTTGTTTAAGTATCTCTATACGTGTTTTTAATACACACTACACCTATCAGACTTAATCCCAGTCTCTTTGGTTGTACTAAGATCCTTTCAACCTACCATGTTCATAAAAATTCACCTTAGATTCCCATAATTTCCCAAGTATCACTAAAAACATCCTCGAAACATTCGAAACCACTCATAAATAACTGAATAAACCACAATGTTCTCTAACGATGAATAAAATCCCAAAGTAAGCCTAGCGCACGTTCAAATTGGAGCAACCTCAACTTTTGAGTGATTTGCGCGAGAGCCCGACATCGACTGGATAGCCGAGGCCCCGAATTGAGCTCAAAATCCATAATAATCATAATATAATGATAATGCTCTTTACAGGATCCCTGGATTTAGTGGAGAGCCCACTAATCGCCTTACGTGTGAATTCTGCTTCTTTTTCTAAGCCTGAACTTAACTTTGTTCGCGAGGAGGAGCTTTGAGCAGACGATAGATCGCTAGGATTTGTCCTTTGTTGTCGGGGAGTGATGTATTGCTCCCATTTTTGCCCGCTTGTATATGGAACTGGAGCGATAATGTCTGCAATTTGTGTCGAAGATGGTTTGGAATAATCTGGATAGAGTTGTGGTCAAATTCATTAATGTAAGTCAATATAATAACAATAAACGAAAATACCTCTAGTACCCCTAGGTACTTTACTATAAAGGGGCGCTAATGTGCCGGTTGAGTTCAGGTATGGTAGATTATTCGAATTTTTTTTAGAAAATGTCATTTTCGGAAATTATATCACAATATCGGGCCTAATTTCAGTTTGATCCGAGATGAAATTTCCGAAATATCGGGAAAAATATGTCAAATTTCGTGTCTTTTTCTTGCTATCGTTGATATTTCCGGAAACACCTCGAAAAATATTGATTCAATCATATGACTCGATAACTATTTGAAAAATGATGATACATAACATTGTGCATGATTTCCTGATGATTGTGTAGTCATAGAAAAATTTGCAAAAAAAAATCAAATCTTTACGTATCTATTGATGAATTTTTTTTCTATAAAACGGTAAATTTTAGCCAATAACTACAAGACAACTATTTTATTCGGAATAAATGAAGCTATATGAAATTTATTTTTTGATATTATGAATAAGAAAAAAAGTTTCGTGCGAAAAGTATCTTTGTGAGATATTTTTGAGAAGAAAATTTAAATTGCTCTTCTGGCGACATCTTCAGTGGGCTGTATCCAAGAAGATACTGCTCAAGAAAAAAAAAACTGTCTGAAAGATTCACACTATTTTTTGAAAAGAAATAAAATTAAATTTTTTTCGCAACGATCCATTTACACCCTATGACTTAACAAGCCCTGTTAAATACCACGTATCCAAAAGTTTTAATTAATTCTGTGTAGAAGTTACATAATAAAATAAATTCTTCTCCATATAATATAATTATATATAATATAATGCTGATGTTTATTATACATTATGACTCAACGTTTTTAATAATGAATCGTTTCAAGCGCCGTGATACCGTCTAGATATAGACTCCACAATAGGGCTCTAGTTATAGAAAATAGGGCAAATATGACTGCCTTTTTTCTCAATACAATTATCTTGTGGTTACGAAAACTTGCTATTACACTTCATCGAATGTTAATTAGGAAAGTTCACATTTCTCTTCTTATACATTTTACTTAAAATGTATATAGTATAATGGCGTTTCTCGATATCAGATGATCAAAATTCTTTTTGGCTTTGATGATTTTCCGAAGGATTCATTGCAAAGAGATTTTTCAGTTTATTGCATTAAATGATCAATATCGTAATTATGATGAAAAGGGAGAAAAGTATAGAACCGTAACCGTAAATAAATTCATAACAGCGAGTACAAGCAAACAAATTGAAATGAGGAGTGAAATAAAATCAAGTGAGAAAATTTCTGTTTGCACTTCCTTGTTGATATTACCTCAACCCTAAATATGAAGATTGAAATTTTTGCTCATTTCGGATATTTCCATTTCATTTTTTTTCTGTATAAGAATCTGTTTTAAGGCACCCCTTAAATTCCAAATCATCAAGAAGATAGGGGCAACATTTTATACGCATTTGACATAATATTCTGGTCCATATATGCGATTTTTAATATTTCCACATGAATTCTATAGGTATCTAGGCAATGAACTCTTTCTTATAAACTTGAATTTTGGTCTATAGTAATACCTTTGTGTAGTACTGTGAAGGAATTCTTGAAAATGAAGAAAATCGTATATATAAAACAAACATATCAGGTAAATCAAAGAAAATTCGAGCTGAATAATATAAGTATAGTAAATCGAGTTTCATTGCATTGGTCCAATAAGAAGATCTTCCACTATATATTGAATTATGTTCAATATTATTGATTTCATCTCGGATTTCATTTCCTTACCCGGCCGAAGATAACGATATTGAATATATAGGCTTATCTGATTCGAATTAAATGTAACTCTTGAATGATAATGGATGCAGTTCACGCGAAATACGACGATCTGATTTTGAATTAAGTAAAACACTAAAATTAAGTGAGTCCTTCAATAGAACCGTGAAATTTCAGAGTACACTCAGTGGCGGATTAACCGGTACGCTTAGTACGCGTGAGCGTAGGGCCCCGAGGTCCACAGGGCCCCCGATCGAATCAACATTTCTTCAGAATGAAAATTTGACCAGCAAGTGAAAATGAAAAATATCGAATTGTCACAGTCATACGAAACGCTATCAGACCTAGAGCAAAATTCAGCTGCCAGTAAAAAAATAACATTATCTCAAAGGTTCCGCTTCCGCATGTTTTCTCCAATTATTTTTATCTGCCTGCTGTAAATTACCGTAAGGGTGGCAGTAAAGTTGTCGGCATCCCTTTGAAACCAAGGTACATGCCACCGTCGAAATTGTGTGGAGTACCAAGTGCAAGACACTTGTTTAGCATGGAGAATAGGCTATGCTTATAGGTTCGAGGTTCGAACATATAATAATATTAAACAAGAATACTCCCAGGGTGCGTCCAAAACGCATCAGAAAAAAAATTCTCACGAAGAGGAAAACATAACTATTCTTTGGAAAGGATGAATTGAGGTTCTAGACCTTGAAAAGACTTTTAGATTTTCTGGTTGCCGTCGAAGTTTTGTCTATCGCGATATAATTGTGCAATTTAAATGTATGTTCGATGTAGGGTTTATTTCGCAAAACATTGAAACGGACAGTTAAAAAGCGTTTTTGGAGTATTACGAAGATGGTCTCGATGAAGGAATTAAAAATGAAGCCTCACAGTTCAAAGAATATTTGAATCTCTTGAAACCTTGAAACTATTGAAAAAAACACGAGTTGTTCATCATAAGTTTTTTCGAACTTCTATATAGCTTTGATATGGCCAATATCGAGTTACGAAGCAGAATGTTTATTTTCAATCTATAATGAAAAATAAATATCGAACAGTTATGGAGAAAAACAAACTGCAGATCTGAGGAATTCTTTCGATTGAAAGTGATATAACGAAGAGTCTGGATAATGATGCTGCAATAAAATAATTTGCAGACATGAAAATATGAGAGAAAAGTTCACGTGATTAATTTTTCCATAGTATGGTTAATTTTTATTTCTTTATAATTTTTCATGCTCATGTTCATTAGTTTTGTTTGTGGAAAGAAATATCGATTTGGATTTCTTACCTGATCGTGTTAAGTTGTTTATATTTGTGTAGATACTTTCATTTCTCATATTCGAATTGGTGTACCGTATATTTCATCAATAAATTTGAAGTTTGTTTCGAAAAAAACGAATTCTGATTGAAAAATTGTTTTGCAAGAAATTGAAAAAGTAGAAGGGGGCCCGAAAGTTTTCAAGCGTAGGGCCTCGAAAAGTGTCGAACTGCCTGTGGTTACACCGATAGTTACACTCATAATTATATCATAGTTATAACGCAGTGCTATTATTCGATAATTATGACTAATACTCAGGTTCTATTCTATCTTACGTTAATGATTGTGATTATGACTTCGATAATAATGCATACGCGTAACATAAGGGTGGTTGAAACGATGTTGAGTTAAGTTAATCTCCCAATTTTATTTTTTCTTTATTTTTCTGGTCGTAGTGTTGATGATAGTGGTTGAATGTTTGCTTGTAAGTAATTGAATTACATCAATTATAGACGCTCTTGTAGTGCGTTTTTCTTTCGAGCGAAGGAATACTGTAGTTATATTTAGGATAGCTTCTAGATATGGAAATAATCCGACCCAATATCTTTATAATTTAGATTTGTGAGGAAAAACATTAATTGGAGTGGGAAAAACATTAATTGTTTGGCTCAAATCATTTGTTTGAGTTGTGAATCTCTGTTTTGTTGCGGGGGGCATGAAAACGGCAATCTCGTTGCCAAACGTTTAAGATTTTTAACTTTGCTTTCGGAAAAAGAGGAAGTTCATATTTTTCATGCGCATGTTTGTCAGATCATTCTAATTCAGGATAATTTGTCAACGAGTGCCTCATTCATGATTTATGTTGGAAAATAGAGATAATGATCATCAAAATTCAATCAGCGATCGATCTTTGATAGGTATCATTTCCAGATATAACTTAAGTTCCTGAGGTAATAATCAAACTTTGTTATGTTAGCTTATGTACTCATTTGTAGAAACACTTCTTTGTAGAACGTACACCGAAAAGAAACTTTTGGAAATGTAGAAGAAAAACGTTAAATAAACAAGTAAATTACAAAATATTCTGGCCTAATAACGAATAACTTAGCACCAGTCCTGGATATGTTAAATGGCGGAATAGCTCCAGGCTTGTAGAGGCGTCAGATTTCTTCAGCTCTCTTCCACATAGGTGAAAAATTATTATTTTAGAAAGGTACATGGGGCGGCGGAAATAAAGTGGCCTACCCTCATAAAAATATATCCGGCACTGCTTAGCAATAGTAGTTAGTATATAGAATTTAGCTCGAGTAAGAAGTTATAACGACCCAAAACATAACTGATAAAATGGAGAATGGTGCATATTCATAATTAATCTAGGATTAATATTCTTTCGCGTCCGCAGGAAGGAATGCATACATACTGAACCTAATTCGTTATGAACATCAGGAAGAACGACGGACCGAAATTCAAGAAACAAAGTGAGAAGGTTAATTCCAGAAAATATGTATATGAACTGTGAATCAGAATAAGTGTTCGATAGTTATACATATATTAAGGAAAGACACTGCAGTTTTCAAGGAGAATTCTCGATATGGAAATAATCTCACAATTTTTTATAATAGTAAATAAGGATCATCTTATACATTCCCAATAATATCTCATAGGTAATGGTTCATTCAGATTGAAGACTATATGATTTTACTCAATTCTGCCGTGCGTATTTATTGAAAAAATGAAGAAGAGAAATGAAAGCTAAAGGTGGGTTTAAACCAAACGAACAAAGAGCAAGAGCTACAACAAGAAAATTCTTGTTGATCTTTTAGTGTAAACGAAATCACATTTTCAGCGTTAATATAGGTATTACATGGAATCTTTTCGAACGCAGATAGAACAACGAAAGAATTCTCCACGTCTGTTCATACTAGAAGAATTTGATAGAATGGGGGAAGAATGAGCATTCGCCGAGCTATTCGCTCGTCTGATGTAAATCGGCCTTTAGAAATCACAACGAACCATAGAAAAACTATGTATTGGTACTTTAATATGTTTTCAACCTGACTTTATTATCTATTCTATTTCATCTAAGTATATATGTTATTTCATGCTGCAGTTTTGAGTATAAGCTATTCCGGACGCACTCATTGACTCATTTGATAATAATTTTCGCTCAAGGATCGTCAAAAGAATGTGTACGGCAAGAAAAATAGTTGAACAGACTTCAAAAGGGAATTAATTGTTTGTTTCAAATAATTTGTTCAAGTCTTTTTTTTGTTTTAGAGTGAACGTCAACGGCTATCTTGTTAGTTTCATCCGATGCCAATCGTTCAGGAATAAGGAATTAGAAAGATAGAGCAATTCGATTTTACATAATATGTTTGTCGGATAGTTTTCTTCTTCAAAAGATGCTTCGTTAATGATTCATATTTAAACAATAATATGAACAAATTTAGTTAGTGGGGATAGATTGAGTTGTTATTTTGTGAAAACGTAGAGGGGGTTATATAAGTACTTTACCGTGTATATTATCGAGAACCGATTGTTTTCGACGATTTCCACAAGTGAGGTAGAAGACAACCGTTATTCAGCAAGCAATCCGCACCATCAGATGGACATAGAACTCCAGCACAACGCTGAACACAGCGCCGCTCGCACACACAACTCCTGCAGCAATCAAGTCCTCAGGTATTCCCAAAAAAGCTCACCTCAATCGAATGGTGAAGAAGTCCGAGAAAGGAATACGATCGCGCACAAACCGGAAGTCAATATATATCACTCCATCTATTTGTTCACTTAGTCAAACACAATGCCGGAGCTAAGCCGTGGTACTTAGTGTAGATAAAACCCGGAGTTTAGCGCAAATCGGTTTACAGTGGATTCCTAACTATATACACGCTTCTAATACGAAAGCTGTATTAAATAAGTCGAATTGATCCTCACTTTTCGTGGCCGAGGCCACGCCCCGTCCCGCAAGCGCAAGTTGGTTCGTCCCTCTGCTCCCCCCGGATCCGGAGTAGCCGGCGTGCGCTCCGTGTGCGCGGTAGGTAAAAGTTCTGGCGCGGACCGGGTACCTTGGAAACCGAGACTGACGAAAGCTCCGGCGAAACTGGAAGATGGAACTTGTGGCCTGTCGTATACGGTATTTTTTGGATGGGGCGTCCTTGTATGGGCAAATTGGTTGTGAGAATGTACAAGATACGTGAGAGATACTTGGTAATGGATTCTACTATCATGGAATCTCTCGTATCAATTACGCATTATCGGTACTGAGGCTGCATATTATGGGTAGGGTCCGTATATATTCTCGGTTTCTAATGGTTAGTTTCTGGGCTGTCAAATTTGTGACACTTCGGTTCATTATCTGTCACATGGCACTAATTATTAGTAACCGAGAATATATATACGGACCATGATGTAAGTGAGACATGATGTGCTCATCTGTATTTATCAATGATGACGTCACTTTTCTCATTCAAATTAAAAGCACAGAATATATATTTCCTTGTATTTTAATCTTGCTGACGTCACTTTTTTTCAGATGAGCACACCATGTTTTTTACATCATGACTATACCAATAAAGCGATTTCAAGCGATTGACCAACAGCACCGGTTAAAGTTAGTTCATCCAAATTGACTGATTATCCTTTGCTAAACGTAACTATAATCAGAGCTTTTGGTCCATCCCTTGAAATTGATTATAGTATCTATGCTTTTTTAGCTGCATATAAGAAGTTGCCAAGGCTGTTGTCTATGGTTTGGCAATTGAGAAATAGATGCATAGAATACGAGGTGCGGACACTCTTTGACATAGTTTGGGTCAGAATATGATGTAAGTAAAAACATGGTGTGCTCATCTGTGATCATATTTACCAATGATGAGGTCACTTTTTCATTCAAATTCGAAGCACAGAATATATATTTTCTTGAATCTGAATGAAAAAAGTGACGTCATCATTGGTGAATACGATCACAGATGAGCACATCATGGGTCCGAAATAAGGTCCAAATGTTGTCAAAATACGGCTTACTTGTCCTACTTCAGTTTTTGCCGATAGATTTCAGCATCGATAAATCTGCCATGTATAAAATCAGAATTATTCACGGAAGTTACCAAAATGTCATATTATAACTATAGTCAAATCAGAGGTTTTTTTTGTTTTTCCGCAGAGTTGGACTATACATTATTTTCATGAATTTCTAAAAATAAATCCATTTTGACAAATTTTAGTTATGACTATTCATTTCATTCAGTCAAAATGATGGAAATGTGTATATGTGTGAATACACAAGTCTGAAACTTGATATTTCTGAATACCTATATTAATTACAAGAGGTATTTATCGTTTCAATACTTAGTCTAAATGATGCAGAAGAAGGCTTCCAGAGTTGCGTATTCAAAAATACCCATTGGAAATATTCGGAACTATAGATACTACGATGAATTTTTGGGGTTTGAAATTCTACGGATAAACCCGTACGAACATGAACAGCAATGTGAATAATTCATATTTCAATAATAATAAACATAAACATTTCCTCGAAATATTTTCACAGGTACCTATGTAACAAATTCATGACTTTTGAATTGAATATTTTTTTTCGGTACATACAAAATTTAAAAACCATATTTTTCATGAAAGGAGATTCAAACTATCCAAAAAATCCATTTGTATAACAATCTCCCGTTCCTTTTTTACTGTTGTTTCGGCTTCGAAGTGATATAAAGCAGAGAAAAAGTGCCAAATTAAAATAACAGAATCAAAAATCGATCAGGAGGAGTAAAAATTCAATCATTTCTTCAAAACCTCTAGTGGGACTGAAATAATAGGTTTTATATAATATATCTACTAGGTATATAAAAGAGAGAACTATTATTCATAAAAAACAACTAGTCAGCCCAAAAATGAACCTATAGTACCTGGCTTGTGTATAGTGGATGAAAAGGAAAAGTGCTAAAGTAAACGAACAGATGCAATCATCGATCGGGAGGAGCTAACATTCAATCATTTCTTCCAAACTTCTAGTGGGAGTGAAATAATAGGATTGAAGATATCCACTAAACACAAGTGAGACACTATATTTATGTATAATAAACAACTTGTCAGCCCAAAAATGAACATAGTTTCCGGCTTGTGTATATTATTATTATTATCATTATATAACGGAAAGGAGTTGAGGCAAAGCCTATACACTCACAAAAAAGCATAAAAAAAATACACCGAAAACTCAAGGAAAAGTAAAAGTAGCACTCACTCACGACGAAACCAGGCATCACAGCCATTTTCAAAAGCTTTCACAGAAACTGGATATTAGACTTCAACACCTGCTAATAACCAATGTAAATTGATTTTTCATCAATATGCACACACTTTATCAGGTGTTAATCTATACTATGTATACTATACTATTATAGTACTATTATAGTACTTATATCTATACTATTATATGTATGCCTACAGTTTAGATCAGGCCCTCTATACATAAAATACATACATGAATAACTGAACGAACATTGCTTTAGTGCGCTTCAATCACCTTTTGAAATCATAAAATCCACAGATATTGATATTTTTTCTGTTTTTTTCCCTACAGTTCAATGATTTGAATAAATGAGCCATCGAATGGTTGTCAAGGAATGTCCAAGAATAGTATCACAAATACACTTTAACAGATCAACAAACACGAACGTAAAGTATTAAGTTTACAAATTGGACGTTTCGCACCACTAAATGAGAGTCTGTTTACGTCCCCATCTCAAGGGGTATAAGACGTTACTGCAACTACCTGGTAAACATATAAATTTTTGACTTATGGACGTAGATGAAAGGTAGAAGTAGAGAAGACCTCACAATTTTCGAATAGTTCTATGAACATTCCTCAGTTTTATAATATTACCCTTCTATAAATATGCACATTGGTATCTCAATCAAATATCGATTAAAGGATATATTGGGAGGATTTTGCATTACTTTTCCGACGCTGTCTATTGGCTTGCTGAAGAGAAAAGTACACTAGAAGAGGGAGATAGTGGATATATTCCGGTACGTCACGAAAGCCGCTAAGTTTCGTCCGTTTAAACACCCGATATGCGGAGCCAAATATGAAAGCTCATTTTCTCGTTGAAAATTGAAATTTTTGACGGCGGATAAAGTTTTTCAGTAAAAAAATTCATGCGAGAGACCTATTCACTTCCGTTGATCGTTCACATTATTCTGATGTTATGCTCATTATGCATTTTTTTCAAGAAATTGCCCTTGAAAAATAGTTTGCATCTCGCAATACGAAAAGTCGATTTCTATAACTAATAATTTCAATCTCATTTTCAAAAAATCTTTTTAGATATTGGGAGCGAAAACCTTAAAGAAAGTCTATAGAATTATTATCTCATGCCTGTTCACAAAAAGGAAGTATGTATATTCGTTTAAATTTTATTTATATTGATTCTTACGAGCTTGTTCTGTATAAACAATTCTTTGAAATATTGTTTTGCAAGATTTCTCTGATTTTCGGGTTAAAGAAGTATTCTTTTTCGGCCGTCCGTCTGATGGCCCTTTTTACGATAACTTTCAAACGGAATGAAATAGACTTGATATTTCTAGAGAAGTTTGCGCATCGAGCCCGACGGTTAAATTCACTATGGGCAAAATCCACCTAACGGTTTGAGATTTATACAAATTTGGAATTCTGTGGTTTTTTCACCGATATTTCCAGAAATGAAAATGCGATTAGGTTGAACACATCTGTAAAACGCTGATATGTGAACAGGCACAATTTCGACATTATATTTTTTTTTTCGAAAAAATACTTGTCCATTGCAGCTGAGATCCACCACAAAACCTCGAAGTTCATAGTTAACATAAGTGTAACGAATTTCAGCTCCAAAGATGTGTATTTTCAGGAATATCTGAATAACAATATTTCGAATGGAGGAATTGTTGGGTGGTTTTCACAGATTCATTGTACTTATTATAATTACAATATTATAACCTCAATTGTATTGAGTGTAAATTCGTTTTCCGCAGGATAGTGTGTTTACAATTGCCTTCTATAGAGTGATCGTTAGCATACAACTAACACTAATCGAATAGGGACATTATATTGATGAAATGATGAATCTACCTATGATATCGCAGATATGGTTTTAACGAATTTTTCTACCAAGTACCAAATATCCTAATTCAATTCGATAAAATGTGTATTCTTAGATATATTGGGATAATAAAGTTTCGAATGGATATATCAGGGCTAATTTTACCCATTTGGCTCTTGTGATTGAAAATCGAAAATCAAATACTCAAACTTCGCCATATTATACATACATTCATTCGAAATTTCATCATGCCATCATCTCCGACCAAGCATATCCTAGCGAATTGGTTGAAGATGTTGATGGGAAGAAGAATTTTATGAGAAAATGGCTTTACAATTGAATAAGCTTGAAGATTTTGTATATGAAAATAACCTATACCTATAACCAATTCGTCTGATATGAAATTCCGCTTTGTATGCGTATGCGATCTAGGTGATGACACAAAATATTTATCAGAGAAACCAATCTTTTACTTGGTTTCCATGAAATATACCATGAGAATAACTCACATCTCTAGAAGAGATTCTTTTCAGATAATGGAAATAATCAAATATATACATTTGTTGTTGCTGGCCTGAGAAGTTCAAGGCTTTCAGTTATCCCTTATTCGTTCTGTAGGTACTCACCTTTTGAAATCGTGAAAATTTTATAGATATTAGTTTTCCTCTTATTACCACTTCAATAGACGAATATTCAAAAATTTGTTATGGAACTGTCACAAACGTAGATTCAAAAACACACTCCAACAGATCAACAATCACGAACTTCATAACTGAAGGTAAATCCACAAAGATGCTTCGTACCACTAGAGGAGACTGTCTATTTACACCACCAGCACAAGAATGGGCCGAATTCTTACTTCAGCTACCTGTTAAATACCTACAGTTTTGTTTTTTGAACATAGTAACAAGGTAGGTAGGTAAAGAAGAAGAATTTTGGACATCACAATTTTTGTTATACAATAAAGGCCGAAGCTCACTTATCGGCATCAGCCCAGCCCCCGCCACACCGGAAGTTAATTCTTTCTCTACTCAATTCACTTTTATAGACTATCCTGGTTGGCCATAACATTCTGACACATTTCACCGAGTATATTTTGAAATTTTAGGTTACAGTCATTTTTCTGGCAGATAACTACGCAACGTTGTCCTCTACATAGGGGTCGTTGTGATTACGTATTTATCAAAATGTTTCTTTACACAAATCTGATATTTTCATCCAACGATTTACATTGTAAGAATTCGCGCAGGAAAGTAATTTTGACTGCAACATGTTTTTGTTCGCATGAAATTCTGCGTTCATATACCCTTTTGTATTTGTAACCCATTGATTTTATAATTTTAAAAAGTAATGTCCATCCTCCGTTATATTCCAAATGTTCCTTCACAAAAGTGAGTAGTGTATCATCGAACAGTGTTCATTTTTCAAATTTTAATTCCAAATTTGTTGTGCATATCTCTTTTCAAAATAAAATCTTCAGTCAGTGTCTTTTTTGGTGCACCAATACAAGGAAATTCTTTGTCGTCTCTTTCACTTAAATTCTTTCTTATTGTGGCGACGTTCTGCTAAAAAATAAATATAAAATACAATTCCTTGGTTTTCACTCACATATCTACATCGAAAATGTTGGATAGTTACCATCAGAAAAAGCAGATTTTAATTCTACTTAGGTAGCATTTCCTGATACTTTGTCTCTGCTTCTTCAGAACTACCTTTTGCATTTTTAGTTTCGTGATTTTTATGTTGAGATTGAGAGTAGAAATTGGCATTGGCGTTCAGCAACGTCTGAGAATTATTTTGACATTGCCGATATTTCACGACTGCCAACCTGATGCGTCAGTTTCAAGTAAAAAACTGGATGGACCTAAACCTAGCCAACCGGGATAGTTTATATATATAATTGAATGGTACTTCACTTCACCGCTACAACACTTCAACACTACACATTGGCAGTGAAATAAATTTTCCTCTTGCAGTGCTCTGGACTGCTGCCGATACGTGATCGACCGACTTAATCATATGGGAATGATAGTTTCGTGATAGATACAGAGTGTTGTTCAGATAGGTTTTTTTATCTATAATATTGCTTTTCTTCTCCAGAAAAATGAAAATTATTGCAGTTCTAAATTTCGATCCAATCTCCTAAGTAGTTTAATTATAAATGTAGTTAACAATGGAAATTATAACTCCGGAAAACTGAATAATAATAATTCAACAATCCAAATATCAATATATAAGTATAGATTTTTGTATAGCAAATTTTGTATATTAAACAAAAATGGATTTCAAAACTGGCCAGTCATATTGCTCTGGCCAACATGAAATTAATATCAACAATAGTTTCAAAGGGCCGTAGAAATAGTCGAATTGAAGGTAGAGAGCAGTGAAACTTTTCATTGATCTAATGAATTTTTCAGATATTTAGCTCTTGCTTTTTGAGGTAGGGAAATGTAGTTACAAAGTAGGGCATTGCCCTACCTTCCGAACCCATTCACATAAGTACAAGAAACCTTAAATAATGTGTGAACAGCATGGAAAAATTCCTAGTGTAATTTTCTAGCGCATGTTGATTTACATTTATTTATTCACCATAGTAGTAGTAGTTCATTTTGAATCTCTAATTTAACGGCGAATATGTTAAGGAAGAAAAATTCGAGAAAAGCATTGACGGGCTGGATAAGACTCATTTACTAAACAAGGTCCTTTTCAACCTAGTGGAAATGTAGAACTTGCCATTTTTTGATTCTATTTCGTAATTTTCACAGAAGAGTTTAATTAACATAATTTACTCTACAGAAATCAAATAATTAAAATCTACCCGGAATTAATTGACTTTTTTCGGTGTAAAAAATATATTTACTGGTTCTAGTATGAAAAATACCTCAGTTAAGATTTCGACCCTCAGAGTAAAAATGTAATCTTCATATCGCAATTGTTTTTTTCTTACTTTTTTACAGAAGTTTCAAAAAATTTCTTTCGAAATATACTCTTTTGCAAATGAAATTTTATTTTATATTGGTACTCCAAGGTACTTGAAATTCTATCGAATTTTCTGAGCATTAAATTGATTTTTCAACCTTCACTTCAGTTCATTCATCATTGGAGCAAATAATACTCTCTCAAATCGTAAAAGAAAATTCATTTATGAACCTAGCTTCACAAATCATGCTGAACCTCATAACATTATAGGTGAAGTACGAAGTTTACGTCGTGCTCTCGTTAACTTCAAACAGTTTATTTTATGCCTATAATGATTCTATATTAATAGAATGTAACAACTATTGTGAATTCAGAATAAACCTATCACCACGAAAGTCAAGTCGGGAAAACAAAAAATCGATATGATATGATGTAATACAACGAACAAATTATCATTCTGATAACAAATAATTCTATATATTGATGAATCGGTTGTTAAAAACCAAGGTATAGCATTTGGCTTCCCAATTTCAAAAAACCATTGAAATTCGACTAAAAATTACCTGGGTACTCACGAAGGCATATATTTTTTCTTATCAAACCTTTGTTGTTTATACAGTTCACATTGAGATAGGCGATAGAAGAATTCATAAGTCAGTTCGTAGGAAATGTTTTTTGAAGTTTTGAAGAAAAATTCTTTAAAAATATCATGCCTCAGACGAATCTTTCAATGAGGTCGGCTCAAAGATGAAGGTGGATTTTTTTATTGCAACCAGCGCCGTCTTTATAAGGGATGTGGACAAGACATTCCTGGTGAAATATTATTTATACTATCTTCGGTGTAGATGTTTTAGTTGATTAGCTCTGATCAAGGTGGAATGTTTGTTGATTTACCGACAGATATTCGTCCTTGTGATTATGTTAGCATTACTACTGGAGCTCCTTTTCTCCATGAACCAATTCCTATTAGTTTTTCTTCTGGGTGTGCTTGAAATAAAAATCATTTTTCAAATCCTTTCTTAGTTAGAGATTCGACTTCTTTCCGTTTGACTCAAGCTTATCGCATAAAAAAACGATATATAGAAATTAAGTTTCTACATTCACCAATCAATATCTTCCTAAATATCTCACGCAGTCACCAAGATATTAGGTACCCTAATAAGAAAGGTATTCACTGATTCCACTCTCTTTTACGCAATACATGCGTGTTGGACTAAGAAAAATTTAGATGTCAATATAGTCCCCAAATGAATGAGGATTTGAAAAATACTTTATATTTCAAGTTATCGTTTAGGTATATCAGGGTGACTGATGGTGACTGAATGAGAATTGGGGGTTCAAATGCACAATAAGGATATTGGTTTCAGAAATATAGGGTGATTCATGGAAAAATTTTTGAATCATGATCTCTTTATCTTCGTTAATATGAAACATTTTTCTTTGACATTTCCCAGGCTTGTCACTACGCCTACTACAATTTGTTTATAGGTCGGCGTGTTGCCTATAGTTGAGGTACTTATATTTGTTATCATGGGTATTATCTAGTTTCGTATTGGAGGTAGCTATAAAGCCGGGTCCAGATGAGTATGATGCGAAAAGAGAATGCAATAAAATTTGATAAACGACTCGGCGAATAGTGTGGACGGCACTCGAGCTCAGCCTCAAACAATACATTCAAATGCATTGTTCGAGCTGAAAACCGAGTCCCGATGGAACAGAAAGAACGTTGCCTCGAACCATAAAACTGCCTGTGATTTATTGCATTCGCTGTTCGCATTACACTCATTTAGAACCGGCTTAATGCGAACAATGAATGCAATAAATGACAGGGAGTTTTATGGTTCGGGGCAGCGTTCTTTCTGCTACGTCAGGACTCGGTTTTAGACTCGGACGATGCATTTGAATGTATTATTCGAGGCTGAGCTGGAGTACCGTCCAAACTATTCGCCAAATCGTTTATCAAATTTGATTGCATTCGCTGTTCGGATCACACTCATCTGGGACCCGGCTTAACGTACTGCCAAGTAGCCGAAAAAAGCAGATTTCTATATCATATGAAGCTTCGAGATAATCAGAAAAAGTCACAGTGACAAAAAGTCACCTGTTGTTGTCGGTCACCCTTACTTCATGAGCGTACTAATGAGCGTCTGATGCAACGCCGTAGATTTCATCGAATTTAGGACAGTTCTTTTCCTTCTTGTTCAGTATCTATATAAAAGGTGTCCGCCAGTCATTTCATCTGCATACAACTGCTCAAAGCCGACCCTTATCCTACTCGTTTGGCAATTAGGAATTATAGATACATATCTGTCTACCCACGTTCATGAATATATTCATTTGTAAGGCTTAGTTGTTATAGATCATTATTATGAACACAACTGCACTATTACGAATTCCTTAATGATATATTCTGTTAGCGATATGAGATCTATATTTGTTCCTTTACATGTCTCAGGAATCTGTCTTTGTTTAATACAATTCATAAGGCGCCATGTTTATTCCTCTTCAAATTCTGCAATATTGTTTGCTGGCAATTATTATGCAAATAAAATGCCAATTACAAGGAGCATAACTGATTTAAAGCATATTTTCATTCAGGGAAACAGTGGCCTACACACGGGGCATATAAAGGGGTTACATTGTTACATACCCTTATGGAAGATCCTCAAAATGTCCTTGCAAACAAGTAACAAACTGACAAAACACAGAAAAGTACCTACTGACGTTAAAAGTCAGGACTTTTGATGCTTCACATTGTTACTTAATTTTTGAAGTGGGCATTTAGAGTTTCCACTAAAAGAACGGGTATTGTGCAAATCCTCGATAAATGAAACGGATATATTTCACCTTCGTTCCTAGCGAAGCTGGAATACCCCATTATGTTTATGAGGCTTTATAGAACCACAAAATATTTCAGAAAAGCACTGTATCGATGATCTTAGCAGATTTTGCTTGTATGTTCAAACTCTTGAGCCAAAATAAAATTTTTCAATTTTTTTGATTAATTAATTTTTCAAAATGTAATTAACAAGATGATTACGAAGTTCCACACCAAATTGTGCATCAGCATTCGCCAACTAGTTTCATCATGACGGGATCAGTATTTTCAGGTTTTATTCCGGAGAGAAGCTTTTTTCGAAATTTCGATCCCAACAAGATTTGGCAACTGGATTACGCTTAGAACGCTTGAGCGTAGGGCCCGAGGTCAACAGGCGCCCCCGATCGATTTTTTTTATAACATTTTTATAATGAAAATTTGAGCAGCAGGTAAAAATGAAGAATATCGAATTGTCACAGTCATACGAAACGCTACCAGACCTAGAGAAAATTTCAGCTGTCAGTAAAAAATAACATCATCTCAAAGGTTCCGCTTCCACATGTTTTCACCAATTATTCTTATCTGTCTACTATAAATTACCGTAAGGGTGGCAATAAAGTTGTCGGCATCCCTTTGAAATCAAAGTACATGCCACCGTCGATATGGTGTGGAGTTTAAGTACAAAGAGCAAGACACTTGTTTAGCATGGAGAATACGCTATGCTTATAGTTCAAACATAAAACGATATTGAACAAGAATACTCCCAGGGCGCGTCCAATAAACGCATACGAAAAAAATGGCTCACGAATCGGAAAACATAAATTCCAATTTTTTTTTTGGAAAAAATAGATTAAGGTTCCAGATCTTGAATAGACTTTTAGATTTTCTGTTTGCCGGCCTAGTTCTGTCTATCGGGATATAATTGTGCAATTTGAATGTATGTGTGATATAGGATATATTTCTCAAGACATTGAAACGGACAGTAATAAAGCGTTCTTGGAGTATTATGAAGATAATCTCGATGAAGGATTTAACTATGAAGCCTCCCAGTCCAAAGAATATTTAAAACTCTTGAAAAAAACTCGAGTTGTTCACAGATGGTAAAAATAACTCATCATAAGTCAGAGACGTTATTTCGTACTTCTATATAGCTATGACATGGTCAATGATGAGCAGAGCGTTTATTTTCAATCCATTATGAAAAATAAATATAGAAGAGTTATGGAGAATATTATAAGGAAGGAGTTCTAAGGAATTTTTTCGATTGAAAGTGATATAACGAAGTGACTGGATAGTGATGCTGCAATGAAAGAATTTGCAGACATGAAAATAAGAAAGAAAGGTTCGCTTGATTAATTTTTCGGAATTTCTTACAAAGTATGGTTCATTTGTATTTCTTTATAATTTTTCATGTTTATGTTCATTTGTTTTTTTACGGAAAGAAATATTGATTTTTATTTTTACTGGATAGGTATATTCGTGTTGAGTTGTTTACATTTGTGTAGATTTAATTTCATTTCTTATATTTTGAATTCATGTACCTCATATTTCATTAATAAATTTCATGTTTGTTTTGAAAACACGGAATTCGATTGAAAAATTGTTTTTCAAGAAATTGAAAAAGTAGAAGGGGGCCCCGAAAGTTTTCAAGTGTATATAGGGCCTCTGGGAATTATATAGATCTAATTACCAAGGCATGAGTAGTTATTGATAAAATAATCTTGAAAATGGAAATGAGGATTACTACAAAACCATTTGGCCGATTTGGCCCACTAACATACCTAACCGCATTTTAATACGCAACCTACCCTGAAAATTTAAGGTCGCCTGTATTCCACATCGGATTTTTCGTCAGTCCCAGCTATGGTTCAATTCCTGCTCAAAATTAAAAAAATACAGGGACCGATGAAATCACTGACGGGAAGTCTCTTGACTTCACGTCAGTGATTGTCAGTCATTGATTGCTGTTGCGCGCTCGTTAATATTAACTCCAAATCTACTCTGAATATTGCATGTCTAGGATATTAGCTACAAAGTCGTCAACCACTTAGGAACCTACTTCATTTTGTAGGTTTTTTCGGGGTTTTCACTCACAATATCTGAAACGGAACTATAAGAAGTTAAATAGCATGAATTGAATTACATCAAATAGTTTCTTCAAGTAAATGGATATCATAAATACAACTTTTCCATATTTTGACAGAAAATCTTCTTCCACTTCCCAACCGAATAAACAAGAACAACACCATAATAACGAACAACCGAATTAATTGAATGTGATTACTTTTTTACATTAGGTACATTGCCATTTTAGAGAAAATTAGAAGAATTGATGCTGAAATCAATAATATAAAAGAACGGTTTCCATAAATCGAACAATGATTCGAGATCCATACTAACTTAAATCGAACCAATTAACGAGACACTAAAAAAAAAAAAAATTGTTCGAAGTATTTCCTGTAGGTATTTGTGGAAAGACACATACCTTATAATGTCGATCGTTAGATATCAGAAAACCAGAACACAAAAACAATCTAAGGAATAGAGGCATACAAACATCTCAAATAGCGAACCATGTGTTCGGCCATTGAAAATCGCATGATAGATTGAAACAATACAAAAATACTGATGTCGGAAGCAGATGATTTGAAAAAAATTAGAGAGTTCTCCTGCATTTTGGTGTATGGGGAGAGAATACATGATTTCATAGATTTTCCTTCATCTGCATTGTGGTTAAAAAAAAAATTTCTCAGGAAATCACCCTGTATCCCAAAAGTTAGCACGTTTACGACATTTGTTGACGTGAAGCTCAAAATGGGTCCAAAAATCGCCACCTTAAATATTAGCATATCATCAAAGAACGCCATGTAGGTATACAACAAATATGAAAAGTGGAATTATTCAATCAATATAAAAAATTAGGATTTAATGAATAAAAACAACAACTCAAAGGTGGGTATTGTTGGATTGAACGGTTGCTTCAAGCTTTCCATGTACCTACTGCATAATTACTCGGTAATTCCAAAATGAAAAGGAAACCTATTCGTGTTAGGTGTTGGTCAATTCAAAAACCAAGAAGAAGAAAATATGTAATGTAATTTCCTGTCCATCTTTCTGCAGGTATTTACTTCCTGGTTTTCCAAAGGAATTCTTGAAGGCGTGTATGTCTTGCTGATACCTCTGGGGAGAACCCTTCATTTGAAAAAAAATCTAGAAAAGCACTGACGTGAAGTCAGCAGCTTTTACGCGCTTGTTCACATTGCGAAATGATGATTTGGAAATTTCAGTGAAATTTCAATGAAATATAAACATTTTCGAAAAAGATTTCGAAAAAAAAAAATTTTTTTTTCAAATTTTTCCATGAATAATTCTTCGTATTGACACTGTTCATATTCCAAGCAAGTTTCATTTCGATCAGATAAATATTTTTCGAGTTATCGAAAAATCACCATTTCAAATGGCTGTAGCACAAAAACCATTCGGCAGATTTGGCGCATTAACGAACTTAACCGAGATATTTAGGATCTCAACCTAACCTGAAAATTTCAAGACTTTCCTTTCGAAAGTTACAGTGCATACGGCCGAGCGGACAGGATCAATTTTGACCACGGATTCTTTATCAGTGAGTCCAACCTAGTCGTTTGAGACCATTTTCGGCTCGAAATTCGAAAATTACAGACATCTTGACGAAATGATAACGCGCTGTTCCCCAGAACAAGCGCGTAATAATACCTACTTCTTATTGCAAAGAGAGCATCTCGCTAGATTCTCTCTTCGGAAAAATGATTTGTAATGAGTTATTGAATTCAGAAACGAATATTATTCGAACAATATCCTGAGAAATCACTCATCATTTTTTTTCATACGAATAATAGCAAGTATGTACGGTTTCATAAAAATTTTCAAGGCCTCTTTAACTTTCTCGCGAGTACAACTATTAATATTTTATCCAGCCGTTTTTACCTTATCGATCCATTACAAAATTGCACCTCGACTTCTTCACATGTAGGTAAACGAAAAATCCCCCAGGCTGCGTATAATCTCAGTCAAGGATGTCTCGAGATGCATCTAGTTTCTGGCAACCTCGCACACAGCGTCCCAATGTATCAATCTTGAAATCTCCGCCTCCTTTTGTCTCGATGCCACCTATCGCCGCGCATGCGTCGTCACGTGAGGTTCCGACGGCCAATACAAAAGGGCTTTCCTAAATCAATTGAGTGTGACATGGATCGGGAAGGAACAAGGTCTATTAGGATAAAAACAAAAGCGGGCTTATGGATGGGAGAAGTAGAATGCTGAGGGGGCATTACAGAGTCAAGTTCACTCGAGTTCGATCATTTCATTTTAGGAGGTGCTGAGGCAAAAAGTGAAGTAGTTATAGTCTTTGATTTCAGCGCTGTGTAAGGAATATTGCAAGCGAAGTTATCACATTTTGTTTCTATTTGCACTAACCTATACCTTGTTCTGAGCTGATATTTTCGTGTTCAGAAATGCAAAAAGGCTTCCTGTTTTATCATTTGTTTATTTTTAGGAATGCAGGGGTAAGAAGAATATAAGAGACAAGGAATAAAGTGAGTGATATATTGGAGATGTTGGTTATTATTTTTTAGGTTTTCATTTCTACGTTTTCGCTCCAAATATCTGAGGAAGAACCATCAAAAATTTAATGAAAATTATCATTTGTAGAAATCTCCCTTTTTGCCCGCATGTTCTATGGAAACAGCGTGCTATCGTTTTGTCCAAATGTCTGTAATTTTGGATGATTGAGCCGAAAATGGTCTCAATCGACTAGGTTTGACTCACTGATGACGAATCCAGTATCAAAATCGATTCTATCCGGCCGACCGTAGACACAATAAGTGTCGACAGAAGCAAGCTAGCAACTAGAAACTTTCAGGATAGGTTGCGCATCAGAATGCCGCGGTTGAGTTAGTTAATGGGCCAAATCGGTCGAATAGTTTCCGAGTTATAGGCACTTGAAATTTTGAAGTTATTTATTTTTTATTTCAGAAACTGCTTTAGCGATTAGATTCAAACTTGGCAGTTTGGTGGAGTATAACGACGCGCAACTTTGAGCCAAATTTCGTCAGGATGATATTGTCAGTAAATTTAAAAAAAAAATTTTTTCGAAATTTTTTTCCAAAAAATTTTTTTTTCCGGAAACCATTCATCATATCCGAAAAGAAAATTCCACTCACACTTTGAGCTTCATATTTCACAGTAGTGTAGCAAATTTCAGTTCGATACGATCATAAGTTTTGGATATATCGGGGAAAAATATGTCAAATTTCGAGGTTTTCTTCTCGATATCGTTGATTTTTTCGGTATAACTCGAGAAATACTGATTCAGTCCTAATAAAACTTCACAGCTAGTTTTGAGATGCTGAAAGACAACTTTATGCGAAATTTCGTGATAATCGTGTCATAAGAACAATTTGAAAAAAAAAATTTCTATGATTTTCTTATCATATCATCCTCATTAAACTCTGTAAGAAACTTCGAACTGTTACTTTTCGATGAAGTACTGGATTTCAATTCGATCTGATCTGTATTTTTGGAAATATTGGAAAAATAAAATTTTGATTGGGTATATCTACGGAATCATTGGGTGGATTTTACCCATTCACGAATTCGGCCTTCGTAATTAAGGTCCATACCTTCTCTACAAATATCGAGTTTTTAAGTTTTTTCTTTCGGAAGTTATTGTGTTTACGCAGTCGGCCGTTAGGCTGACCGTTAACACAATAACTTCCGGAAGAAACGACTTAGAAAGTCGATATTTGTAGAGTAGGTTTGGGGCTGGATTACGAAAGTCGTATTCGTGAATGGGTTAAATCCGCCCAATGATTCCGTAGATATACCCATTCAAAATTTTATTTTTCCAATATTTCCAAAAATACAGATTTGATCGAATTGAAATCCAGTAATTTATCAGTAAAAAAATCCAAAAAGCACTGCCGTGAAGGCAGCAGCTTTTGCGTGCATGTTCAAATTCGTTGCTGAAGCGGTTATCTACATTGAACATGCGCGCAAAAGTTGCTGCCTTCACGGCAGTGCTTTTTGAAATTTTTTGAAAGCAATTTTCATTTTATGGTCTGATTAATGAGTCAGATATAGTGAACCGTTCATAGGAATTGTTTCAATATTGTTCATTGGGGTTGATTTCTGTAAATAATAATTTGCATATTATATTCAGTACTTCTGTTCCAGATGCTGGGTGAGAAAACCAAAAATTTCTAAAAAAATTCTCAAAAAGCACTGACGTGAGTTCAGGAGCTTTTACGAGTTTGTTCGAATTTGTTGCCAAAGCAGTAATCACTTCGCGTATCTGTTATACTTCTTGAGATATTGGGGAAATAACGTCCAAATTTAAATTACAACGGAATTTGACCTATTATTTTATATATTATATTAATTTGGTACAAACCTTTGAGTCAGTATTTAACAACAATTATTCAAATTTCAATTCGATCCGATATTAACTTTCGGAGATATAAGGAAAGAAAATTTGCCAAATTTCGTTTTTATTTGGAATTTTAACGTTATTTCCGCAAGAAGTACATTTGCAATCAGATTGAAACTTCGTAATCAGGTGGAGATTTCGTGTTGATCTAATAGTTAGAATTTGAAGAAGCGTGTAAAAGCTCATGACCTCACGTCAGTGCTTTTCTAGATTTTTTTTATTCAATTTTACCTGACGGCACTGACCCCGCCTGTCAGATTCGTGAAATCACGAAACACACTCGATGGTTGTCAAAGTTTTTCGGAGATTCTATAAATGTCAAAAAATTACCAACTTTCTTTCGTATTTTTCGTACCTACATTTCCGTTCGTCGCAAAAAGTTGTCAAGTTTAAGAATTTTTCTCGGTATTCTGGAATTCTTCCACTTGTCCGAATGAGGTATCGAGCGGGAAATCGTTTTCGGCTTCATTACAAAGGCACCGAACTGGTAAGTGGGTAAAATCCACCCAATGGTTTCGCCGATATATCCATTCAAAATGTTATTTTCTCAATATTCCCAAAAAACAGATCATATCGAATTGAAATCCAATACTTGGTTGAAAAATAACTGCTGGAAAGTTCATGAAAAATTTTGTGAGGATAATATGGTTGATATATGATGATTCCAAATGTTCCCAATACTTCCAGAAATACAGGTTGGATCGATTTGGACTCAATTGCTTCATCAAGAGGTAAGGATGCATTTGGCGGGGAGGTCAATACGTGAAAAGTGGATTGCTTTGGCAACGAATTTGTATTACACGATCACCACGAAATTCTGCACAGTATTTTTCAAATAGTAACCAACTGTAACAAATGTAATTAATTGAGGTTTTATTTGTAATTGAGTGAACACCTTCTCTGTGACTTTGTCCTGTTTGTGTTCCTGTGTAAATAAATAAATAAATAAATAAATGAACTTTCACTATGAAGGGATCCGCATTTTTGGGTTTTTCCAAATATAAAAATATATACCGTGAAAGAAATATAAAATTTGACATATTTTTGCCATATATCTCCGAAAGTTTGATTTGGATTGGACGGAAATTTGATACAATGAATGAAAAGTGTCTAGCTCGTTCCGTTCAACATTATTCGTGTTCTCGTCAGACAGAATCGATTTTGACACCGAATTCGTGACCAGTGAGTTCAAACTATGGAAATGGCGACTATAGTCGCCATTTCCGGCTCAAAATTTGAAATTTTTTAAAGGTATATTATATTCGAATCGTCTTTCTCAACATTTTCGCTGAACAGGTGATTGTAGCGCGTCTTTCATTTAGAGAAGCTTGATTTTATGTACCCTCTTCCACAGTAGGTATATAGGACAAGACAAGACAAGACGAAGTTGACGCGATATCAATTCAAGAGAAAAATTTTTAGATTTTATCTTATCAAATTCGAAATACCCAAAACCTAGCCAACTTCCCCCATTAAACTCACAAACAATTCCTTTCGCTCCGACTGAGACTATTCCGTCAAAATATCGTTTTAACAGATTGATAAGAGCAATTACAACTTGTTCTGCCATCTGTCAAGTCATGAATGGGGCCCTTCGCTACGCGAGTCCGATGGGGATTTCGTGTACTAAAATGCTACCGTGAAATTGTTTTAACAAATCCCGTCCTTGGAGGGCATTAAGTTACTTGACAGTTCGCTGGCCTCCCTCCGTCATTGATTGAAATTTAATATAGCTTCAAGGAGGGAATCGATACCCGCTAATATGATGCTTTTACCCGCTCTAATAGAGATCACCTAAATAATGCAGGAGTTTGAGGAGGAATATTGTGTGTAAATGGAGGAAAATGTTCTCTGCGTTAAACTCAAAATGAAAGTGAATTTGATCCAGATCAGAGGACGAGGTCCACAACTCCACAAGCTTTTTGTCTTGTATACATTTCGTATTTTTCGATTAGGCTTAGGTCGAATTTATTCGATAAACGCAGTTTTGTTTCACAGTCCATCTAGAATCGGAGACGGGATACAAAAAGTCACTAAACTCAAGATTTAGAAAGTTCATTTACTACACCTTAACATTTGTGTATTTTTAAGTCTCGTGGTTATTACACCATCTAGTAGGGGGTATTCTTAAAGTTTTTGCGAATTTTCCGTTCGCTCAATGCGTTTTTACGCGCGCATGTTCTAGGGGAACAGCGTGTTATCGTTTTGTCTCGAACGACTAGGTAGTTAGTTGGAGCATAACGACGCGCATCTTTGAGCAAAATTTCGTCGAAAAGGTATGATCACTCAATTTTAAAAAAATTTTTAAAACATTTTTTTTCCAGAAACTATCGATTATATTCGGAAACAATTTTGCTCATACCTTGATATTCATATTTCACAGTAGTGTACCAAATTTCAATTCGATACGGCTATTAGTTTTGGAGATATTGGGAGAAAATATGTAAGATTTCTTTCGTGGTTTCCTACTCGATATCGTTGTTTTTTCGGTATAACTAAAGAAATTCCCACTCAATCATGATGATACTTCGCAGATGATCGTGATGATCGTGTCAATAGAACAATCTGGAAAAAAATTTCAAAATTTTTTTTTCAAATATTCAATATTCTGTGATCTTATCACATTATCCTCATTCAATTCTGTATGAAACTTCAACCTTTTTCGGTGAAGTATTGGATTTCAATTCGATCTTATCTGTATTTTTGGGTATATTGGGAAAATAAAATTTTGAATGGGTATATCTGCGGAATCATTGGGTGGATTTAACCTATGCACGAATTCGGCCTTCGTAATTAAGGTCTGAACCATCTCCACAAATATCGAGTTTCTTAGTTGTTTCTTTAGGAAGATATTGTGTTTACGGTCAGCTGTTAGACACAATAATTACAAATATCGAGTTTCTAAGTTGTTTCTGTCGGAACGTGTTGTGCTTACGGTCGGTGTTAAGTCGACCGTGAAAAACTAACTTCCGGAAGAAACGATTTCCGATTTTCAACAACATCTTGGCTGAATTATTTTATTTATAGTTGGATAAATTGCCAATAATGTATAACTGATAGTTTGTACTGGCAATTATGGCTTATTGCCAGTTCAAATTGATATTTACCCACAACTGCCAGTTCAAACTTGCAATAATGGATAATTGTGAGTTCGAACTGGAAATTATGAATAATTTTCATCAGTCTTAATGAACCATTACGGATCAATGTTCGTTTTGAACTGACGATATTGTATTATATATATGCTGTCATTTAAATGGGGTATTACAACCATCACATTTTAATTGATAAATTCCTGATTGTGTATAGTTGCGGTTCTTTATTGTTCAACATCTTGGCTGAATTATTTTATTTATTGTTAAAATGATTATGAAGACCATTCGCCATCCTATACTAACTGAAATCTGTTCAGACAAGTAATTATATATAATTCTTAGTTCAAACTGACAATTATCCATAATTGCCACTTCAAACTGGCAATTATCCATAATGTCCAGTTAAACCTCGCAATTATAATATTTGTATATTCGCATGTCCGTTGAACGCATTTATTCTAACCTTGTGCCATTGGTTAAAATCCGAAATATAACGTCAAGAATTGGAAATGGACATCTCGAATGGATGCAGGATTAATGGATGAGCATATATAAACAGCCAATTGACACAGTGGTTTACTTAATGAATGACATTTTGTATTTCCCTAATTTGAACTTCAAACGGCAACATCAACTGCGAACGGTGACAGCAGCGCCAATTATATAAATTCAGCTGTTTTTCTTGAGGTACAAGGGTATTAAAAAATTCTTACAACCTATAGGAGTTCCGAAACGTAACAAGTATTCTGCAACTATCAAATAACAAGAATAGTAGAATGGAATCAATTCGAAAGTTTCGAAAACTTTTTTATTTCATATTGATACATTATAGACAAATGAAGCATTAGTTACCGTTATTATAAACATGGTTATAACCCCCTTGGGAGTTATACTAGGCAGTTATGAATCTTTAACACGCTCTAATGTATTTGCACAAACAAACCGACAATTGCCGAATTTTCCAGTTCGCGAAACTCACTTCCATTTGTACTTATCATCTACTGTCGGTTTCACAAAACTTTTACTTCTGATTAATTCGTTGATTAAGATTTGCATTCGATGGTTGGGTTGAAAATGAACTGAAATCGAGCACAGAATTTACTGTTGACTGACAATCAAGCCCTTGATCTGGCAATCAAAGTTTTGTGAAACCGGTCGTATAACTTCTCATCGTTAATTTTGATATTGATGTAGAAGAATAAATACATACCATGTCTTGAAAGTCAACCAACATCATACTTCCACTCATATTTTTGGTTATTCGGTCAACTTTCAGCCACTGCTGCACTTCGTCATATTCTTTTTTATTTACATTTCGGTTCCGACTTTATCGGTAGTGGCACGGCAGGAGCTTTCTCAGCTCAACTCTCTCCAAGCTGTCATTCATTTTCACGAATAAATAAATTTGACAAATATTCACAAACTTGTCAGTTGATATATCCATGGTTACCATGCCCATATACTTCATTCTTAAACAACGTTCGTTTGATTTCGAAAACCAACAGAAGTTGGTTTTCATATTTCATTAATATGAAATAAAATCAATTATCTATCACGTGAGTTATTGAATATTAACAACCTCGGGCAACTTTAAATCCCTCGGGACTGGCGTTCCTCGGAATAGAAATCTGTTCAGGCTGAATTTTTTTTTGGCTGTTAAAAATTTGGAACCGATGAATTAAGTTACGCAACTAAATCCACATAACCTCACTTCTGAAGGAAATATTCCAACAAATATGGATACTAACGTGAACTCGAACTTGAAACGACGTCAAATTCAGCCAAATAGCCAAATTTCCGAGCACATTTAAATATTGCCGTACACAAAGATGCAGCAGCATACTCCTCTATTCATACTGCAGAATCGTACTCTGCCACCGATTCCGGAAAATCTTCTTTCAGCGCTTCAGTTTAATTAAATCTCTTAACAGACGGTCTCTTTCAACTCTGATGAATAGACGGAAGTTATGAAGTTAGGTCCAAACTTGCAAAATCGCCGAATGATCTGCCCAAACAATGTGTCATATCAATAGTAAACAAACTGAATTCTAAATTATAAGTGCAAAGCGAATGCGCTGAAAAGACTGTGAATAAAAAAATTTGTGAATCCTCCAATAATATTCAAATTAAACTCAAAATTATGAGTATAAAACGAAGGTGCTGAAAGGACATGCAAATGAAAATGTTTTAACTGCCAGTTTGAACTTGTAATTATGGATAATTGTGAGTTCAAAGTGGCAATCATGGATAGATTGCCAATAATGGATAACTATATCTACACAGAGAAAAAGGTTCTCTTACATCAATTTGTAACCGCATAATATGTTTGCTGCAATTAGCGGCTCTCAAATACTAAAAATGTATGATATCTTAAGAAGCCTTTCATAATCATTTTTGAAGATATTAATCATAAATAAGGTACAAATGGAGGATCACCTTCTTACAAGAAAGTTTTTTGGGAACAGGGATTCGAAGATCAAAGAGCAGAAGTCTTTCGAAACAATTTGTTTGGTTACTATGTTTACTGTGGACCTCCAATCTAAAATAAAATTGTGTAGTCTAAAGTTCACGAATGTAGGTAAACATGTGCATGTACATGCATGCAGGCATGTACCCACATATTTCAATTCAAACTTAAAACTAACACTCTCTACTTGGCTTTCGAAACTCTGTTCCCGAAAACTCCCTTGAGGTTGATAAGAAATTCTCCATTCACACCGAATTCACAATGCACCATGAAGAACACAAACGCACTTGTTCACTATTCACTATGGCGGCCATGGCGTTGTTTCCTATCTAAATGTCCATATGTCTGCGATTCTACATTCCATACGCGTCTTCAGCGCTAATACCGCTTATTGGTTGAGGGGGTCATGTGTGCTTTCGACATCTGAGTACATTAAATAAGAAATGATATTCTTGATCCAAGAGAACTATGATTAGCTGAAATTGTTTTCCAAAGTAAAGAGAACGTATGTTTTGGTTTAACTGAATTCGATGCAAGAAAATTCCTGTAAACAGGCAAACACGTTATGAGTTGAGAATAGAAGTATATTGTTCAATTTATTTTTAATTAATTATTCTTGGGGGAAGATTTTTTAATTCAAGAATATGTTTATTTTTGATCTAAGAGATCCTTTTTCACTGATGTGTACTGGCAATTATGGCTAATTGCCAGTTTGGACTGATTATGTCCAGTTGCCAGGTTTAAATTGCAATTATGAATAATCGTCAGTTAGAACTGGCAATATTATGGATAATTGTCATCTCAAATTGGCAGATATCGATAATTGTCAGTTCGAAGTGGCAATCATGGATAAATGCCAGTTTGAAATGATGAATACGGATTATTGCCAGCTTGAAATGATGAATACAGATAATTGCCAGCTTGAAATGATGAATACAGATAGTTGCCAGTTCGATTTGATAATAGCCCACAATTGTCAGTTCAAAATTGCAATAATGGATAATTGTCAGTTTGAACTGACAATTATAGACAACTGACAATAATGGATTGATGTTCATTTTGAACTAGCAATCATGGCTGGTTGTCAGTTCGAACCGGCAATAGCTACATGTCAAACATACCTATCAATCTATTGGCGAATGAAGATAAGCGCTACTCCCTCTGGTGACTATCCGAGTAACCCGAGGTACAGACATTATCATTGACAAGTTAAAAAAAATGTTAAGAAAATGAGAAAGTTTATGCATTTTTCTTAGCGTTTGTGTGATTTTACAAGTGCTTTTACTGAGGAAAAGCAAACTCAAATGTCCGTTCCCATTGATTTCTACAGCCCGGTAAAAAATTTGGAGTTAGGGTGAAAGAAACTTCCTTTAAGAAGTCAGCCCTGAAAGTGTTGCAGAATCGATAAAAACCAACAAACAAGATTTATGAGAGTCTGTTACCTGCATTTTTTCGATGATGATCATTTTTATAAAGGTAAGCACGAATTAGTCATGAAATATTAGATCACATCATTCATGAAGACAATTTTTTTCCGGGCCCATAATCCAAGCAGAGAAATTTACTTAAGAGGAATGCTATGCCTTCCAGAAATCTGCCTGTTGAACTGATCATTAAGGAACAACGTAAATGTTCTAGTGATAGAACTGACTTTCGAAAAAAAAAGAGTCTCAACAAGGAAATATCTGGTGATGAAAACTGTTCGCTCAAAGTGCTTCTGCCGATGGAAGCAAAGTTGTACAAGGCTTATTTATTACATTACCAATCATACGAGTGTTGGAAAATTTATTTGTCAATCCATAATGAATAAGGCTTACGGTAGAAGTAGCATTAATTTCATGTGAATGTATTCATTTTATTCACAATATATTGACTATTTAGTTTAGTTATGAGTATTCGTCTATTATTCCAAAAAGTATGTTTTACAATACTATCTGTTTCTCAACATTCAAGACAGCTTAAGAAATCCACCAAAGTCAATCTTGCCATTTGGATCTGAAAATAAATAATATTAAAATACTGTCTAACCCCCTAATTTCAGAGTTGCTACACTCAATTAGATTGAAGGATGATACATACCTACTTTATAAGAATGGAATATGTACTCCCAGTAATACTCTCGTCAACTATAAAAGTCTAAAAAGTCTTTGAATAAATCGTGAAATCAAAAATTATCAAACCAAACACTAACAAACAGTACAAAATCGACTATCAAAACAAAATCTATGTCTGTATATAAAGTTCTAAAACTGGCCACCGTGGCGCTGCCATCTTAAATTCAGACGCCAATAATCGCCAGTTTGAACTGTGAATTATTCACTATCACCAGTGGCACCGACAATTACCTATAATTGCCAGTTTGAACTGGTTATTATGTCTAATTGGTAGTTTGAAGTGGCAATTATGTCTTATTGACAGTTTATACTGACAATTTTTGATAATTGCCAGTTCGAACAGATTCAACAAACGATATTTATGAACAAGGATAAATTCTGAAATATTTGAACTATAGAACTTTTCAAATCCAAATTACTGTCCTATAAAAGAAATGACAGACTGAAATCAATTAAAAAGTTTCAGCACAAATATTCTTCTTGTTAAAGGTTTCTGTTCAACTTTTTCAGGCTATATAATCTTTTCCACTTTTTCGACATTCAGAAACTATAAATTAAGTTGCGTAACTAAAATCGCATAACCTTACTTCCAAAGGAAATATTCCAACAAATATGGAGACTAACGTAAACTCGAACTTGTTACGACGCCAAATCCAGCCAATTAGCCGAATTTCCCAGCATAGTTAAATATTGCCATACACAAAGATGCAGCAGCATACTCTATTCATACTACAGAATCGTACCTACTCTGCCTCCGATTCCGGAAAATCTCCTTTCAGCGCTTCTGTGTAATTAAATCTCTTTACAGACAGTCAGACGGTCTCTTTCAACTCTGATGAATAGACGGAAGTTATGAAGTTATACGTTCAAAATTGCGAAATGGGCGCACATCAAAAGGCAGGGGTAATTTGCGTGAATTCCCGTTGTGATTCTGAATCGGTCGCGCTATATATATAACTCGATTTTAAATTGATTCAGGCCCAATTTCTAGTGCCTGCAGAGGTTCCAAGGAGGCTTTGAAGAATTTAAATCAATTGTTCGGTTCGTGGATGCTCACGACGGATCATCCCAGTTTAGACGTTTCATCCCGATTTATCGCTGGGAGGTCTAAGAGGAGGTGGAGGGAGTCGAATATTGAGCTGATATCTTGTTGCGACATACCGTTAAGATAAAGTAATTTTATAAATCAGGAATTAACGTGAAGTCAGCAACTTCTTCGCAGTTACCTGACAAAGCGGTAATCCATTCATGTATTGACTCCGCCCAACAATGAATTCGTTTTGTATCGATTTCAAATCATATAATCCTCAAGTTATTCTGCATGAACGTTGAAAATCCCGGTAAACCCGCAAGATTTCCCGTCGCCGAGATATTAAAAAGATATTTACATAATTGTACGCAGTGTGTTTTTCTGAATAAAAAATGTGAAATCGAACATAGGCGATCTCCCTTAATTTTGAAGATATGGGCACCCAAAGTTCCAAAATGAGTAGTTTTCAGGTCTCTTTTTCCACCATAAAAACGATCTCTCACTTCATCTGTATAGTTCACAAACCACCTTTGAACCTTCAACCAACAATAAGCAACACTTTTTCAAAGAATAATCAATATTTAATGAAAAACCAATGAAATTACTGGATAACCACTTAACCTCTATTCCTTCTGATTTCGACTCAGTCTAAATCTAAAAGTCAAGTTTGGCAATGGCGCGAATTTCATCGGTCGGAATCGTGCCATCGTGCGTATTCGTGAATGAGATTATTGCTGGCGAGAAAAATGAAATATGTTCTTAGTTCTTACTGTTGTTTACTGCGATACTCTAAATCTTCCAATAGGAGTATAAGTTTCTAATGAAATCTACAAGGTTGAAACACATAGTAATGGAATGAGAATACACCCTGATATATATTTCAACGTACATTTTTTTCATATGTGATAAGTTGCGCCCTTCCCAGATTTCCAATGAAATCGAGGTTATTATATAACTCATTTTATTAAAATTCCCTAAATCTCATTCTAAACTGGGACCATCTCGAAGACACAACAAAAAACGAGGTGGATAACAACCTCCCTATTTTGAAGGGGATAGAAAGAAAGTTCAAACGAAAATATTGAGAGTGAAACCTTAAACAAATATTCTCAATGATTTTGATTTGATGTTAGAATAACCACCTCTTCTTCAGTGACAGAAGCATTTTCCTCACAATCATAATATCCTTCAACTGTCCATCATTTCATATTTCCCGCCAGCAACTACTCTTCGGTCCATGATACAGATACAGATGTATTTGTATCATGCTTCGTTCATAATACGTTGGCCAGCGATGAAAAGACGCTGTTGCCAAGCTCCGCTTTATTCAATGGGTTGTCTAATATTTTCACTTTTCTTCCTTTAAATAATAAATATTCTTGAAAGAAAGTGTCGCTTTTCGTTGGTTGAATGATTTATGAACTGAATTTGAGAAGCGAGAGATCATTTTTATGGCGGAAAAAAGGATCTGAAAATGTAACAAGCCTTCATATTTTTTGTTCAGGAACTCACACTGGTTACAATGATGTGAATATCTTACTTATAGCTTCGCGACGGGAAATCTTGCGGGTTTACCAAAATCCCATTTTGCATTTTCCAACCAAGTACTAAAGGGTGTTCTTTTAGAGGTTTAAACTTTAGGTTGGCAACACTGTTTTAACTGACGGTCATTTTGTCAGTTGTCAAGTGATTTGTGTTAAGTTTGGCCTGGCATTTCAACATGAAAAGACTGACGTCTGAATAACGCTTCCAAATTGTGCAAATTAGTTTTGAAAATAATGGTTCTGTTCGAAATACGTATCCAAACTGAACACCCTGTATACTGAAAAGGCGAAAAATGTTAAAACTGTCGAATCCTCCACCACACGAACTTAATCGTGATTTATGACAGTCACTTTTAAACTCCTACTTGTTTCGAAACAGTGACTTGCATTACCTCAAACCGTGAGTTCGATCTCAGATCACGAAATCGAAATAGGATTTACAATTAACTGATCAGTAGCATGCTGCGCAGGGATTAAGGAAGCACAACATGTAATTCAGACGTCATTCCTTTCCTGGGTAGGTACTGTCACATGTGACGGCGGAGGCAGAAGAATGGTTTTTCAGAATGTTTTTCGACAACGCAGGGAGTTGTTTGAAGACTTTACATACATAATTATGATATGTCGAAGAATATATCGAATATTGAGCATAGAATATTGGATATAGGCAATATAATAATCCCTGACATGCGTGTTTCGTTTTTCATTAGAATTCATCAGTGGCATCTAACCTCTACTATCATCATGAACCAACGTTGTGGTTTCAGCAGCACGTGAAGTCTGAGTTGAAAAATATAAACGAATATGTTCAATCATTCATTTCTTCAAATGACTTCGGCTACTTTGGCCATTTTAGACAAGCTTTCAAATTTTATTTATACAATAACATTCACTCAGATTCATACCAAACAAGATATTTTTTTTAATATACACAGATATAACTCTCGTACCAAAATCTACACACCATCCATGACTCCGCCGGGATTCGAACCCAGTACCGTCGTTTCCTAGACCATCTCTCAATCCCCTTGGCTATCGAGATATCTCTTACGGTGATTTATTCTGGAGAATAACTAATCCAAGGTTTGAAATTCAAAGAAACAAGATTGAGGAAACTCATTTACTCACTTAATTCTTATGATTTGGTGCTTTTTGCGATATTATCGCAAGGAAAACATTTCGCTACACTGGACTTGAAACACTGATCTTCAACTTGATGTTCATGCAATATCCAATTTCATTCCACTATAAGATCATACACAATTACATCCTCGCCCATTCTCATAATGAAAACGCCATAATTATACTTTTTTCACGAAATTTATGAATGAATTTTTTGAAATCAATCAATTAACCTGAAAATATTCTCAAGACTTGTAATAACATGTTATTCTATGTCTATGAATGTTATGGTTAGGTCTGTGGTATGATCACGAAATAGCATATACCTAAATTAGTGCTATGCGAAATAGATAAATATTTATGCGTATTCTATGTTCCGGATAAACGTGAACCCATCTTAATTTACTTCCTCTACTAGATCAGGGGTGGATCCATAAATATGAGGTAATTTTTCGAATTTTTATCCGATTTTATCATATTCAACGTTGAATATCTGCAAAACGGTGCGTTTTAGGAGAAATTACAGAGATTAATCAATATTTTAAAATGATTGAAGATTCTTATAATGACATGAGTTAAACTTTATCTGCATTCTTCATGCTAATTTCGTATAGTTTCATGAATCGGCGAGTCTATAACTTGGAAACTGTTTGAATTAAGATGGAAGTGATTGCTGAAGAATACGTGTAATAGTTATAGAAAACCTCACACAAGAGTTCATCTCTTTCAGAGTTACCATATCAAAGCTACAAAACAAAAACTTATTTTTTTTGGAAATTTAAATAGCCTGTATCTTTTTGCTGGAGCCGAATCTGAAAAAAGTGTTTCATTTGATGAGAGGAATCTATGTTTAAAATTAATGTACAACCTAAAGACTCACCCTGTATAAATTGGCTCACTATTAGCCCTGGAGCTCATGCACGAAAATACCACGTCATTTCCCTCAATTGGGGCGAATCTAAAGGATGAGTATTATTCCATAATTAACGTGGAAGTGAAGATCATTCAGTGTTAGGAATTGGTTCGTGGAGAAAATAGAGCTCCAGTAGGTAATATTAAAATAACATAATCACAAGGACGAATACCTGTCGATAAATCAACAAATATTCCACCTTGATCAGAGCTAATCATCCAATCAACCAAAAGATTGTTATACTGCAGTGGTTCATCTGAAAGGTGTCAAGTATCGAGATTCCTTCTGCGGTTTTATCCGAGGTTAGTTAACCTGACGATCAGTAATAACTGCGGAACAGCTGTAGTCATTCTCTTTGGATCCGCTTCTTCGGTGTAGATGTTTTGGTTGATAGGATGATTTGCTGTGATCAAGGTGGAATATTTGTTGTTTTATCTACAGATATTCGTCCTTGTGATTATGTTTATATTCAGTGAGTCAATTTTAAAATATACCACCCTCAATATCTTGGCCCTATGCGAAATAATAAGAAATGCAAAAAGAAGTAAACCAATATTGCTGAATTTGTTGTTGCAATGTTCGGTTGTTTTATTCACCTTTTCAGAATCGTTTATAGAAGATATACTAACGAAAAAGGTCAATGTACGACATTTTCGAAAAGACCAAGACGAAAAATACATGTCCTAGATAAGGTTAACAATACAATGAATTGTTTAAGTGAAGACAAGTTCAGTTTGTATTGCTGATTTTTCCGAATATATCAAGGAATCTGAAAAATTGCATTTTTCAGTAAGAACATCACTCTATTCAATCACATATAGGAAATCAAAGTCGAATAATGAAAACGGTACACCTTTACATAGCAAAAAATGGTCAAATAAACATATTTCAAGTTAGTGAAGTTTTTTTGTTTGACATCCCTTGGAAGTGTTTTTTTCTCGGTACTCATCACATTAACTTTATAATATGTTTTACGAATCTACGAATAACAATGTATTGGCATCTGAATTTAAGATTGCAGCGCCACGGTGGCCAGTTTTAAAACCTTAGATACAGACATAGATTTTGTTTTGATAGTCGATTTTGTACTGTTTGTTAGTGTTCGGTTTGATAATTTTTGATTTCACGATTTATTAGACTTTTATAGTTGACGAGAGTATTACTGGGAGTACATATTCCATTCTTATGAGGTAGGTTTGTATCATTCTTCAATCTTATTTACTGTAGGAACTCTTAAATTACGGGGATATCTCCAAGGTTAGACAGTATTTTAATATTATTTATTTTCAGATCCAAATGGCAAGATTGACTTTGGTGAGTTTCTTAGGATGTCTTGAAAGTTGAAAAACAGATCTTATTGTAAAACATACTTTTTGGAATAATAGTCAAAGACTCCTGACTACTATTTTTTATAGCGAAGGACTAGATACTCAATATATTGTGAATAAAATGAATACGTTCACATAAAACTAATGCTACTTGTATCGTGAGTCTAATTATTATGGATTGACAAATAAATTTCCCAACAATCATATCACCAGATATTTCTTTTTGGAGACTCTTTTTTTTTCAATTGTCAGTTCTATAACGGAAACATTTGCGTTGATCCTTAATTCAACAGGCAGATTTCTGGGAGGCAGGGCATTGCTCTTAAGTAAATTTCTCTGCTTGGATTAGGGGCCTGGAAAAAAATTGAATTTGATCTAATATTTCATGAGCAATTAGTGCTTACCTCTATGAAAATGATCATCATCGGTAAAATGCAGGTAACAGACCCTCATAAATCTTGTTTGTTGGTTTTTATCGATTCTTCAACACTTTTAGTCCCGACTTGTTGAAGGAAGTTTCTTTCACCCTAACTCGAAATATTTCACCGGGCTGTGGAAATCTATGGGAAGAGACATTTGAGTTTGCTCAGTAGAAGCACTTGTAAAATCACACAAACGCAAAGAAAAATGCATAAACTTTCTGATTTTCTTAACATTTCTTTTAACTTGTCAATGATAAAGTCTGTACCTCGGGTTACTCGGATAGCCACCAGAGGGAGTAGTGCTTATCTTCATTCGCCAATAGCTGTGAATTTTTTTCCCACTACCGGAAATAATCTACTCCGAATCACTGTTGTCAAGCTGCCGTTTCACGCCATCAAGTTCTTTTCCATGTGAATGTTCGTCGTTTGCAATTGTTTGCTCCGCATTTTGCGTTTAAAATGTCTAGCATTTTTTTCCTGAGACCATATGGCTCAAAAAATGGAATGTTACTTTTTATACTTAATACACTAAAGAAAGACGTGAAACTGACCTCACCATTGAACAAGAACTATCTAAAAAATTCAAAAGTGATGAGTCGTGAATCTCTCAGACCGTAGGATGAAATATTTCGTCATAATTACCATGGAGGTAGGAAAAGAGTGGAGGGGGCATAACGTTTGAAAAGTGTCACACACTTTTGAGAACCTTCTGGATGGATTTACCCATACAGTTAGAGACGACTTTGAACTGAATATTTTTGTCCCATTTGCTGTACACCACAGAATACAAATAAAAACCTTGTAGTTGTCGGCCATATTGGTATGGGAAAATGCATAGAAGGTTCTCAAAAGTGTGTGACACTTTTGGTACAAGGGAAATATAGGATATGCTCCCTCCCCTTCTTTCAGCTCCATGATGATTACTTTGAACGATGAAATCAGTACTTCCATTTCGGGAACCCACCAAGAAGATAGACCAAGTATGAGTTACCTTCCACTCTAAATTTTGGAAGAGTGGTGAATTAAGTTAATGGTCTGTCTCATAGTCCATCAGTCACGTCTAACGGAGGGTTAAGAGTAGTACATTTTCGACCTCTATACTACTGGAAGAGGACTCGTCAAAGAAGAATCAACAAGCTTATGTCGCAAGAATTATTGGCATTGAATGATTGGTACTCACATATGGCTTGCTTCTTTTTCAAAATAATGAAGTAGGTACACGACGCCTGCCTACCTTCACCAGAAGATAACTTATAGAACCGACGTTCATAAGTTGAATCTCAGACGAAGAACTTTACTTACAGTCCCACAACATAAAAAGCAAATTTTCAAGAGATCGTTCACTTACAATATTGCTCATGTCATGAACTCCAACGCTTCACTTGATCTCACACAGTCAGCAAACACATTCAAGATAAATCTCAAGAGCAAACTGTTACAACTTCAGAGTGAAAATGTACTAACCCTGTCGATCAATTGCTACCTACAAAATTTCTCTATTTTTTCCCTATCCTTTTCCACCTCCTGCCTCGTTCCTCTTCTTTTGTGACTCAAATTGCATTCTTATTAACTTGAGCCAATAGTTTTTCAAGTAACATTGAGGCCTGAACAGTTTTGGGGTAACCAGAAAACTGCAATTACTAAGGCCTATTGTGTTTTTTGCATTGTTTCAAATATGAATTAGAATATAATGGTGTTCTTTGTATGACTGGCTAAAACAACAATAAATTTATTTGTTATTATTATTATAAAGGGTCTTTCAATAGGGACGGGTCGATGTTGGCAGCCTGTGGCGGCCATGTTGTTTTAACGTCGTCTTTCTAACCTATATTTTTTTATTCAGTTAGTAATGCCAAATCACCATGGCAAGTTACACGGTTGAGCAACACGTCCAAATGTTAAAAATGTATTACCAAAATGAGTGTTCGTTAGTGCAAACGTTACGTGCATTGCGCCCATTTTACGGCAGACGAGGTGGTCCTTCAAAGTCGACTCTCCAACGTTTGGTGGCCAAATTCGAATCGACCGGTTCAATAAACAATCTGCCAACACCCGTACGTGCAAAGACCGCCAGATCGGCCGAGAACATCGCTGCTGTCCGTGATAGTGTGCAGGAGAACCCGAGGCAGTCAATTCATCGACGTTCACAAGAACTCGGTCTTTCACAAACATCAACGTGGCGCATTTTGCGTCAGGACTTAGGGCTGCACCCGTACAAGATTCAACTCACTCAGGAGCTCAAAGTTACTGACCATAGGCAACGCCGTTCGTTCGCTGATTGGGCTACAGTGTGTTTGGCAGAGGACCCCAACTTTGGCAGAAAAATCATTTTTTCCGACGAAGCGCATTTCTGGATGAATGGCTATGTGAACAAGCAGAATTGCCGTATATGGGATGACAACAACCCACACGAAGTTCACCAAGTAGCCATGCATCCACAAAAAGTGACCGTATGGTGCGGATTTTGGGCCGGCGGTGTTATTGGTCCGTACTTTTTTGAAAACGATGTTGGTGAGGCCATTACCGTCACAGGCGAACGGTACAGAAGGATGATCACCGATTTCTTTTGGCCCAAATTGGACGATCTACACTTAGACGACATGTGGTTCCAGCAGGATGGCGCTACGAGCCATACAGCGGATGCCACCATGGATCTTCTGCATGAACGCTTTGAGGGCATGGTTATCTCTCGCAGAGGTGACGTGAATTGGCCACCGAGATCCTGCGACTTATCACCTTTAGACTTTTTTTTGTGGGGTTTTCTTAAGTCGCAGGTCTATACCAATAAGCCACAATCGACCGATGCCCTTAAAGTCAACATAGCTCAGGCTATCGCTGAAATTCAACCCGAACTATGCGGCAGAGTTGTTGAACATTGGACAACTCGAATTCGTGCCACCGTGAGAAGCCGCGGCGGACATTTAAACGATGTGATTTTCCACACATAATGGCATATATAGCTCTTTCAAATAAAAAAAAAAAATCGTTAAAATCTCACACACGGCCTTTTTTATTTCATGTCAAAATCGACCCGTCCTTATTGAAAGACCCTTTATTTTCCGATAGTGAACCAACTTATTTTTTTGTCTATTTCGTTCTGAATAATTCATTGTACATAGACATTCACAAAAATACCACGCCATACCTGCCTGACAGACATGACTGGTATTGAATGACTGTTTTGACTTGATTTAGGTCAAATGAGTCCCTATTTACGGGCATGAAGTCACAGAGTACAAGTGTTCTAACGAAAGAATTGCAAATAGTGATGAGTGGAACGCAGGATCAGGATGGATACCTTGAGATGAAACAAGATTATTTGTATTTTGCTGCTTTGTTGAATTTGGATCTCGTGGGAGCCATCCTGAACAAGTATTTCCTTGAATTCATTATGTTTTGTGTGCTCGAAGGTGAAGCTGAAATCTCATATTCAGTTTTGATAGACTCCTCGAACAATCACAACCTTATAACTGAAAGACCTACCCGCTGTGCCAAAACACACCTCACGCAACAAAACCAGGCCGAAATACTTCAAAGTCATGTTTCGCAACATAACTCACAATTTGTTATATATGTCACAATATCCCTCGAAATGTGAAGCTGAGAGATTATCGATCTGAGTGTCTGATAACTCTGTGGGTTCATTCACCGAAGGACCAAGAATAATACGTTATAAATGAGATGGGAAGAGTCATACTGTACCTTTTTTCAGGTCGTAGATTGGCTTGGTCATGCTACCGCTGATATGTTTATTTACAAGTTGTTCTTCATTGATGCGAGATGTCTGTAGCGTCTCAATTGTGTTTGGCCGTGGTGATTCTTCGATTTCGAACAACACCTGTTTTCTTGCAAGTCATTGGGAGTCTAGTTAATAAGCGTGATTGATGTTAAAGATATAAGGATATTACCCGTCTTGCTAATGGCCCATTTGCGTCAATTTTCTTTAAGATAGTTATTAATAATTAATTGTTAAAATCAACATGTATGTTTCAAATATCAGATATATCAGTCCGTTACTCTGTACTTCGTGATTATTAGGATGAGTAGAAGAACAATATTTTGAGTATCGATTTATGGACAGTTATTGGGAGCGAAAATCCAACAAACTATGTAGAATAATGAAAATAATTTGGTTTGTTAACGACCATTGAATGATATATACAGGGTGTTTCACCATAAACTGCTCAAACATATATAGCCGTATAAATGACATTGGGACAGTAATTTCTGCTTTATGACATATACCCTGTTTTCGAAGCATAAGCGAGATACAGGGTGTTAAATGTCAACTTTTAGCAATATTCTGATAACTGTGGTGATTTAAACGTGACCTTTGAAATGGGGGTTTTTGATCACATCTTAGGATTTTTTGGTGGTCTATTCAAATGTTGTGTAGAATTCTGGGAAAAACATTTCAAAATAGCGGAAAACCTACTAAGTTGGAATTTTCCAAAATTCAAACTTAACTTTTTTTTCATTACAAAAATTTCACCAAAAATTGTTGGAATCTTTCTAGGTTGAACTCACCTTCAGTCAAATTATGCTAATAGGCCTCCAGAGTGACCTGGATAGAAATATGAATTTATCAAGAAAAAAAATATTTTCTGAAAAACTTTGGTGGGAATCGAACTCTCTCAAATTCGATGAACTACCGTTGCTTGGTAACGGACGTCATTAGGTTTGTTCCAACACCCAGTTCTGTTACTGTCTTGAACTCGTTCAGAACTGAATCAATTCACACGTCTTCGCTCATTCTAGTTCGGGACTAATTCTGAATAGATAGTTCGAAAGTGTTGGAAACGCATCATTCCCTTGTCATAGCCTAAGGGCTGTTTGTCACCCGAAAAATGCAGCCCGTCTCTGCCAGATGTGGTTTTATTGCCCCTTGCTGCATTCGAATGGCACGAAACAGATGACCGATTCAATTCCTCCTTCTCAGTTCTTGCCTAAACCCAAGAACTGAATTAACCGTTCTAGAACTGGTCTGACACAAATTCTTTTCACGTTGGAACACTTGGTTTGCAATTCCTAACCAGTTCGAAATTTGTTGGAACGCTAATATCCATATGCGCAAACTCCGCCCGATTCAGAACTAGTCCCAGAGTGTGTAGGAACAGACTTATTATAATCAGAATAAATCCAATTTTTACGCGACCCTATTGTTCGTAAGTGGAGCGAGTTCGAATCCCATGAAAATTTTCTTGAAAAAACTTTTTTTTAGATAAATTCATATTTCTATCCAGGTCATTCTGGGGCCCATTAGCACAATTTTGGCCTCCGTAGGGCCACTAGTTTCCTAAATAAAAATTTTGAAGTACTCCAAGCGGAATCTTTGGAAGGCTATAAAATGAAAACCAATGGATATTTTTTCCTTCTGTTTTCACACCAGGTGTTCAGAATAAAGTTAAGTTCAACCTCGAAAGATTTCAACAATTTTGGGTGACAATTTTCTTCACTGTAGACATGTAAAAAAAATTGAGTTTGAATTTTGGGAAAATTTTTTCACGGAAAATCTCAGAAAATTGAGAACCTTGAAATAATGCTATCCGATTTGGCAATCGAAAACAAAAAATTCCAACTTCGTAGGTTTTTTCCCAGAATTCTAAACAACAATTGAATTGACCACCAAAAAATACTAAGATGTGACCAAAAACCGTTATTTCAAAGGTCACGCATAACTCCTCACATTGCAGTTATCAGAATATTGCTCAAAGTTGACATTAAACACCCTGTATCTCGCTTATGCTTCGAAAACGGGGTATATGTAATAAGGCAAAAATTACTTTCCTAAGGTCATCTATATGGCTATATATCTTTGACCAGTTTTTGGTGAAACACATTGAATATTCATTCATACATCTTCTTTTTGATTTGCTCTGGTTTAACCACGTGCACAGATAATCGTTACCTACACGTTTTTATCGCATACTTCTAATTCATACCCAACTGCAGACAGTTTTTAAATTTTACAACCTCGCCGAGGTAGTCTAATAATATAAATATTTCGATGCCTCTTGTTGAAGGAAAATGACCAGTAATGTCAGTAACTTATCCAGTCATGGATAATAGGTGCGTATAATGAATACATTCCATGCATAGATCGAGCAAGTTTTGCCGTTTCTCGTAAGCTTGACAGTTTCCAGCAATCGCAGAAAATGGAGTTTGACATTCTGACAGCTTTATTGTAGGTTCTTCAAAATGCAGACTTATTCCAATTTCACCAATGAAGTTTTGGACGAAGTATATATAGGGCGATTTACGCGAACTTCATCCTCGTGAATAATCGCAGTCATTATATACTCGTTGAATAAAATACAATGGATAATTATCGCTAATTTATTAAAATATTGAGTGACTCGAGATTCGTAGTGTTACAACATGTTCTATTTGTTGTATAACAACTTGTGTATGATTTTTGCAAGCAACACGAATATTCGAGGAAACTACATGCTTTCGCGCTCTGCTCAAATGTCTGTGTTTTTAGAATTTTGAGCCTAAAGTGTCTCAAACGACTAGATTACATTTTTAGATAAAAAAATAGATTTTTTCATTTTCATGTAACATTAAATAAAATTAATTTTTTTTCTAAAACTGAAACACGTATTTCTAAAGTTGAAATCATTCCAACACAGTACCTTATAATTCTCCGTTCTGTTCAATTTTCCCGCTTCTGTACAGTTTTCTGAGTGTTTGTTACTATATAAGATTCATCAACATTTTCAGGATAGTGAATACCTAAATTTGTGTCATGGGTTCAGTACATAAACTTGAGGCAAAATTCCCGATAATTGTAATACTGTGTATGAGAATGATGAATAAATTATTAATATTTGGACACATGCTCATAATTTTTTTTCCGAAAATGGCCCCTAGGATATCTTTCTTGAATATTAGCATAAATTATGAGAATTTAACAATGTTACTAAAATACGAGAGATAGTTAAGTTTTGGTTCGAATAACCAAAACTCAAATCTTTTAAATGTGGTAAGCCCCTCTCAGAATATTCATTCGAGCAGAAATTTGCAGAATAGGAAATTAATTCTCGATAAGGACGTATTGTATAGATCTATCCTCAGATATTGTATTTTTGACAACTGGCTAGGTAAAAAGTAGGTATAGTTTGAGTTATTTACGATACGGTCTTAGGAATGAAGTTCGGGCAGTCTATTCTGTGAGTTCATTAGAAAATTCAAAACTTAAGTGGCCATTTTGAAATCTTCGAATTCATTCCCATGAATCCCGATTTTTGTAGAGTTGATTGAATATTTTCTCAATATTAAAAGTTAGAGAAAAGCTCTCACGTTGACACAGTGTCCAACCCTTGCCCATTATCCAAATGAAATCGATTTACAATGCTCTCCATGAAATTTTGCTTGAAACAACCAGCCATTATTGTGAAGTTGACCGTAGGAAAGAGCTTCAACAACTTGGCTCGTGGCGCAAGAACCGGAACAACTCATGGACGTAGCACCCACAAAGGTAGTAAAGTCTAGCCTGATTGGAAAATAACGCTGGGTTGTACAATGGATATTTAGGTTAAAATATTTCAGGAGTCCGCAGGGCCTTACCGTCCCTCCTATAATAAAATCTAATCTCATTTGATATTCGGGGAAAATGGAGGAATGCCTAACAGCCTATACAGGGTGAGGAGGAGACCGTCAGATTTTAGGATAAGTTTACACTAGTCAAGACAGTCTCGAAACAATGTTTGGTTTATGGTTGGGGGTCTCTATTGAGAATATACTGGGTGATTTGTCCGATTCGACCGATGTTTTTTTGTTGATAACTTTGCTATGGCTTATTCGATTTTGATTAAATTGTCAGCGAAGTACAATATTGATGAGCACATTCATTAATTCCAAAATTTTTTCCCCTGTACATCGCGTTTCCAAAACTTCACTATCTGTTTACCATTCTACTATAATAAGTCATTATTTGAGAGTCTCTAATTTTTTGGCACACTTCTATTTTTCCGAGAAATTTTTATCAAAAAAAGACAATGTCGAAACTTAGCTCTAATCTATTCTACTTTTATTAATAACTTTGGTATGGCTCATCGAATTTTGATGAAATTTGCAGTGTAGAACAATCTGAATGAGTTTATTCAATAATTGCAACAATCTCTCAAAATACAGGGTTGCAATTGTGACAATTTGAAAATTTCAGATTAATTGAGCAGTTGAAAAAAAAAACACCCCAATTATTGTTTTTCCAAAACTTTCTTATTCGTTTCAGATTCTGCAGTAATATGTCATTATTCAGAGTTTTTAATTTCTTTGGCACACCTCCGGTTTTCTGAGAAAAAATGTTTGAAGAAGAGAATAATCGAAATCTGGCGCGAAAGCAGTGCGAGAATATTTTGTACTAGGTAGTAAATTCCAAATATATTCCAAGGATGCAAAGCAGTTCTTAAGTTCTAAATTATTCTCAAATTCCAAATTCATATTCAAATGCCAAAAAAATTAGAAACTCTCAAATAATGTTTTATCATACAAGAATCGTATACAGACAGCGTAGTTTAGGAAACGCGATGTACAGGGTGTTTTTCAACCTGCACAATTTATCTGGAATTATCACAATAACAACCAGTTATTTTGAAAAAAAAATCGGAATTAATGAATGTGCTCATCAATATTGTACTCCGCTGAAAATTTCATTAAATTCGAATAAGCCATACAAAAGTTATCAATATAAGTAAAATAGGTCGAATCGGACAAATCACCCTGTATATTGTCAATAGCGATCCCCAACCATAAACCAAACATTGTTTCGAGACTGTCTTGACCAGTGTAAACTTATCCCAAAATCTGACGGTCTCCTCCGGAATCACCCTGTATAACAGCCCTGTTTGTAACCGAGCATAAAAAAGCAGATTCGATTGGAATTGCATTTTTTCGCGCATGTTCTGGGAAACAGAGTGCTATTGTTATATCCAAATGTCTGTAATTTTCTACTTTTGAGACGAAAATGGTCTCAAACGACTACGGGCGTAAGGTAGATCCTATCGACCTAAAATCTTCGAGGTAGGTTGCATTTTCAAATGCGACGGTAGGATTCGTTCATGGGAGAAATCGGTTTCATGAATCGTTTAGTCTATAACTCGGAAACTGTTTGAAGTAGGATGAAAGTGATTACTGCAGAATTTGTGTCGTATTCATAGAAAACTTCACACCCAAATTCATCTCATTCCGGGTCACCATATCAAACCTAAAAAAGAAAAACTGTTTTCTTTTGGAAATTTTAACAGCCTGTATCTTGTATCTGATAAATGGAAAAAGTGTTTATTTGGTGAGAGGAATCTACGGTTGAAATTAATGTATAACTCAAAGACTCACCCTGTATAATAAAACAAATTGGAGGATATATGCAAAAACATCAATAACAAACCGAAAAACTCATCAATTGTTGGTATTTACAGCGTCATATTTTATCATCCATGTCCATCATTTTTATAACCACCCTTATTTGAAAATCTCTGTAATACCGCGTATAGACACGAGAGCTGAGCAGCTTTTGAGACAGTTGCGAGGCACTTGTGAGGCAGCCTCGCGTTGTTGAATTGGCTCACCGTACACACTTGCGAGGCAGACCAATTAACTTGCTTCGCAAGCCGCTCAGCTCTCGTGTCTGTACCAGTAGAGTATATTCGCATATTGACGATTGAGGTACTACGCAAACTAAAATTCTGGGGAACCCCCGATCAACCGTATTTGAAAATTTTCATTTTAATACGAGACTTGAATGTGGATTAGGAATACAGGGAAACCACCTCAAAAAAACGCTCTACCTCTTCGGTGGTGTGGAAAAAAGTAAGATTTTTGTAGGGGTGAAACGACTGTGGAGCCTCCTCTTCTCATTTAAAATATTATTTTAAATTATGCTACTGAATTAGCGTTCTGCATGTGGAAATGTTATTCAATTATACAAGAGTATTTATTGCCATTTCAATGCTTCACATGAATATTTTCATGTAATTGGTTATTGTGTTGTGATAAACCAATGAGTTATGAATTATATATAAGTTTTATTCAAGATATCATTGGTATTAGGTTATTTAACTGAGAAAATAATGAACCCTTGTGTAAAATTCGTTTTTTCTCGGTATCATTGATATTTCCGGAATAACTCCAAAAATACTGATCTGTTCATCATGGAAATTGGTTACTAGTTGGCAGAAGCTGATACATAATCATATGTGATATTTCATGACGATAGTGCCATTAGAACTATAAAAAAATCGTCGTTCTTGTATTCGAACATGCGCGCAAAAGCGACTTCGCGTCAGTGCTTTTCTAAATTTTTTTTCTCAAGACTTTGCATTCGATTCTGTGACTTCTTAATGAGTTCCAATAGACGACTTCAGCCCAAGTTGCCAACCCACAATGTTCTTTACAAATTTATTATAATTGGAGAAGGGAATTTCAGGACAAATTAGACATGATAAGGTTCGCGTTATTTATAAATATCCGTAAAAGATGCCTCGGCTCCTAAAACAAGATAATTCCTTCCAACTAGAGGGTTTTGTTAAGATCATCTCTGATTGGCTGGAATTTAAATTGGGATTCCTGATTTCATTTTAATAGTGTCAAATTTATATAGGATATGATCCGAAAATCAACTTGGTTATTTCGGTTGCCGGTTTTTCATTCCGTAAATATGAAATATTCGGTTGGTTCCTGAAAAAAAATTTAATTACTGAATTTGATTGATGAAAAACGTTCTTTCTGTTAACAGAACGACAGTCGATGTTCTATGCTAAAATATCCATAGCAAATAGAACAATCTTTACTTTAATTTACTTTATGATCCATAGAACATAGAAAAGACAACAATAAACAATGGAAAAATTACTAAGTATGCTCTATGGATCATAAGGTAAATAAAGATTGTTGTATGTTATGGATATGTTACCATAAAACATTGATTATCGTTCTGGTGCATAGACTAAATATGTCTATGTTCTGGTGACAGAAATATTGCTTTTTCATCAATCAAATTCAGTAATGAACTTTTGTTTTCAGGAACCAACCGAATATTTCATATTTACAGAACGGAAAACCGACAACCGAAATAACCAAGTTGATTTGCGGAACATATCCTCTATAAACTTGACACTATTGATATGAAATCAGAAATCCCAACTTAAATTTCAGCCTAACAAAAACCTATATTTGGAAGGAATTATCTTGTATGGAGAGTCGAGGCATCTTTTACGGATATTTATAAATAACGCGAACCTTATCAGGTCGAATTTGTCCTGAAATTCCCTTTCCCCAGTAATAGTAAATTTTTGAAGAAAATGGTGGGTTGGCAACATGGGCCGAAGTCGTCTATTCCATAAAATCGGTATTTTTGATGTTCTGAGTAATATCAGATGGCTTACAAATCTTTGATTTGATTTGAATCTTCACGAATTATGCATTCAGTATCAAAATTCAAACTGATCTCCAAATATCCAAGTTGTTTTTTCAGAAGTTATTAGTGTTACAATCAACCCTCAATTCACGATATGAATTTTTTTTATTTAAAATTTACCTTTGGATATGAGTCGTTTAAATAACCGAACGTTCTTTACATTTGCATTCAAATAATGTCATTTCTATCTTCAAGGTGTATATTCACTAGGATTTATCGACATGTTACATCATTTAAAGATATTTATCACTTCTGCAAATACCTCAAGATGTCAAAACCTTGACAACAGAAGTCGTAAACACATTAGCATCAACAATTGCAATAATGCAGTTTGCTGGTACACAGTAATAATCCTTAAGATTGTATAGTTGTGGTCAGAACACCTAGTGATACGGACTACTCCCTCTACAAAAGAACTCTCCAGGGCTTCTTATTCACTGCTCCGTTAATGCCAAATCTCTACGATAATTAATTCTGGGTACCTAAAAGCCCCCAAGGACTCTAGGGAGGGTTCTCAAAGGAAGACGGTGATGCTGTCTGCGTACACTTCAGACGCTTGAAATCGAGAGGTTTATCATTTCATAAAATCTAGAGAATTGTACCGGGATATTGAAATTTGATTTATTCCTTCTGCTTGTATTTCATTTCAGCGGTCATGAAATTCCGTACGGAAACGAACATCGATATTCTTAAGTTAACCCTGGGATTGAGAATTGATTGGATCTGTGGTTCACAGTACAATACAATATAACTTTCTTTATTCATGCTATGAGACATTAGAATGATGTATGGGATATGTCTAAACAATATAACAACATACAAATATTAGAAATAGATTATAACAGTTAGTCTAGTGTAGAACAATAATCAGAAACCAGTGCCAACCCAACACAGAGAACTATTCAGACATTCATCTGTGTTTGTAATCTTTTCTATGAACATTAGTTTCATCTCTCGTTTGAACTGTTTGTTGTTCAACAGTTTTTATCCATCGGCTAGATGATTATACAAAGAGATACCCATCAGCCTTGGAGACGTCTAATATTTGGTAGTTTTGTGTTCATATATGGAAATAATAGGTTTGTTCCAACACCCAGTCTTGAACTCATTCAGAACTGAATCAATTCACAAGACTACGCTCATCCCAGTTTGGGACTAATTCTGAATAGACAGTTCGGAAGTGTTGGAAACGAATCATCTTTGAAATTCCCAATATAGCCTAAGGGCTGTTTGTCACCCGAAAAATGCAGCCCATCTCTGCCAGATGTGGTTTTATTGCCCCTTGATGCATTCGTTTCAATTAGTCCCTCTCAGTTCTTGCCCATAACCAAGAACTGAATTCACCGTTCTAGAACTGGTCTGATCACAATTCATTTCACGTTGGAACACTTAGTTCGGAATTCCAGAATCAGTTCGAACGTCGTTGGAACGCTGACATCAATATGCGCACACTCCGCCTGATTCAGAACTGGTTCCAGAGTGTGTAGGGACAAACTTAACATTCCATGTATTGGTTGAACAGAATAGATTTTTTGACATTCATGAACACGAAAGACACAACACGGAAATTGTATTAAAATTGTATTAAATCAATAAAGGAAAGAGTTTCAGATCAAGCTCCTCATCAGTGATAAATAATGAGAGTTTGACGAAAATCCGTTGGCAAATTCTTGAGAAAAATTTTTTTTTTTTTAAATCTCAACCCTTTCATGAATTTCGATTCTGTGCTTCCAAAGAAAATTCAAGGCAGACGGATGGTGTTTTTTATTCAGTGGACTACATACATCAAAATGTGAACTGTGAACTTTCAAGGTACAATTTATATGGATAATAATTTTATATTATTGTAAATGAGTAGTTCTGTTTCGATATTGGAAAAGGAAACTCGTAAAATCAGGAAAAAAATCAATTGTGAGTATTTCGCCCTTATAAATTAATTTAACCGAGAGATTTACGTTCCTGCCCTACCCTAAGAATTTCAATAATTGTGGTTTATTCCTTTGAAAGTCAGTGTGGTGCATACGACCAGACAGATGAGCAGAATTAAATTTAGCCACGAATTATCAGTCAGTGAGTTCAACCGTATTGGCTAGGAAAATTTATTTGGGAAGGAAAGGAGAAAAGCACTTGCGTAATAATTTTTCCTTCAAAAATAGCCACGATGTACTATTAGGTGAAGAAATCCTTGATCTAGTTATATTTTTGTGCCCATGTTCTGGGAAACAGCGTGCTATCGTTTTGTCCAAATGTCGGTTATTTTCGAATTTTTTCCTGAAAGTGGTTAAAACGACTAGGTTGGGCCCACTGATGACGAATCCGGTATGAAAATCGATTCTGTTTGGCCGGCCGGCCGACGACACGATAACTGTCAAAAGAAGCGAGCTAGCAACTTGAAACTTCCAGATTGGGTCGCGCATTGGAATGCGGCGGTTAAGTTCGTTAATGGGATAAAACGGTCGAAGGGTTTCGGAGTTATGGCCACTTGAAGTTTTGAGATTAATTTCCTGATATTTCTACTACTTATGCGATTGAATTAAAAACTTCTCAGTGAGTTGAAGCATAACTACGCACAACTTTACGAAATTCCGTCGGGATCCCACTGCCAGTATATTTTGCAAAAAAATTTTTTTCGAAAACTGCTTATTGAATCGAAAAAATCTTCTGCTCATACCTTAAGAATCGTATTTGGTTTTTCTGGATATCGTTGTTTTTCCTGGAATAACTCAAAAATACTGATTCAATAAACATGAAATTGGTCAGCTAGTTCGGAAATGCTGATGGGCAACTTTGTGCAGAATTTCGAATTGATCGTGTCATCAGAACAATCTGAAAAAAAAAAATTCAATTTTTTGCAATACTGAGTATTAATTCTGTGATCTTCTGATCATATTATCCAGATGATATTCTGTATTAACCTTCTAAATGTCAGTTTTCGATAAAATACTGGATCCCAATTCGATCTTATCTGTATTTTCGGAAATATTGAAAAAATAAAATTTTGAACGGGTATATCTGCGGAATCATTGTGCGGATTTTACTCATTCACAAATTCGACTTTCCTAATTGAGGTCCAAACCTACTCTACAAATATCGAGTTTCTTAGTTGTTTCTTTCGGAAGTTATTTTAAGTGATTACGGTCGGCCGTTAGGTAGATTTGGGGCTTATTACGAAGGTTGAATTCGTGTATGGGTGAATCCGCCCAATGATTCCGCAGATATACCCATTCAAAATTTTATTTTTCCAATATATCCCGATACACAGATTGGATCGAATGTAAATCCAGTAGTTTATCGTAAAAATAAACCTAGAAAAGCACTGACGTGAAGTCAGCAGCTTTTGCGCGCATATTCAAAGGATATGATCAAAAAACATGCGCGCAAAAGCTGCTTACTACATGCCAGGGCTTTTCCATTTTTATTCTTGAAAATGATCAAAATTCTTGAATTTTGTCAGGAATCTTTTTGGAAGAAGTCGTAGATATCCCAAACGAATATTCATAAACTAAATAAATACTTCCTTCTCATCGTTCTGAAAGAAGGATTATTCAATGCCCTGAAAAAGATATTTCCTCGCAATCTTCAGCGGCGTTTTGCTTTCTCTTGTTTTGAATTAATTAAAATTTCTGAGGAAGGGAGGGACCTGAGCTCACTTCAGTAAATGGAATGACATAATGAAGAAATCATTTTCCGACTCGCAATCAACTCTACGGAAATAAAAGAAACATTTTGTATTCATTTATTTAGAGAGCACTCGCGGCTGTATCCCTTGGGATTGCAATCATGCTAAATAAAAAAAATGCACTAAAAATTCTAGAAGCACTGAGGAGAGGCGAGGAGCTCTCACGCGATCATTCAAATTCAAAGCCAAAACGGACACCTACTCTCTTATTGACTCTGCCAAAGGCAACTTCACTTCTTAATGATCCCCACGAAATTCTGCTAGAACCTTTAATTTAATCTTCATAACCGAGCTTCGAACCTACCTACTCTATAAATATTCGTCTCTAAGTCGTTGCTTCCGGAAGTTATTGTGTTTACGGCTGGTCTAGCCACCGATCGTAATCACACAACTACCGAAAAAATCTACTAAGACAGTTGATAATGCTGGAGCAATGATCAATGATGAATGTTGTTTTAATAACAAAAATCACTCAGAGTTACTCGGAAAAGGCTTGAAATTTAGAACTTTAGTTTTCAGTGGGATTCTTTCAAACATTCAACATCAATTGAAAAATATAGAAAGGAATTTTCATAGCTTCTGGTTGAGTTTGAAAACTTTGCACGCTCCTAAACTACCAAAATCATAAAAAAACATTTTATAATTTTCAACGACGAATATCTCTGGAACGGACCATTTTAGGGGAGTCTGTAAGGATTATTCGAGTATTCTAAAATAAAAGAAAATTCTTATAGTGAGTTAAAATTAACTTCTTCATGCTTATATCTTGAAGTTTTATGAATCTCGCCAATTCTATAACTCGGAAACCGTTTGAAGTTGGATAAAAGTGATAACTGAAGAACATATTTCATGATTATGAAAAACTTCAAACCAAAATTCATTCAGTTCAAAGCTACAAAAAAAACTGATTTTTGTTTGGAAATTTTTTGAAATTAATGTATAACTCAAAGACAGCCTGTATATTGATTTTAAGTTATACATAATTGAAGAAAATCTCCTGAATGATTTGCATCTTGCTGCTGAGGGGCATAAATTCAGTGTTCTTTTGAACCCTTATGTTCTGCTGAATTCCAGCTAATTAATTAAGAATCCATGCATGGATCGTGCTTCTTCGAAAATATTTTCTCCGCACGAGCTTAACTTTGCTCTATGCACCATAATCTATCAAAGGAAGTCGTTGGTTTCCCTATCAACATGGTGCAGGCCAAAACAATCCCCTGCTCTCTCAAGCAGATTACAACCCTCTGGTGCATCTGGCCTGACTAGTGTAACAAATCCGGGCGATAATCTATTGATGGCGAACGTGAAAGCTCCTCCAGCTAAGCTCACCTACAAGTAGAACATGCACTCTTTGCTTACGACTCAATTAGAATAATTGAAACGGCGAATCGGATATGTACTTCGATTACAAGTGAATATAGAAGGAGGAGGTACATTGCGTCCATTGCCATTGTGATGATTTTGTTTAAACAGGTTTGTTCAAGGAAAAACCAGTCATTTTGCTATGTTTTCTGAAATTTTCGAATTTTGAGCAGAAATTGATCCTGAACGATATGGTTGGACTCACTGGTGAAGAATTCGTGATCATACTTAGATTTCCTTCAAGGACTGTTCGTAGCATGAACATCTCGGTCGACTTTAATGGTCATAATCTGTCAAACGAGTATTTGTCATTACTAATAAAAAAAAATAAAAAACACTGATCCTATTGAATATGAGATTTTGGTCCAAGTTTCGAAGACAAGACCACAAAAATATATTATTGCTACAGTAACAATGGCTCATTTGTCATTTTGAAAAAAATTGAAGTCAAAACAGTACGACACTAGTCTAAAGTATATGCTTATTCAATGAGGTGTGGAACAGGACAAGCCTTATCTCAAAAACGAAAACTTCGACGAAAATTCTGCTTTTCCAGTTGAAAGTAGACGAATGAAACTAACAAATAGGGTATAGAGAGTCATTTCACGGCATTCCAAAATATTTTCAGAATATTACCGAGCCACCCTCAGTAAAAAATCGCTCCTAGTAATTCCGCCATTTTGCAACTCTAGACAATCGAGCTGAAATCGTTCTCTCGCTTGGTAGATCTTCAATTTTTTTCCACTGAATGAGTCCGGCAGATAATGAGAGTCGGCTACTATGAAGATTTCATGGCGTACAATACTCCAATACTAAAACAGTACGCAGGTGCGGAACCACATACGCCGGCAAATGAAAACATCCTATAAATTTTCACGCCTATCCCTATTATCAGATCTTCGCAATCGGGTTTTGTCTCATCAAAACCAGCACCATCTTTCACATCAACAAAGCGATAATTATAATGCCGCAATTCAACAGAAGTAAAGAAATATTTCAACTCCTATTTTCGGTGGCATTGCTAATTGCTACAAAGATATCGATCTATAAACTACAGTAGAATCCGTTTATAATGACATTGAAGGGAAGTGACAAACACGTCATACAAACCGGATGTCATATAAAGCATGATCTTTGAAAAATTGAGGGATTTCAAATGTTTGGTATATAAAGTTTGATGAACATAAAAACCACTAATGGAACATAAATATTCACAAAAAAGTAAGGAAAAGAACCAGGTCACACTGAACAAAGATTAACGTACGAAGATTGATACAATTTTATTTCTGTCTAACTTTAGAATGACTTGGCCAGCTCGCAGAACAATTGGGATTACTCATGATATAAATAACTTGGTGTGCTCATGTGTATTCAAAAGGGACGTCAGCTGACTGAAACTATGAAAATTCAAAGCACAGAATATGTACTCCTTTGTTTTTTGTGATTTCAAATCACTGAAGTTATACTTGATAGACATTCTCTTGTCATGACTTCTAATTCCTTCTTGGTTTCAAAACATTCGAATTGAACGATTCCTCAAAATTGTCCTTGTTTTTGAAAATAATTGAAAACATCGCATAGGGGTACGTAGGTTTGCGAAAACTATGTCCGGTTATAGTGACCGCTCACTATCATTTCTTCAAATTGGTTCATAATAACGACATGTCAATATAAGGGAAGTCATCTTATCCGAACGCTGTTATATGGCGCTTTATATGGATACCAAACTTCACACTACAATCAGGTCATATTAAGCAGATGGTCAATATAGCCGGCGTCATAAAAAACGGATTTCACTGGAATTTACTTCACAGGGTTGAAGGTCAGGTTGGTGGACCAAAAACCACCTCCCAGAACATTGCCGACATATGTTTCGATTTTTTCGAAATCTTCTTCGGGGCTCTGAAATGAATTACAAGATTTTTCTTTTAACACTCATTACAATGCTGTGATGTGAAATGGGACACCACAATGGGACAATTGGATTTGGTTTGAAACGTGATGAGTTCACACTCGGAATAGGAAAATAAGGACGACATTTCTAGTATTCTGGGAGGAGATGGATGAAAAGAACTGAAAAGTGAACTAAACAGTTTGATTATTTGAGAATTCCTAGTTTTTTTCAGAAAACTCTCCGGCTCACGCATCATTTTGCAACTCTAGAGATGGCCAAGGTGCCTTTATTTTTTACGAGGTTTTTTGCACTAACAACTTCGATCGGGTTATATATTGCTGGGATTAATTGATGGCCTCCACTAGTCAACTTCTAATCAGAAAAGGGTCAACATGTTTAATATTCAATTGAAATAATTCAACCCCGAAACTCATATTTCCGGAAGAGATTAACCAAAGGAGGTTATATGCGATAAAAAGGTCTATAAAATTATCTCATCGTTGAACCACCACGCAGGTGCGGAACCCCATGTGCCGGCAAATAAAAGCATACGATAAATTTCCCAGACAAGGAAGTTCACGGCTAACCCTATTCCCGGATCTTCGCAATTAGGTTTTTGTCTTGTTGTAGCCGCCGCCATTTTTCACATCAACGACGCGATGATGATAATGCCGTAATTTAAAAGTAATAAATACAGATTTCAACCCCTATTTTCGGTGGCAGTGCCACAAAAGGCTGAAGGGACGGCTGCGTCGACGGGGCATTGTGCCTCGGCGGAAGTGCCATTCGTGATTGTGGAGAGGTGAACGCTTTTTTAAGGTTTTTATGTGTCCATTTTTCGTTCGATGTCGCTGAGGATTAGAGATTCTTTGATTCGAAGTTGGGTATCATCAGCTTGAAAGGAATTGTGAACAGCAATTCAGGAAAAGCGAATCGATTACAAGAAATTATGGAGGCACTGACGTTACATCAATAGCTTTAGCGGATTATGTACAAGAATAGGCATGAGTTTCATGAAGAAATTTGTTGACGTGAGTTTTACGTATGGACACAACATTCGTTACTGTATTCGAAGTATTTGGTAAAATCTCTTAGTTCTTGATAATTATCTGCCTCACAGCTATTAGCTGGTTGACATAGGTGCACCGCAAGGTTCCGTTTCGGGTCCCATTATATTTCCAGAGAACGTTCCAGATCTCTCAGATTTGACTCAATCTTCTCAGAATAAATCTATTTTTTCATTTCTAATGTATAATTTTTGTCTTTCTCTTTATCAGATTTACAGCTTGAAGTCTCGAATAATAATGTTGAGAACCCTTTGAACTGAGTTATTCCTATTATTTTATTTCTGGTTCTTTGAAATCTACAAGCAATGTGTGCTCGCATGTATACAATCATTTTTTCACGACTAAAATCTTCTGTATACCCGTGTGTTTCTGACTGAACTCTCTCAACTCTTCAACAGCTGAACGGATTTTGATAAGGAATTTTATGTTCGTTTGAGTTAGTTCCTGAATAGTTCAAGGTCATTTTCATTGATGTCGTTTTACAATCAAGACTGGATTTCAATTCGATTCAATCTGCATTTTTGGAGATATTGAGAAATTAAAATTCTGAATGGGTATATCTACGGAATCATTGTGCAGAGTTTACCCATAATTTGACCTTTACAGTTGAGCTCCAGACCTACTATACAAATATCGTTAGTTTTTTGTGTTCAATCGTGCTAACAGCCTATCTTTAACATAATTACTGTCGTGAGAAACAACTTAGAAATATAATATTTGTAGTACAGTAGGTGAAATCCACCAAATGTTTTCATAGAAAACGCTATTCAAAATTTTATTTCATGAAAATTTTCCCGAGCACAGATGATAGCGAATTGAATACCAGCTCTTCTTTGAAAAGTGACAACTTGAAGGTTCATGCAGTATTTCGTGGGCATAAGAGGACTACGAGATCGCAGACTCTAGAATATTCGAAAGAAAAATTTGAAGTTTTAATTCATTCAAACTGTTCTTATGTCATGATCATCACGGAATTTTGCACAAAGTAGTTCATCGGCATTAAAACTAGTTACCAATTTTCAACATCTCCGAAATTTATAATCGAACAAACTAAACTTTGGTACGGACATTGTTGTGAAGTTTAAGGTCTGTGCAGAATTTTTTTCAAATGGAATGGATAGTTTTCGGACGAACTATTTCTCAGATTCTTTTTGAAATTTAATAACCATACTATCTCAACTCTCAACAAAACTCCACGCTGGTTGTTATGCTTCACTCAGTTCCAATCCAATCGCTCGAGTAGTTTTTGAAAAACTGGGGAAATAGCCCGAAAATTTCAAGTGACTAACTCTGACCGTTCTGTCGATTCGGCCCATCAACGAACTTATACTTGTCATATTTTGAAAGACAACCTACCTTGAATGTTGCAATAGAATCGATTTCGAGTCATAATTAGTGAATCCACCCTACGAACATTTGGAGTTGATGATATAGCACGCCGTTTACCAGAACATGCGCTCATAAATCTGCTGATTTGATTGGAAATCAAAACTTCTTCTTCTCATCCCTTCTACAAGCTGATGAGTAGAAGGTTGGACATTTACAAGGGATAGAGGTTACTAATAGGTCATAACTTCAGCTTGTCTATATACTGAAGAGTAGTACGTTATTTGGCAACTTCTAGTGAAAGAATTTTTCATTCTCAAAAAAGTGATGTTTTCAAATGATAAACCTAAAAATCCAAAGGAACAACAAGACCTACAAACCGTCCTGATTCCGAGATAAGGCCAATCTTCATGAAACTGGATTTCAACTTTCAACTGGCTCAAATACTACCCTCATTGTTAAACAATATTACCATAATCAGGTTGATTCTGTTTGCGAATAGCAATATTGCCAGGAGAAAGATATTGCTATCATAACAAGAAAGGAATTATTGGTATTATGATCAACGATTTTGAGCCATATGATCTTTCCCTTTAACATGAATCTTGCTAACAATATTGCTATCTTAGCAACCTCAAAATAGTACTTGCTATGCTTGATAACAAAACAAGATAGGTTAGAAAGGGAATCTTACAGAGATCCATTTGTTTCAGTGTTATTTCTTCCGAGAATTCAAAAATGTTGAAGTTAGGGAAGGATGTGCTAATAGAAATTTGTTCAATGTTCTCAAGAATATTTAATTTTAAGGAAAATTCTTAGACTAAAATACCGGCATAGTCAGCACCAGCTGAGATGAATATTCTAATTATCTCAACCTCAGCCATCCCTTTGAATTGCTAACAGAAAAGTTCATTGAATTTCGAATCATTAACGCTTGCATAAAATTGCTGCATTTGATTTCTGGAAAACAATATTCTGTTAGTATCCAGGAAATAAGTCAATTTGACTTTGACTGGTTTTCCTGTTTCGTAACATTTTTGAATAAGTCGAAATTTAGATGAATAAAAAAAGGAGGTATATGCTAATGGAAATGTGTTCAAGGTTCTCTAGAATATTTTATTCCAAAGAAATTCTTAGACTAAAATACAGGCATAGTAGACAATAGCTGAGAGAATTATTCCTATCATCTCAACAACAGCAATCCCTTTGAGGTGCCAACAAAGAAGTTAATTGAATTTCGAATTATTAACGCCTGAATAAAATTGCTGCATTTGATTTCTGGTAACCAATATTCTATTGGTATCCAGGAAATTAGTTATTGGTCAATGTGACTCTTTTCGTTTCCTAACATTTTTATGTCGATGTTTACATGAATAATGAAAGCCGTAGCTAGAGTGAGAGATGTATGCGTAATCATAAAAGAAACTCCCGAAGTAGGGTTATTTCCTTCTTCCTTGTAGCTCTAAAGTCACAAAATACAGTGTTGTCAACTCTAAAATCACCGATTATGGAAGTCCATGATAGCAGTATTGTTATGAATACGTAATAACATGGTGCTATAAATTGGAAAGATAGCAATATGACTAGAATAGCAAGGTTCATAATAATACGCAAACAGAATCGACGGAATGAACAATCACATGAATAAAGTTTCGGTCCAAATGATAGGAATATCAATTAATTCTTCGAAATTGAAAATTATTCCTATCTGCTTCAAATCCGTTTTTCACAACGGATTCCGGATTATTTTCAGCGGATTTTCAAGTGATTGGTTGAAATATTTTCAAACCAATCATGCAGGTAACGATCAGCGGAAAATTAAACTGCAATCTTCCGTTATAAAAAACGAAAAAAAAAGTTCAAACCATAGGAGCCAACCAAATTTCCAAATGGATTTTATTTCTCGTTCTCCGTGAATGTCTATCCTACCATCAACCATGAGTAACCCTTCATAATACAGTGCGCGTCAAAATTATGGAACAAATTCATTTTCTCAGAAGAAAAATATTTGGCAAAAAAATCCCCATCAAACATCTTAATTTTTTGAATAGGGAAAGTCGGTCATGTGGTACTTTTTTGGCAGGGTCTTTGTACCTTCTTTACAGGCGTGCAGAATTTTTTTTTTTCAAAAATTAGTTAGTTCAGAGAGGTTTTCAGTGTGTGCACTTTGTCATGGATCATTTACTTTGAGACCATTACAGTATTATTCATGCACAACTTTGAACCCCTACGAACCCTTCGATGGAGAAAAAAAAATTTTTTTTCACATGAAGGGGTTGAAATGGGTTGAAAGTTGTGCATGAACAAAACTGTAATGGTCGTCTTTCGTTCGGTGACAAATTTCATCAGGTACCATCGTCTCAAAGTAAATGAGCCATGACAAAGTGCACATACTGAAAACCTCTTCGAACTAACTTATTTTTCAAAAAAAAAATTTTTTCTCGAAAATTTCTGCACGCCTGTAAAGAAGATACAAAGACCTTGCCAAAAGAACCACATGACCTACTTTCTGTATTCGAAAAAGTTAGAGGGTTGATGAAAATGAAGCGGGGTTCAACAAAAATCCTTCAAAAATGCATATACATTTGGTAAAAGTGAAAAAAAAATTTACCTGTTTCAAGATTTTGTTGCCAAATATGTTTCTTCCGAGAAAATGAATTTGTTCCATACTTTTGACGCGCACTGTATACCTACCTACTCTTTGTTTTCACCACATTTATATGCTCTATTATAGTCCCTTCCATAATGAAGATATCAGCATCCCACGAATCCTGATCTGCCAGTACCCGATAACGAAAATTCGCATCCCACCGTGCACCCCAGAAAGCGGTGAACACGTGACCAGCTAATGAAATCGCCCACGTGGCGTTTTATCCGATAGATCGAGCAAGTTGGTAATGGTCACGTGCAGTCTCATCTTCTTTGACAATTGACAGCGTAACGCGACTCCTCGCACGCCATTTGACGTTGGTCGAAACGAAAATTGAAAGCTATTCGGTGTGACAATTAGGATAAGGACCATTCGAGGGAAGTGCCGCTTCGGTTTTGAGTTTTAAGAGGGGTGAAGGGTGGTATTTATTTATTTTCGATTTGGGCTGTAGGTGTAAGAAAAATTTAATTCATTACGGTAAAAACAGTGAGCGAATTGACTGAGCAAATATGGTCAGTTCTGTTATATCATGCCGATAAGGAGATTATCGCTGCATTCGGGTTCCTCAGGGGTCAATACTGGGCACCATTCTGTTCATCACCTATATCAATGATTTGCATATACCCGGGTGCTTTCATGGTTGTTTGTACTGTGATGATAAATATTTGTCGATGAGTAGAAAATTTTGGGAGGAGCTTGAGACAATGAGAGGAAATGCTCTGGAGAAAGTGCAAGAATGGTTTGCAGCCAACAAGCTTAAAATGAACGATGAAAAACCTCAGACTCTTAGTTTCTCTCTAATGAGCGGACAATCAGTCAATTTCTTAGGAGTGGAGATTGACTATAGACTCGGCTGGAAGGAGCAAATAGACAAGTTGTACAGGAGAGCATGTAAATCAATTTATTTACTTAGAAGGCTTAAGTAGATCTTTCTTCGTGGGGTGCTGAGGACAGCTCATTTCGCTCTGGTGCATGGCGTTATAACATATGGAATCCTAGTTTGGGGTATGTCTCCTGAGGCGGCTAGACTCTTCATTCTGCAAAGAAGGCTATCAGAGTTATGTTGAATACGAAAACCGACGACCCATGCAAGAACAGTTTCAGGACGGAGAAAGTACTCACCCTTCCCTCAGTTTATATCAAGGAGACCCTCAAATATGTTCATGCAAACAAGGATAGTTTTTGTAGAAATGGACAGTTCCATAATGAATACACTCGATTCAGAGATCAGTTTACTACACCGTTACATTTGAAGAAATATACCCAGCAGTTTGTGGACTATTGGGGAGGAAAATTATACAATCACTTACCGGAAGTCAAATGTCTCACACACACACATACTTCAATAGGAGGGTGAGGAAGATGCTGATTATGGGCGCCTACTAAGTGGAAGAGTTCCCACAGTAAAAATTGGGTAGGTGAAATGTTGTTGTTTGATATTCCATCTTGTTATTTGATGTATTCGTATGTACTTTTGCATTAATTGTACATAAGTACAATTCCTCTGAAATTCATGCTGTGTTGACTAGTCATTTAATATTGATGATATTACAATATCTATCAATCTGCCTATCTATCTACGATAATTCTACTCCGGGTACGATGAGCACTATTCTTCAATCTGTCTACTCTTTTGTGTTCACTAATTGAGTATTTGAATCAAAATGAAAAACTGTGTTCGGAGTAGTCGCAGTAGAATTTTGGTACGCAGGTAATGTCAAACTATATAAAATATGACGCTTCATAGCTGTACTTGCTGGGCTGGAAGTTGGTGCTGTCAGGAAAAAGAATCACCGTGCAAACAGTTAAGTTGTGAAGAATCGAGGCAGGCAAGTTAGGATATGTATTTAGCAAACTGAAACTGAAATTTTCCTCCTAAAGCTGATGCGACCGACCTCGCGAGCACTAATTTCATTACATCAATACGTACTGGGATCTGAGATTAACAAAATAGCAATACCTACGTTGGTATAATCTGTGAATATTGAAGTATAGTACTCAGATTGCTTCAGCTCCTAAGGTGAACCATTTATGAACAATGGAAAGAGTGGTCCCAGAAACAACTGTACTTCGTTCCATCATGCACGATGACGAAGTTTCATACACTAGAGACACTAATCATTGCACTCTTCTTTCTACCTTACAAATAGCTCTCAATGAGGGCTAATTGCTCGTTTTTCCTGCCATAGGCAAAGACTTGCAGCGTTCTCAAGAAAAGATTTTAATCAATCGAAGATCCTCTCAACGTTTTGGTCATAAACAGAAATTGAGCAAGTCTCAAACAATAAATCTTTTTCGAAGGATGCCTGCTGTTACTCACAAAATGCTTGTGGGCGTGGAAACGAAAAATTTTATTTTTCTTTCCCATCTACTTTTATGCTTCAGAACTGAATACTTTCAGTTCGAGGAAAATTTTTATCTTTCGTGTTTTTGATAAGTTGGTATCAGTTCTTGTTTCACGTATTTGCCGTCAACTCGGATTTCATACTTGATAATTTGGTTTTCTAATATTGCCTAGCCTAGACGAAAAATGAGTGTGAATGAAGATGAGGAAATTTGCACGATTCAGAGGGGATGTCTTCAGAGAGAAGTTTCAAACTCCTTACAGGTTAGTGATAGATTTCAGGACTCGTCCATCGCTATCTAGAAACGGAAATGGTTATTGAGACTATTGACAGAACTAGTTGTCGACGCGCAAAAGGTTACACACGTACACAAGATCACTGACACTTGTAACCCTTGGAGAAACATTGAATTGCCTAATCGTGCAACATCACATCCTGCATGTTTCTGGTGTTTCCGTTTCAACTGAAACAGTGCGTAGAAGACATTGAATTAATCTATACGTTCCCGACGACTGCTGAGACAAGACAACTCAAAAAATGCTCTTTTGTCATGGACAACAGAGCTCGTAATGAGGAATGTTTTTATACGAATCAAGATAAGAAGTTTTTCGGATAGTTAACACTATCTCACTGGTATGAACTCTTTCTCAATTAGCCAGAAATTGTAGATCGGTACAAGATGTGCATCCTTTCAGAGGTGGTTGATGATTAACGTGTTCAAGTTATCAACAATGTTTTATATTCACAGATACATTGGTTCAGGTTTTGGGTATATAACTCCTAGTACCAAAATTGTAGAGGGTGACATAGTACTTCTTGATATCCGCCTCTGTCACCATTTCAACAATCTGATCGACAGGATGCAGAAGCATTGTATTGCTCTTATTGCTTCCCAAGAAATTCACACAACTTATTTATTTGGGTGTTTCAGAAATTTGTAACAAGAATTCAATTATTTTCAATACATAAGACAGGAAATTGGATTTGAAACTCACAAATATACAATGTGTCAATTTGAGAAGGTATTATTATTTATACCATTGTATAAAGACAACATACAATGGTATTACCTTGATATCTCAGTCTCCATGCAAGCACAAAAACAGACGAACTATGGTTCGTTGGGGGCATTTTTATCTCTGCTTTCAATCAATTTGTAACACCCCATGAGCGTTATTAAAGTTAGTTCATAGTTTAGTAGCGGGTTGCCTTCCTCTACGACCTTAAGGGTTGGAGCGATCGAATAGATACTTGGAGGTTGGTTTGAGTATAAGGACAATTTTTCCCAGAATTTTGTTGAGATCATGCCATTAGTGAATTTTGAAAATATTGGTCATAGCTTGAACTTGTGTAAAATTCGTGTTTTTTTTCTCGATGTCGTTGTTTTTTTCGGAAGAGCTCAAAAATACTGATTCAATCATAATGAAACTTGGCAGCTAGGTTGAAAATGCTGATGGACAACTTTGTGCGAAATTTCGTGATTATAGTGTAATTAGAACAATTTGAAAAAATTTCAATTTTTTTTTTTAAATATCCAATATTCTCTAATCTTTTGATCATAATATCCTCATGAATTGCTGTATGAACCTTCAAACTGTCATTTTTCGATAAAGTACTGGATAGTGTACGAAAATCTATGGCCGACTGTTAACACAATAACTTCCAGAAAAAACGACTTAGAAACTCCATATTTGTAGAGTATGTTTGCGGCTTAATTAGGAAGGTCCAATTGACCTGGGTAAAATCAGCCCAATAATTCCAAAGATAAACCCATTCAAAATTTTATTGTCCTAATATTTACAGAAATACAGATAAGATCTAATTGAAATCCAATACTTCATGGAAAAAGGCTAGAAAAGCACTGCCGTGAAGGCAGCATGTTCAAATCAATTGTCAAAATGGTCTTCTCCATTGAACATGCGCGCAAAAGCTGATGCCTTCACGGCAATGCTTTTCTAGGTTTTTTTTAATTTGTCGAACCGTTATAGGGGACGAAAACTTTGAATTCTTGAAAAAAATTAAAAGTCTTCAATATTTCTTGATATATTATCAAATAAATCTTATCTTTAAGTTTAGTACCCACATAATCTTGGGAAGGACGATTTTTTCCCAGGGAAAGTGAACAGGTGGAATAGTGGAAGAAATGGTCAAAATATTCCTCATAGGCCACAATGAAATAATTTCATAGCGAACCTTGTAGTTATCTATATCTTTCAGGCGGAAGGAAATAATATAATACCACCGTGAAGATGCATCTTGAACGGTCCATCCTCACCTCTATACCCAGATCGGTGATATATGTGGGAGTTCCTCGACGACAAGGTGGAATAACCCTAAAGGGACACCACGTCGACAAAGACTTGATTTCACCCTCTGGGTGCTACTGAATAAGCTATTGTGTGAAAGAGGCAATAATTTATAATTTGAGTCCTAATAGGAGAAATATTAGACGTGATACGAATCCTGTGAAATCACATTAAATTTTTTATATCCGGGATCAAATGCGCGTGTATAATTCTTGATGGATAATGTGGGTTTTGTGGGTTGAATTATGGTTTCCGGATTGGTTTTCTTATCGTGAACATTTTCTTGAATGTGAGTTCGACAATGAAAAGACAACTCTTGTTTCTGAAAATCAAATTTCTTCGGAACGTTCATCTATGAAAAAAACTTAGAAAAGCACTGCCGTGAAGGCAGCAGCTTTTGCGCATGTTGGCCTTACGGCAGACCGTAAACACAATAACTTCCGAAAGAAACAACTTAGAAATTCGATATTTGTAGGGTAGGATTGGACCTCAATTACAGAGGCCGAATTCGTGAATGGGTAAAATCCACCCAATGATTCCGCAGATATATCCATTCAAAATTTTATTTTACCAATATTTCCAAAAATACAAATAATATCGAATTGAAATTCAGTATTTTATCGAAAAATCACAGTTCTAAGGTTCATACAGAATATCATGAAGATGATATGATCAGAAGATCACAGAATATTGAAAATTTGGAAAAAAAAATTTTTTTCAAATTATTCTGATGACACGATCATCACGAAATTCCGCACAGAGTTGCCCATCAGCATTTCCAAATTAGCTGCCAAGTTTCATTACGATCAAATGAATATTTTTCATTTTATCCGGAAAAAAACACGATATCGAGAAAAAAACCACAAAATTTTATATATTTTTTCCCAATATATCCAGAAATTATAGTTGTATCGGAATGAAATTTGGTACACTGCTGTAAAATATGATTTCAAGGCAAAAACAAAAGTTTTTCCGGATTCAATAAATAGTTTCCGAAAAAAAAAATTCTTCCGAAAAAAATTTCGGAAATTTTTTTTCTGAATATACTGATAGTGTACAACGACATTTTGCGAAAAGTTGTGCGTTGTTATGCTCCAACTAACTGTCAAATTCCAATTCAATCGTATGAGTTGTTCCTGAAATATCACGAAATTAATTTCAAAATTTCAAATGGCTATAATTCCGAAACCGTTCGACGGATTTCACCCATTAGCGAACTTAATCTTCGTATTTTGAAATGTAGCCAACCCTGAAATTTTCGAGGTGATAAAATCCTCTGTATGCCCGTTATCGTGGTGACGGTCGGCTGGACAGAATCGATTTTGACACCGGATTTGTTATCAGTGAGTCCAACCTAGTCGTTTGAGACCATTTTCGGCTCAGAATTTGAAGATTACAGACATTTGGACCAAACGATAACACGCTCTTCCCCTAGAACATGCGCGCAAAAATAATATCTTTGATTTTTAAGTCACTTGCATGCATACTTCACATCATTTCAATAATTCTATATCACCCAAAAATATATTAATGTCGAAGACACAGTCGAATGGGAAATATGGAACAAATTTTGTTACTCCATTCACTTTCATAAAGTCAGTTGGTAGACATTGGAATGTGTTTATCAGGTTTTTGTCACTAAAACTGAGTTAGGTTGGCACTGGTGAGATATCGTCATGGTCAAAATAATACGGCGGGATATTGTCAATTCCTACATCTTTTTATTAATTGGTTTGTTTGTTGTACCTGCATGAACAACACAACCTAAACTGATACTGTTCGGTGTGTTTTGTTGTGAACTTCTCTTTTGGTTGCGGAAATTTTGGGAAATAGTGTAGTTACAGATTACGTGTCACTAGAACTGAGTCAGGTTGGCACAAGTGAAATATCGTGAAGGTCAAAATAGTTCGGCGGGGTGTTGTCAATTCCTACATCTTTTCATTAATGGGTTTTTTCGTTGTACCCGCGCATGAACTACACTAACTACACTGATACCGTTTGGTGTGTTTTGTTGTAAACTCCTCTTTTCGTTGGGGAAATTTTGGGAGATAATGTAGTTATAGAATACGTATGCAGTGCCTGGGGTGAGGTTATCTTCTGTGATAGTTATGCGTAAATATAAATCATAATCCTACATATACACTATCTCCAGTCATTCTGTTATCTGTGACTACACTCAGCTCCACTTAGAATTGGAAGCTCAGCATAGTTAGAGTCATTCATGCAGGTACAAAAAACAAACCTATATTGACATGGTTAAGTTGCATACATAATCAATACCACCTTTGTGAGGAATGGACAACGCCGCGTAGTTATAAATTATTATATATTATATTATTATATCCTTAAATTTTCAATTATACGGAGTGGATTTCGTCAAACTTTCATTACCTTGTGACTGACTTCAATAGAACAAATGGAATATGTAGATATTGTCAATTTATATGGAATATTTGATGCTATTATTTGTGAAGTGAGTGTTCATGTCACCAAAAGTTATTTTTGCGCTCATGTTCGGGGAACAGCATGCTATCTTTTCGTCCAAACTTCTTTGATGCTGGATTTTTTCCCGAAGATGGTCTTAATGAATAGGGTGGACTCACTGATGACTGATCCGATGTCAAAATCGGTTCTGTTCGGCTGGCACGATAACTGTCGAACGGAACGAGCTAGCGATTTGAAACAATTCATTTGGATTGGGCTGACGCGCAACTAATAGCAGGATGTTGTTAGAATCGTGTGCTTAGTAAATTGAAAGAAAAATATTTTTTGAAATTTTTTTTGAGAAAACATTCTCGCAAACTACTCCATAGACCTCAAACGTTTTATTTAGAAAAGCTTGCCAAATTTTCGTTTGGTCCCATACTGATTTTCGGAGATATAGGAAAAATATGTTAAATTACAAAAAAACCCAGAAAAGCAAGTGAAGTCAGGAGCTTTTGGGCACATGTTCAAAAGGGATCACCAAAGTGCGTTTGGTGGGGTTAATACGTGAAAATATAACAACCAAACTGACTTCACGTCAGTGCTTTTCTAGGTCAGAAGCTTTCAAGCTCTTGTTCAGAATCTTTGAGAAAGTTGAATTTTCGAATATTTCTTCTCAATATTTCCAAAAATGGATTTTATATCGGGCCGAAATTTGGTACACTATAGTTAAATATTGATTTCCACACCTTCCATTGTTTCAGGGCTACAACAGAGAAGATCGAAGATTCAACTACTTCGAACGTACAATCGAAAATTACAAAGATTTTCTTAAGGAATGAAAAACCAAAGCAATAAATCCAACTATATCAAATTTTATCGATGAAATAATTAATCATACCACGTACAATGATTACTATTCTCGTTGTCATGGAACGTGGTATGATTACAGGAACTCTATGCAAGTTTTTTCGATGAAACTATAGATGGCCTTTTCGCTTTGGTTCTGTTATACTTAAAAAAAACCTATGTTATTTTCAATTGTACGTTCATAGAGGCTTAGTTAATCTTCGAGCTTCTCTGTTGTAGCCCTAAAGAAGTGAAAATATATCCTGGGAACGTCGGCATTAGTTGAGTTTTTTCAAAAGCCACTTTCCTTCATCCTGTGAAAAACCAGTTTATTAATTATAATTATGTTCATCAGTGCAGTCGAATCTAATCGCTTCATAACCATTTCGACCAAAATTCCAAGAATATAGACATTGACTCGAACTATCACGCATGGTGAAAATTGAATACTTGAAATGAAATTGAAAACTCGAGTACGGGGGTTTCCTATGAAGAATCATTCCAGATATTAATTTCCCATCCATTCACAGCACACGTCGGAGATATTGTCAAAAATTAATATCCACAAGAATCTCCAAAAGTGTTTGTCTACCCTGAGAGCCCTTTATACTGGCCGCAAAGAGTGGATAAACTATACCGTGCTTCCTAATCGCACTTGTCGAGTAATTTAACTCTCGAGCCACCCTCCTACGCCCCCGAGTTATTTGTCCTGTTCAATGGAACACGAGTTGGTCACGTGTGGCCTTTTATGGCGTTTGAATTGAGAATATTTTCGATTAGACTGATTGGGTATGTTAAGTTACAAGTTGCAGGACCAGGATAATCAACGAGCATGATGTATATGGTATAAACATGTATTCCTGGGAAATTTAACAGATCTTGAACGAACCAGCTTCCTGGGTCACTCGGAGTACTGGGTGACGCAGGAATCGGGTTCACCCCTGAAAAATTCTTATTTTCTTCTGGGGTGCTAAGGTTTCATCCAAAAGTCTGTAATTTTGAAATTCTGAGCCAAAATTGGTTTCAAACGACTGGGTTGGGCTCACTGATGACGAATCCAGTATCAAAATCGATTCTGTCCAGCCCGCCGGCCGTAGGTACGATTTCGCGAGTACAAAAATTCTAGTTACTTTCAGGGTAGGTTGCATTTGAAAATGCAACGGTTAGGTCCGTTAATTTATCAAATTGAACAACGATTTTGGAGTTATAGTTATTTGAATTTTTGAGGTTATCTTTGCTGAATATTTGAAAAACTACCTTAGGGATCGAATTAAAACTTGGTAGTTGGTTAGATCATTACAATGCGCAACATCTTGCAGAATTTTGTTGGGATTGTATGATTAGTGAGTTTGAAAAATAATTTTTTTCGGAGTATTTCTCGAAAAAGTTTACCTTGCGGAAAATACTCATCAGATTTGAAAAAGCAATTGATCATACTTAGAATTCTTCATTGCACATTAGTGTACGAAATTTCATTTTGTTTCCAATTTTCGGGGATATTGCAAAGAACTAGGTCAAACCTTGTGGATTTTCCTGGGTATCGTTATTCCGGAATAATTTAAAAAAATCTAGAAAAGAACTGACGAGAGGTCAGGAGCTTTTACGCGCTTATAAAAATTATAACTATAAGATCAACACGAAATTTTGCACCTCGGATGAAATTGAAACTTGTTACATTGTTGTTAAGCGTTGACTCTATGGTTTGTGCTAAATTTCGTTGAAATCTAATCAATATTATCGGAGAAAAAAATGTTTTCATCAAAATTCGAAAAATTCTCGAAATGATAACCTTAAAACGGTTCCTATTTTGATGAAACTTGGTCAATAGTTTGAACATGCTGTTACAAAACTAGAACCGATTTCAAGCGATGGACCAAAAGCTCCGGTTATAGTTACGGTTATTCATATTGACAGATTATCCTTTGCCTATATGTCACTTTGGATAACCGTTACTATAACCAGAGCTTTTGGTCCATCGCTTGAATTTGATATTGGTGAGAAATTCCATGAGAATCATGCCATAAGAAATTCGAAAACTATTTTTCGAAAACTTCTGCATGCGATCTATCCTCTCGATATTCCGCATGAACCTCCCAGCTATCATTTTCCAATCGAATACTGGATTTTAATCTGATCCAGTTATTTTTTTTTTGAAAATGATGGGAAAATAAGATTTTGATCTAGGGAATTGTAAGTGAATTTTACCATTAACAACTTCGGCCTTCGTAATTATTGCACTGACTTTCATCTGGACCACAAAATACACAGCTATTCATCTATTTTTCTACCAGAGCAGAGAGACTATGTCTTCATGTTTATGGACTTTCACTAGAATCCAAAGATGTTTATTGGATAGTCCATGAATGTGAAGTGGAAGGCCAGTGTCTCAATGGTTATGTGTGGTGAAATATTTTCGTTGCAAGATTTTTGCAATGAGAACCAAATCAAAAAGATTAAGTGAGTAAATGAGTTTTCTCAATCAAGTTTTTTTCAATTTCGAGCAAATGATTGGTTATTCTGGTATAATACAGATCACAGTAAGAGATACCTGTGTTAAATTCCAAACTAAATTCAAGATTTAGCACATTGAGAAATATTCAAATGCTTAATCCCTTTCACCTGAAGTGAATCTGGAAAATGGCAAATGAAGAAAATATTTTATTTGATGAGGGGAATCAATGGTTAAAATTGATGAACAGCATAAAGATTCACCCTGTTTAAATATGACACTGCGTTCCAGTTTTCAGCACCAGTTGCAGGTGGTTCGAATCATGATGTTTAACTTACATCATGGTTTGAATAATCAGAACTCATAGAAATATCTGATGTGACAGTTCTGATACATTTTGTATATTTTTTATGGATAGGTATAAAATAAATCTTACTGTTTTGGTCAATTCTTCGCTTCATTCCGGATATTTCAAGGTATTTGGATGATATTGAGTCCCTAACTATATCTCATTATTGGCTGGAAGACGTAGGTTGATAGCCGTTTGAATTCAATCAACAAGTTAAGTTACTACTTGCTTTTATCTCCCATAATTTTCGCATGAATATCCGATATATTTCTATATACTATATAGAGAATTGCTTCAATTCATTTTGAAAACAAACTATTCATTCATTAGTGAAATATAGTAAAGGTGATTGCACTTAATTCTAGGATATTTGTTTTTCTATTTCTTCTGACAGAGACTGCGAAACTCTTCAGGTGCCTCTCGATGAAGTCCAAAGCAGTTTCAATCCTGGTGAAAAAAGTGGGCTCACCTATGACCCCACAACCAAAGTTCGCCGAAGCGATGCCATACTGTACACCATCAAAGAGGAATGGTCCTCCAGAATCCCCAGGGCAACCACCACCGACCCGATCAAGCCCAGGAAATGTACAGAAATAAGTGTCAAATTTGACCAGAGTCCTCAAAAGACTACAATTTTCTTGAGAAATCAATGACAGTGTGATACAACTCAAAGATCCATAAGAAGTATGGACGTCTTCATCAATGCCTAGTTGTTTGGTATTGCCCCAACCAATGAATGTTCCACTCACACCTTCTGTTAAGTTAATGATTTTATGATTTACTGGAAGTTGTATGATGCTAGCTTCTGAAGGAGAAAAATATTCTTCCAGTATCAAAATAGCTACATCATATTGGAGATCAATATGGTCATATTTTTCGTGTATATGAATCTCCTTGGTACCTATAATCCTTTTCCCTGTAAATATAATATGAACTTGGAGAAGTTACAATTGCATATTTTCTTTACCTTTCAGAGTCTTCAGAATAGCTCTCGGTTCGGCGAATATACTGCTTTTGAATTTGTGAACACAGTGAGCTGCACCCAAAACTGTATTCAACTGAATCAATGTCCCGGTGCATTTAAATGTTGGTTTGTTACCCTTATGTCCAACGACTTGTACAACAAACTTATAATATTCTGGAGGACATTTTTCCCCGTTATATATTGCGAAACCTGAAGATAACTGAAGTAATATTATGAATAACACATGTTTCCCAGTTGTCATTTTACTTTTGAGGTTAAGTTGAGATTTCAGCTTGTCAGTGAGTTCCAGTGAGTTGACATCTAGAATCTCCAGTTTCTGCGCTTAAGTTTGGAGCATTGTTATCGAAAAAAATGTTCATTCGTTTGTCTATGAGTTTATTTCCGAAAATTTCGAGCACAATTATCACAAATTTTCTGGATTTTTATGAATAGAAGTCGAAATTGATTTTTAGGTAATTCATGATTCGAATTCAAAAAAATTCATATCAGAAGAGAATGCTTTCACATAATTACAATCAATTTGCTCAAGATATTCCTTGTTTCAAAAGAAACAGTCCTATCACATGAACAATATTATTGAACAAATATTAGCAATTTTGTGTGAAAGATTTCATTGTTGATTTTCTTTGTGCTGCTCCTAATTTCTCTTCCTGGAACTGCCTTTCGTGTTCCTTCTGTGATGTTCTGCAACAAAAATAATTCGTTTCAATGTGGAAATAACCATGGGTTCAGAATTCTAAATTTGTTAAGCGAGTCCATGGAATGAAATTGAGAAAACTTCATAATATGATATATGAATTCAACGGAATAACAATTATATCTTGGGCCTTGGCATTAGGTCCATTCAAATTGGCAGAGCATTCTTATGTCGATTAAAGGTTTTGCTTCATGGAAAGAGGCATTCTTGATTTGAAATAGTTTAGAACTGTGAAAAAAGACCCGGAATCTCGCAGTTCACTAGTTTATTTATTTTCTCAATAATTTCATTGATATACAGAGGATCGAATTGAAATTTGATAATCTGTATAATTAATTGGCTGGTACAGTTGCCTAGATATTAATTCAATTAGTTGAATATACATGATTGAACTTTTTTCCTGCAAAAATAATTTCCAGCCATCCTGAATAACCGTATTGCATACAATAAATTGATTCGATATAAACTTCGATTTACTTCCCGCTGCATAGAATTATTCAAATTGTGAGAAAATAGAAGTAGTCAGACGAGGGTGGGTTCACCTAGCCCCTCGGCCTTGGTCGTAAACGTCTTAGTTTATTATTCTTGAGCGATTCCCAGACAGTGGATCGAGAATCGCAGAGCTGCCCAGAAGAAACAAGTTATTATTTATTGATAATTAATAAAATTCATTATTTTCAAGAGAAGAATTATAATTTTGCGCCCCTAGTTAGCTTGCGCACGTGGCAAATGCCTCCTTCGCCAAGCCAAGAGTATTAACGGTGACATTTCACAGCTATACTTATCAAATTTCCAGAGGGGACTTCGATCCAATTGCCAACTCAAAAATTAAACATGGTATATCACTGAGGAAGGAGACTTTCATATTACGAATTCGTCAAGTTGAGGTTCGTTTCTCTCTTTCAATAACAAATAACAATTCAGCTTCAGCCATAATAAACTATAAATTAACATTTCATTCATTCATTTCATTCGCGTATTCGCATCCGTACAGTAAGGTTCACATATTGCGACGAATGTTATTCGTAGTTATCTGTTGTACATATTTATAATGGGGAAGCCAAGAGGTAAAATAAATAAACAAACATTGGAAAAACTGGAAAATACGCATTGTGGGAGATGTAATGAACAATTTTCCAAAAATGGTTACAAAATATTGTGCAATGGTCCATGTCAAAAATGGAATTGTGAATCTTGTACAGGCCTTGAAAAGGATGAAATAAAAGAAATGGAAAAAGTGGGGTCAACCTGGAAATGCTCTGTTTGCAGACGAAATTCTAGAAAATCTATTATTCGTGAACGTAGTTCTGATGAGGGTGATAGCGATGATGGCGAAGTTGAAAATGTTACTAACACACAAGTGATGAAGGAGGTTAAAAAAATGCATGAATTACTACGCAGAGATGTTTATGATTTTCGTTCGGAAATTGGAAAGACACTTCAGTTTTTATCTGATTCCTTTGATGAAATGAAAAGAGAAAATAAGTTTATTAAAGAAAAAATAAAGGAAGAACAGATGAAGTTGGAAGTGGCAAACGTTAAGATTAAAAGATTGGAGGATAAAATACGTGATATCGAAGAAGAAAAAAGGAACAAAAACATTATACTAACAAATGTACCATTGCAAATGGATGAAAATACAAGGGAATTAGTGGGTAATATTATTAAAACCGTAGGTCTCGAAGTGGGTATGCAGGAATTTGAATCAAGACGTATCACAAAAAAGGAGAACTCACCCATATTAGTAAAGTTCAAAAATGAGGAGACTAAAATCAGACTAATTGAGAGGCGTAGGATGCATGGGCCCCTGAATATGAAAGATTGTGGATACAACGAGGACATTCTTATATATTTCAATGAAGATCTACCACGTCATAAGCAGGAGTTGTTCGCTAAGGCTAGGAAATTGAGACAGAATAAACATTATGAATTTGTCTGGGTTAGAAATGGAAGAATATTTGTGAAGAAAAATCAGTTATCTAAGGCAATCATCATAAACAGCGAGGCTGACTTGGATAGATTGAAAATTGAAACCGAGGTGGAGGTGTGAGTTCATCTCGGTTAATGTTTATATTTGAGAGTTAATTTTGTTTTTACTTTTTCATGGATAATTATATTAGGAATTTTCAAACAGATAAGTTCAAGGATGTATTGATATCAAGGAACGAATTTAATAGTTTCATAAAACTTGAGAATCGTAAATGTGTGACATTATTGCATAATAATATAAGAAGTGTTGCTGCGAATATGGATGAATTTCAAATTTTTGCAAGTGAGTGTATAGGGAAACTTGATTGTATTGTATTAACAGAAACCTTCCGAATAATTGACATAGATTTATTTAACATTGGTGGGTACAACTTAGTATATAACACAGGGGAGTTGAATAAAAATGATGGGGTATTGGTCTATGTAAGAGATAATATACAGTTTGAATATAATTTTGTTAATATAGGACCCATTAAGGCAATACAAGTTCAACTAAAATTAGACCTCTTTAATGTGGACATTTTGGCAATCTATAGGTCTCCATCATTAAATCCTCTTGAGTTCATAGTTGACCTAGAAAATTATTTCACGTCAAATAAAAGAAATAATGCCATATCAGTAATAGTGGGTGACTTAAATATCGATCTGATATCAGAATCGACTGTAAGGGATTATTATCTTAACGTCATGAGCGAATTTGGTTATTTACAAAGTATACACTTACCAACTAGACAAAATACGTGTCTGGATCATATATTCTTTAAGAGTCGTCTTCCCTCAGTGGATACCCATCCAGTGGTGGTCGACTACTTGATTACTGATCATCATCCAGTGGCGTTCAAAATAATTTTGCCGGAAAAGAATATAAATATTGGAAATAATAAAATAAGAGAATATGTTAACCTGAAAAAGCTGAAAAAGTTGCTGGGGGATGAGATGTGGTCTGATGTGATTTTTGATGGGGATGTAAATAACTCAATGAATTGTTTCATTCGAATTTTCATGCACTTCATTGAACAAAGTAAATACATCGTGAAAGTTCGTAGAAATGACATAAAGCGAAGTCCGTGGATTACTAAGGGACTGATTAAATCAATTAACAGGAAAAACGAATTATATAAACAATCTAAACTCAATCCGCAAAACATTAGATTGAAAAGTGAACTAAAACAATACAGTGACGAATTGAAACGACTTATTCATATAACAAAGGCACAATATTACAGAACTGAGGTGGACTCTAACTCAACTAAACCGGATAAACTCTGGAAAACCTTGAGAGAGCTGCAAGGCGGGCCTAAACAAGTACGAATTGATGTAATAAAAAATGAGAACAATGTAAAAATGACGGAAAAAAAAGAAATCGCTGAAGCATTCAACGATTTCTTTATAAATATTGGTACGAATTTAGCACGAAATATCAAACCATCTAAAGTTGCTAGAGGCTACAATGCAAGATACTTACCTGATATAACATCATTGGATATACAAACTGAGGACGGTCATATGAAGATAAATGCGACAAATGTTATAAAATATTTAGGTCTTTATATTGACAGCCATTTGCAATGGAAAGATCATGCAGCATCGATTGTCAGGAAACTGAGAACCATTACTCCTAAGATCAAACTGTGTAGTAGTTTTTGTAATGTAGACCAGATGAAAACATTGTACTATGCTCTAGTTCAGTCTCATCTGGTCTATGGAATATTAGCTTGGGGTGGTTTGCTGAGGGATTTTGAGAAAAGAATAGAAATAGCCCAAAAGTGGATATTAAAGATAATGCTCGGCAAGCCATATAGGTATCCATCAGAACAACTGTATATTGAAAGCGGAGTATATGATATTAGGCAGCTATACTTGAGGGCTTTGTTGATATATCATCACCGGAATATCAGGGAACAGGACCGCATTTCGCATAGCTTTAACACACGGTATAAGCAGGGATCTACATGTGTCCCACAGATCAATAAGTCCATAGGCCAGCGTAGTTTTGTGTTTCTGGGTTCGAGGATTTATAATATGTTGCCTGTTGTACTTAAGAATACCAGGTCAACGAATGGGTTTGGAAAGGGGGTGAAGGAGTTTATAAGGGCTAACAACAGATCCTTTATACGCTCACTTGTGGAGGTAAAGAACTTCTGATCAAGGCATTTTGTTGGTTTTCTACATTTCTGTATGGTTGTTATTGGAATTGTGAATTCTTACTTGGATGTATTGGTAAACTGTTCAATTATATATTACCCCTCGAGCGGTTATCCATGAGGGGAGAATTTCTATTTATTTGTGTTTAATTTTGATGTGGAATATCTCGTGAGAATTTATTGTGTAATTTTGTTTTATTCCGAATAAATATTATTATTATTATTATTATTATTATTAATAAATATCCTCCTCGGCTCTTCAAATCAAAAATAATTGGATCCAAATATGGTCAAAGTTTATAAAGGTTGATTATTTCAGTAGCTGCAATTCCGTTTTATATATGAAATATTTGGTTGTTTCTTGAAAAAACATTATTTACGGGACTTCCAGAAAGAGCGGTCGATTTGCGGCCATCAGAACTACCATCGATTTTCTATGGTCACTCCGGTTTCTTAACGGAACACATGCAAAGACCATAGCTAGATGTCATTTCCCTTTTTAGTAAAACTGAATGAATCAGAAAATAGAAGTTTCTTTAGTTGGAATATCTAAGTTCCGTGAGAAACGTTTTTTCAGGAACAAACCGAACATTTCCTATTTACGGTATGGAAAAAAATAGCATCCAAAACATTCAAATTGATTTGCGGAACAAATCCTATACAGGGTGATTCCGGAGGAGACCGTCAGATCTAAGGATAAGTTTACACTAGTCAAGACAGTCTCGAAACAATGTTTGGCTTATGGTTGGGGGTCTCTATTGAGAATATACAGGGTGATTTGTCCAATTCGACCTATTTTACTTTTATTGATAACTTTGGAATGCCTCATTCGATTTTAATGAAATTTTCAGCGAAGTACAATATTGATGAGCACATTCATTAATTCAGAAATTTTTTTCAAAATAAGCGGTGTTATTTTGATAATTCCAGATTAATTGTGCAGGTTGAAAAAACACCCTGTACATCGCGTTTCCAAAACTTCGCTATCTGTTTACGATTATACTATAATAAGTCATTATTTGAGAGTTTCTAATTTTTTAGGATCACCAACACAACTTCCAGGCAATCAGACCCGATTTTCACGAAAATCAATATTGGACCGAAGTTTCGCATTCGGAATAATGTTTTCAGAAGAACCAAATTCCATATGGCTATAGCTTTGAAACAATTAGGCAAATTACTCCCATCAACAAACTGAGAGGAGACCACCAAGTCCATTCCTTCGAAGGTAAATGCACTCCTGACCAGCCAGTTAGACGGAAGGTCCAGCTTAGTCGTTCAAGACCATTTTCGGGTTGGGATTCGAGGTAAAGATATTTGGGCAAAATTACAATACTCCTGTTAGCTTCAAAAACAATGTGATTATTGAACGTTGCCTTCATAGTCGAAACCTTTCAGGGTTTCGTAGCGTTCCCCCATCAACTTTATAGCTATGAATAGATATTTCATGGCAACTTTATTGGTATATGTCCTTAATATTTTGTTACAGATGTTTTTTCCGATTCTCCAGGGTATCCCATAGAAAACAACCTGAAGCTATATGTTCCGAAATATATTCGAAATTTTCCTTTGAATTAGAGAAGTCATTCACAGAGCTACTATTAGATTCGAATTTGAATATCTTTCGAGAAAACGAAATATCGAATGGATGTTCGCATTGCATGAGTTTCAGCCATCGAAGCTTATTCTGCTCATTTTGATCCTCTATAAAAGTTATTTTACTCAATTTATGTATATTGAAGAGAAAATAAATGTACCCAAAACTGCCCCCTGAGGTACTCCAGATGATAAATGACGAATATTATCCTCTATCATACGAATAGACGATTCTACTCCCATATACGTTATTTTTTCTAAAGGCGATGAATGACACGAGCCAGCCACCCAACTGCTACTTCGGGATTAAACTGGACCTCCTGTCATCGCAAAAGAGTCAAAGTCAAAATCAAGCTGAGGCAGTCGATTAAAACAACTGAATTCAATTCGGGATTACCGTTAGGGGAACGATCCCAGAAAATTGAGGGATAACTGTATATATTTTATTCAATGGAATAACGCACAAAAGGTGGAACATGCGACGGAGGGGTAGTTTTCCATTAGTCCGGGGATTAAGTAGGGTAGTTCCACAAAAACATCCCGCCCTTCGGTGTCTCTCCCTTAGATGAAGGACCGTATCTCTCGTATAAAACGTGAATTATAAAATAACTATTTCGGTTTCCAGCCCTTCGTCGGTTCTTCTTTTTCCTTACTTGTCAATGGATGAGTATAGGAGGGAAACGCTAGGGGCGTTCTATTCTTCTGGGGTATATTGTCGATTGTTGAGGTTGGAAATATGAATTTCGCGTATTTAATATTCAGTGAGTTTTGTTATGAACGTATACCTGGGAATAATGAGAGAAATTCGAGAATTTGCATGTATGGGAGGGATTCATGTTTGGAGTGGGAGCTCGAGATGTATTTCAATAGAATGGGAAAGAACTATCGAGCTGGAATACATTCTAATCACCCTAATGAAGGGTAAACAAAAGTTGAATAGTCGTTAGGCATATATCAACAATCTGAAGTACCAGATTTATTTACAATCTGAAGAATACCATAACTAAAATGAACGGTGAGGTCGAATATCTCCCATACAATCCACACTGTCGTTGTTTTAATTTTTATCCAGAGCGGTCACCCATTCAGGTGTTGAACCCGAAAAACATATTTTTTTGCGAATCATAATGGTTTGATTTAAACGAAAACAGTGGGAGTATTCAATCCGTTATTCATTCAGGAAGTTCTAGATTTAAACTCAATAGAAGACTTCGGTCCAAGTTGCCAACCCACAAATTTCGTCCAAATTTATTATCACTGGGGAAGTTGAATTTCAGAACAAATTCGACATGATAAGGTTCGCACCGTTTACGAATATTTATCCGTAAACGCTGCCTCGGCTCCTCAAACAAGAGAATTCCTCCCAAGTATAGGTTTTTGTTAAGATCATCTCCGATTGGCTGAAATTTAAGTTGGTATTCCTGATTTCATGTCAATAGTGTCAAGTTTATATAGGAAATATTCCGCAGATCAACTTGTTTATTTCGGTTGCCGCCTTTTCGTTCCTTGAATATGAAGTATTCGGTTGGTTCCTGAAAAAGGGTTAATTACAGAATTTGACAGTCATTGTTCGATGGTAACATATCCATGGCCATGATGTGAAAAACATTGTGTGCTGATATGCAAAAAAAGTGACGTCAGAAAGATTAAAATACAAGTAAATCTATATTCTCTGCTGTAATTCATATAGTTTCATACGTCATCATTTGTAAAAACCGATCACAGAAAAGGCGAAAAGCAGATGAGCACACCATGTTTAAGGGCCGTATTTATAGTTGTTCCTTGAGGCTTCCTTACTGAAGGCCGCCTTGAATTTGCTTTTCTATGGAAACAAATACAAGTTTGTTTCATAGAAACATCGAAAAGTAAATTCAAGGCGGCCTTCAGTAAGGAAGCCTCAAGGAACAACTATAAATACGGCTCTTATTTACATCATGTCCATGGCATAGAACAATCTATATTTACCTTATGATCCATAGATTATACTTAGAATTTTTTCATTGTTGATTGTTGTCTCGTCCATGATCTCTGGATCATAAAGTGGATGAAGATTGTTCTATGCTACGATATTGTTACCATAGAACATTAAATGTCGTTCTGCTGACAGAAAGATCGCTTTTTCATTAATCAAATTCCGTTATCAACCTTTTTTTTCAGGAACCAACCGACTATTTCATATTTACGGAACGAAAAACCGGCAACCGAAATAACCAAGTTGATTTGCGGAACATATCCTATATTAACTTGAGATTATTGACATGAAATCAGGGATCCAAACTTAAATTTCAGCCAATCAGAGATGGTCCTAAAAAAACCTTTATTTGGAAGGAATAATCTTGTTTGAGGAGTCTAAGCACCGTTTACGAATATTTATTAATAAGGCGAACCTTATCATGTCGAATTTGGACGTAATTTGTGGGTTGGCAACTTGGACCGAAGTCGTCTATTGGAGCTGTATTTTCGGAAATATTGGTGAAATTAAATTTCCAATGGATATATCTAACGACTTATCGAAAGCAATTTGTAAACCAATGAAGGGACTTGCATGATATTGTCAGGGAAGGTTTAATGCGAATCTCCGAACTTTCTAGAATTTTTGCACACATGCTCTACATGCTATCGTTTTGTCCAAACGGACCGTGAACACAATAACTTCCGAAAGAAACATCTTAGAAACTCGATACATGTAGAGAAGGTTTGGACTTTAATCACGAAGGCCGAATTCGTGAATGGGTGAAATCCACCCAATGATTCCGCAGATATACCTATTCAAAATTTTATTTTCGCAATATTTCCGAAAATGCAGATTAGATCGAATTGAAATTCAGTACTTCATCGAAAAATGATAGTTTGAAGGTACATATAGAATTAAATGAGGATAACATGATGAGAAGATCACAGAATATTGAATATTCAAAAAAAAAATTTAAATTTTTTTTTCAAATCGTTTCAATGACACGATCATCACGAAATTTTGCACAATGTCCTTCAGCATCTTTGAGCTAGCTGCAAAGTTTCATCACGATTGTATCATTATTTTTCGAGTTATACCGAAAAAAACAACGATATCGAGAAGAAAACCACTAAATTCTACATATTTTTTCCCAATATCTCCAAAACTAATAGCTGTATCGAACTTGAATTTGGTACGCTGCTGTGAAATATGAAGCCCAAGGTATCACTGGAATTGTTTTCGAAAATGAACAATAGTTTCAGAAAAAAAAATTTGAAAACCAATTTTTCTAACATTCAGTGACCATAATATTCCAACGAAATTTTGCTCAAAGTTGCGCGTTGTTATGCTCCAACTAACTGCCAAGTTTCAATCCAATCGCTCCAGTAGTTTCTGAAATATGAGGGAAATAACCTCAAAATTTCAAATTGCTATAACTCCGAAACTATTTGACCGATTTGGCCAATTAACGAACTTAACCGCGGCATTCGGATGCGCGAACTACCCTACAAATTTCAAGTCGCTAAATGGCTCCGTTCGACAATTATCGTGTCCACGGCCGGCCGAACAGAATGAAAATTGTCACCGGATTCATCATCAGTGAGTCCAACCTAGTCGTTCGAGACCATTTTCGGCTCAATCATCGAAAATTAAAGACAGTTGGACAAAACGATAGCACGCTGTTCCCCTAAATAAATATAGTACAGTTATGGAGAAAAACAAACTGCAGTTCTAAGGAATACTTTCGATGGAAAGTGATATAACGAAGAGTCTGGATAGTTATGCTGCAATAAAAGAATTTGCAGACATGAAAATAAGAAAGTAAGGTTTACTTGATTAATTTTTCGGAATTTCATTTTATGGTTCATTTTTATTCCTTTATAAGTTTTCATGTTTATTTGTTTTTTTGTGGAAATAAATATTGATTTGTATTTTTTACCGATATGCTCGTGTTAAGTTGTTTACATTTGTGTAGATTCAATCTCATTTCTTATATCTGAAATGATTTCACCAATAAATTCGATGTTTGTTTCGAGAAAACCGAATTCTGATTGAGAAATTGTTTATCATAAAATTGAAAAAGTAGAAGGGGAGCCCTGAAAGTTTTCGAGCGTAGGGCCTCGAAAATCATCGAACCGCCTCTGTATACAATCATTCATTATCAAATTCATGAGTTAAACCCTCCAATAATATCCGTAGCAATTATTACGCACTACCCCTAATTTGCACTGGATATCATCAGTACTAATGTAATTTCGCAAGTTGCAGAGTGTCCGACTCTGCAGGGTTGGAAGTTGGTCCTTCGGAGCTTTTGCGGTGTATGTCGACAATGGGACGCAAACAGAGGGGCGTTCTGTTTGCCTCCTCCGGAGTAATGATTCAATTTGAAGAATGGTTGGTCTTTTCAACGCGTTCGCAGCTGCTGCTGTTTGTCGATACGAGAAATACGCAATGACTCGTTATAATGACTGCACCACTAACTGAATGTGAGATGAATCTCACAAATCCTAGACTTATAATGATTTATTTGGAGTGAGTTTTACTATGACCCATTTGCTGTTGTTTGAGTCATATTCATTGATGACCTAAAATTAACAGTTTCCGAGATGTTTGGGTTCATTTGATTTTCAATAGTTGCCTGTAATTTTCAAATTCCACAATACATGACTTCCAAAATTATTTTGAAAGCTTGCCATCTTCTTTCTTCATATCCTGAAAAAGTTCTCGTTCGAATGCATTCATTAATTTCGTTTTCGCATTTTTTTTATAAACAAGCATGTGAATGTCCGTCATTGTGGTCAAAAGGGATCGGGATCCCAAGTGTAATCATACTAATTATTTTTCAACATCTAATATAGCACAGTTTTGCTTTTTTTCATATATATCATATCTTCGTCTGATAAAAATAACCCGAAACTAAAATTAAGTTTTGCCACAAGAGAAAAAATATACCAAAAATAAACTAAGGTGAGCAACCTTTCAAGAATCACAAATGAAATACCTCGGATTTTCTGTTACCAATAAATATTGGGCAAACGATAGCAAATGAATCACACTTACATCTCCAAGAGAAAAAAATTGTGACGTTGAGTTTCAAGTTTTTCATAAATGTCCGTTATCTACGCCTCGGTTCATGGAACCAAATAAGGGGATCCAAATATCGTTTATTGTAAAAATCATATCCGATTGGATGTGGAAGCTCCTGCTTTCAAGTCACCACTGACAAGAGTTGAAAAAACCTAGAAAAGCTTTCGTTTTCGCAATGAATTTGATCATGCTCACAAAAGCTTTTTTATTGGTTTTCCACTTTTTTCATATTATTTTGGAAAAACTCCGATACCGAGAAAAAAACCTCGAAATTTGACATATTTTTGCGCGCATGTTCTAGGGGAACAGCGTTCTGTCCAAATATCTGTAATTTTCGATGATCGAAAATGTTCTCAAACGACTAGGTTGGACTCACTGATGACGAATCCGGTGTCAAAATGGATTCTGTCCGGCCGGATGGGACACGATAACTGTCGAACGGACCCAGCTAGCGACTCGAAACTTGCAGGGTAGTTCGCGCATCGTAATACCGCTGTTAAGTTCGTTAATGGGCCAAATCGGCCTAATAGTTTCGGAGTTATAGCCATTTAAAATTTTGAGGTTATTTCCCTCATATTCCAGAAACTAATGAAGCGATTCGATTGAAACTTGGCAGTTAGTTGGAGCATAATGACGCGCAACTTTGAGCAGAATTTCGTTGAATTCGTATAGTCACTGTTTTGACCTGAATTGGTTTATTCAGGTGTATTGGGGGGTTTCAATAGTAGAAACCCCGCTTGGTTGAATTAATCGCACTTGATTAATTCTGTCGTTATCAAAATGAAGACACGACCGACGAATATTTTCTGATCTTTATCAGAAAATGTTGATGCTTCTAAAATAAGCAGATAATTGAAGCACTTATTGACCAGTTGATCAATATCGTTGCACTTTTGACACGAAGATGTTGTTAAGGTGTATTAAAAACGCACTTTTAACACGTAACACAAATGTATTTTCTTGTATCTGTATTAGATAGCAAGACCGAAATGGTATACAATTTATACAATAGAATCTTCTTTCTATATCTTACGATAGCAAGGTTGAAGCGACATTCAAATGAGAAGTTATGATTTTACAACACAAAAATTAACGTAGAAATTGTTGTTTACTGTACAACGGTCAAATGAATAGTCTCTGAAAACTAACTAAACCCAAATTAAGAAAATTCCCTTCTTCACATTGTAGAGGGAGAATATAAATGTTGATTGGTTTTTTTGAATTAAGCTACGCCCTTTTAAGATCTGAAAAAATACCTCGGATTGGCTGGTGCGAAAGAGGGCAAAAATGTGTGAAGGAAATTTCCGTAAATGGCCTAATAAGATAAATGCTATAAGCTGTCACATGTGATGTCTGGATTCTTTGAGTACCAGCCACAATGCTCCGATTCCTGGAATGCGAAGAGCTTGAATTTCATCTGTGTGTTTTCTGTCATGCAAAATATTACTTTATTGTTGGCTTGAGATAAAATGCTCTTAAAGCCGGTGTCAATTGATTTAAACGAAAAAATATTGAAAACTGAAACTGTTGTTCATATACAAAAACAATTTCAGTTATACCTTGAACTTCATATGTCACAGCAGTGTACCAAATTTCAATTCGGTACGGCTATTAGTTTTGGAGATATTGGGAAAAATATGGAGTGGTTTTTTTCTCGATATTGTTGTTTTTTTCGGTATTACTCGAAAAATACTTATTTAATCGTGATGAAACTTCGCAGCTAGTTCGAAGATGTTGGTGAACAACAATGTTCAAAATTTCGTGATGATCGTGTCATTAGAACAATTTGAAAAAAAAATTCAAATTTTTCTTTTCAAATATTTGATATTCTATGATCCTCTCATGATATTATCCTCATTAAATTCTATATGAACCTTCAAACTGTCATTTTTCGATAAAGTACTAAATTTCAATTCCATCTAATCTGTATTTTTGGAAATATTGGGAAAATTAAATTTGAATGGATATATCTGGTCCAAATCTTCTCTACAAATATGGAGTTTCTAAGTTGTTTTCTTCGGAAGTTATTGTGTTTACGGTCGGCCGTTAGGCGTCATCAGAGTATCAGTGAGTTCAACCTAGTCGTTTGAGACCATTTCTGGGAAGATATTCTAAGACTACAAACGTTTGAGCAGAACGATAGCACGAGTTTTGTGTATCTGATTCCACACCAAAAACATATCATATTCGGATATCACTCTCCCCGAATTGGTTGCTGAATACGCAACCCCAGAGATCAATGAAATTGTTCATTCATCCTCGCCGAACAAAAGCAGAATAGAGACGTACAGAACAGTTATACAAAGTTTGTTTACTTTTGCGGGATAAAGCGTGTAGATGCATAACTCATTTTTCCTCGAAATGTGTCCGAAATCTATCACCGCCTTTTCAGCTGTGTTGATTCTGGGCCATACGTCACTCGGTTATGACATTTATAGTTAGGGTGCCGCCGACTGTGCAGCAATCCATTCTTGATTTCGCACTGACAGACCACAACAGGCGCTTATGCACCGCAAAAAATCGATATTATTTATGGGGTATAGATTGATTTAAATGCACCAAGCTGATTCCTACGTTAAACCTGAACTGTATAACCACAGGCTGTGGTATAACCAGAAAATCTAGAAAAGCACTGACGTGAGATCTGGAGCTTTTACGCGCTTGTTCGAATTTTAACTATTAGATCAACACGAAATGTTGCATCTAGTTGCGTCTTAGTAATCTCCACCTGATTAAGAAGTTTCAATCTGATTGCATTTTTACTTCTTGAGATATTGCAGAAATAAGGTTAAAAATCCAAATAACGACGAAATTTGGCACATTTTTTCCTTATAACTCCGAAAGTAAATATTAGATCGAATTGAAATTTCGAACATTGTTGTTAAATACTGACTTTAAGGTTTTTGCCCAATTCCATCGAAATCTAATCAATGTTTTCAGAGAAAATGAAATTTTTCATAAGAAATTTTCGAATCCAATTTTAAAAATTTTCTAAAGACTGGTTCTCCACGAAATTTTGCTCAAAGTTGCGCGTTGGTATTCCAAAACTGTCTACGAAGTTTCAATTTGATCGACTCAATACTTCATGAGATATCGAGGAATTAACCTCCAAATTCCGAAACTATCCAGCCTATTCCACCAATCAACCGAGATATTTGGACTCCAATCCTAATCTGACAGTTTCAAGTCGCTAAGTCTCTTTCTTCGAAAGTTAGAGCACATACGGACGGACGGACAGAATTGAATTTGACCACGGATTCTACTCCAGGGAGTTGAACCCAATCGTTCAAGACCATTTTCGGCTCAAAATTCGGAAATTACAGACATCGTGATGAAATGATATCGCGTTGTTCTTTAGAACAAGCGCGTTAAAGGGCTTTGTACTCATAGCGCATTTGAGAAATATCTTGGTGGGCCAACATAAGAAATTCAGAAATAAAATAGATTCATTTTCTGGGAATTAATGCTGAAAATCTTTTGACAGTTCTTACAACTAATCAAAGTTTGTTATTTTCGGTCCTATGAAACCATTTCACTTGAAGGCCTATTACACTATCCAACCTCTATATAGGGCCCGGTTTGCCGGGTAGGGTGCCGCTTATTACACTACCCTAGATACCGGTCTGACTTCTGTCATCTAAACGTCAACGTGGGGACATTTACAAATATCCAATTGTTATGTCCCCGAAATGATCGAAAAGACAAAAAGTTGCATTAGTGGTGAGTTTGGCGGTCAGTACCTCGAAATCCACCAAACGGAAGGAGAGGGGAATATGGGTGAAAAAATATTTGCTCCGCAGAGTAAAACTCTCAAATATGCAAATACTTCTTTGTTTAGACCAAACAGATTCACGGAACTACTTGAGACTAGGAACAGACCAGTTTGAAAAGATACTTAACTTTTTAGCTTCGTTAATAAAAAAAGATGATACCATTTCAAGAGAAATCTTAAGTTCACAACAAAGACAGGGTGTTACATTGAGATTTCTAGCCACTGGAGACCCTTATCAAGATTTGAGATTTAGTGCTTCGATATCTCAACCTCTCTTATCAAACATTATAACCTTGACTGTAGCCGTTCCATTGAAGTTTTTATATATTTTCTTAGATTTCTAAGAGCACCTTATTGCTATCATTCCTCAAGTCTTTATTGACATAGTCGTTGTGGTCTTTCTTCCACAGATACGGCATTTCCCTGTGAATTTGTATCATATTAAGTAAGATTGCTTTTTCTCTTGAGCACGACATCTTACAGAATAACACATTCAGGCTTATGACACTCTTATGTGTATTGTACGCTCTCTGCGTTGCTATGCGACTGAGCTCCCTAACTCCCTAGCGCTTATTACACTGCCCGGTATGCCAGGTCCGGCAGATTGGGTCCACTGGGATCGCCCTAGATAAGGACCCTAGCTTTCGGTCCCTTATTACACCAACCGGTCCCTGTCTGCCGGGTCCTGGAGATTGGTTAGTGTAATAGGCCTTCTAATCACGAGCACATTACACTGATAATTGCAGACAGTACAATTATCAACAATCACTGTGAAAACACGATTAGGTTTGACGTGTGAAAAAATAATTCGATTGATTGAAAATATCTTATCTGAGAGAAGATAGTTTCGAAACTTCGAATAATGGACTCCCACAAGGATCGGTTCTAGCTCCTCTTTTATTTAATTTATATTTATGTGATATTTCTGCAACTTCTCCAGAAAAATTACTCTAGCTTTTCCTCATTTTGATTTTCAAATTATTGAAAACATGCCGATTTGAACTTGTGGAAAATTATTTTATCGAGTAACTCATGTCCAAATCCTAATAAAAGAGAGGTTTCTTGTTTCATTTGAATAATCAACTCGAGCTTGAATCTTGGAAGGTTACTTTCAATAATGCCGTTTCAAAACATAATTTCATTCCTGAATATTTTGGAGGAAAATTAGACTCTTCTTTAAACTTCAAGGTGAATTTGGAAAACTTACGCATTAAGTTGATATCTAGGAATCATTTTCCTCAATAACTGACTCGTTCTTTATGGGGTGTTGTTGGGTTTGGTTTTACAGTTGGTGTTAGTAATATTGATGAACAATCTAATGCTTCCATGATGATCATTAGTGGGACCATAAGATCTACACCTCTAAAGTGGTTACCAGTTTTTTCAAATATAGTACCGCCCCATACTCGTAGACAGATTGCTGTGATGACGTCTTGGGATAAATATCATTCCTTTCCGAATTTAATCTCAATCCTATCTTATATTCCGGTTTCTAATATCGCTAAGTTGAAATTCCGGAAACTTTATAGATTAACTATTTTCTTCGTTCCAACAATGGTGACAAAGAGTTTTGGCACTCGGAATGCAACTTGTGTAATAGGTTTGATTAGCGATCCTTCAGAAAACGTTCGTGGTTTTAATCATCCTTTGGTGTATTTTGAATCGACTTATAGCAGGTCATGGTCGCTGTAATAGTTTCCTCTTCAAATGAAATTCGCTCGAAAGTCCAAAATATGAGTGCGTAGAAGAAAAGGAAACAATAGAACACTTAGGAAATATATACATTCGACGATGGTTTCGCGGTAATTCATTCGGTGTCTGATTCTTTTTTGGGATGCTTCGTAATCTTCAATTCAATGAATAATGAACCATTCACTAGTTCATATTGTTTTTTTGTCTTCTATTCTTGTTTATTTTAAGGTGTGATATCGAGATATAGACTTGCATCGAGAGAAAAGAAGGTGTTTTGTTTTGTTGATGAAAAAGAAACCCTTCAATATCAAACTCCAATATCACTACACTTATAGTTTATAGTTGGTAAGGGGTTACATTGCACTGCGAACTTAAGGTCTATTGTGCCCCCTTGTCGGAGCTGTTTTCGCATGCGGTAACCTCCAGCTCTAATCACTTAACGGAGGGACAGAGTTTTTCCTGAGGTTTTGTCTGTACTCTTGTATCATACGTCAAAATGTATGGTACCCCGTTTACATGTGCTCTGCTAATACTGTTGTTAAACATAGGTATTGTTTGATGTAAAAAAAAATGTACCACCCATTCTCAAAATATATAAATACTAATACTAATAGCAAATCAGTTTTTCTTCTGAATCTGTTGTTTTGTCGGATTGAAGGACGAATTTCCTTTCGGGAATTTTACACGGATGTTGTAGGTATCAGCGTGCAACAGTTCTTCTCAAATGTCTGTAATATTCGAAATTTGGGCCGAAAATATACTCAAAGCAAAATGGCTGAGGAGCAGTTTCGGCAAAAAATCGAAACTTTTAGACACTATCATAACGCCCTTATTTCGCGTGAAAATAGAGATTATTCATTGCTTATTCATGAACTAATTATGTTCAATATCGTTATTAGGGATTATTCAAACGTGATAGAGGTTCGGATTCTACTCGAATCACAAGGGATGAATAATTTCGACTAATAATCATTGCATATCTATCTGCATATATGGCGTATTAGTATAATGCTATTATGATCAATTGTATTGATAGAAGCCATTGCGGTTATCATTAATCATTGATAGACCAATGGTTCGTAGATCGAACCAGATGGAAGTAGTATAATTGCAAAAAAACCTTGAAAAGCACTTCTGTGAAGGCAGCAGCTTTTGCGCGCATGTACAATGGAGATGACCCTTTGAATGGGTATATCTACGGAATCATTGGGCGGAATTGGAATATTGAAATCCAGTAAATCATCGAGAAATGACATTTTGAACTTTTGAACATCATTTAATGAGGATAATATGATAAGAAGATCACAGAATATTGAATATTTGAAAAAACTAGCTGCGAAGTGTCATCATGATTGAGTTCGAATTTCTCGAGTAATACCGAAAAAAACAACGATATCCAGAAGAAAACCACGAAATTTTACATATTTTTTCCCAATATCTCGAAAACTAAAAACCGCATCGATCTGGCATTTGCTACACTGCTGTGAAATATGAAGCTCAAGGTATGAGCACAATTGTTTTCGAATATGACCGATAGTTTCTGAGAAAAAAATTTTGCTCAAAGTTGCGCGTCGTTATGTTCCAACAAACTGCCAAGTTTCAATTCAATCGCTCCTGAAATATGAGGAAAACAAGCTCAAAATTTCGAATGGCTATAACTCCGAAACCATTCGGCCGATTTGGCCCATTTTCGTACTTTACCGCGGTATTCCAACCAAATTTCAATTCGATACGGTTATTATTTTCGGAGATATTGGGAAAATACGTAAAATTTCGATCCCGTTGTTTTTCTCGAAATAACTCAAAAACTGCTGATTCACTCAGGAGGAATCTTGGCAGATAGTTTGAAAATGATGATGTGCAACTTTGTTCAGAATTTCGTCATCAAAACAATTTGAAAAAAAATTTCAAATGTTTTTTTTGAAATATTCAATATTTGTGATCTCATATTATCCTCATGAAATTATGTATGAACCTTCGAAATGTCATTTTTCGATGAAGTACTGGATTTCAATTCGATGTAATCAGTATTCTTGGAAATATTAGGAAAATAAAATTTTGAATGGATATATCTGCGGAATCATTAGGTGCATTTCATCCATTCACGAATTCGGCATTCGTGTTTAAGGTTCTCAAACCTACTCTACAAATATCGAGTTTCTAAATTGTTTCTTTCGGAAGTAAATACATATTAGATCGAATTGAAATCCATTACTTTATCGAAAAAACCTAGAAAAGCATTGCGCTTTTGAGCGCATATTCAAAGGATATCACCAAAAGTGAAAAGCTGCTGACTTCACGTCAGTGCTTTTCTAGGTTTTGGTATTGTGTTGAATATTATTCATTAAAATGTTAAATGACTTGTCCGTACCAAAGAATATAAATAGATGAATCATCAATTTCTTCCTTGGTATCGTTATTAATTTCCGGAATAGCTGAGACACTGTTCCCATCATGATGGATTACGGTAACTAGTTGTCAAATACTGGTGCACAAACTTTCACAGACTTTCGTGATGATCGTGTTGATTATGTGAGTTTGGTGAACACCTTGGCAACGGATTTGAATATGCCCTAAAAAGCTACTGACTTCACTACAGCGCTTTTCTAGAATTTTTGTAGAAATTTCTCAGCTGAATACATGTAGAAAACGCTGCAAATTTTACACAAGAGTTTATTATTGGCTCAGTTAAATAACCCAATATCATTGATATCTTAAATAAAACTTATATATTATTTATTTGCATCCTTTTTCTTTAAAACTCAGTGCCACTGGTCAGAAATCATCCGAATTAAATTTTTTAGGTTGAGTAATGCAACAGTAATCAACGTTGAGAGTTTCATGAGAATTCGGTGGTAAGTTTTCGAGAAAAAAAAATTTTCCTCTACCTCCTCTAACCCCACTTTTGAGCCCTTAGGTTACACCAATCCTGCTGAAAAGCTTGGAGGATCAATGTCGAACGCCACACGATTTTTCTACCAAGTTTCACGGATTTCAGAGGAAATCCTCGGACGACGGACGGACGGATTTTTTTTATTAGTTCATTCAAATCTACATACTTCAAAATGTAAACTGTGAAATTTTCAGGGGGGCGTAATTTTTTGGTCGATCACTAAGTTTTAATATTTGATTTTATCAAATAATAAAACTAATAATAAAGTTTAATCATTTGATTTTATCAAATAATAAAACAAAATTATATATAAACAACAAAACAAACAAAACCATTAATTTTTTTCATTCATTTCAATTATCAAACACTCGATACAATTTTTGGATACCTTGTATAAAAAACAAGTAGGAAGAATAATTAAAATTCCAGAATAAACAGAAAAATCACGAACCACTAGTACATCACTGGAATTCTCACCCACCAACTCAGCTTCGAGCGACTGAGAGTCGATAAAAACAATACATTTTCACAATGATTGATCTCAACAGCACACGCGGCCTACCCTCTCACCTAATTCAAGATTACAATTTCAAATTCCGACCATTAAATTTTCACACAGAATTTTAATGGAAGATTATTGTGCGAAATTCAATATCAATACCGAAACAGCGGAGATTAGGCAGAGACTGTGTCTGTCGCCCTGTGGGAAAGCTCAGCTGGCCAATGAATGCTTCCCGGGGTGTCAAATTGAATCAGTTCTGTTTTATTGGGTTATTTTAACCGTGAATCCAATCGGAGAGAGCACATTCGTTGTGTGACTGATTCATTTGGGGGGCTGTATTCGAGGAAAAATTTTCTTTCATTTTTTTTCGTTAGTCTTATCGATCCTAATGAATGAATGAACCGTGGAAATCGTGAAGCTATTTAATTTAAATTTTTGCGCTCATGTTGTTGGGGAACAGCGTGTTATCGTTTTGTCCAATTTATAATTTTCTAATTTCGAACCGAAAATGGTCTCAAACGACTAGGTTGGACTCACTGATGACGAAACTGGTGTCAAAATCGTTTCTGTCCGTCCGGATACGATAACTGTCGAACAGAGCAAGCTAGCGACTTGAAACTTCCAGGGTAGTACGCGCATCGGAATGCCGCGGTTAAGGTCGTTAATAGGTAAAATCGACCAAGTGGTTTCGGAGTTATATCCATTTGAAATTTTGAGGTTATTTCCCTGATATTTCATTCAGGAACTACTGGAGCTGTTGGATTGAAACTTGGCAGTTTGTTGAAATATAATGAAGTGTAACTTTCAGCGAAATTTCGTTGGGCCCGTATGGTCACTCAATTTATAAAAGATGTTTTTGGAAATTTTTTCCAAAAAAAATTTTCTTCAGAAACCATTAATCATATTCGAAAAAAATATCGCTCAAACCTTGAGCTCTATACTTCACATCAGTGTACCAAATTTCATTTCGATACGAATAATATTCTCGGATATATTGGAAAAAAATATGTAAAATTTCGTGGATTTTTTCTCGATATCGTTTTTTTCGGTATAACTCAAGAAATGGCAATTCAATCATGATGAAACTCGGCAGCTAGTTTGAGGATTCTGAAGGACAACTTTTTGCAAATTACGTGCTGATCGTGTCACTAGAACAATTTGAAAACAAAAATAATTTTTTTTTTAAATATTCAATATTCTGTGATCTTATCCTCATTAAATTTTGTATGGACCTTCGAATTGTCATATTTCGATAAAGTACTGGATTTCAATGCGGATTCGATCTGTATTTTTGGAAATATTGGGATAATAAAAATTTTAATGGGTATATCTGCGGAATCATTAAGAGGATTTTAGACATTCATGATTTCGACCTTCGTAATTAACATATTAACGTCCGGAAGAAACACCTTAGAAACTCGATATTTGTAGAGTAGGTTTGGGGCTTAATTACGGAGGTTGAACTCGTGAATGGGCAAAGTCCGCCCAATGATTCCGTAGATATAACCATTCGAAATTTCTTCAATATTTCCAAGAATACAGCCTTCAGAAAACACTTTTTGCGCGCTTGTTCTGGAGACCAGCGTGCTATCGTTTTGTCCAAATGTCTATGATTATCGGAATTCGGCTCAAAAATGGTCAACAACTAGGTTCGACTCGATGACGAATCCGGTGTCAAAATCGATTTTGTTCGGCCGTCCATGTGTGCACGATTAGGGGTGTACGGAGGATTCAACCGACTTGAAACTTTCAGGGTAGGTGTCATTCTAAAATGCGCCGTTTGAGTTCGTTAATGGGCAAAATCGATCATGGTTTCGAAGATGAAACCATTTGAAATCTCAAGGTTGGTTATTTCTCAAAATTTTTTTGGAAATGTTTTTTGTTCCGGAAACTAATTCTCATAATTGAGAAAAAATTGGCTCATACCTGAAGCTACGATCATTACTTTCGGAGATACTGGGAGAAAATATGAGAAATTTAATGGTTTTTTTGTTCGGTATCGTCGTTTTTTCCAGAATAACTCAGAACATACTGATCCCATGATAATGAACCTTAAAAATCAGTTTGAAATTGCCGATGAACAATTTTGTGCAAAATTTCGTGTTGATCATCAGCCGAAATTCATACCAATCAATAACACACAAGGACTCTTTCTTGGCATTCATCGATTCTAGCTGCCCCATATAACTCCAAGTGAGGGGCCAGTATAACACTACGACTCAGTTCCATTGACTCCATATCAGTACTGGCCAGAGTCTACTCCTCACATTAGGACCATTATCCTGTAATCCTATAATTTTGGGCATAGAAAGTATTGAATCTTCGTTCCAAGTTTGAATACTTTTCAGCGTTATAGCCCGTTTTTCGAATGATAATAGGTTTATTGGTTGTATACCTGCATGAAAATTCTATATACTCAAATCAAAGATGACTAATCTGCCCTTCTTCCATTTTCTCAAATAACTGTAACACTACGATTACTTGTTTATGCATATCACTGTTATTGTTGACAGAAATTATTATTATTACAATTCTCATCGACTGAGGGACATTTATGTTTATATACATATAAACACACATAAAGCGATTTCAAGCGATGGACCAAAATCTCCGTTTTATAGTAACGGTTATTCACATTGACAGATTTTACTTTGCCTATTTGTCAGTTTGGACAACCGTAACTATAATCGGAGCTTTCGGTCCATCGCTTGAAATCGATTATAATCCCGTGCTATTATACCCCAGATTCTGTGTAACCTCACAGAGTACGAAGTCATAATTTCATTATCTATGACTACATTTCATTACAAATAGATGCATAGAAAATAGATTGAGTTCCGATATTCCTGGCCAGTACTTGACAGTAAATTTTGACAGTCGATTTTACTGGCACTGCTTTGGTAATTGTTCGTATCAGTACGTTTCGAAATTACTGATACTGGCCAGTACTGATTGGGAATACCGGAATTCTACTTATATCAGGTGTCGACACTTTCCTACTATTACCCACTAACATTTAGGGTCCAAAACGCGGTCCTAGAACTGTCAAATCTTGGGCTATACTTGGCTCTGTAATCGATGATGGCGCTTACGTCACTCTGGCAAGTGCATACATTTAATTCCGCTGAATAAATTGAATTGAGCTATAATCTGATGAAACTATTTCCCAAAAAATGAATCAGATATTTGAAATTATGGATTCTTACAAGTACATAAGAGGAGTTCAACAAATGTGGAACATCTACTCATTAATTATATGGCATATGTGTAAGGGAATAAGGAGCAATATGAGGTTTATTGTGAGAACACTTTCATGGATGGATCCAAGAAGTTATTTCGAAGCCAAAACAACGGTGAAAACGAAACGGGAGATTAATATTACTAATGGATTCTATTGGATAGTTCAGCTCTCCTTTAAACTTTTTATGTACCTATTTAATATATATTCAATTCAAAAGCTATGCATTATGTTACATACCTACTTATGCAAATATTTGGAGGAAATGTTCATGTTTATTATTATTGAAATTGATATTTGAATTTTCACTTTCTGTTCATGTTCATACGAATTTATCAGACGAATATCAAACCAGACAAATTAATTGTAGTATCTATCGTTCCAAATGATTTCTTCTAGTATTTTTGAAAACACAACTCTGGAATACTTCCTTTCCATAAACTGAATATTGAGATAATAAATACCTCTCGTACTAAGCAGGTATTCAAAAACATCAAGTTTCAGACTTGTGTATTCAGAAGCGAAGGATATTACCGCCATTCTGACTGGATGAAATGAATAATCATAATTTAAATTCGTCAAAATGAATTTATTATCGGAAATTCTTGAAAATAATGTATGGTCCAACTCAGAAAATCAGAAAGAAGTTCTGATTTGACTAGTTTTGTTATGACAGGTCGGTAACTTCCGTAAATATTTCAGATTCTATATGGCAGATTTTCCTATGCCGACATCTATCGGCGAAAACTGAAGTAGACCAATAAACGCGACGTTTGGACACAGACCAACAAGACAAATCACTTCATCGCTTGCGGGAATCGCGTCTCTCCGACCTTGAGAAATATAACAGACATAACCACACTTTCTCCTTCCTCGAAACAGCTGTCAAATTGAATACTTGATTTTGGAATATCTAAAATCGAAATGTAAAAACGGATTTGTCGGGATTCAGGAATCACAAAATCAAAATCAGACTAAGATTTTTCGATGAAACCATTTGAAAAGCAAATTTCCAATACCAAAGCGAGTGTTTTGTGACATCTTAAACTCCTGTAGAAGAACTCGGTTGGAGTAAATGAAAATTTTGGAAAAATGTTATGGAAAACCCGTTTACCTTAATCAGAGAATCTTTGTAGTTTCACATCAAATGAGATTCATTTCAATATAAAATCAAACTATGAATAGACCAACTTTGTTCGATTCCAATCCTAGTGTTTGTGCAATCATATACAATTTTATTAGACATCCCATCATTTTAATTGAATAATGGAGGTTGTAATGCTTTTACTTCAGTTGCGATTCCTTTATATTATATAAAATGAACATTATGAATGAGTCCACCTAAGTTCGATTCCATTTCTTGTTGTATAATTAAAACATTTAATGAGGACTGTCATCATAAAATAGAACCTCAAAGATGACTAAACAATTGATTTGGTTGTAAAAAACTGTTTGGATTATATTCTTAAATGGATCAGATACGAAATTATTCATCAATTAATAGGATGAAACATTCATTTCAGTTTGTTTACATGTTTATAACCTCTTCAAGCGAGTCCGAAAACGGCGAGAGTGACGTAATCCTATTCCTGCAATCTGATTGGCACCCCAAAGCACCCCAAACGCCTACTAAAATTCTGATTAGCTCGATTCAGGGTCATATCTGCGTTGACATAAATTTCCTAAGTAAATGACGCGAGTGGTTTATCTGGTTGATCTGTGGTTTGGACCTCATTGCCCCAAAATATGTCAAAGAGTGTCCGCACCTTATGTTCTATGCATCTATCATAGCAACAACGTTTACAACAAAAATCACCGAACGTGATCAGTGCTACACGATCTATACTCCATTCACTTTTATAATGTAGCCCGGTTGGCCATGACATCATGACAGATTTCACCGTGTATATTTTGAAAATGTTAGGTTATAGTCATTTTCCTGTCAGATAACTATGCAACGTTGTCCTCTCTACATAGAAGTCGTAGTAATTACTTATTTTTCAAATGTCAATCTACATTGATAAAGTAATGAATTTGAGAAAATATTATGTGAATTCAATCATTCCAAAGACCTGGCGAATGTTGAAAAACTTTTGTCTCAGTTAATACTGGAAATATTTCACGTATATAAACATGGTTGGAAGATTCAGTTATGCATTTTTCTTGTACGGAAATCAAGAATCGAGTGTTGTGGAATTTTACTGAAAAATGATGGATAGAGTAATTCGTTACTTTGTGATAGTTCATTAAAAAAAAAAAATAATAGTACTCGAATAACCCTGCAGTAAAACTTATAAACGAACCAACAAACCTATGGAATTCCCTACTTTTCGAAATTCTCAAGAAATAAGCCTACAGAAGACATTTAAATACATTATTGCACAACTTGAAATACTCCAGTATCAAAATGAAGTAGTAGGTACTAAAACCTGTCATCTTGAAAGAACTAACTCAATTTTAAGTTCTTAGGAATCTATCAGGGAATTATCAGGGTTACTATCAGAAAAAGCCGATTTCAATTCTACATAGCACTTCCTGATACTTTGCCTCTGCTTCTTCAAAACTACCTTCGGCATTTTTATTAGTTTGCAAGCGTTATTATGCTGAGATTTAGAAATCTAGAATCGATTGATATTGATAATAGTAGAAATTGAAATTTGGCAACGTCCTTTGACATTGCCGATATTACATGAGTGCCAACCTGCGTCAGTTTTAAGGGAAAAAACTTGATAAACCTAAATCATGGCCAACCGGGCTACATTATAAAAGTGAATGGAGTATATACTCCATTCACTTTTATAATGTAGCCCGGTTGGCCATGACATCCTGACAGATTTCACCGTGTATATTTTGAAAATGTTAGGTTATAGTCATTTTTCTGTCAGATAACTACACAACGTTGTCCTCTCTACGAAGAGGTCGTAGTAATTACTTATTTTTCAAATGTCAATCTACATTGATAAAGTAATGAAATTGAGAAAATATTATATTATTTGAATTCAATAATTGCAAAGACCTGGCGAATGTTGAAGAAACTTTTGTCTCTGTTAATACTGGAAATATTTCACGTATATAAACATGGTTGGAAGATTCAGTTATGCTTTTTTCTTGTACGGAAATCAAGAATCGAGTGTTTTGGAATTTTACTGAAAAATGATGGATAGAGTAATTCGTTACTTTGTGAGAGTTCATTAGAAAAAAAAATAAAAGCACCCGAATAACCCTGCAGTAAAACTTCTAAACGAACCAACAAACCTATGGAATTCCCTACTTTTTGACATTCTCAAGAAATAAGTCTAGAGAAGACATTTAAATTCCTTGTTACGCAACTTGAAATACTCCAGTATTTAGTAGTAATACGAAACATGTGTCACCTTAAAAGAACTAACTCAATTTACAAATCTATGTGAACGATACACTGGGTTTCCACTCACATACGTCGAAAATGTTGGATAGCTTGTGATAAATTATTGATTCCAAATTATCAGGGTTACTATCAGAAAAAGCAGATTTCAATTCTACATAGCACTCCTGATACTTTGCCTCTGCTTCTTCAAAACTACCTTCGGCATTTTGATTAGTTTGCAAGCGTTATTATGCTGAGATTTAGAAATCTAGAATCGATTGATATTGATAATAGTAGAAATTGAAATTTGGCAACGTCCTTTGACATTGCCGATATTTCATGAGTGCCAACCTGCGTCAGTTTTAAGGGAAAAAACTTGATAAACCTAAATCATGGCCAACCGGGCTACATTATAAAAGTGAATGGAGTATACATTACTATTCAATGTTGTAGTTCTTGGAGTCACAAAGGAAAAACCTATTGAAATATGTGAAATAGCTTACATTTTCCTACCAAGTTTGTCGACCAAATCGATAACTGGAAGTGACATAAAACACCGTGCACGAAACAAAGAAGCCAACAAAATATACCTTCGACATGTATTTTTCACGCTGTCTGCTTGTACTTAGGGGCTTCACTGGAGATCATTCTGACCGAGGCTACTCATCTAACGCTTCATTGACGTCGGTGAACTCTGAAATCTGGAGGAAAATACGACTATTTCCACGGAGCTGTCAAGCTATAGAGCTCAGGTTCTTGTTATGAGAGGAAAATATAATTAAATCCTAGGAAGGCATGGATAATTTGAATCATAAGGGTTTATCTGCGAAATTTTATGAGATCATTTATCCATCTGTCAGAATAGCAATACAGGATACCCCTATTTTCATTCTCTTTATCGATCATCGTTTCACAAAAGTCTTGTGGTTTGATATGGACTTCTGTAAAAATTTCTTGATTTGTTCAAACCGTATGAAATCGGCGTAATTCCTTTCAAAAATGATCCGAATACTTCTATCGCTCATTTTAACTTGTTGAGAAATTTGTATACTAGTACAAGTTCCACTGGTTTCAACAGCAGCATCTAGGTCTACTGTTGCGCGCAAATTCTAGGGAAACATTGTGAGATCGTTTTGTCCAAATGTCTGTAATTTACGATTTTTCAGCAAAAAATGTTTCAAACGACTAGGTTGGACTCACCGAGGACGAATCAAGTGCCAAAATCGATTCTGCCCGAATGGTCGTATGCACGATTACGGGCGTATAGCGGGTGTGAAATTTCAGGGTTGGTTGTATTTCAAAATGCGAAGGTTAAGTTCGTTAACGGGCAAAATCGGCCAAACGGTTTCGGAGTTATAGCCATTTGAAAATTTGATGTTATTTCCTTCATTTCCTCGATATTTTGAAAAACACTGTAGCAATTGGATTGAAGCTTGGCAGTTAGTTGGAGTAGCAACTTGCAACATTTCGCGAAATGTTGTTGATTTTGTGCTGCCAGGAAATTTAAAAAAATGTTTCGATCATAATATTTGGATATATTGGGAAAAAATATGACAAATTTCGTGTTTTTTTCCTGGGTATCATTGTTTATTTCCGGAATTACGCAAAAAATGCTGATTAAACCATGACTGAACTTGATAACTAGTTTGAAATTCCTAAGGAACAACTTAAGTGCAAAATTGCGTGATCATTAGAACAATTTGAAAAAACATCAATTTTTCAAATATTTCATTGGTATTCGGCAATCTTCTGACCATATTTTCCTCACGACATTCTGCATCAACCTTTTTGAGCTGTCATTTTTCAATCAAGTACTGGGTTTCAATTAGATCTTAGCTGAATTTTTTTGAAACATTGGAAAAATAACATTTTTAATGGGTATATCTGCGAGGTCATTGAGTGCATTCACGAATTCGACCTTCGTAATTAAGGGCAATTAAGGACGGATTTATGAAAAGGTAAAATCCACCCAATGATTCCGCAGATATACCTATTCAAAATTTTATTTCTTCAATATCTCCAAAGATTAAAATCGTATCAAGCTGAAATTTGTTACACAGCTGCAAAATATTAAATTTCAAAGTTCGAGCAAAAGATGATGAATTTTTTTCAAAAACATTCAAAATTTTTGTGAATTTAATTTACTTTCAGTACGATTTCTAGAAAATTTTACACAAGGTTGCATGCCATTATGCTTCAACTAACTGCCAAGTTTCAATTCAATCGCTCAAATAGTTCCTGTAATACCACAGAAATATACCCCCAAAAATTCGAATGGCTATAACTACCAAACCGTTTGGCCTATTTTGCCCATTAACGAACTCAACCGTCGCATTTTGAAATTCAACCAACCCGCCCTGAAAGGTTCTGGTCGATGGGACAGGCAGAATACAACCCGATGATTTTGTGCCTTCCATCTCGCACAAAAAGCTTTAAGCCATCCAAACAAATATCATTCCGACTTCAAGGAAAACCGGTGAAATTGTCAAGGTTTTTCTCCTTTCTACTTAGCAACCACCCTATACCGACTTGAATATGTGGCAGTAGATTTTTTTAACCCCATTCCTGCACATCGAAAACCCATTATCCGCTATCAAATTTCATTACCTGAAGATGTTCCGCGCTTTTCCCGTAACGCATCCACATTGTTTACATACTCCCGCACTCTTCCGTCGAAGTTTTCCGCAGGATAAGGGCTGTTTCCATGGGGACGGCCACCCAACCACCCTGGTAATCGGCTCAGGACCCCCCTGTTCTTATGCGGTACCCGCCTGACCACGTGGTTTCCTTTGCTGCCTGTTCGTTTTTCCGCTTTCACTGGAGGAAGCTGCATCGTCATCATCGGAAAATTGTTGAGATGAAGGATGGGGAAAGGTTTGAATCGATGATACTTTTCCTGAATGAAAATCCACATATTTTTTTCTTTCTCATTCAGTGATGAGTTGAAAAAGAAATTTTTCATCTGATTGTATGGAGAAATAACGTTCAATAGATTGGATATTTCGACCGAAATTATCCTTTATTTTATTTCTGATTGATCAGTATTTTTTGAGTTATTTCGAAAAAAAAACAGTGATATCGACAAAATAGTCACGAAGTTCAAGAAAATAACCATGAATGGGATATTATTTCCCAATATCTCCAAGAATAAATATCCGATCGAACTGTTGCCTGAGTTTACATATCAGAATTTGCCAATTAGTTACCAAGTTTAATCATGATCAGATCAGTATTTTCTTCAGTTATTTCGAAAAGAACTATGATTACGAGAAAATAATAACTAAATTCGACATATTTTTCCCAACATGTTCGAAGATGAAAGTCTGATGAAACTGAAAGTTGAAATACCGTTGTTGAATCGAAGTTCATGCAAAAACTCATCAGATGTTGAATAGTTCATGCAAAGTTCATTACAATTTGATGTACAGTGCATCCCATTTTGGGTGAGACACCCAGGTTTCTCGCTTGTTATTTGAGATAGAGCCTTGCGGTTTTCACGTTCCTGTCCTACTTTTTTGTGGAACTCAAGTTGGCCTAATCAGATTTCGCATAACTGTTTCCGTTTATGAGATACAGGGTGATTTTGGAAATTGATACTTTTCGGACCCCCCCTTCATCTCCGAAGTTATTAGAAATAATGATCAGGTAAAAATTACGTCTGATACAGAATTCTGCGTAGAGTCCAGTGGTGTACTCGATTTTTTTTTTCGGGGTATGGTTTTGAAGATACGACACAAACCTATATTTTTTTCAATGGAACACCCTGTATCTCATTACTTTGTTGAATTTGTAATTTTTTTCCCTTCAAATTGATGTATAATACTTTATAGGTAGGATGTTCAGAAATGCTGAAAACACTGAAATATCCTTGTTGTTATTATAGCTACTTTGTATTGGGAGTTTTATCAAGCAGGCATTGAAAAAAAAACAAATCTGATCCATCTGTCATCGCTTTGAATTATTTTTGGGTTTCATCATGTTTTTGTTTTTGAACCTCAGAGAGACATTGATTTTGCGAAAAAAGTTATTTGGTCAGACGAATCACATATAAGCAGTGCTGGTATATTCAACAGGCAAAATACAAGGCACTGGTATGATGAAAACCAGCAAATAATTTTTGAACGACAACAACAGGGTCGATTCGGTTTTAATGTGGCATGTTTCATATTAGGGACAAAAATCATATACCGCATTTTTGAAGGATCTCTTACCGCAAAGAAGTACCTGAATTTTAGAAGACGTGTTACCGGAGTTACTGGAAGATGTTCCCCTCGCCTTTCTGAATTACATACATTTCCAACAGGACGGCGCCCCTGCCCATAATTCAAGGTTGATCGGGCGGTTTTCAGATAATAATTTTCAGGGTTGTTGGATTGGAACTCATCAGGTGGCCTCCAAGGTCACCTGATCTGTCTATATTAGACTTTTTCTTGTGGGGTTATTTGAAAAACAAAATATACAGTAACAGAAACAACAGTCCCGAAGAACTTCGTGCATCAACAGAGGCAGCCTTCCAGGATTCACAAAAACACCCGTTTGTAATATTAAATGCACTCAGACGTATTGAAAAGGTTTGTCGATTATGTATTAGGGAAAGTGGATAGCAATTCGAACAGTTTAATTCGTAAGATATTATGCAGTGTTGAAAATTTGATCAATGATAAATATTTTATTGTGTATTTCTTCTGTATTTAATTTGTATTATGAATTTTTGTATTATTTATTTGTTGCTATCAGGTAGGTATTACTTTTGTTTTTCGTGTTAGTGATGAGTGTATTATCTTTGTTTGTATCTCATAAACGGAAACAGTTATGCGAAATCTGATTAGGCTAACTTGAGTTCCACAAAAAAGTAGGACAGGAACGTAAAAACCGCAAGGCTCTATCTCAAATAACAAGCGAGAAACCTGGGCGTCTCACCCAAAATGGGATGCACTGTACAGTTCTCGAGAAAACACTTTTTTCAACAAAATTAGGAAAATTCTCATAAAACAATATTTTAGCATTTTTTTCTATAGCATTCTTACGAAATTCATGAGTTGGTATTTTAACTCTATGAAGTTATATTCAGATAGAATCAGAAATTTCGAAAAAAGAATCTCAACATTTCAAATTGCCACGAAATTCCACACATTTTTTCCAATATCTCTGAAAATCATTATCGGATCGAACTGAAATTCAGAGCACTATAGTTCAATTTTGACTTCAAGGCCCAATTTCGTTGGAATCTGAATATCGTTTCCCTAAAAAAATGTTTTTGAAGGAAAATTTGGAAAATTTTGAAAATCATTTTTGCGTACCTGTTTTAGGGGAACAGCGTGCTATCGTTTGGTCCAAATGTCAGTTGCTGCGTAAGGACTCGCAACTTTTCGCAAAATTTCGTTGAGATCGTGGTGTCAGTATATTTTGAAAAAATTTTTTTTTAATTTTTTTTCGAAATTTTTTTTTTCTCGGATACTGTCCATCACATTTGGAAAAAATTTTGGTCGTTCCTTGAGCTTCATATTTCACAGCATTGTTTTTGAATTCAGTTCGATACGATCATGAATTCCGAAGATATTGTGAAGAAATTTGTCAAATTTCGTGGTTTTTTCAAGATATCTTTGTTTTTCTCCGGAAAAACATAAAAAGTACTCTTCCGATCATGATGAAACTCAGCAACTAGTTTGGAAATGCTGATGTACAACTTCGTGCACAATTTCGTGATGATCGTGTAATTGGAACAATTAAAAAAATTCAATTATTTCATTCCAAATATTCAATATTCTGTGTTCTTCTGATCATAATATCTTCATGAGTTCCTGCATGAACAGTCGAACTGTAATTTTTCGATGAAGAACTGAAATTCAATTTGATCTAATCTGTATTTTTGGAAATATTGGGAAAATAAAATTTTGAATGGGTATATCTGCGGAATCATTGGGCTGATTTTACCCATTCACGAATTCAGCCTTCGTAACTGAGGTCCGAAGCTACTTTACAAACATCGATATTCTAAGTTGTTTCTTTCGGAAGTTATTGTGTTTACGGTGAGCCGTTCCGTAGATATACCCTAGTTTTTTTTAATTTTATCGATATCATCCTCGGTGAGTTTTGCGTAATTTTGCTCGTTAGTATTATATGTAAACTACAGTTCAATCGGATCGTTTCAGTCTTTCTCGAGATATGAGGAAATAATTTCAAAATTTCAAATAAACATCGACATTAAACAAACTTTTTTCCAATATCTCCGAAAATAAACATCGCTCAGAGTTGAAACTTAATACACTGTTGGTAAATATTGCTTCGAAGATCTGTGCGTAAACTGATCGATAGTCTCAGGAAGAAAAATATTTCCAACAGAAAAAAGGAATATTTTCACATTTTTCCTTTATATTTCCTAACTTACAGAAGGATGGACGGACATAAATGAATTGAGAAAAGATTCTTTCCAGGAAAACCAATTTAATCTCCCAAGCCAGGTCCAGATGAGTGTAATCCGAACAGCGAATGCAATAAACCACAGGGAGTGTTATGGTTCGAGGCAGCGCTCTTTCTGCTCCGTCGGTACTCGGTTTTCAATTCGAGCGATGCATTTGAATGTATTAGAGCGTCCGCACACGGGTCGATCCGATGCGCTCGACGCGTTTCCAGCCTCGTTTTTCTATGCGGTTTCCTAGCAACTCAAGCTAACGTCGCACACGGGTTGCACGATTCACGCGTCGGGCGTCCGCACACGGGTCGATCCGATGTACTCGACGCGATCCAGTCTCGTCTCTCGAATCGGCTTCCCAAGCAATTCAAGGTGGCACCGTACACGGCTCGTTTCGAAACGTACGTTTGAGTTCCGTTCGCATGCCTCGTTTCACGCGTCTGGCATGGAAGCAGAAAGTTCGAGAGGTTCGTACGTCGCTAGCTTTCCGATATAACGAAACGATATAAATATGATTTTTTATTATTTTCAACATGAATCTGAGGCTCATGCATAATCTGTCTTGGAATTGATCATATAAGAACATGTCATGATGGAATATTTCTATTTATTGCCCGATTTCGTCCTCACACAAGAAAGATACTATGTGGGATAATACTGACTTCATGATTAAAATTGTGAATTCTTATTATTTTTACCTCCTCGAATGAATTGTCTGTCTCGGCACAAAAAATATATATATATATATATAATATTTTAACCTATGAAAACTACGGAAAATCACGGCCGTTGTATGTGCTTGGACCAGTTCTAAAAAAAATCGAAACTTATTATCCGAAATAACAATGAGGCGTCATTTTTGAGCTCGTGTTCCAGGTAGCTCGATAACAGCGTGCTTATGTCCACTGGAATTTCCAGCCAAAAGCTTAAATGATTAATATCGACACATTCATGGAAAGTTTTGGGGTTAAAATCAGTTCTGTCAGCCCATCCGTCCTCTACCACGATGATTTACGAAGGAAAAATGCCAGCGATTTGAAATTTCTAGGCTAGAGAGCACATTTAAATGCTGATTCGATCAAATGAAACTTGGAAGTTCGTTGTCAAATACCTTTCGTGGAAATCGTACCACAAGAAAAATGACAAAAGTAGGGATTTATATTCAAATATTCGAATCTCATTTCCTAGCGATATACCTTTATTTCCAATTGATATTTGGAAATACTAGCGAAATAAAATCTGGAATGCATATATCGCTGAAATCATTAGATGGATATTGATCAAATATGCTCTGTATTTAGGCTCCAACTAACGACTGATCAAACAGATAAATTGCAAATGACCAAAAATTTTTCATATGTTATTCCTACCTAATCGTTGAAAACTATTTTCGGTGCAAAATATCAGACTTGGAATTATTCACTCTCGTTTCCTAGGACATGCACCTAAAAGCTATCATCTAATGCGTAGATGCTCACCAAATTTATACGTCCAGCATCGTGTAATTCACATTTTTTGAGCGATCAATGCACAAAAACTCCTCACCATATTCCTAATTGTACGAGGTAAATATATGAACACAAAAAACAAACCATAAAGTTCAGCACAAACCTCGAGGTCACTATTTAACAATAGTTTTTCGATTTTCAATTTGATTGGATATTTATATTCGTAGATCGGAAAAAATATGTCAAGTTTCGTGCTCATTTCCTCGTTATCGTAGTTTGATCCTCACGAAATTGTGCATCAACCTTCAAGCTCTCATTTTTACATCAAGTTCTTTATTTCAATTCGATTCGAACTGTATTTTCGGAGCTATTAGAAAAATAAAATTTTGAATGGATATACCTGCATTTGGTGAATATACCTAGGCAATTCGCGAATTCTGCCTTCCTTATTGAACTCCAAACCTGTTCTGCAATTATAAAGTACCTGAGTAGATTCTTTCGGTAGTTATTGTGCTTATATGATCGGTTATTAGGCCAGCCGTAGTCGCACTCATTTCCGAAAGGAGCTTCTTTGAGACCCCATAATAATTATATATAATTTAATATAATAAAGTAGGTTTCAGGCTTGTTAATTACTAAGGCCGGATTCGTGAGTGGTTGAAACCGTCCTGATGGTTCGCAGAAATTCCCGTTTAAATTTTATTTTCCCAATTTTTCCAAAACCAATGATCGGATCGAATTTAAATATAGTATTTTATTGAAAAATGACAGATTGAAGGTTCATTCACAATTTCGTGGGAACCATTAGAAGAGAAGAACGCCAAATCTTTCCATCAGAAAGTGCAGTTGCAATTGGCAGGGTCAACGTAAATAAGTGACCACTTTGTTCAGGACTTTGAGCTATCGCGTAACAGTTCCTGACGTCTCGTTATTGCTTTTCTAGATTATTTTTGGAACAACCTGTATATCTCATTCGAAAATCAAACCACTGTGGAGCCATACGGAACACAGAGGAAGATAAATCATCAAAATGGATATATAAACAGGAGAATAATTCTAATTAATATTTTGAGACATCCTGTATATCTCATTCTGAAATAAGCCCACCCTGAAGCCATACTGAATGCAAACCAAGTGATATCATCCGAATGTATCCATAAACAGCAGAATTGTGGAAACTAACTTCTCGATACACCCTATGTATTTTGCCATAAATATCCTGCCGTAGGTAGTAAATTTCCTACCAATTCATTCAATAGAAAGTTCAACGAATATTATGCTGTTTTATGTCTCTTAGCACTGCCCTATATATTTTATTCTGGAGAGGGACCATCACGTTGTCATACTGAACCCAACGCAAAAAAAATGATCGAAATCAGCCCCTGAGCAAAATAATTATTAATAGTTTTCATTGACAACCTTCTTTTGACGCGCTGATTTTGAAATTGGCACTATCTATGGCCAATATTGAATAAAATCGGATCTTATGACGTACGAACTTGCCGACGTCGCACTGTTCGAGTCGAGCACATCTCGTCGGCCACATCGCGTCGACCCGTGTGCGGACGCTCTTATTCGAGGCTGAGCTTGAGTGCCGTCCACACTATTCGCCAAATTTTATTGCATTCGCTGATAGGATTAGAACCATTTCATTGCTCGATTTTCGAAAATGACATTAATTCGCATTTGGGCAAAACTAACGCGCTGTACCTCTAAACAAGTGCTTAAAAACACGAAATAGCAGTACTGCTTTCTCGTGTAGTAGTATAGCAAATCTCATCAATCTTTCCTAACCCACAATTACACGCTCGTTAGGCCCCTATCAGACGCGACAATTCGTCCGGCTCCTTCGAAATCGGATGTTGAATATTTGATAAAGCCCATTGTGCGGAGTGCGCATTTTAGCGTGATATCGAATTACGTCGGGGGCCGCATCGCGCGCCCCCAGAGGACGCCCGATGTTTACAAATCTATTAGCGTCCATGTATTCATTGCGTTGCGTAGGAAAACCCCAAGTGGAAACATTTGGGCCCTCGAGGGGTCGGCTGAGGTTATATTGCGTTTCCTTGTATCGACACTTACCCTGTTTACGGACAGACACGCTAATTGATTCGTGTAGAAGAGATTGAGGGGCGAAAAATAAATGTTTTCCGAACGATCATCGGGGTGAGTATCGGTATCGGATAGAACAGTCGGTTATTCATATCGAGATGAATGACATAACTAATTTTATGGTGAATTATTTCATCGAAAAACCTAACCTAACCTAGAAAAGCACTGACGTGAAGTCATCAGCTATTGCGCGCATGTTCACTTTTGGTGATTTCCTTAGAACATGCGCGCAAAAGGTGCAGACTTCACGTCAGTGCTTCTCTATTTTTTTTTTGATATACTTCTGGATTTCAATTCGATCTAATCTGTAGTTTTGGAAATATTGAAAAAATAAAATTTTGAATGGGAATATCTACGGAATCATTAGGCGGAGTTCAACCATTCACGAATTCGACCTTCGTAATTAAGCTCCAAGCATACTCTAAAATTATCGACTTTCAAGTCGTTTCCCCAGGAAGTTATTGAGTTTGATTTTTTTTTCTCAAATTGTTCTAAAGATACGATAATCACGAGATTTTGCAAGAAGTTGCCCTTCAGCATTTTCAAACTAGCTGCCAAGTTCCATTTCGATTGAATTATTATTTTTTGAGTTATTCCAGAAAAAACAACGATATCGAGATGTAAACCACGAAGTTTTATATATTTTTTCTCGATATCTCCAGAAATTATGGTCGTATCGAAATGAAATTTGGTACACTGCTGAAAAATATGATGTTCGAGGTATGAGCATGGATTCAATGATTAGTCTCCGGGAAAAATTTTTTTTCAAAAAATTTTCAAAATTTAATGACTGTGATTTCAACGAAATTTGGTGAAAGTTGTGCGTTGCTGTGCTCCAACTAACTGTCAAGTAATAATTCAATCGCATAAGTAGTTCCTGAAATATCAGGAAATCAAACTCAAAATTTCAAATGACCGTAACTTCGAAACCATGTTTTGTCCAATTAACTAAACTTACTGACGCATTTGAATACACGACCCAATCTGAAAGTTTGAAGTCGTTAGCTCATTTCTTCCGACAGCTATCGTGTCATCGGCCGGACGGACGGTCGGCCGAACAGAATCGATTTTGACACTGGATTCGTCATCAGAATGTCCAACCTAGTTGTTCGAGACCATTTTCGGGAAAAAATAATAGACATTTGGACAAAACGATAGCACGATGTTCCCCAGAACAACTCAAATCATTGAACTGAAGAACAAAAAATACTTCAAAATTACATGAAACAAATAATAAAGATTAAAAAATAACCATCGAATTATTGAACGCATTGCACGGCGCTACGGAGAAGTGTCAAACTTTTGTTGAGAAAAAATATTTTTTCTTTTCAGATCAATGATTTGAAGTCGGTTTTCCTTGAGAAGCTTCATTTCCCAATTTTTACTCACATGCACTGTGAAGTGAAGAAAACTTTGAAAGCGGTTAATCAATGAAATAGTTATGCGAAAAAAAATTTGAGTCACAATTGTGGATCACCTGTAGCTATGGTCAAAAGAAATCGTTGAAATAGGTTCGTTCCCAAGAAAATGATGAGAGTAAATTCTTGAGACCCTGTTTATTTCATCATAAATATCTTGCCATACCGAGATAATGTAGTTTCAATAAAATAGGTACATCGATTTTATTATATTTTTTTATGGAAGCACTCGATCTTTTCGATTTAAATATAGTGGTTGACGGTTAAGAACATTTTTTCATCGCCCTGTACCTATATTTCATTTTCGAAAAATGCTACCGTGGTACTATACGGGATACAGAAAGTAATAATCAACATTGGTTTGGTGCCTATCGATTTTCGAGATATCTGCATATTTACTTCAATTATCTATCTCGTTAGATGTGAAAGAATGTGTCCTTCCTCCAATCCCCAATGAAATTGTTAGTTGCCATTTAGAAAAAATCGATATCATTAATTTTCTTTTTCAGAAAACCTGTATATTTTACCGAAATTATCTCTTACTAAGTAGAAGAAAGTGATCTTTCCAATTCAAATATGGTGGTTGCCAATTGAAAGCATGTATTTTATTGAATATTTTTTTGGGGCACCCTGTATATTTCATTTTTGGAGAGGTGCCTACGTAGAGCTGTACTGGATAAAGAGAAAGAGAATTCTTCGATATTGGTAAATAATCCAGAGAATTGGGCCCATAGGTTTTTTGAGACAGCCTGTATATTTCACTATGACTCTCCCACCATACGTAGACGAATGTGTTATTTCCATTTCTTCTTCGATATTCTCGATAATTTGTTTAAGAATAAGAAGCATTTTTTCTTCTAAATTTGAAATGTTTCTATTGTTCTATTGTTCAATTCATTTTCACGAATCTATAAATAATATATTTTAGTTAATTCTCAATAGTTATTTTCATATATTGGGAGAGAAAACGTATAAAAGAACCTGAAAAATATTGCAGGCTTTGTTTGTGATAAACTTCGAAATATTTTCATCCTGAAACCCAAGCATCCTTCGAAAACATTTAAAACGTTGAAAAATTTCCGTGAACAACCCCATACTTAATTACAGTCCATCAACGCATTAACTGCCTCCATAAAAGTTGAAAAATGTTTCTTCTTCACAACGGTTCCTACATTAAACCGTACGACCCATGGCCTCCTCTCCATACAGAAATTCATTTAGGGCCATTGGGACCGAAACAAAACGAGGACCTTAATCTTAAACGGCCATCCGTCTCCTAGATCCGACACAAATTCGTTAATTTGCATCCCGATCTGTGCCCGGTAGCCGCTGCACCGTCAGCGGAAAAAATCAACTCAACAAATCATCGAAATTATACGAAACGCCCTGTCGCGCCCCAAACTGGCTTTGTGCGGTAAATTATTAGGCAGAGATCCGAACTGCGGCTTTTACACCTGATCGTTATGCCCCGTTTATGAACAGACAATCTGTGGTTTTCAGTCATAGAAGAAATAGTATCAGATTACAGTTCTATGACTTTGAAAATCAGTTGGACTATGGTCTACAATCGGAAAAAAACGTGGGATCGGGTATTGGCAGCTGAATTTAAGATTGCAGCGCCACAGTGGCCAGTTTGAGAACCTTAGATGAACAGATAGATAGTGTTTGCTTGTATATTTGGTTGATTAAAATTCAATTTTACGAATTATTATTAGCGGTGGTTTTTTGTATACATATTTCAATTTATTGAAGTATTATCTATTCTAATGCAGTAATAATGCTACAATTACTAGTAGAAGTATTTTTAAAAAACTTATTTAAACTCTAGATGGCAAGATTAATTTTGAATTATTTAGAGTATCTTGAAGGCATCGAAGCTAGAAGGATTCAGGAAGATGCATCTGATATTATGCTGCATGTTTGTTGCAAAACTAATTAACTTTCAACCTTTTTACTCAACCGAATTGATCACGTACCCGCTGGAATCTACTGCACAAAAAGGTATATAATAGATGGTGGTGTATAACATTCTATTTGGAATAATAGACAAAAAAGACAAATAATCATAACAACCTTTTTATTTATATAGGGAGGGACAATATCTTGTGAATAAATTCAACACATCCACGTAAAACTGATGCTACTAGTACCGTAAGTTCAGTTCTTATAGGTTGACAATTAAATCCTTCCAACACTCATAAGATAGTTCTTGATAAGCTGCAATAAATCTTGTGCAGCTTCAATTTCATACAGAAGCACTTTGTGTGACACCAGGTATTTCCTTGTTGAGACTCGTTTGTTTCAATATTGTCTGCTCTACCACTAGAACATTTACGATTTCCCTTAAGCTCAGTTCAACAGGAAGATTTCTGGAAGGCATAGATTCCTCTTGAGTAACTTTCTCTGCTTGGATTAGGGACCTGGAAAACAATTGCCTTCACGAATTTGATCTATTATTTCATGAGCAGTTCGTGCTTACCCCTATAAAAAGATCATTATCGGTAAAATGTAGTTAGCAGACTCTCATAAATCTTATTTCTTGGTTTACCAATTTTGAGTTGCAAGTTGCCAAAGCTTTTTATCGATTCTTCAAATTTCAGGCCCGACTTCTTGAGGGAAGTTCCGTTCACCCAAACTTGAAAATTTTCACCGGGCTGTGAAATCTATAGAAAAGGATATTTGAGTTGGCTTTTTTCCCGTAAACACACTTTTAAAATTACACAAACGTCAACTTGCATAAACTTTTATATTTTTTTGACATTTCTTCTAACTTGTCTACGACAATCTGACTATGTCGGATTACTCTGATAGCCATCATAGGGAGTAGTGCTTCATCTTCATTCGTCAATAGAGACATGGAATGCGCTTTTCTTTCGGAACTGCATACGAAAATTGAGGTTTGTTAGTTGTTCCTCCATTAAAATTGTAATTGTACACTACACCCCACTGCCTTCCACTTGTCAGTGCAGAAGAGTGTAATGCAATGAATCTTAATCTGTTCGCTGATTCATCTCTAATCAAACAAGACTTTGCTCTGCTCATCTCGTTTCTGCAAAAAACGGTAATCCTACGATTTCTAAGTAAGTCACACAACCTTCGAAAAAAGAACAACAGGAAGAAGCATAACGCTTTTCTACTTCGTATATCAGTGGGACATAGGCGCCCATATTGAACCTCCAAGTATGACTCATGTTAGTTCGTTTCTTCAAACAAAGAAGTCTCGGAACAAGTTGTTCTCTCTTCAAAGTGAAAGGAAAGTCGGCCATATGCAACATCCATCGAGGACCCACTTTGTGAGGCATTATGCTCCTTCCTTATGTTATTTATTCAGAGCACACAACTTATATAATCTGTGTCTACTCTTCATTACAACTTACAAAGGTTTGTTCGTTGTACCTGCATGGAAATTTTATTGTACAATAGCTCCACTGACTTCCACTTCTCAATGCAGAAGAGTGTTGTTGAGTGTGGTCACAGATGATAGAAAAGGTGTAGTTAATGTAGTTCAATCTGTTTTTTGATTTTACTCAAATCCTTGATTACAGAATTCTATGCTCCTTTTGTTTTTGTCTCGATAAAGCAAATAAACGTATAACGTCGGAAGAAAATAGACAACTGCAAACCAGTGATTTCTAACTGCATACCAGAAAAGAACAAGAGACGTCAACAGTCTATGATCATGATTTATTTTTACGCCTAACCATCACAGAAGATGGTAAGTCTTTAAGTTGTACATTAATTTTAACCATAGATTCCTCTCATCAAATGAAACACTTTTTTAATTTATCATTTTTCCAGATTCGGCTCGAGTAAAAAGATACAAGCTGTTTTGATTTACAAAAAAAATAAACTTTTCTTCTGTAGCTTTGATATGGTAACTCCGAATGAGATGAATTTTGGTGTGAAGTTTTCTTCAACTATGACACATATTCTTCAGTAATCACTTTCATCCTACTTCAAACAGTTTCCGAGTTAAAGACTCGCCTATTCATAAAACTATACGAAAGTAGCATGAAGAATGCAGATAAAGTTTATCTTATGACATCATAAGAATCTTCAATCATTTTAAAATATTTGGTTAATTTTTATAATTTCTCCTTAAAAGCACCGTTTTGCCGATATTCAACGTTGAATATTATAAAATCAGATAAAATTCGAAACATTTCCTTATATTCATGGGTCCACCCTTGATCTAGTAAAGGAAGTAAAATAGGCTGGGTTCAAATTTATTTGGATCACAGAATACACAGGAATATTTATCTATTTCGCATAGAACTAATATTAGGTATAAGCATAGATATAACATTGAGTTATAATTTCTATGGGTATATGCTATTTCATGATCACACCACAGTCATAAACCCTGTCTATGGACTAGACTTTCCATAACCATAACACTGTAGAGAATGTTTCTAGGTTAGTTGATTCGTTTCATATAATTCATTTATAAATTTCGTTATGGAGTTTTCAATATGAGAATTAGCGAGTATGGAATCGTGTATAAACTTATAGTGGAATGAAATTATGGATATTGCATGAACATCAAGTTGAAGATCAGTGTTTCAACTGCAGTGTTTTCCTTGCGATAATATCGCAAGAAGCACTAAATAGGAATTAAGTGAGTAAATGAGTTTTCTCAATCTTGTTTCTTTGAATTTCAAACCTTGGATTGGTTATTCTCCAAAAGAAATCACCGTAAGAGATATCTATGGTGAACTTGCAAGCAAAGAGCAGAAGTGTATTAGCACATTGAGAAATATTTAAATGCTAATAACTTTTCACCTGAGCCGAATCTGGAAAAATGGCAAATGAAAGAAGTGTCTTATTTCATGAGAGGAATATATGGTTGAAATTAATGTACAACTTAGAGACTCACCCTGTATACATATATAGAAAAATACATTGATTTCTCTCCAATAACTTGCGGATTCGTGTTCGTAAATGGAATGCGGTAAAAAACACTTTCAAAAATCTCTATAACTTCAAAAACAAAATGACAGTTGATACTGGCTCTACAAAACTTCTGTTTTATTCCAAATATTAAATTCAAATAGAGTCAGTATCAGCTGTCATTTAATTTTTGAAGTTATAGAGATTACTGAAAGTGTTTTTGACACTAGGGGAACAGCGTGCTATCGTTTTGTCCAAATGTCTGTAATTTTGGATGATTGAGCCGCCAATGGTCTCAATCGACTTGGTTGGACTCACTGATGACGAATCCGGTGTCAAAATGGATTCTGTCCGGCCGTAGACACGGTAACTCTCGACAGAAGCAAGCTAGCAACTTTAAACTTTCAGGATAGGTTGCGCATCAGAATGCCGCGGTTAAGTTCGTTAATGGGCCAAATTGGTCCAATAGTTTCGGAGTTATAGGCACTCGAAGTTTTGAAGTTATTTATTTTTTATTCCAGAAACTACTTGAGCGATTGGATTCAAACTTGGCAGTTAGGTGTAGTATAACGACGCGCAACTTTGAGCAAAATTTCGTCAGGATCAAGTTGTCAGTAAATTAAAAAAAAATTTTTTTTTTGGAAATCATTCATCATATCCAAAAAAAAATTCCACTCACACTTTGAGCTACATATTTCAGAGCAGTGTTTCAAACTTCAATTCGATACGATCATAAGTTTTGGAGATATCGTAAAAAAATATGTCAAATTTCGAGGTTTTCTTCTCGATATCGTTGATTTTTTCGGTATAACTCGAGAAATACTGATTCAGTCCTGATAAAACTTCACAGCTAGTTTGGAAATGCTGAGAGACAACTCTATGCGAAATTTCGTGATAATCGTGTCCTTAGAACAATTTGAAAAAAAAAATTCCATGATTTTCTTATCATATCATCCTCATTAAATTCTGTAAGAAACTTCGAACTGTTATTTTTCGATGAAGTACTGGATTTCAATTCGATCTGATCTGTATTTTTGGAAATATTCGAAAAATAAAATTCTGATTGGGTATATCTACGGAATCATTGGGTGGATTTTACCCATTCACGGATTCTGCCTTCGTTATTGAGGTCCAAACCTTCTCTACAAATATCGAGTTTATAAGTTGTTTCTTTCGGAAGTTATTGTGTTTACGCAGTCGGCCGTTAGGCTGACCGTAAACAAAATAACTTCCGGAAGGAACGACTTAGAAACTCGATATTTGTAGAGTAGGTTTGGGGTTTAATTACGAAGGTCGAATTCGTGAATGGGTAAAATCCGCCCAATGATTCCGTAGATATACCCATTCAAAATTTTATTTGTCCAATATTTCCAAAAAAACAGATTTGATCGAATTGAAATCCAGTAATTTATCAGTAAAAATTTCAAAAAATTACTGCCGTGAAGGCAGCAGCTTTTGCGTGCATGTTCAAATTCGTTGCTGAAGCGGTCATCTACATTGAACATGCGCGCAAAAGTTGCTGTCTTCCCGGCAGTGCTTTTTGTTACTGTTTTTTTCTTCAATCATTATGTCAGTTGATATAATGATTACATTCGTCATTCAAGACGCGGTAAGTCGAACGCAATAATGTTATATCGCAGCATATCAATATCGAAAGATATTATGTGAAGGTCTTACAGAAAAATCTGTATTTTCAATGATTATCTGAATTCGACATCAGTATTTTTGTATTGTTCTAATCTGGCATGTGATTTCCAATTCATTACTGACTAACATTTTTTTTTCCTTAGGTGATCGGTAATACCCAATCTTACCCTCATTTCCTGGACCATATATCATCCAGAAAACTGAAGTGATATTCCACAAATATTCTTTTTTCGTCGACTGAAAATAGAAGAGGAAGTAGATTCAACAATCGACAAGTCCGACGTAAAAATCCTCCAGTATCGATCGGGAGTGGCGTTACGACCTTACAAAAAGATGAAAGGGCGAGAGAGCAGAGCGTAGCGGAGAGAATCGCAGGTTGAAAAATAAAATCCCTGATAATGTGCGGAGTGCGGGGCAGCTGGCGAGGAATGGTGCAGCGTTTATAATCCGGACAAACACGCACATAAAGAGTTGAAAATGTGGAGTCGGACAATTTAGACTCGCCAGATTCAGCTACTGGTATTGAGTTTTATAATGAACGAGAAAGATAGATTCTTCGGGTATGGAGTAGTGACACCGTTTACGAACACAGAATTGTGTTCAGGATGGTTTAGAGGGAGAAGGAGAACTCTACATATCTGCAACGATATGATTTCGTTCTATTATTGAGTGTTCAACTAGGTAATTGAATACTCAATGGTTCTTAACAAGGTTGAGTCTGCGAAATGTTGAAATTCCAGAAAAGCAATGAAGTGTAGAGCTTTGTTGTCGCGTTCTTTCATTTCGAAGCATCTTCAATTTGCTCTTCACATAATAAATTTATTCATAAAATAGTAGTTTCCTTCGTTTAAAACTTTTTTCACGAATTGCAAATTCAAAAGATCAGCTTGCAGGAAAATCGATGCAGCAACTGTGATGCGATGTGGTAAATCAAACATCAAAAGAATGGATAATTGTACCGAAGTCCTTTTTGAACAACTATTAAAATGATATGGAATTGATAATAACATGGTCATTATCAAAATCATTTCTAATTTTTTGCCAACTAATGAAATAAAATTACCTATAATTCAATAATTCAAAATCGAATGAGAATGGATATAACCCACTCAGCAATTTGACCCCAAACCCCAAACCTGTTAAAAAAAAATTTCAAAAAGTGAAATTTAGACGATTGAAATGAAAGGATTTTTTTGGTAGAGATGTCATGAATTGACGAAAATGAATTATTTTAGAACTAAAATATTGGTTATGATTTACGTATAAACCGTTCAATGTTATACGATGCGGTATGTTTATCCATGGTCGATTCAGGGTCGCTCTTATAAAACTTCTGACAGATAACTAGAAGTTAAATTGTGAAATCTGGTTCAAAAATGAGCGTTAACTGCTCTCTTTGGTCAAAATAAGTTTTATAATACCGGACCTTACGTGCTCACAAAATAATCTCTTAAGGATAACTATTTCCATCAAAAATTAGTACAAAAATAAGAGATTTATCTGACGAACAGATGTTTATAGAACTTCCGGAAACCTTGTACAGTGGTCCGACACTTGATGATAAAATTTCAGCAAGTGAAGATCTCCTTTTCTGGAAAGCTAAAAAATACAAGTAGATAGCAAAAATAATGAAATTTAACCACTTCTCCATCTTTCATTAACTGTCATATCCTTCAAAAAAGCTTGCAATGATTCTCATTCTAGAAATTCAAATGGATATCATATTGCCTCATCTTTTCCCTAGCATTTTCGATCAGTATTCATTTAGAATAATCAGGGCCGTCGGCTCATAAATTAATAATTTTGGAAACACAGTTACATCCAAGTTACAAAAAAACCTCGTTAATATCTCACCTGCCCGCGGTCTGCAATCTGCATGCTTTAAAGTTGCCAATACACACGAGAAATTCTAGGTTGCATAAAGAATCGACGTTAATAGGAGAACACGGGGTCTTCTGCAGGCTTCAGTGATTATTTTTCGTTTGTTTTTTTGTGATGTACCCAACTCTTCCGTATGAACGCGCAGTTTCATTAATTTTTTCACTTCTCACTCCATATAAGTTTATATTTCCCCGAAAATTTTCGAATATAAAAATCGGCAACATTGCGCATTCTTACTATTTACTTTTGAGCCGAAAATGGTCTCAAAAAACTAGGTTGGACTCACTGAAGACGAAGACGGTGTCAAAATCTATTTTGTCCGTCCGGCCTGTCGAACGAAGCAAGCTAACGACTTGAAACTTTCAGGTTAGTTCGCCCATCGGAATACCGCGGTTAAGTTTGCTAATGGGCACAATCAGACAGATGGTTTCAGAGTTATACCCAATTGAAATTTGGAGGTTATGATATTTAAGAAATTCTGGAGCAATTGGATTGAAACTTGGCAGTAAGTTGGAGCATAACGACGCGCAACTTTCAGCGAAATCGTATCGTTGGTATCGTATGGTCATTTAATTTTGAATTTTATCGAAAAAACTGTTAATCGTATTCGATAAAATACCTTGAGCTCTATATTTCACAGCAGTGTACCAAATTTCAATTCGATACGCATAATATTTTCGGAGATATTTGGAAAAAATATGTAAACTTTCGTGGTTTTATTCACGATATCGTTGTATAGCTCAGAAAATACTGATTCAATCATAATGAAACTTGGAAGCTAAATTGAAAATGCTGAGGGACATCTTTGTGCAGAATGTTGTGATGATCGTCTCATTAAAATAATAAAATAATAATAAAAAAATCATCAGGTGGATTTTACCCACTTCGAATTCGGCCTTCGTTATTAAGGTCCAAATATACTCCACAAATATCGAGTGTCCAAGTTGTTGCTTTCGGAAGTCATTTTGTTCACGGTCAGCCGTTAAAATTTTATTTTCTCAATATTTCCAAAAATGCAGATTAGATCGAATTAAAATCCAGTACGTTATCGAAAAATCCTAGAAAAGCACTGACGTGAAGTCAGCAGCTTTTGCGCGCATGTTCAAAGGATAACACCAAAAGCGAACATGCGCGCAAAAGCTGCTGACTTCACGTCAGTGCTTCTCTAGGTTTTTTTCAACTATTTGCACACAATTTTTTTTCGAAATGGATGAAAAAACAAGCTTTGGCGTTCAAAAGTTATCTCGCTATATTCGAGTTACTGTTTGCTCTTGGTAGAGTAGAAAAATATACATATATGTTTCCTGAGTAGAGATATGGATTCTTGCTGGGCCACCCTGTATAATCTGTGACTTCTAAAAAGTTCCTTCACCAAAATTGTTCGAAGAACATTCTTGTATAATTGAATTCAGGTTGTCGTGATGACCACGTGTCGCCCACATAAGACGGCTTCGTTATGGGAACAGTTCCTTACTCAGATAACGTCTCGTCTTCTGGGCAGATGATGGGATAGGAAACGAACCTAGAGCATCACCGTGGGGTTCTAATCCGGATTATGCGTCGCGAGGGAGAACAGAGAGACCGAGTTGGACCCCGGGTGATAAGGAAGCCAGACAACTTGTAGCAAGAGTGCGAAAGTTACGCGGAGGGATGAAAAATTCATCTATTCGGTTCTGCCTACGGGGGTTACAGCTATGATTTTGGATATTGAGAGACTTGTTGCCGGCTTGTTTGTTATCTATTGGATACTGAACTAATTGGTCTCTCTTGCATGGGGAACAGCACGTTATCGTTTCTTCACAATGTCTGTAATTTTCGAATTTCGAGCCGAAAATGGTCTTAAAAGATTTAGTTGAACTCCCTGAAGAAGAATCCGTGGGCAAATTAATTTCTGTCCGAACGTCCATCCGTCCGCCATATGTGCTCTAGCTCTCGAAGGAAAGGAGCTAGCGACTTGAAATTGACAGGTTAGGTTTGGAGTCCAAATATCTCGGTTTAGTTCGTTTAAAGGAAAAACCGGTCGAAAAGTTTCTCAGTTAGGCCTATTCGAAATTTTGAGGTTAATTAATGCCTCAATATTTCATGAGGTACTGATTCGATCAGATCAAATCTTTGCAGATAGTTCCAGGATACCAACACGCAACTGAGTTCAAGATTTTGTGGGAATTCGGTAAAAAATGTTAATTCGAAAATTTTTCAAATTTATTTTGAAAATTTTTTTTTCGCGGAAACTGTTGATCACATTTCAAAGAAATATGGCAGATACCCTAGAGTCAGTATTCAACAACTATGTTCAAGATTTCAATTCGATCCGATATTCACTTTCGGAGATATAAGGAAAAAATATGCCAAATGTCGATGGTCTTCGTAATTTTAACGTGATTTCCGCAACATCTCCAGAAGTACTGATGCTTTACACTTGAAAAATAGATACGATAGCGAAAGTTTCAAATGAACTTGAAAATGATGAAGAAATGTTTACTAAAAGGTTCGATAACTGCATTTCTGAGAATACCATACCATAATGAACATTTTTTCAAAATATTACTGAATTTGTTGTTGCATTCTTCAGTTATTTTCTTCACTTCTTCCATAATAATCTACAGATGTACTAATAAAAAATCTAGAAAAGCACTGCCGTGAAGGCAGCAGCTTTTGCGCGCATGTTCAATGTAGATGACCGTTTCGGCAACGAATTTGAACATGAGCGCAAAAGCTGCTCCACGGCCTTCACGGCAATGCTTTTCTAGACTTTTTTCGATTAATTACTGGATTTCAATTCGATCTAATCTGTATATGTGGAAATATTGGAAAAATAACATTTTGAATGGATATATCTACTGAATCATTGGGCGGATTTTACCCATTCACGAATTCGACCTTCATAATTGAGCCCCAAACCTACTCTACAAATATCGAGTTTCTGAGACGTTTCTTTCGGTTATTGTTTTTATTTTCCCCATATTTCCAAGAATACTGAATAGATAGAATCGAAATCCAGTACTTCATTCAGAAATAACAGTTCGAAGGTTCATACAGAATTTAATGAGGATAATATGATAGGAAGATCACAGAATATTAAATATGAATTTGAAAGAAAAAAAATTTTTTTTTTTCAAATTGTTCGAATAACACGATCATCACGGAATTATGTACAGAGTTGTGTTTCAGCACCTTCAAACTAGGTGAGAATTTTCATCCTGATTGAATCAGTATTTCTTGAGTTATACCGAAAAAAGCAACGACATCGAGAAGAAAACCAGGAAATTCTAAATATTTTTTCCCAATATCTTCGGAACTAATAGCCGTATCGAACTGAAAAGTGATTCACTGCTGTGAAACATAAAGCTCAAGGTATAACTGAAATTGTTCTCGAGTATGAACAATAGTTTCAGAAAAAAAAATTTTTTTCGAAAAAAATTTTGAAGAAAGTGAGTCCAACCTAGTAGTTTGAGACCATTTTCGGCTCAATCATCGAAAATTACAGACATTTAGGCAAAACGATAGCACGCTGCTCCCCAGAACATGCGCGCAAAAATGTCAAGAGTACGACATTTTCGCAAACGCCATCGAATCAACGTCAAAACAAGGTGTCAATTAACCCAATCAAGATTTTGGGATTTATTGGACCTATCAGTAAAAATGTTTCATCTTTTATATGCATCATTGCAAATCTTACTATCGTAACTTTACTATTATATTTTTTATCAAAGATTGGTTCATGGAGAAAAAAGAGCTACAGTAATAATAATCTTACATAACCACAAGGACGAAAAGCTGTCGATAAATCAACAAATATTCCACCTTGATCAGAACTAATCAACCAAAACATCCACATCGAAGAAGTTCAGGGAGAATGGTTACAGCTGTTTCACAGTTCATACTACCTTACTCGTAAAACCGCAGAATAAAAATCTAGACATTTATTACCTTTCAGATGGAACACTGCAGTATAACTTCATACAGTGCGCCATCTCCCAGGAGTATGTTGCGAATCTTAACTTTCGTGCGTAGAATAATTTGATCGATGTGCTTTTGATTTTTTTTTTATATTTTGGATAGGAGCTGAGATATTGAAGGTGGTTCTCTTTCAGATTGTCACTTTTTATACCTAAGATTGTGTCACTGTGAAGGAGAGATGTTTATCTCCAAATTTTCCGTTTAATCTGTCAGTATCCCAGATTAGTAATAGCATTGAGTTTTCAACTATTTGAAAACTCAATGCTTATAGGGATGCAGATTTAGTAAACTTGTTAAATAAACTTGAAACAAGATACCAAACTACTTCAAAAATGCTTCAGTAACTAGGACAGAAATAGCTAAGAGGATTTTGAGAAAGTAAAGCCTGCGTTTTCGGCAGCCATTTCAAGCAACAGTTATCCAATCTTTCGACCACCTCAGAACATCTAATTTACACGCTCAGTTACCTTCAGGACTTCGTGAACCTCTAGCCCTCTTGCCGATAGTCCATCATAACGACACACCGTCATCACTAACGGATTACGTTTCACTATTTTTCCCTTTTGAGCTTTTTGTGTGCCTTCTTATTGTTTGTTTTGAAATGGGCGTCGGCTGACAACAAGGTCCACTTCCCGGGAATCGAAATTTGGGCCGAGAATGGTCTTAAACGATTGGATTGAACTCCGCGAAAAAGAATTCGTGGTCAAATTAATTTCTGTCCGAACGTCCATCCGTCCTAACGTCCACCTTATGTGCTCTAACTCTCGAAGGAAAGGACCTAGCGCCTTGAAATTGACAGATTAGGTTTGGAATGCAAATATCTCGGCTGAGTTCGTTTATAGGTGAGAGCGGTCGAAAAGTTTCGGAGTTAGGCCTATTTGAAATTTTGAGGTGAATGCCTCGATATCTCATGAGATACTGATCCGATCAGATTAAAACTTGACGGATAGTTCGAGATTACCAACGCGCAACTAAGTTCAAAATTCCGAGTGAACCTGGTACTTAAAAAATTTGAAAAAAATGTTTATTCGGAAATTTTTCGAATTTATTTTGGAAATTTTTTCTCGGAAACTATTGATCAGATTACAAAGAAATATGGCAGACACCTTAGAGTCAGTATGCAACAACTATATTCAAGACTTCAATTTGATTCGATATTGACTTTCGGAGATAAGGAAAAAATATGCCAACATTCGGTGGTCTTTGTAATTTTAACGTTATTTTCGCAATATCTCAAGAATTACTGATGCCTTACACTTGAAGAATAGATACGATGGCGAGTTTGAAAGAAACCTGAATATGATGAAGAAATGTTCACTTAAAAGTCCAAATACAGCATTTCCTAGAATCTTTCTTCTGAAAATAAAAACAGAACTTACAGATGGCATGATAAACATTTTTTTAAAATATTACTGAATTTGTTGTTGCATTCTTCAGTTATTTTCTTCACTTACAGATATACTAATAAAAAATGTCAAGTGTACGACATCTTTGAAAACGCCATTGAAACACCCTCAAAACAAGGGTCACTTAACCCTCCTACCCAATCAAGTTTTTGGGATTTATTGGACCTATCAGTAAAAATGTTTCATCTTTTATATGCATCATTGCAAATCTTACTATCGTAACTTTACTATTATATTTTTTATCAAAGATAGAGATTGGTTCATGGAGAAAAAAGAGCTACAGTAATAATAATCTTACATAACCACAAGGACGAAAAGCTGTCGATAAATCAACAAATATTCCACCTTGATCAGAACTAATGATCCAATCAACCAAAACATCCACACCGAAGATGTTCAGGGAGAATGGTTACAGCTGTTTCACAGTTCATACTACCTTACTCGTAAAACCGCAGAATACAAATCTAGACACTTATTAACTTTCAGATGGAACACTGCAGTATAACTTCATACAGTGCGCCATCTCCCAGGAGTATGTTGCGACTCTTAACTTTCGTGCGTAGAATAATTCGATCGATGTGCTTTTGTTTTTTTTTTATTTTGGATATGAGCTGAGATAATGAAGGTGGCTCTCTTTCAGATTGTCACTCTTTATACTTAAGATTGTGGCACTGTGAAGGAGAGATGCTTATCTCAAAATTTTCCGTTTAATCTTTCAGTATCCCAGATTAGTAATAGCATTGAGTTTTCAAATATTTGAGAACTCAATGCTAATAGGGATGAGGATTTAGTAAACTTGTTACATAAACTTGAAACAAGATAAAAAACTACTTCAAAAATGCTTGAGTAACTAGGACAGAAATATCTAAGAGGATTTTGAGAAAGTAACGTCTGTGTTTTCGACTGCCATTTCAAGCAACAGTTATCCCATCTTTCGACCACCTCAGAACATCAAATTTACACGCTCAGTTACCTTCAGGACTTCGTAAACCTCTAGTCTTCTTGCCGATAGTCCATCATAACGACACACCGTCATCACTAACGGATTACGTCTCACTATTTTTCCCTTTTGAGCTTTTTGTGTGCCTTCTTACTGTTTGTTTTGAAATGGGCGTCGGCTGACCACAAGGTCCACTTTCTGGGAACCGGATAATGGATCTTTAGCCACAACAAGTTAGGAAAAGAAATAATTATGTGGCATTGAAAGAAGAGACTGCAGCTTTGACCGTTTTAAATACCGGAGGCTGTTGTTGAAATGTGCTGACATTCGCCGAAAGCATCCGCTTCATTGTTGCACTAATGGTAAAGTGTTACTTATCTATTTACAATTCTCCGTAAACAGTTCGGATGGGCGATTGGTCATCGACACTGTGCAGTGATTATAGTGTTTCGATTCATCATTTGTGTCCCATTCATTCACATTTAGTTCTATTTACTGGATACTTGCTAATACTATAAGAGGAAACCATACCTCGAATATATCGGGGTGACTTTAGGAGGCTAGAGTTCGTTTTATTCAAAACATTTTTTTGGGTGCAGATGGTCGAAAAAAATTGAAAGGATGCGCAATGTTGCCACTTTCTTATAGTCAAGAATTTTCAGGAAAGTAAAAACTGAACTAGAGTGAAAAATGGGAAAATAACTAACATTGCGCATTTTCACAACATAATCAAGTACATCCTAAAAAAAATTAAAAAAAGAATCACTAAAGCCTGCAGCAGGACACCCCGTTTTCTCCTATAAAGCTGGATTTATAAACTTTTCGTTCCCGTTCCCGTTCGCAGTTGACGTTCCCGCTAACGTTCCCGTTGACCGCTGGCGGTTCGAAACGAACTATACCCCTTTTATAAACTTGACGTTCGCCGTTCGGCCAGTTCGCGTTTATGAGGTTTTATAGAGGTCAAATATCCTGTGAATTTGGGTTTCCTTTGTTAAAGTTGGAAGAATATAACCAAACCAAGCGTAACTCATCAATAAACAAACTAATCTCCGAATTATAAGTGCATCCTAACCTCACTATATTGGTTAAGATACGAACGGGAACGTCAAAAGATGAAACATGGTCATCTCGAACGGCAGCGGAAAAAACAGGAGAGCGGCACATTATCAGTCAGCTGACGCAGCTGCGGACTTTATAAATGCCCCTGCGCATTTAATGCATTTTAACTTTGAACGGAAACGTTAACTGCGAACGGGAACGGGAAAGTCGAGTTTATAAATCCAGCTTTAACGTTAAAATTTATCCGAATTCTAATATTTCTCACGACTATTGGCAATGTCAAAACATGCAGACCGTGGGCAGGTGTCTGACCTTGAGGTATTAACGAGGTTCAATTGAACTTGAATGTGGCTGTTTTGCCGAATTGTGAGAAACCATGTTTTAACAGCACATGGTAGTGTTTGCTCTAGAAATATGCTTGATAAATGACATAAACCAATATATGATATAATTAATGCAATGAGCACGTCGAACTAACTTTTCGCATCATTGGACTGATTGATATAAATTTGATGCATTGATAACATCTCTCTGACGACTGTGAGATCAGGCGATTCCTTAGAATTATAATTTTATCCACTCCTACTGCATTATTCATTCATTTTTCAAATACATTGAAGCAGGTATTAGTATTTGTAAACCAAAAACATGAGTTATAATAACTCACTACTATAACTCTCAATAATTCATCCGAAAAGAAAGAGGAAAATCGTCTAAGTCAAAGGCAGAGAGAATAGAATATGTTCTATTCTCAGTGGTCAAGGGTCCTCGGTTCAGACAGACGGCGGTGGAAAGAAAATCTTCAAGGACCGAATTGTTTGAAGGGCGTATTTTATTCCTCGCAAATGTACCAATTGGTACGGAAAATATGAAAGAAAGTTGGCAAGTTTTGACGTGTCTTCAATCTCAAAGAAAATCGGACAATCATCGAAAACTTTTTGTGATTTGTCAATGAGTTTTTTCCCTGTACTTGAATCTTGATAGTTATTTTATAATTAGTGATGAGGATAGTATTTAACTTGTGGTAATGTTGATAACTCACTTGATGAATTAACTTCATCTACGTGAGTTATGATTTACCTTATCGCCAGTTGAATAATATACGTTTATTAAATTTTCGAATAGGTCACTTTTTGTGATTTGTCAATGAGTTTTTTCCCTGTACTGGAATCTTGATATTCATTTTATAATTAGTGATGAGGATAGTATTTAACTTGCGGTAATGGTGATAACTCACTTGATGAACTATCTTCATCTGCGTGAGTTATGATTTATCTTACCGCCAGTTCAATAATATACCATTATTAGAATTTCAATAGGTCCTTTTCAGATATTCGGAACGAAAACCTCAAGCCAGGTCCAGATGAGTGTAATCCGAACAGCGAAAGCAATGAAAATTGATAAACGTTTAGTGTGGACGGCACTCGAAGTCAGCCTCGAAAAATACATTCAAATGCATCGTTCGACTTGAAAATCGAGTCTCAACGGAGTAGAAAGTGCCCTACCGCGAACCATAAAACTCCATGTGATTTATTGCATTCGCTGTTCGCATTAAGCTAGGTCCAGATGAGTGTAATGTGGACAGCGACTGCCATAAATCACAGGGAGTTTTATGGTTCGTAGCAGCGCTCTTTCTGCTACGTCAGGACTCGGTTTTCAGCTCGAACGATGCATAATGTATTATTCGAAGCTGAGCTCGAGCTTGAAGCAGCGTTCGAGTTGGAAACCCAGTCCCGACGGAGCAGCGGGAGCTCTGCCTCGAAACATAAAACTCCCTGTGTTTTATTGATTGCATTCGCTGTTCGGATTACCCTCATCTGGCTTGAAATTACCCTGAAAAATAATGAAATTCTTCAGAATATCCTTTAATCGACATTCATTTGGCTATGCTTTAATTTCATTGACATTTTATCAAACAGTAGCGTGCCGATTTCAGGGGGTACAAAAATTTCAAGCAAGAAACCATATATTTTATTGGATTTTTGAAATAATATATTTGCCGATTGAAACCTAGGAAAATCGGTGACAATAACAAAATACTCAATCCTATCTCTTAGTGTTTTTCTTATCGAACGACAAAGTTACTTGGTTTGACTAGTGGTTCCTCACGATGTATATACTCCATTCACTTTTATAAACTATCCCGGTTGGCCATGAAATTCTGACACATTTCACTGTGTATATTTTAAAAACTTTAGGTTATAGTCATTTTCCTGTCAGATAACTACGCAACGTTGTCCTCTCTACATAGAGGTCGTAGTAATCATGTATTTTTCGAAATGTGAATTTACTTTGGGAAAATAATGAATTTGAGAAAATATTATGTGAATTCAATAATTCCAAAGACCTGGCGAATGTTGAAAAAACTTGTTTATCTTTCAATACAGGAAATATTTCACGTATATAAACATGGTTGGAAGGTTCAGTAATTTTCTTGTACGGAAATCAAGAATCGTGTTTTTCAAAATAAAGTCTTCAGTCAGTGTTTCTTTGGGTGCCACAATTGAAGGAAATTCTTTGTCGTCACTTTCACTTGAAATCTTGGTGATGTGCAGCTGAAAAATAAATATCTATTCGTATAAAATATAATTCCTTGGTTTTCACTCACATACGTCGAAAATGTTGGATAACTTGTGATAAATTATTGATTCCAAATTATCAGGGTTACTATCAGAAAAAGCAGATTTCAATTTGACATAGGTAATCTTGTCAATAATTATGTTGAGATTGAGATTAGAAAATGGCATTGGCTTTTGGCAACGTCTCTGAGAATTATTTTGACATTACCGATATTTCACTAGTGCCAACCTGCGTCAGTTTTAAGTAAAAAACTTGATCGACCTAAATCATGGCCAACCGGTATAGTTTATAAAAGTGAACCTCTGATATCAATGTCTAATATTTTAACTCTGTTTCTTGAAAAAAAAAACGTTTCATTGGGGGTGCAGCCTGATTCCTAAGGTACCCGGTATAAAAAACATTCGTTACAATTCCCGTTTCAACATAAAATATACAACACTCAGCACATCAACATCAACTCATGAAAAGTCTTATATTTTCATCCGATTGACTTATAAATCTGCTCGTGCACCTCATTTGGAATAGAGATAATCCCGAAATCTTAAATACTTGTATACATAGCGAAAGAACGGTCGAGAGCATACGGCAAAGAATGATAGTTTATACCCGGTAATCAGGGATAATCTGGCTCAACCCCGGAACAAGTTAGCCAAATAAAAAGCGCGTGCAAACCATAGAATTCGTTCCAGGCCTGCTCTGTGTCCTTGGCTTTGCCTACTGAGGACTCACTGGCTATATAAGCTACAGATTAACTGGTAATGGGGTATGTGATACCTTTAAGCACATCAAAAGCAATAATGTTGGCACAGACAATGATGTTCCAATAGAAAAGGAGTTTCTTGAATTCTCGAAGTGAAAAATTATTAATATGATATACAGAATGTTCCGAAATTGTGGAATGTAATTTGAAACGGGGATTCTAGCACTGGTATTACGTCAGCAGCTTTTGAACGAATGTTCAAATTTCTTGCTTAAACGGTCATCTTCTCACTTACTGATCCCATCAAACGCTTATAGCTTCAGTTTCTCACGGTGGATCTTAGACACAATAACTTGAATGAAAAACCTTGGTAACCCCGCAAGATTTTCTGTCGCGAAGCTATAAGTAAGATATTCACATCATTGTAAGCAGTGTGAGTTCCTGAACAAAAAATATGCAGGCCAACATAGGCGGTCTCTCTTTGTTTGGAAGATATGGGCCCTCAAAGTTCCAAATTGTTGCATTTTCAGATCCCTTTTTCCGCCATAAAATTGATCTCTCACTTCTCGAATCTAGTTCATGAATCATCTTTGAACCTTCAACCAACGAATAGCGACACTTTCTTTCAAGAATATTCATTATTTAAAGGAAGAAAAGTGAAAATATTAGACAACCACTTGACCTATATTTCTACGAAATACTTCTCAATGTTAAAGCGGAGCTTGGCAACAGCGTCTTTTCATCGCTGTTCAACGTATTATCACCGAAGAGTAGTTGATGGCGAGAAATATGAAATGATGGGCAGTTGAAGGATATGATTGTAAGGAAAATGCTCCTGTCACTGAAGAAGAGGTGGTTATTCTAACATCAAAACAAAATCATTGAGAATATTTGTTTAAGGTTTCACTCTCAATATTTTCGTTTGAACTATCTTTCTATCCCCTTCAAAATAGAGAGGTTGTTATCTACTTCGTTTTTTGTTGTGTCTTCGAGATGGTCCCAGTTTAGAATGAGATTCAGGGTATTCCAATAAAATGGGTTATATAATAACCTCGATTTCATTGGAAATCTGGGAAGGGCGCGACTTATCACATATGAAAAAAATGTACGTTGAAATATATATCAGGAGTATTCTCATTCCATTACTATGTGTTTCAACCTTGTAGATTTCATTAGAAACGAATTCTCCTATTGGAAGTGCGCAGTAAACAATAAGAACTAAGAACATATTTCATTTTTCTCGCCAGCAATAATCTCTGTCATTCACGAATACGCACGATGGCACGATTCCGACCGATGAAATTCGCGCCATTGCCAAACTTCACTTTAAGACTGAGTCGAAATCAGACGAAATAGAGGTTAAGTGGTTGTCCAGTATTTTCATATTCATTATATATACATTCTTGAAAAAAAGTGTTGCTTATTGTTGGTTGAAGGTTCAAAGGTGAGTTTGTGAGTTCACAAAAACGATCTCTCACTTCATCTGTATAGTTATACAGATGAAGTGAGAGATCGTTTTTATGGTGGAAAAAGGGACCTGAAAACGACTCATTTTGGAACTTTGAGAGCCCATATCTTCCAAATTGAGGAAGACCGCCTATGTTCGACTTCACATTTTTTATTCAGAAAAACACACTGCGTACAATGATGTAAATATCTTTTTAATATTTCGGCGACGGATAATCTTGCGTGTTAACCCTTTTTTTCAATATTTGCAAAAATACAGATTGGATCGGATTGAAATTCAGTACTTGATCGAAAATTGACAGCTTGAAGGTTCCTGCGAAATATCGTGAGAATAATATTGTGGAGATAGCATGCAGAATATAAAATATTCGAAATAAAATTTGAATTTTTTTCAATCTATTTCAATGACATGATCATCGCGAAATTTTGCACGAAGTGCATGAGCATTCTCAAACTAACTTTCGACTCTCAATATGATTGGATTATTATTTTTTGAGTCATTCTGTAAATAAGAACAATATCCAGAAAGAATCCACGAAATTTGACATAGATATTTTTCTCCAAAAAAAATTATAACAATATAAGCCAAAACGTACAACTTCGACAGGGTGATCTGAATGTTTTTCCGATACTGAAAAAACTTTATGATCTAAACGAATAGAAATTGCTGGATTTTCGAAACTTTTGAAGCTATATCACGTTATTCCATTGAAGAAAATCGAGTGAGGTTTGAGAATTATAGTTGATTTTTTTCTAGCTTTTCTTGTCTACAAAAAAATATTAAATGTCAAACATTCATATGAATAACTTAACAACTAGATTTGAGTTATTCAGGTCACAAAAGTCTATCAGGGACATGCAGAGACATTAACAGAAAAATTAAATCACCTCTGCGCTGTCAAAATAAATTATGAGTTGGCCTATTGAATCTGGCCTTCAGGGAAATGTTGAAGCTGGAAAATTCGAAAACGCTTCATTTTATCGAGTATTGTAGGTATAGAAATAGCTGAAATTGCATAGTGTCTCAGTAAAGCCTATCCAAAATTGATAAAACATATATCAAACTTCATTGACCTTATTTTAGTTATTCTTTTGAAAACGTATTTGTATTAAAATTGATGCAAAATGAAAACGTCGAGAAAAGCACGAAATCCATTGAAGTAATCAATCCAGGGAAATTCGTGCACAACGGTCTATCGTAAATTCGATATAACTTTTGAAACGAAGATCGATTAAACCTCACCTGAATCAGGAATCTAGTGCAGCGTCAAAAAATCTTTTTTTTTTCGAGATAGGAATTTTGAACATTGATATACTTCGAATTGAGCTAAACAACTAACGCCCGGTTTCATAAAACTTTGACTGTCCGAACAAGGGCTTGATTGTCAGTCAACAGTAAATTCTGTGCTCGATTTCAGTTCATTTCCAACCGAACCATCGAATTTAAACTGTACTCAACAAGTTGATCAACCGACAAAACTTTGGGTTATGGTAGATTACGATTTTTTCAAATGACATGAGCCTTTTTTGGCATATTCGATTTATTCGTTATTTTAAGGAGGAATATCGTCAAAAGAAAAATAAAATGAAGAGAAAAATAACCCTGAAAAGCATGCGTCAATAGAGTTTTCTTTTAGTATGAATTGTGGTTCTCATTTTATTGTAAGATATTCTACTATAAGACGGTTTTCTAACATATCCATCTTTATTTCAAGGAATCTTCTTTCCAACGAATATCCGTCGATGAAAAAAACTTATTTATCATTCATCTTCTTCGAGCTAAAGGTATGCTGAGAGATATATTCAATAAATGGAGGAAGACTATAGTTTTCCAGAAATAACTAAAGGGAAAAACTAGTTTTTAAGGAGCTATTCTGAAATATTTCGAAATTTTGAGTGTGCTGAGCAAACACAGTAGAAACGACTCATCAGAGGAAAATTTAAGAATCTTGATTCTATCCTAACAAACCTCCGAATCATATTCTTGACAATTGAAAAATGAAATACTACCTAGAAAAAGTAGAGGAAAGAAAATGGATATTTAGGACGCAGAATCCAATCCTCTCCTTTCAGAATGTCAAAACGCACATATCAGATTCAGGTTCAATTTATACTCCATTTACTTCTTTAAAATATCCTGGTTGGACATGACATTCTGACACATTTCACAGTTTATATTTTGAAATTTTTAGGTTATAGTCATTTTCCTGTCAGATAACAACACAACGTTGTCCTCTCTACATAGAGGTGGAAGTAATTACGAATTTTTCAAAATGTGAATTCACTTTGGGAAGATAGTGAATTCTAGAGAATATTATGTGAATTCAATTATTCCAAAGACCTGGCCAATGTTGATTCCGTTATACTTTTTCCTTGTACGGAAATCAAGAATCAAGTGTTGAAATTTTCTGAAAAATAATAGATAGAGAAGTCCGTTACTATGTGAAAAAATATAAGTATAGTCGAATAACCCTGCAGTAAAACTTCTAAACGAACCGACAAACCTATGGAATTCTCTACTTTTCGAAATTCTCAAGAAATAAGTCTACATAAGACATATTCAAAAATTGTTGCACAACTTGAAATACTCCAGTATGAAAATTTAGTAGTACAACAAAACCTGTGTCTCCTTGAAAGAACTAACTCAATTTACAAAGTTCTTGGGAATCTATCTGAACGATACACTGGGTTTTCACTCACATACGTCGAAAATGTTGGATAACTTGTGATAAATTGATTCCAAATTATCAGGGTTACTATCAGAAAAAGCAGATTTCAATTCTACACATAGCACTTCCTGATGTTTTGTATCTGCTTCTTCAAAACTACCTTCGGCATTTTCAGTTTCCAAGCATGATGATTATGTTGAGATAGAGAGTAGAAATTGGCATTGGCATTTGGCAACGTCTCTGATGATTATTTTGGTATTGCCGATATTTCGTGAGTGCAACCTGCGTCAGTTTTAAGTAAAAAGCTTGAAATACCTAAATCATGGCCAACCGGGATAGTTTATAAAAGTGAATGGGGTACATATATGTATCATAGTCTCAGTCACAACATTAGAAATTATCAGAATCATGAGCGAAAAATTTCATTGAACCTGTGCATCTCAATCATAGCATTTATGGATCATAGATAAGCAACACGTTTTGATTATTCTATGATTGTGACCATATGATTAGGCTTCATGAATACGGGCAAGTCATGTCGATTGTTCATACCTACTGTGACTTGGCATACAGAAAAATGTTCATGTATGACATTTTGGCCAGAAGATAAGTTTGAAAAACGTACGGAGCTTAACCAGAATCTCCATAGATTTCACTTTTCCCCAACGATTATACTGTGAATAAACAACTAATGATCAAATTATTGCAGGGTGAGTAAACATCAGCCGGCAGATGACTTCTCCGCGTCAGGTCCTGGCAAAAATGCAAAGGACTCTACTTTATCTGTCATCGCAGCATCCAATAGGAACCATGGGCGTGCCTACAAATACAAATTGAGGTCCCGCCCCGAAACATCCTTGCGCGTTGCCCAACTCCGCCTTGGAACAGCTGCAACGATTTTTTATTCTGGTCGTCCTGTCAATAGGGAAACAAAGGGAAGAATAAAAAGCAGTATACTGCTTTTCCACAACGTGACAAGTGAATGGCAGTTGGACGCACGTCAATGGAGCATCTGAACGGTTTCGATCTGCTTTTTTATTTTGACGCATTCTGGACGACCCCATCGGAAGTTTTGACTCGTTTGGATTGTAGATTGGTTGATTAGATAACGATTACTGTGGGTGATATGGTTTTTGAGTACAGAGTTCTGGTGGTAGAATAACCGTTGAGATGATATTCACACCTATATTCCATTCACTTTTATGAAATATCCCGGTTGGCCATGATTTAGGTCTATCAAGTTTCGTTACTTGAAACTGACGCAGTTTGGCACTCGTGAAATATCGGCAATGTCAAAACAATTCTCAGAGACGTTGACAAGTGCCAATGCCAGTTTCTACACTCAATTTCAACATAATCACCACGCTTGGAAACTGAAAATGAAGAAGGTAGTTTTAAGGAAACAGAGACAAAGTATCAGGAAGTGCTATGTAGAATTGAAATCTGCCTTTTCCGATAGTAACCCTGATAATTTGGAATCAATAATTTATCATAAGCTATCCAAAAGTTTCGACGTGATTGAAAACCCAGTATGTCGTTCACATAGATTCCCAAGAACTTTGTAAATTGAGTTAGTTATTTTAAGGTTCATACTGGAGAGTATTTATAGTTGCGCAACAAGGTATTTAAATGTCCTCTGTAGAATTATTTCTTGAAAATTTCGAAAAGAAGGGAATTCCATATATAGGTTTGTCTGTTTGTTTAGAAGCTTCACTGCAGCGTTTATCGATTACTTTTATTGTTTTTAGAATGAACTATCAACACTCGATTTTTGATTTCCGTACTAGAAAATAGCGTAACTGAATCTCCCAACCATGTTTATATACTTGAAATATATATACCTGAAATATTTCCGATATTAACGGAGAAAAAAAATTCGACATTCTCCAGGTCTTTGGAATTATGGAATTCACATAATATTTTCTCGAATGCATTATTTTCCCAAATTAAATTCACATTTTGAAAAATACGTAATAACTACTGCCTCTATATGTAGAGAAGAAAACGTTGTGTAGTTATCTGACAGGAAAATGACTATATAACCTTACATTTCCAAAATATACACGGTGAAATATGTCAGAATGACATGGCCAACCGGGGTAGCTTATAGAAGTGAATGCAGTATACACATACTTTCGAATATCAGCAATCATACTGGTATACTGATGAGGGAAAAAATATATTTCGATGTTCCATTTGCGCAATAAGTTTCATTTTTCCATTGAATTGATTCGGATAAAGGACAGGATCGTTGATGGGGAATTGATCATTATGAGGAAATGGGTGAGCGCCTATAAAGTCCTTGTAGATTATTGTGACTGATGGAAAGGGATTAAATAATAGGTTTATTCGTTGTACTGCATTAACTGCACTAACTTCACCAACTTCATGCACTGACTTCTATAATTCTCAGTGCAGCTGAGTGTAGTTGAGTGTATAGTCACAAATAACAGAATGGGTGTACTTAGTGTAGTTCAATCTATTCTATATGATTCTCACAGAATACAAATATATGAAAGATGATTTTACACAAATCCAAGGTGTTAGAATTCTATGCTTCTTTTGTTTTCGCTACCATTTCGAGGTGCTGTTGATTCGACATAAATTTTTCTATAGTCGTCAAGGAAAAAATGTCCATTCTGAATAACGATATGACGAAAATTTATTTCGTTCGAAAATATTCACATATACAGAATAAAACTACTCCAACCAGGAACCAGAGACAACAACAGTTGTCTAGGATTATGAATTATATTTACGCATAACCATCACAGAAGATAACCCCACTCTATGCACGGCGCAGGTAATCTGTGACTGACCCTAACTCTCAAAATTTCCGCAAAGAACACAGTGCAAGTTTACAACTTAACACACCGAACAGTATCAGTGGAGTTAGTGTAGTTTATGCAGGTAAAACGAACAAACCTAATCGTAGCTCATGTTATAAGCTCTTTCATGCAGACAGTCATGAAAACTTTTTCCAAAAATAGTAACGTAGTACCTTATAGAAAGCAATCAACATTATCGTCTTTAATTCACTTTTTCGATAGACAACTATCTTCACAAAGCACTTCTTCCCCCTCATTGAGGTGATGATCAAGACCATTTTTGCGAGCATGTTCTAGGGGAACAGGGTGCTATCGTTGTGTCCAAATATCTGTACTTTTCGAATTTTGAGCCGGAAATTATCTCAAACGCCTAGGTTGGACTCGCTGATGACGAATCCGGTGTCAAAATTGATTCTGTTCGGCCGGCCGTCTGATCGACCTGAAACTTTCAGAGTATTTCGTTACTGAGCGAAATCTGCCAAGTGGTTTCGGAGTTAGAGCCCTCTGAAATTTTGAGGTTTGGATTGAAACTTGGCAGTAAGTTGAAGTATAACAACTTTTTTTTTTCGAAAAGTGTTCATCATATTCGAGAAAACTTTTGCAACGGCATTGAGCTTCATATTTCGCAGTAGTAGACCAAATTTCAATTTGATCCGATTCAAATTTTTGGAGATTTTTGAAAAAAAAATGTGTCAAATTTAGAGTTTTTTTCTCGATATCGTTGTTTTTTCGAAATAACTCAAAACTTACTGATTCAATCATGATAAAACTTGAAATCCAGTACTTTATCGAAAATACCTAGAAAAGCACTGACGTGAAGTCTGCAGCAAAGAAAGGATATCACCAAAATGATCATGCGCGCAAAAGCTGCTGACTTGACGTCTATTGCTTTATTGCTTTCCTAGGTTTTTTTGTTGAATTTCAGTTCATTTTTTGCGACACCACAGAATTCAGATGTCTTCATCTGACGATCAAGCTTTGTGAAACTGATAGTTAGGAATAAGAGGTTTGTTCGTTGTTCCTGCATGAACTACACTAACTACACCAACTCCACTGACTTCCAATTCTCAGTGCAGCTGAGTGTAATCACAGATATCTGAATGAGTGGAGTAGGTAAGTGTAGTTCAGTCTGTTCTATGATTCTCACAGAATACAAATATATGATAGATGATTTTACGCAAACCTAAGATGACAGAATTCTATACTTCTTTTGTTTTCGCTACCATACTTCGAGGTGATGTAGATTCATTGTGAAGTTTTTCTAAAGTGGTCATGGACAAAAATTCCATTTCAAATAACGATATGATGAAATTGAATTTCGTCCAAAAATAACCACACATAGAAACAAAACACGTTCATTCATTCATTCATTCCTTTAAGTGGCCTAGGCTACTATGGCCATTCAGACAAGCTTTCAATTTTTTACATTTATACATTGACATTCATTCTGATTCATACCAACCAGAAAATTTTTTATTTATGGACACACAAACATTCACCTTCACCACAAACTTAACACAACGTCCATAACCTTGCCGGGATTCGAACCCAGTACCTCCGGTTTTACAAGCAGGTAATCAACCCACTGCACCACCGTGGCAGTAACAAAACACGTTCAACCAGGAACCAGAGACAACCACAGATGTCTATGATTAGGAATTATATTTACGCATAACCATCACAGTAGATAACCTCACTCTATGCACTGCACACGTAATCTATGACTACACTGACTCCCAATATTTCCACAACGAACAGAGTGCAAGTTTACAACAAAATACACCGAACGGTATCTGTGGAGTTAGTGTACGTCATGTAGGTACAACGAACAAACCTGAGATTTGAATCCCGCAGCCCAATTTTCTTTGGCAGAGAAAACCTAGTAAACTCTTAAACTTCGATTTGAAGTTAATTTTTAGCTTCTTCTCTGATGAAACTGGAATTGTAGGTTCGAATACTTTTTCAGTTCAAGGAGAATTTTCATCTATTGATTGTTGAGTTGTCATTGTTTTACATCTGCCGTCAACTCGGATTTCAGTTTTTAAATAACGCCTATAGGTGATCCAGATAACAATCACACCTATACAAATATTAAAATGGCATAATATAAATACTGGTAAAGAGGAAAAATATATTTCGATGTTTCATTTTTAGCACATCAATAAAGATTATATTTCCATGTAATTGGTTCGAATAAAAAAAGTTGTTCATCAGAATCGATGAAAGGGTATTAATGATCATGATGCGGAAATGATTGGGCGCTTAGTCCCTGCAGAATTTTTTGGCTGAAAGAGGATTTAATAACAGTATAGCTAGCGTTTTTAACACTTTCATTCCGACTGTCCAAAACTTTTCCAAAACGAATAACTCAGTGCCTAATTGGAAGAGAAGAAATCATTTTCATCGACTTCGACTAACAGCAAGTTTCACAGAACAATCATGCCACAAAAACACTCATAATGGAATAATTGTCCTGATCAAGATAGTATTCTTGGTTGAATTTCAGTTCATTTTTAGCGACACCACAGAATGGGGGTTTTTCCTTTAAACGAAAATTCAGAACATCACATTTCAAGCAAATAATTTCAATATTATATTTTTAAAAAAACGTTTGATCAACTAAAACTGAAAAATAAAAATGGGGATTTGTATTTAAAGCGATTTGTCTTGAGTGCACGATATGGCAACGTCGAATTCAGCTTTCTCGGAAAGCAAAGGACGTCAAATGTGTTACTTTGCTTAGGAAAACAGACATAGCTATACTTCGATCTGGTTAGAGTAGAAGACAACGACCAAGGAATAGAAAAAGAAGAGCACGGACTGTCATACTGTCATATTACTGACAAATCGCAAACGAAAAATGTTTGGTTATATTGACAAAGAACACGTGTGTACCACAGAATAGGAATAAATATTTCATTATTCTATAGCAGAAAAAGCTATTCTACTAAACACCGTTGTCACTTCGTGCATGCCTGGCAATTCCCAAACCCCAATTTTGAAACCTGATTTTGAATACTTTCTGAAGGTAATTCGGGAAAACGATGAATCAAACCCATAATAATTATGTTCAAATTTGCATTTGCAGTAATAACCCAAATTCAGGAAAAACCCCCATTTAACGTGTTAAACCATCAAGCTTTGAGAAACCGCCTGTTAGGAAGAATGCCTCATCGTCCGAATATAAAATTTTATCCTTGGCAGTGATATCCAAATAAACGCATAATCTTCGATTTGAAGTTCATCCCCATCAGCTTTGTTTCTTATGGAATTGGAACAATGGGTTGATCTGGATCATCTCCATTAACTCCTCTGATACTATTCAATGTGTTTTGTTGTAAAATTGCACTCTGTTCATTACGGAAATGTTGGGAGTTAGTGTAGTCACAGATTATGTGTGCAGTGCATAGAGAAAGCTTTGAAAGATGAACTACACTAACTCGACCACTCATTCTGTTACCTGTGACTACACTGAAGGACACTCAGCTACACTGAAGGACACTCAGCTACACTGAGAATGGGAAGTTAGTGGAGTTAGCGCAGTTAGTGTTCATGCAGGTACAACGAATAAACCTATCAATATACAGTTTGATTTCAAATTTGTGTAGTATGACTCATTTGATGTCATTCGAATCATATTTATTGTTAGGTTCAGCATCATTAAATCAGTACTTTGTGGTTTATTCGAGAAGATATAACGATACCAAAAAAAAATCTTGAAAAGCACTGACGTGCGGTAAAAAGCTTTTACGCACCTGTTCCGTTGGCAAAGTGGTCATATATACACGTATTGACCCCGATTAACGCCGATCTTCTTTTCATATAGTCCTCACGAAATTCCGCATGAATCTCAAGCTATAATCTAGTAGAACAGAATTGATTCTGCCTCAGGAAATCCAACCTAATCGTTTGACAGCAATTTCGGTTTGAAATTCGACAATTACAGACATTGTGATGGAACGATATCACGCTGTTGCCAAGAACCATACGATTAGAAGATATTTATGAACTAAATCATTGAATTGTTCCAATAAAATGATCGAGAAATTCTGCACGAATTTGGGCATCAAGTTCCAAGTTTCGTCATGATCGGATTTATATTTTTTGAGTTATTTCGAAGATCAATTTTTCTCAGGAAATCTGCACGAAATCAGACATAATATGTTTTCCAATATCCGAATATCCGATCAAGCTGAAATTTGAAACACTGTTAGTTGTAAAGTAGTGACGATTCCGATACACTACCCATGCGCTACGAGGAAGTGCCGATAAAACTTGCAGGGAATCACCAGATGAGGTGTAGAGTGTGAACAGATGCCGCTGTACCGCTTCCCGCATATTGTCACTGTAGGATCCAGTAAATGCTTCGACTATTCACCAGTAGATGCCGTGAAAGGTCAATGCGAACAAATATTTTGAACTTATTAGGAAAATTCAAAGAATACATATCGGATTGGACTAAAACAGAATCTTCGAGTTTCCGGTGTCGATAAGAATTGAATTTAAACGGAATATGCTTTTTAAAATACACTGCGCAAAAAAATTAACGCGCATTATGGAAATCTCAAATTTATTCTACAACTGAAGGTGTTCTCAATGATAATTATTTTTATCAGAAGAAGTCCAGATCTCAATCCGATTGAGCAGGTTTGGGACAACCTCAATAGAAGGCTGAGAAGTTCAAAAAATCATCCAGCTACTCTTAATGACTTAGGAATCCAACTCGGAGAAATCTGGGAAGGATTAGATCAGAACATTTTAAGATCACTCATTTTGAGTATGAACCGTCGTTGCCGAGCTGTAATTAACGCAAGGGGTGGAAATACCAAGTATTAAATCACTTATCAGCATTTCAGTATTTTGAAAATTGTTCATTTCTCTTCTTTCACATAAGATTCGGTGAAATCCTGAATTTTTCTTCCATTTAATGTGTCTTGTTTCGTTCAAAACCTTCCCGAGAGAACATAAAAAATAAGTTATAAGGTCAATGTAGAGTTAACTTTCATTAAAGTTGAGATTTTCAGAATGTGCGTTAATTTTTTTGCGCAGTGTATATGAATTTCTGAAATAAATTATCTGAAGTTTTCTCTTGATTTGTTCCCCAGAAAAATCAGGTAATCTGATTGGACTGAAATAAGGTATGAAGTGGCGGTTTGGAGATTTTAGTAAAATTTGAATGAAATATGAAACTTTTCAAAGAAGAATTTTTTTTTCGAATTTTTCTTCGGAGAATTCTTCATATTGCTACTGTTCATCTACCAACCAAGTTTTATTTCGATCAGACAAATATTTTCAGAGTTGAAAAATCAAAATTTCAAATGGCTGTATCACAAAAACTATTCGGCAGATTTGGCCCATTAACGAACTTAACCGAGATATTCAGGATCTTAACCTAACCTGGGAATTTCAAGACTCTAGGTTTTTTTTTCGAAAGTTATAGCGCACATGGCCGGCCGGAGCGACAGAATCAAATTTGACCACGGATTCTTCATTGTTTGAGACCAATTTCTGCTCAAAATTCGAAAATTACAGACATGGTGACGAAATGATAACGTGATTTTCTGGGGAGCATCGTAAAAATGCATATCTTTTCGAAGGTGAACCTGATTCCTATGATTGCCTGTATGGAAATCATACATTTCGGATTTTCTGTGAATTCCTGATTCCATTAAGCATTATCTCATAATGATACCACCCAGGAACAAAGTGATAAAACTTTTCAATTCAACTCAACTAGTCGATTCTGATTTCAAAGAGTGAACGATAATGAAACAACCCTTACCTTCATCTGAACCACCCCGTGTCCCCTACCTGTCGCGCAATGGAGGATCTATGATCCATTCAGAAAATTTCTTTTTCATTCGAAAAGCATTTCTTGCCACACCGATGAACTCGGGAGTCCTTTCAGAGATGACAAGCGTCACATTTCCGCTCGAAGACGTATAATGTGAAACGTGCTTCTTCGCCAGACCGTCAGTTCCTTTCATAAGGGCCCTTTGAATTGGCCGTGAATTTATAGCTATTTTTAGGGGGTTCCTTTAACGCGATGTGGAATTTCGGGGGCATGTTTCGGAAAGAGTACATGTGAAAAAAATTGGAACTTGTTTATGGGTTCTTGGTCAAATAAGAGATTGGATAAATCATCGGATGAATAGATCGCATCGCTATATGAAACGATTTTTGTCAACCCATTCCTTAAACTCGTTCTTGATTGATTAGACTAAGCATATTTCGAGAAAATATCATATACAGACGTTTCTGTGGCATTTTTTAGGTAACGTTCTGCCCAAATGTATGTATTTTTCGAATATTATCCGAAAATGTTCTCATACGACTATCCAACCTAGGTTGGACTCACTGATGATAATTCCGGTGTGAAAAACGATTCTGTCTGGTCAGCCGGTCGTAGGCACGATCACGGTCGTACGGAGAATAATATCGACCTGAAACTTTCAGGGTAGATTGTATTTCAAAATGCGACGGTTTGGTTAATGAATGCGCAAATTCGGCCCCACGGTTTCGGAGTTAAAGCCTTTTGAAATTTTGAGGTTATTTCCCTGATAATTTGGGAACTAGTTAAACGATTGGATCGAAACTCGACAGTTAGTTAGAGTATAACAACTCGCAACTTTTCGCGAAATTTTGTTGAGATCATACCATCAGTAAATTTTGAAAAATTTGTTTTCAAAATATTTTAGAAAAAAATTTTTTTTTCACGAACTGTTCTTCACATTTGAAAAAAAATTCAGCGCATACTTTGAGCTCCATATTTCACAGCATTGCCCAAATTTCAATTCAATACGGCTATTAGTTCTGGAGAAATTGGGAAAAAATATGTAAAATTTAGTGGTTTTCTTCTCAATATCGTTTTTTTTTCAGTATTACTCAAGAAATACTGATTCAATGATGATGAAAGTTCGCAGCTGGTTTGAAGATTCTGAAAGACATTTTGGTGCAAAATTTCGTGATGATCAAGTCATCAGAACTATTTGGAAAAGAAATTTAAATTTTTTTTCAAATATAAAATATTCTGTGATCTTTTTATCATATTTTCCTCATTAAATTTTGCATAAATCTTCGAACTGTCATTTTTCGATGAAGTACTGTATTTCAATTCGATCTTATCTATATATTTGGAAATATTGGGAAAATAAAATTTGGAATAGTAATATCTGCGAAATCATTAGATGGATTTTACCCCTGAGTTGTTTCTTTCGGAAGTTATTGTGCTTACGGTCGGCCGTTACGCCGACCGTAAACACAATAACATCCGGAAGAAACGATTCAGAAAATCGATGTTTGTAGAGTAGGTTTCGGGTAATTACGAAGGTCGAATTCGTGAATGGGTGAAATTCTCCCATTGATTTCGTACATATACCCATTCACAATTTTATTTTCTCAATATTTCCAAAAATATAGATTATATCGAATTGATATCTATTACTTTATCGAAAAAAACTGCTGAAATTATGTCTGAAAATTGATATTTTTGAATATTTGCTAAATTCATGGAGGAGTAGTCCTTCAGAGTTGCGTAATCGAAAATACCTAAAGGAAACATTCGGAACCATATTCGATTGGAGTTCTTTAATGACTGTACCTTGTATAGTGTGAATACCTGGGATCCGTTCAATAAACCAAGTAACAATTTTCAGGGTAATGTTTTTTACATAGCACATAGCATAGTTTTATATTCTCCCTTTTTGCGCGCATGTTCTAGGGGAACAGCGTGCTATCGTTTTGTCCAAATGTCTGTTATTTTGGATGATTGAGCCGAAAATGGTCTCAATCGACTAGGTCGGACTCACTGACGACGAATCCGGTGTCAAAATCGATTCTGTCCGGCCGGCCGGCCGTCCGTTCGGCCGTAGACACAATAACTGTCGACAGAAGCAAGCTTGCAACTTGAAACTTTCAGGATAGGTTGCGCATCAGAATGCCGCGGTTGAGTTCGTTAATGGGTCAAATCGGTCGAATAGTTTCGGAGTAATAGGCACTTGAAGTTTTGAAGTTATTTATTTTTTATTTCAGAAACTACTAGAACGATTGGATCAAACTTGGCAATTAGGTGGAGTATAACGACGCGCAACTTTGAGCCAAATTTCGTCAGGATCATATTGTCAGTTAATTAAAAAAAAAAAATATTTCGAAATTTTTTTCCAAAAATTTTTTTTTCGGAAATCATTCTTCATTTCCAAAAAAAAATTCCATTTACACTTTGAGCTTCATATTTCACAGCAGTGTACCAAATTTCAGTTCGATACGATCATAAGTTTTGGCGATATCGGGAAAAAATATGTCAAATTTCGAGGTTTTCTTCTCGATATCGTTGATTTTTTCGGTATAACTCGAGAAATACTGATTCAGTCCTGATAAAACTTCACAACTAGTTTTGAGATGCTGAAAGACAACTTTATGCGAAATTTCGTGATAATCGTGTCATTAGAACAATTTGAAAAAAAAAAATTCTATGATTTTCTTATCATATCATCCTCATTAAATTCTGTATGAAACTTCGAACTGTTATTTTTAGATGGAGTACTGGATTTCAATTCGATCTGATCTGTATTTTTGGAAATATTGGAAAAATAAAATTTTGAATGGGTATATCTACGGAATCATTGGGCGGATTTTACCCATTCACGAATTCGGCCTTCGTAATTAAGCCCCAAACCTACTCTACAAATATCGAGTTTCTAAGTCGTTTCTTCCGGAAGATATTGTGTTTACGGTCAGCCTAACGGCCGACTGCGTAAACACAATAACTTCCGAAAGAAACAACTTAGAAACTCGATATTTGTAGAGATGGTTTGGACCTTAATTACGAAGGTCGAATTCGTGAATGGGTAAAATCCGCCCAATGATTCCGTAGATATACCCATTCAAAATTTAATTTTTCCAATATATCCAAAAATACAGATTTGATCGAATTGAAATCCAGTAATTTATCAGTAAAAAAATTCAAAAAGCACTGCCGCGAAGGCAGCAGCTTTTGCGTGCATGTTCAAATTCGTTGCTGAAGCGGTCATCTACATTGAACATGCGCGCAAAAGTTGCTGCCTTCACGGCAGTGCTTTTTGAAATGTTTGGAATTACAATTATTCTATTGATTTCCGAATTACATAATGTTGCCGGCTCTCCTAAGTTTCACTAGACCTCCCCCTCAGATGCTTGTGCCAGTTATGAGACCTGCGAACCTGTTAATTTTTGAGAATTGGACGACACAGAAGTATGTATAAATTATGTATATGTGTATATACAACCTATGAGAGTAAACGAAATCCTAGATTGATTATCCACAAAAATACGTAATTCCCAGTATTTTTATGAATGAACGCATTTCATGATCAACTTGTTAACAATGAAGTGCCTACAAAATTCTTGTATATCTGTCCTTCTGGACACTCCAATAGCAACAACGGCAACCTCTATCCTTCCGGCCTGTAAGATTAAGTATGCCTCGAATTAGTTATTCAACATGATCACTTGACTTTGTCGCTAACCTTAAAATTTCCACGCAATCTGGCCAATTACGAATCAAATACAAATCAAATTGTACTTTGTTCCAGGACTTTGAAACTCATTGTGACGAACCACATTATAAATATTTCCGTTCACTAATCGATTTGAAATTATCAATTTTTTTTCAAAATTGATAATGATCATACTCAAATTTGATTGAATTCATTCAATGATATGAAATTAGTGCACAATTAACACAAATTGGGATCTCATTACTGGCCGATATTTACGGGTACAATATTTCATGATACCGCTTTTCTGAATTCATAGTTTCCAGTTCATTTGTGTCCGTTGATTTCTCGGGCGGCTTTCTTTTGTCAATACGTGTTTTTTCCTCTGATCAGGCCCGGCCGTTGTGGAGTCCGAAGCCCGCTCCTATATATAGAAACCGAATTTACATATAAGTTAATAAAAAGAGAATTTATCGTCGTCAAACTGGATTCAGTAGCAGGTCCGAGATATCTAACTGTTCCTTAATTACATAGGGGATATGTATATATTCAGGGAATGATGGAAGAGATGAAATTTTGAATCTAAATTTTTAATGAAAATTAATGAATGGCCGACTCATATGTCGATAGTTATTTCGAGAGATGATAGATGGGGAAATGTTGTGTTTGAAAGTTGTTGAAGAATTTCGAATTATATAGAGGAAATTTCAAGCTTCTCGTCGTATTCCAGAACAATATGTAGGAATGGGGGTTGTTCCTTCAAACGAAAATGCAGTAATTTTCAGGAAAAACCCTTGGAACATAACATTTCAAACATATATTTTCAATATTATATTTTAAAAAAAATTTTTGATCGCCTAAAACTGAAAAATAAATATGGGGATTTGCATTTGATGGGATTGGTCTTGAGTGCACGATATGGCAACGTCGAATTCAGCTTTCTCGGAAAGAAAAGGACGTCAAATGAGTTACTTTGCTTAGAATAACAGAGATAGCTATACTTCGATCTGGTTAGAGTAGAAGACAGCTACCAAGGAATAGAAGAAGAAGAGCATAGACTGTCATATTACTGACAAATCGCAAACGGAAATTGTTTGGTTATATTGACAAAGAACACGTCTGTACCACAGAATAGGAATAAATATTTCATTATTCTATAGCAGAAAAAGCTATTCTACTAAACACCGTTGTCACTTCCTGCATGCCTGGCAAATCCCAAACCCCAATTTCGAAATCTGATTTTGAAAATTGATGAATCAAATAGTAATAATAATAATTATGATCAAATTTGCATTTGGAGTAATAACCCAAATTCAGGAAAAACCCCCATTCAGCTAGTATTAATAGTGTAAAAGTGCCACAACGTGTTCTTTCAAGAGCGGTTTGCTAACATTGATGATATCTGAAAGTTCGCCCTACACACATCAAAGATAAAGGGAATCTCATGGTAAAAGTGGCAGCAATTTTTCGTTAAAAACATGTGAAAAAGGAATGGATTTTGTAAACTCAATTAATGAATACTAAATGAAATCACATGGTAAATACTTTTGCCTTTATTAAATTCCAAATGAAAATTCATGAATTTTTTTTTATACATATACAACATGAACAAACTATTTGAGAATTTATCATTGTTCACGAATTGAACTTTCGTTATTAAATACCAAATACGATTGACAAATCTTGAATGCCTAGGTAGTTTTTTTTTTTAATTGTTTCTATACTTCTTTCTCTTTTATGAAGTAAGTTGTTCGTTAAGTTTTGGGAACTAGAAATCAGTCAGGTTGGCACTCGTGAACTATAGTCAAGGTCATAATAATTCGGTAGGACGTTGCCAATTCTATCAAAAGCTGCATGGTTTGGTTTAGTTATCTATATACGTACTTACTACCACTTTTACGAAGAATGCGTAGATATGTGTCAGCAAAAAGGAAGATGGCTCCAACCCAACTTTATTTCATTATACAGGGTGTATCAGAATATTACCGAAAAAATTTAAGGGGTGATTCTGTGATGTAAATCAAGGTGGGTATTTGGTATAAAATTTTTTGAGAAAACTCCTCCCGGAAAAGTTACACCCCTTCGAAGATTAATAAAAAAAATGTTTCTTTTTTCATCTTCCCTGTATATCAAGCTCAAGACATGAAACTTGATAAATATTATTTTTTAATAAAATTACACATTTCGAAATTTTTTCAAGTATGCTTAGCAGGCTTTGAAATAGTCAACTCCTAAAATAACCTTTAGAACATCACATTTCAAACATTTAATTTCAATATTATATTTTTAAAAAAATGTTTGATCACCTAAAACTGAAAAATAAAATGGGGATTTGCATTTAAAGGGATTTGTCTTGAGTGCACGAAATGGCAACGTCGAATTCAGCTTTTTCGGAAAGGAAAGACGTCAAATGTGTTACTTGGCTCAGGAAAACAGAGATAGCTGTACTTCGATCTGGTAAGAGTAGAAGACACGACCAAGAAATAGAAAAAGAAGAGTACATACTGTCATACTGTCATATAACTGACAAATCGCAAACGGAAATTGTTGGGTCATATGGAAAAAGAGCACGTGTGTACTACAGAATAGGAATAAATATTCCATTATTCTATGGCAGAAAAAGCTATTCTACTAAACACCGTTGTCACTTCGTGCATGTAGCACATTTCAGGAGAAAGGAAAAGGTTCCAACCAAACTTCATTCTATAATTCTAAGAGTGAAATGTATCAATGGTCCATAGCCTACCGACTGACTTAAAAAAAATGAATGGAGTATGGAAATTGAATCGACGTTATAGATCACCTACGGCCGGTTTCACAAAACTTTGATTGCCAGATCAAGGGCTTGATTGTCAGTCAACAGTAAATTCTGTGCTCGATTTCAGTTCATTTTCAACCCAACCATCGAATGCAAACCTTAATCAACGAGTTAATTAGAAGTCAAAAGTTTTGTGAAACCCACAGTATGAATAACGTAAGTCTGCAATCTGAGCCGAAAAAATCTGAGAAGGAAGAGTCTATCAACCTATTGTTGCAAAATGACTGATGTATTTTACTACACGAATTTCTCCGCATCACTTGATCTGGAAAGAACGATCCAAATATTCATATTTCCGACATCCATCATCACTCTAGAACGAATCGGACGAAATCTAGCATAACCTCCTAATTATCCTGGACCATCCTAAACAGGTCGTCAGCCCTACTAATCAAGAATAGGTAACTCAAACGTAAACATCAATGGTCCTTTCACAAAAGATACTTTTTCTTGTGTTAATATGGAGGGCACAATAAACTCTTATTTCTCCTGGGGTTTTCGACATTACTTCTAGTCGGATGCCGGCATTATTCGCTAAATATCTGGGGTTGAAACCCCCGATGCGGAAAATTATTTTGCGGGCGTTCCATGCGCGTTACATTGTTACTAAGTTCGCATTGTTGCCGCACTTACAGCATCTGTACCTCCGTCGGTTAATCCCCCGAAAATACTTTATGCAAGACCAATTCGGTTTATTAGATTCGAAAACTCGGTTCCCCTGGGTGTTGGGGGTCACTGCAATCAGGATATTGAAGTTATGTAATGTAAGTTGTTGCCTTTGTCTGGAAATTGCGCAAAACCAGATTTGCGATATTGAAATGGCTATAATTGAAATTTCAATGCGAAATAATTCGATATTAATTAAAATTCGTAACTTCTTCATATTTGTATGTAGTACTTGAACAAAAAATAAAAAATTTCGATTGTTTCAACAGACGCACGTATTTTTCTTCTAGAATTACGATAATTCTTCTAGGAGAATTTTTTTGGGATCTAGAAGTACTTAATTCAACTATTCACTATAATTCAATTTGATCGGGACGGAAGTTTTGAATTTTGGGTTGATGAATTATTTTATTCGCTATTGTGCCTCTTGTTCTGGGAAATATCGTGCCGAAGTATGGTTTGAAATGATTTAGATCCATGCAAATTTTCGTTAAAAATATTCCATCTCGAAAAATTTAGATATTGTTGTAGCTTTTTTTTAGAAACTATTTGTCAGATTCCGATGACATCTGGTACGAAACTAAGAATCGATATTTAGCAACAGTGCACCGAAATTCCACAATCAAGTTCCACCGGATATATTTTTCCGGATATATTATGAAATATTATTTCGAACAACAAAGTTTTTGATGGATTTTACTCTTTTCTGTGAGTTGGGTTATAATATAATATATAATAAACTTTCAACACTTTTACCTTCCCAACTTAATTATTGATCGAATACCTCCTCAGATCTACTTCTCAAAAAGTTGAAGAACGGATAGTATTAATTGTAAAACATACTTTTTCGAATAATAGACAAATACTCATAACTGTACCATTTAGGGAAGGACTGAATTCACACAATATATTGTGAATAAAATGAATACATTCACATAAAACTAATGCTACTGGTACCGTAAGCCTTCATTATGGATTGACAAATAAATTTTTCCAAGACTCATATGATGGTCTTGAAAAAGCTGTAATAAATAAGCTTTGTACAGTTTTGATTTCATCGGCAAAAGCACTTGGAGCGAAGAGTATTCATCACCAGATATTTCCTTGTTGAGACTCTTTTGTTTAAATCGGTCAGTTCTATCACTGAAACATTTAAGTTGTTCAACAGGCAGATTTCTGGAAGACATAGCCCCGGGCATAGCATTCCTCTTAAATAACTTTCTCTGCTTGGATCTGGGGCGTAGAAAACTATTGTCTTAATGAATGTGATCTTATATTTCATCAGCAATTCTTGCTTACCTCTATAAGAATGATCATCATCGCTTAGATGCAGGTTAAAGACTCTCATAAATCTTGTTTGTTGGTTTACCATTTTTGAGTTACAAGTTGCCAAGGTTTTTATCGATTCTTCAACACTTCAGGCCCGACTTGTTAAAGAAAGTTTCTTTCACCCAAGCTCGAAATTTTTCACTGGGCTGTGGAAATCTATGGGAAGGAGATTCGAGTTTGCTTTTTCTCAGTAGAAACACTTGTAAAATCACACAAACGCCAAGGGGAATGCATAAACTTTCTCATTTTCTTCACATTTCATTTAACTTGTCAATGATAATCCCTGTACCTCGGGTTACTCTGATAACCACCAGAGGTAGTAGCGCTCATCTTCATTCGCCAATAGTTATGCATAACGCACTAATAGATGCTACAACAGATTCTGTTGTTACCTCTATTAGCAATCACTGGCTTTAAATTGTCCACTTTTTTTCATACATTTATTTGCTTTATTTAAACGATCATTATTCTTCGTGACGACTTTAGAAAAACTATACGACAAATCAACGTAACCACGAAATTCATTCATTCCTTTAAGTGTCCTCGGCTACTATGGCCATTTAGACAAGCTTTCAATTTTTAACATTTATACATTGACATTCATTCAGATTCATACCAACTAGAGACCACACACCACAAACTTAACACAACATCCATAACCTCGCCGGGATTCGAACCCAGTACCTCCGGTTTCACAAGCAGGTAATCAACCCACTGCACCAGTGTGGCAGTTAACATAATCTCGAAATGGTAGCGAAAACAAAAGAAGCATTGAATTATGTCATATTGGATTACATCATAACAGCATATAACATATATCAATATTTTGTGAATATGATGGAACAGATTGAACCGTAGCCTACGTTAGCTATTAGTTAGTTCACGTAGGCCTCGATTGAACTCTACCAACTACACTCATTATGTTACCTGTGACTACACTCAACTTCACCCAGGTGCACTGAAAATATTGGGAGTCAGTGGAGTTAGCGTAGTTTATGTAGTTCCACACGTACAACGAACAAACATTAAGAATCGAGTAGGACCTAAACATTCTGAATTTTATGCGCATGTGCTATCGTTTCGCCCAATATCTAATATTTTCGAATTTTGAATCCGATGTCAAAATCGATTCTGTCCGGCTGGTCGTCCGTCCTTCGCCACGAGAACGAAAGGACCAAGCGGTTTTCTTTCACGTATTAAACCCGCCAAACGCAGCTTTACTTCTTGGTGTAAAGATTTGGTGATCTTCCAATCATATTATCTTCACGAAATTCTGTATGAATCTTCAAGCTGTCATTTTTCAATCGAGTACTGAATTTCATGTCAATCGTATCTATATTTTGCGGAATATTGGGAAAATAAAATTTCGAATGTGTATATCTACGGAATCTCTGGGTGGTTTTACAAACATCCCGATCGGACCGAATTGAAATCTAGTACTTCATTGAAAAATTATTTCTTGAAGATTCATACAGAATCTTCAAGAAGGCTGCGTTTGGCGCGGAGACCAAAAAATGCCGACTTCACGTCAGTACGCTTTTCTAGAATTCTGTAAACGGTATTCGCTGTTGATTCACTTCCTGAATGAATCCGTTCTTCATCATCATAAAAACGAAATAATTTAAGTCACCTTGTTCGATGCCCCACCGAATATACACCTAAAATGTGCGCTCGTTCACACTATTCCTTCGCGCCGGACATTCCGACAGATTCAAGCGACATTCAAAGCGGCGAATTAGTATCTCGTAAAAATACGCGGCACCTGATGCTGGGCGCAAGTAAACAATTCCCGGAGCTACGGCGGAACCCCCTCGACCCATAAATAAAGCAAAACATTCGGCCGGACCCTACAATGGGCGCGATAAATCACAATCGTAACCTTCAAGTTAAATACGACGACCGGCCGGTAACACGGCCCCTCTGTAATACCGACATGGCTACCGTGGATTACAGATGCCTCTAATCTGAATTTATTGAAATATATATGCGGAGGATCTGACGCGACCTAGTCCACCAACAGTGGCCGGAGTCCACCAGAACCGATCTCTTGGGTGGGTTTGGAACCAGTTGACGAGCCGGGGTAATCAACACGTGATTTATGGCATTACGCAAGGGTCTAATCGCTCAATTTCGTAACACTGACGGTTGTTGAAGTGGAACCAACTGAACAAGACGGTACCGAAATGGTAAATATTGTCCTTTTTAACATTGGTTTTATGGCTGCTTACACTTGCCGATTGCCACTTTTCATGATTTTTCAATCTCCTGGCTGTAAGTTCCTTTTAGACAGTACTTTCCGCACTAAGCCTATCCATGATGGTTTTGGTTTTCTTCTTTTTCTCGTTTCCAATGGTGTTCATTTCAGAACTTGGTGGAAATGTGGTGCTACTGAATTATTTCGACATGGCCTTGACATTCTAATTGCCATATCTGCATTTCGTTGATTATTGCTTGGCCCAACATCATACTCTGCCTGATCTTCTCGTTTCTAACTCCTTCCCCTATCCACACAGCGGCAGATCTTCAACACCATCTCCATCTCTAGAGCCATTAGTATAAATTCAAGATTCTTATTGTTATCCATCTACCATTCTTCGCACCCATGAAATAACATCTCTTGAATATAGCAGTGTATAGGTGTGTTCGCGCTAGATATATTTCTTTGGCCATAGGTCAGAATTCAACCAATGTATTCACTGCTTTCCCTTCATAATCCATCTCCTTTTCTATTTGGCAACTGATGTCTAAAGCCGCGTACAGACACGAGATCTGAGCGGCTTGTGAGGCAACTTAATTGGGCTACCTCGCAAGTGTGTATTGTGTCGCGAGCGATTTCAACAACGCGAGGCTGCCTCACAAGTGCCACGCAAGTGCCTCGCAACTGCCTCGAAAGCCGCTCAGCTCTCGTGTCTGTACGCACTAGACATCAGTGGCCAAACAGAAAAAGAGATGGATTATGAAGGAAAAGCAGTGAATACATTGGTTGAATTCTGACCTATGTCCAAAGAAATATATCTAGCGCGAACACACTTATACACTGCTATATTCAAGAGTTGTTATTCTACGGATGCGAAGAATGGCAGTTGTAACCCCGCAACAGGTTCTCCTCCAGTTTTTGAATATCTCATTTGGCCATATTTGGTATAGTGCAGGGGATAGATTATATTATGTCTATATATGAGGACAAGCGGACACGTATACGATCTAATAGCGGATTTTCAAGATATGTTACTAGAAGAAGTGAAAAAGGATAAGTATAGATCCTTGCTTCAAATGTGAACCTAGAGACATCGAAGGTTCAAACATATATCACCGATTTGTCAGTCTAATGATACTTACATATGACCCCTGTTGATAACACCACCAGCTAGCATCGGAATGTTGTTGATTTGAGCGCTGACGCTAAATTCTGGTTCAGAATGATCTATCGGGACTGATCTTGTGGACGATGGGTTGAAAGGAATCCAAAATCTCCCACCAGGGATATCTGAAAAAATGACAGATTTGAGGCATGAACCCACATTATTAAACACACTGTAGAAGCATGGGGTCGAGAGATCGAATCTCTACTATACGCTACAATGGATTTAAACGTGTGAGAATCCTCGGGGTCAATTCTTGAATCTCGGCCAAGAATGGGGTTTTTCTTGAATTTGGGTTATTACTGGAAATGTAAATTTGAACATAATTATTATGGGTTTGATTAATCGTTTTCCCAAATTACCCTCAGAAAGTATTCAAAATCAGGTTTCAAAATTGGTGTTTGGGATTTACCAGGCATGCATTAAGTGACAACGTTGTTTAGTAGAATAGCTTTTTCTGCAATAGAATAATGAAATATTTATTCCTATTCTGCGGTACACAAATGTTCTTGTTAATATAACCAAACAATTTCCGTTTGCGATTTGTCAGTAATATGACAGTATGACACTCTGTGCTCTTCTTTTTCTATTCCTTGGTCGTTGTCTTCTACTCTAACCAGATCGAAGTATAGCTATCCCTGTTTTCCTAAGCAAAGTAATACATTTGACGTCCTTTTCTTTCCGAGAAAGCTGAATTCGACGTTGCCATATCGTGCGCTAATGACAAATCCCTTTAAATGCAAATACCCATTTTATTTTTCAGTTTTAGGTGATCAAACATTTTTTCAAAATATAATATTGAAATTATATGTTTGAAATGTGATGTTTTGAAGGTTTTTCAAGAAAATTACTGCGTTTGCGTCGATTTTCCAAGTTAAATATAAACAATAAGTTCCATGACCTGCGTATGGAACTGAATGTCACTCGACCATCGAATGTTATATATCCTATACTCCATAGTCCATACCACTCGTTGCTAAGTCGAACTAAACGGTGATGAGGTTATGTTTAAATTCGGATTTGAAATTTCTCGATATCTTGCATTCAGTTTATTTCTTGAATATTTGCTTGTAAACATAGTCGAAACGGAGAATAGAACTCTCACAAATTTTGCAGATGCTCGAGAAAACTTGAGAAAATTGTCATACTCTTCAATTCTTGATCGAGATTCAAGAATTGACCCCCAGTTATGTAGCCAATATATATTTTGGGGAAAATGTTCCAACCGAAACATATCTTGAAATATTGGTTTCTAAAACCTCAACGTCCACAACGATTTCACTATGTCTCAGATCGTTCGGGGAACCAAGCTTAGGTATAGAAATTCAACGTCTTAGCTAACTGCCCAGGAGCAACAAACCTGTTTTCGTTTGGAAGGCTTTATATGTGTATGCCATAGTGTATGATCTGAGGAGACTGTTGAATGAATTATCATAACAAGACGGAAGCAAACTGAGAAATTTTCGAAAGAGAACTCAGCAATTTTTCTCGAACTTCTAGGGCGAAAAAAAATGTTTGAGTTGTTCTACTAGCACGATCATCACTGAATTTCACACAAGATTCTGCATTGGCATTTTCCAACTACTTATCAAATTTTATCATAATCAGATCAGTATCTTATAAGTTATTTCAGATACAACAAACGTTACCGCGAAAAAGTTTTTCCATAATATCTACAAAAATTAGAATCGGTTTGAACTGAAATTCAGCACACTGTTGAAAAATACTGACGTCAAGATCTGTGCAGGATTTCATAGAAATCTGATCAATGTTTCCGAGAATCATTTTTGCTCGCATGTTCTAGGAGAACAGCGTGCTATCGTCTTGTCCAAATGTTTGTTATTTTATAATTTTGATTAAAAATGGTCTCAAACGACTTGGTTGGACTCACTGATGACGAATCCGGTGTCGAAAACGATTCTGTCCGGCCGGTCGTCCGTACGCACGGGCACGATTACGGGCTTACGGAGAAATCTATCAACCTGAAACTTTCAGGGAAGGTTGCATTTGAAAATGCGAAGGCTGAGTTCGTTAAGGGGCAAAATCGGTCGAATAATTTCGGAGTTATAGCCATTAGAAGTTTTGAGATTATTTGCCTCATATTTCAAGAACAACTGAAGCGATTGGATTGAAACTTGGCAGTTAGTTGTAGCTTAAGGACTTGCAACTTTTTGCGAAATTCTGTTGATATCGTGATGTCAGTAAATTTCAATTTTCGAAAAATTTTTTTTCTCGAAAACTATTCATTAAATTCAGGAAACAAGTACGAAACTTCAGTTCGATACCGTCATATTTTCTGAAGATATTGTGAAAAAATATGTAAAATTTCGTGGTTTTTTCAAGATATCGATATTTTTTCCGAAATAACTCAAAAAGTACTCTTTCAAGCATGATGAAACTTGGCACCTAGCTTCAAAATGCTGATAGAAACCTTTGTACAAAATTTCACGATAATCGTGCCATTAGAACAATTTGCGAAAATTTCGAATTTTTTTTCCAAAATTCAATATTCTGTGATCTCCTGACCATAATATCTACATGAATTTCTGCATGAAGATAATTCGAACCGTAATTTTCCGATGAAGTACTGGATTTCAATTCGATCCAATCTGTATTTTTGGAAATATCGGGAAAATAAAATGTTGAATGGGTATATCTGCGGAATCATTGGGTGGATTGGGTAGAATCTGCCCAATGATTCCGTAGATATACCCATCCAAAATTTCCTTTTTCCATTATTCCTGAAAATACAGATTGGATCGTATGATACTGTATAGTATCAATGTCCAAAATTTCAATCCGATATCTTGTCAAATGAAGATTTTTTTTGGTGTGAACCTGTTTCCTGACAACCGGTATGTTCGGAAGCATTAGTTGCACTAGCAGCCAATAGTTAACACTATAACTTCTCAAAAAACAACTTAGAGATTCAATATTGGCAGAGCCGGTTTGAACCTCAATAACGAAGGCAGATTGCATGAATGGATTAAATCCACCAAATAATTTCGTTTCATTTTTCTAATATTTCCGAGAACGAGAATATACAGGGTCTTTCACGAGGAACCTCACCCATATTTATACGGGAAACTACTAAACGTATTTTCATGAAATTCAGCACTTATAAGTATTTCACGATGCTGATGAAATCTAAAATATTTTCAAGGCATGAGCACCTCCGGTTTTTCCGGAAATGACGTCAACTTCCGTTTTTCAAATTAGAACACCATTTTTTTATTGCAGAAATAGATTCCTTAGAAAATTTCAATTTATTTTGATGTAACATTTTTCAGTTTCAGTTGGAAAATTCTCTCTGAGCGGGAAAATTCGAAAAAAAATCGAAAATAGAGCTCCGCTGAAACAAGAATAACTTCGAGGTTTTTGTATGGAAAATTTTCATTTTTGGGATTTTTCAAGATGTAAGATTGATGTATCCACTTTAAAAATCGAAATCGCGATTCATGATACAGGGGGTGAAAAAATCGCTTTCAAAGTTGGGGATGACAAAATCGTGAAAAATCAATTTTTTCAAATTAGAATCCCATTTTTTTATGGCAGATATTGAATCTACGTTGAAAAATAATGTGAGTGTATGCATCACACCCTTGCCCTAAAATGGATATTTTCTGAGTTAATCACAAAAAACTGTTTTTCGTCTTGAATTTTCAGCTATTTCTTTTCCCTTCACGCCAAAAAGATGAAATTTTCAGGAACTGTTATTTAAACCATGCTGTAGATTTTTCACCCCTTCTTGAAACCGACTTCAAGTTACTATTAGGAGAACCATGGCAAACTCTCGCAGTTATAACTAGAGAAGATGCTCAAAGTTTTGACCGTTAATTTCTAGACATTTATTTATACGTCTCAGGAATGCTTCGTGCGTTGCTCTTCTTATTTCATCGGGAGGAAGAGATCTGCAAAAGTGTTTAAAAACCAAATTGAGTTTAAAAACTATGAATCTAAAAATCTAAACAAACCTGAACGCATTTCTGACTCGTTCTATGCAGTCCTCTTTATCAGTCAGAGGAGTTGAGTAGACAATATTTTTTATCCTACCCCAAACATAATAGTCTAAAGGAGTTAAATCGGGAGAACGTGATGGCCAAAGATGTAACTTTTTTCTCTTGCATATTAGGGTAGTAAAATCTAAAACATGGTTTAAGTAACAGTTCCTGAAAATGTCATCTTTTTGGCGTGAAGGGAAAAGAAATAGCTGAAAATTCAAGATGAAAAACAGTTTTTTGTGAATAACTCAGAAAATATCCACTTTAGGGCAAGGGTGTGATGCATACACTCACATTATTTTTTAACGTAGATTCAATATCTGCCATAAAAAAATGGGGTTCTAATTTGAAAAAATTGATTTTTCACGATTTTGTCATCCCTAACTTTGAAAGCGATTTTTTCACCCCCTGTATCATGAATCGCAATTTCGATTTTTAAAGTGGATACATCAATCTTACATCTTGAAAAATCCCAAAAATTAAAATTTTCCATCCAAAAACCTCGAAGTTATTCTTGTTTCAGCGGAGCTCTATTTTCGATTTTTTTTTCGAATTTTCCCGCTCAGAGAGAATTTTCCAACCAAAACTGAAAAATGTTACATCAAAATAAATTGAAATTTTCTAAGGAATCTATTTCTGCAATAAAAAAATGGTGTTCTAATTTGAAAAACGGAAGTTGACGTCATTTCCGGAAAAACCGGAGGTGCTCATGCCTTGAAAATATTTTAGATTTCATCAGCATCGTGGAATACTTATAAGTGCTGAATTTCATGAAAATACGTTCAATAGTTTCCCGTATAAATATGGGTGAGGTTCCTCGTGAAAGACCCTGTATAGATCATCGCATCGAATTGAAATCTAGAACTCGGAAACCAGTAAAATAATGTATTGAATTTGAAATCGTCATTCTGAAGGTTCACTCAAATCTCAGAAAGGAATGACGATAGGTACGTATTCGATTATATCGTAGAAAAATCTGGAAAAGCACTGACTGAGGTCAGGAGCTTTTACGCGCTTATTCAAATTCTAACAATTAGATCAACACGAAATTTTGCACCTAACTGCCTGTTCTTCAACTGATTACGAAGTTCCAATCTGATGGCATTCGTACCTCTTGAGATATTGCGGAAATAACGTTAAAATTCCAACTAACAACGCACATTTTTTTTTCCTTATATCTCCGAAACAAAAGTGAATATCGGATTGAATTGAAATTGAATACTGACTCAAAGGTTTGTGCCAAATTCCATTGAAATCTAATCAATATTTCCACAGAAAAAATTTTTCAAAATTCTTTAACAACTGGATCCACACAAAATTTTGGTCTTAGTTGCACGTTGGTATTCCAAAACTGTCCACGAAGTTTCAATTTGATCGAGTCAATACTTCATGAGACATCGAAGAATTAACCTCAAAATTTCTAATCGGCCTTACTCCGAAACTATCCAACCGATTCCACCTATTAACGACCTTGACCGAGATATTTGGATTCCGAACCAAATCTGACAGTTTCAAGTCTTCAAGTCTCTTCCTTCGAAAGTTAGGGCGCATACGGACGGACGGACAGAATTGAATTTGACCACGGATTATTCTTCAGGGAGTTCAAACCAATCAATCAAGACCATTTTCGGCTCAAAAATCGAAAACTACAGATATCGTGACGAAATGATAACGCGCTGTCCCCTATAGAACAAAAAAATCGTGTACCACACGTGCAAAAAGTATCTTTGTTGCACTCAGCATAACTCCGCTCTCTTTCTACGAATTACTATTTCCCTAGTAGTTATTTCCATTTTCAATCTGCAAATTTCATCAGCACAGAATTATATTGTAATACACACACGAAACATTCACATTTCGTGTCTATTTACACAAGATTTCATCTAGACGGAGACGTAGACAAAGCTCCTTATTATGCTAATGCGCCCTTGCCACATTTATAACCCATTCTATTCATTTATTCAAATTTCCTCATTTAAAATACATTCGAGAGTAGAAACGATGTATCGAAAAAACCATAACTAATTTGAAATATGCCGCTACCTAAATATTCGGATGAGGGCAGTATCAGTGATATATGATTCGCATTCACCACACTGTCCATCCAGTTCTGAGCCATAGCTGCTACTTTCGGTCGATTTCATTTATAGCAACGGTTTCTTCTGACGTCCATTCATTTATATTTATTCCAACGAAATATTTCAAAACTTTGAGATCCTACTAATCAATAGCACATATAGTGCAGCAGATTTTGAGTTCAATTGCGAAGCCCAATATTTTAAAGAGTAATATCCACCCATTGATTTCATTCAAAACTTTATTATCCGGATAATTCAAACTGAAGGGTTCCAATTGAACTGAAACCTAAAATGTAGTTAATCAAAAAATTACGGCTTCAGGGTTCATGCAAAATTTTGTGAGTGTAATATCTACCGAATTATAGAGTGGAGTTCACCCGCTCAACTTCGAATACATTTGCCTCTTATTCATTTCAAATAAATCTGAAATTTCTGAAGAATTTTATGTGACAAACATTTTCACCTTCGAATTCATAGATTTAGGCGGATAAATGATTTGTATTATACAGTGCGCGTCAAAATTATGGAACAAATTCATTTTCTCAATAGAAAAATATATGGCAGCAAAATCCTGAAACAGGTCAATTTTTGTTTCACTTTCACAAAATTTTTATGCATTTTTGAAGGATTTTTGTTGCACCCTGTGCCATCCCCATCAACTCTCTAAATTTTTTGAATAGGGAAAGTAGGTCATCTGTTACTTTTTTGGCAAGGTCCTTGTATCTTCTTTACAGGCGTGCAGAAATTCTGAAAAAAAAATTTTTTTTGTTTGAAGAATTAGTTAGTTCAAAGAAGTTTTCAGTATGTGCACTTTGCCATAGCTCATTTACTTTGAGAGGCTGGTACCTGATGAAATTTGTCACCGAATGAGGGTCGACCATTACAGTTTTGTTCATGCACAACGTTCGAACCCTACGAACCCTTTAATGGAGAAAAAATGGAGTGACATTGAAAATGTATTTCGGCATTGAAGAACCACCCGGAGAATCATTGTGCATTACAAGATAAGTTAAATTAAATGTTCAAAATGACCACCATCGTTCTGGATGCAATAATCAAAGCGCTTGACACATTCATAACATTGATGACATTGAGTTGTCAGAAATCTTTCTTTGAATTGAAAAATTTTATCGAAAAGTTTGAACTTCTGTAGAAACGTACTAATAACATACCTACTTAAGATCATAACTGAAGCGCAGTATTTCATACATTTTAATTTTTCACGTGAGGGGGCTGAAAGGGGTTGAAAGTTGTGCATGAACAAAACTGTAATGGTGGACTTTCATTCGGTGACAAATTTCATCAGGTACCATCGTCTCAAAGTAAATGAGCCATGACAAAGTGCACATACTGAAAACCTCTTTGAAGTAACTAATTTAAAAAAAAAAAAAATTTCTGCAAGCCTGTAAAGAAGATACAAAACCTTGCCAAAAAAGTACCACATGACCCACTTTCCCAATTCAAAAACTTTGGAGGATTGATGGGGATGGCACAGGGTACAACAAAAGTCCTTCAAAAATGCATATAAGTTTGGTAAAAGTGAAACAAAAAATGACCTGTTTCAGGATTTTGTTTGTTTTGTCATCGAATGAAAGCCGACCATTACAGTTTTGTTCATGCACAACTTCCAACCGCCTCACGTGAAAACATTTTTTTTTCTCCATTAAAGGGTTCGTAGGGGTTGAAAGTTGTGCATGAACAAAACTGTAATGGTCGACTTTCATTCGGTGCCAAATTTCATCAGGTACCATCGTCTTATAGTAAATGAGCCATGACAAAGTCCACATACTGAAAACCTCTTTGAACTAACTAATTTTTGAAAAAAAAAATTTTTTCTTGAAAATTTCTGCACGCCTGTAAAGAAGATACAAACACCTTGCCAAAAATGTACCACATGACCCACTTCCCCTTTTCAAAAAATTTAGAGGGTTGATGGGGATGGCAGAGGGTACAACAAAAATCCTTCGAAAATGCATACAAATTTGGTGAGAGTGGAAAAAAAATTGACCTGTTTCAGGATTTTGTTACTAAATATTTTACTTCTGAGAAAATGAATTTTGACGCGCACTGTATTTCACAACATTTCCATTCACTTCGAGTTTGTTGAGTTGAAAACTCCGTTCCTCGTCAGTTCCTCGTCCAGTTCAAGATTTTGCATTTTCACAAAATTTTCAGTTTGTGAGATTTTCAACTCAACTCAACAATTTCAACAAGGTACAGTCTCTGGTTTCGGTTTGAGTTATTTAAAATTCAAAACTGAATTTTCCTCTCATGTGGAACAGCTTTGAAGCTCAAATCTTATACAGGGTGATTCCAAATTTGACGTGAATCTTGGAGTAAGTGTTAGTATGACTCATGTGATGTCGTTCAAGCCACATTTGTTAGTAACCGAAAATCAACAGTTTCCGAGATGTCTCACTTTGGTTCATTTTTCGTCAATTTTTTTCTACGTTGATCAACTTTGATTATGATTTTGGATTACATTCATGGGAAAAGGATTTAATATGTATGAAGAAAGCAGAACTATGCTTTCAAAGAGAATGGGGGGTTTTCCTGAATTTGGGTTATTACTGCAAATGCAAATTTGAACATAATTATTATGGGTTTGATTCACCATTTTCCCTAATCACCTTCAGGAAGTATTCAGAATCAGATTTCAAAATTGAGATTTGGGATTTGCCAGGCATGCACGAAGTGACAACGGTGTTTAGTAGAATAGCTTTTTCTGCAATAGAATAATGAAATATTTATTCCTATTCTGTGGTACACACGTGTTCTTTGTCAATATAACTAAACAATTTCCGTTTACGATTTGCCAGTAATATGACAGTATGACAGTCGGTGCTCTTCTTTTTCTATTCCTTGGTCGTTGTCTTCTACTCTAACCAGATCGAACTATAGCTATCTCTGTTTTCCTAAGCAAAGTGACACATTTGACGTCCTTTTCTTTCCGAGAAAGCTGAATTCGACGTTGCCATATTGTGCACTCAAGACAAATCCCTTTGAATGCAAATCCCCATTTTCATTTTTCAGTTTTAGGTGATCAAACATTTTAAAAAAAATATAATATTGGAATTATATGTTTGAAATATGATGTTCTGAAGGTTTTTCATGAAAATTACTGCATTTTCGTTTGGAGGGAAAACCCCCATTCGTATGATTTGAACAGTGATATATGAAGAAAAACAAAATCAATTTCTAATATCAACTTGCCTGCAATTTTCACATTTTCATTCCACAATGTATGTATACTCCATTCACTTTTATAAAGTAGCCCAGTTGGCCATGATTTAGGTCTATCATGTTTTTGTAACTAAAACCAAGGCAGGTTGGCGCTCCTGAAATATCGACAATGTCAAAATAATTCGACACGACGTTGCCAATTTCTACTCTCTTTCAATAACAAATAACAATTCAGCTCCAGCCATAATAAACTAATAAATTAACATTTCGCTTTGATTCGAAATTGAAAGTACATAAAGTGATCTGAAGAAGCAAGGACAGAGTTTCAGGAAGTGCTATATAGAATTGCGCTCATTCCGATAGTAACTGATATTTTGGAAACGATCATTCATCAGAAGCTATCTTACATCGAGATGTATGTGAGTAAAAATCAAAATATTATATTTTCTAAGAAATAATATTTCTTTTTTAGCTACACGTCACCACGGTCAGAAAGATTTATAATGAAAAGGAAGCCAAATTGTTTCTGGTATAAGTTTTCTTCTATTGGTGCACCTAAAAAGAAACTCACTGAAGATTTTATTTTGGAAAACTGATCTGCAACGTACCGTTTGGAATTATAATTTGAAAAATTACCATTTTTCGATTGATACACTGCCGAGCACCCTACTCTTTTTTGTGAAGGAACATTTTGAATATAATCAAGGAAGCACAAACACAAAATCAATCGGTTGCTAATAACACACTAAACACAAAATTTTATGTGAACAGAAACATGTTATTGCAAAGATTCTTCATTATTCAGGGCATGTAGGATTCCCGGTATACAGTGAGGATCTGAAAAATCATTGTTTGGCGAGCCAGATCTGGTCGAAAGACCTTCCAAGTAAGGTCACAAATGTAGGTAAAACTATTTTCAATTTTCTGCTAATTTTAATCTTCTGTTCTGTTGCAGACATGTTTTCAAGATATTCCGTCAGTTTTAATCCCATAAGAAAGAAGAAATTCTGTCTTGGAAATCAAGGCCTTATGAATATGTCAGCCTATTTCTCTACACTTATGCTAGGGGACAATATATTTTTTTTAGGTTTATATATTTATGCTCTTGTATCATAGTTAACAACGTATGGTGCCCTATTCATTCCCTCTTGCTTATACTGTGATGCTATATTGTTGAATGTATCAAAGAACCTGCTCTTTTTCAATAAAAAATATAAATATCTAATGATATTAGAAAGTTAATCTCCTACTTGCATATTATTGATATTTTATGTATCGAAAACGAGTTTTTACTATTGTCTTGATGGTTTCTCAAGTTTTTGACTTCAACCATTATTTGTCAGTTAATATAATAATTAAATTAGTAATTCAAGACTTCATAGGTACTTTGAATTTAATGAAAGTATATCGTAATATATCAATCTCAACAGATATAATGAGAAGGAATCACAGAAAAATCTATTTATTATTCAAATATTGTATTGAGACTTAAGTAAGTAGATAGTCATGTTTGAATTGAACAAATTCCTTAATGAATAATTGCAAACATTATATATTTCGTGGAATTGTTTCGATAGGAAGTAGTACACTGAAAATGAACTTGGTGTATCCTATCTTGGCAGAACATTCAAATTTTACGTATGAAAATAACATGAATTATACAATATCTCATTCAGTTCTATTTTTTCTAATATTTTAGGAATTGCTTTCTTCTGGAAATTGAATATTTGAGTTTACTTCAAAGTATGTACATAAAACATAATTCCATATCTTGCTTTTGACTTGAATACTGAATGATAGGTAGTTTACATGGAGAATTCATCCAGATATCTTGTCATTACAACCAATGATAATAGACTGAAGCTAAGCTGTATGTATCCCAGTTTAGAAATATGTTGATCCAATCCAGTGTATGTATCATTCACCTAGATTCCCAAGAACTGTTAGTTAGTCCTTTTGAGGTTAATTGTGACACAGGTTTCGTAAAACTACTACATTTTCTTACTGGAATATTTCAAGTTGTGCAATAAGGTATTTAAATGACTTCTGTAGGCTTATTTCTTGAGAATTTAGAAAAGTAGGGAATTCCATAGGTCCGTCCATTCGTTTAGAAGTTTTACTGCCGTGTTATTCGAGTACTTTCATTTCTTTTCGAATGAACTATCGCAAAGTAACGGACTGCTCTATCCATCATTTTTCAATAAAATTCCAAAACACTCGATTCTTGATTTCCGTACAAGAAAAAAGCATAACTGAATCTTCCAGCCATGTTTATATACGTGAAGTATTAACAGAGAAAAATGTTTCTTCAACATTCGCCAGGTCAATGGAATGATTGAATTCACATAATATTTTCTCAAATTCATTACTTTCACAATGTAGATTCACATTTTGAAAAATAAGTAATTACTGCGACCTCTTCGTAGAGAGGACAACGTTATGTAGTTATCTGACAGGAAAATAACTATAACCTAACATTTTCAAAATATACACGGTGAAATCTGTCAGGATGTCATGGCCAACTGGGCTACATTATAAAAGTGAATGGAGTATATGAACCAATTCTTTTTGAAACTTGCCAACTCCTTTTTCATTTCCTAACAACTTTTCATTAGAATGCATTCTAGTTTCGGTTCAGCAGGATTTTTTACGCAACCATTTGATTTTTGTTTTCTTTTTAATTTATTTTATGTCAATTTCCTCTATATTGACCCACTTTGATTATGATTTCTAGGTATTTTCATCAGAAAAAATATGATATGCATGAAAAAAGCAGAACAAGACTGTATTGGATTTCAAAAATGAGTAAGTATAATTCGAGAGGGTATATATGAAGCAGAGAAAAAATAACGTATTAAATTTTTTATTGTAACCCAACTTAAATTTCATAAGAAAATGTATTCATAAATTATGCTCGAAATGAACTCCACCAATCCTGATACAAGCACGTGCCCTCTTTCTGATCTTATCAGTAGTTACTTTTCCCTTGAAATTTATCCTCAATCTTCTTGCTGCTTCGTCTATTCTCCCCACAAGTTGTTCACGTAAATTAATTTCCATTTCATAAACTATTTCTTTTGAAATGAAAATATAATGGTGTAAGATCCGGATTTCTCGCTGGCTACGAAATGGGTCCTCGCCTACCTATCTATCGATTAGCAAACAATTCATTCGAAAATTATGTGCTAAGATGCCTATACATTGCTATTCCGAAATAATTCATATACCTGAGTGACCTACGGAAAATTTTAGCCCATCAAAAGGTATTTCATAAAGAAGTGGGAAAAACAGTAGGAAGGTCTGGACCTTATCACATGATTTTTTTCTAGAAACTTTACCATTTTAATGCATATTTTTTTGACATAATCAGAAAGGAGAGATTTCAACGAAAAAAAAACTAACCAAATTTTCGAAGAAGTAGGTATTTTGACGCTAGACTTTTCGATTGAAAATTGGGGTACTTTTTCGATATTTAGTCGAAAAGGCGAAAAAATATATATTTGGAATCGAAAGAATCACAATGTATTCGAAACATAAAAAGGTGAGTTCTCACCAAATCTCGTGAAAATTCTTTTTTGTGGGAGATGAAATGAAACCCAGAAACTTGGTTATTTGAATTTTTCACATGAATTTTGAGGTTATCTGAAAAAAGTGGGAATACAAAAGGTACATAGGACTTGTAGTTTTAATGGAAATCGTGTTTTAACCTTCAACACTCACTCCCTTTAACTTCCCAACCTCAGATCACCCCTTAATCATTTTTCCTTTAATTTTTGTTATATTCTCTTCCTTATCTAATGGGTTTCATTCTACTTTTATTTTTTTTGGTTTAAAAAATCATCTAGAGATTACTGTGGCTAAAGATCACTCTAGAGATGATTTTCCAAATTAAGTCATAATGGTTCTAATTTGAATGATTTCTATTCGTCGCAAAGAAGCACCCTCTATCAATTCAGAGCGAATTATTCAGTTGAATAATTCAACAAGAATTCGAATTTTTGGGACAAATCACCATCGTTCTTTTTTATTCGTTAAATATTCATGTCCCCAGTATGAGCATCTTTAAGTCATCGTTATGACTAATAAACATAATTTAGAGAACACGTTAGTTCACCGTGGTGCGTACCTGATTATACATCACCCGACTTCCAACACCTTTGGCCGCTGTCGCATTCCGGCATTCTTGGACTTCTTCTTCGTCAGTTTTGACCTCTCGGTTTTCTCCGATTAATTTGATAACTATATAAGCAAAACACATGTTTTTGTAATAAATCAAGTTGAGCTATGAGTTGGATGGGACTAATAATTTCTTCGCAAATTATTATTGCTTCTTGGATAGTATTGGGAAGATGCCAGCGCCCTAACGGTTAAATTTGGAACTTGTCCAAGCTAGTAGTTTTATGTAAACAAACCGTAGAAATGTGGTGGAGAACGGATATTTATTGAGCAGGGCTACAATATTTAAAGAAATTATTGTGAATTTGTGTCAGATTTCTTGACTAGGAATTTTTCGTTTAGATCACGATATAAAATCGTGCTTTAGAGATCATTTCTGGAGGATAATTTCGATGTTATTTTAGTGTCTGTTGCTTGGTGGGTGGAAATGAACCAATATCTGAGTTTACTTGAATTTCTGGAAAAATAGACGCCTCAATAAGTGATTCAAGGACTCTCGTCAATGTGAAGAAATGTTGAATGCGGGGCATATTAATTATGTGGTAAATCTAGGATCAGTCCGAATGACTTATGTTCTCTTTGTTCACAAACGAGTTAATCAATAAAAAACCTAGAAAAGCATTGCCGTGAAGGCAGCAGCTTTTTCGCGCATGTTCAATGGAGATGATCGCTTTGGCAACAAATTTGAATATGGGCGCAAAAGCTGCAGCCTACACGGCAGTGCTTTTCTAGGTTTTTTTTCGATGAAGTAGTGCATTTCAATTGGATCTGATTTGTATTTTCGAAAATATTGCGAAAATGACATTTTGAATAGGTATATCTACGGAATCATTGGGCGGATTTTACCCATTCACGAATTCGGCCTTCGTAATTAAGCCCCAAATCTTCTCTACAAATATCGAGTTTCTAAGTCGTTTCTTCCTGAAGTTATTGTGTTTACGGTCGGTCCAACGGCTGACCGAAAACACAATAACTTCCGAAAGAAACAATTGAGAAATTCGATATTAAAAGAAAAGATTTGGACCTCAATTACGAAGGCCGAATCCGTGAATGGGTAAAATCCACCCAATGATTCCGAAGATACACCCATTCAAAATTTTATTTTTCCAATATTTCCGAAATTACAGACCAGATCGAATTGAAATCCAATACTTGATCGAAAAATGACAGTTTAAAGGTTCATACAGAATTTAACGAGGATAATATGATGAGAAGATCGCAGGATATTAAATATTTAGAAAAAAAAAATTTGAAATTTTTTTTTCGAGTTCTAATGACACGATCATAACGAAATTTTCCTCAATGTTGCCCATCAACATCTTCGAACTAGCTGCGAAGCTTCATCACGATTGAATCAGTATTTCTTGAGTTATACCGAAAAAAACAACGATATCGAGAAGAAAAGCACGTAACTCTACATATTTTTTCCCAATGTCTCCAAAACTGATTGCCGTATCGAATTGAAATTTGGTACACTGCTGTGAAATATGAATTTCAAGGTACGAATGGAATTGTTCCCGACTATAAATAATAGTTTCAGAAAGAAGAAAAATTTTTCGAAAAAAATTTTGTAAAAATTTGTTTTTAAATTGAGTGCCCGTACGAATTCAACTTAATTCTGCTTAAATGTGCGCGTTGTTATGCTCCAACTTACTGCCAAGTTTCAATCCAATCGCTTCATTAGTTTTTAAAATATGGGGGATATAACCTCAAAATTTCAGATGGCTATAACTCCGAAACTATTTGGCCGATTTGGCCCATTAACGAACCTAACCGCGGCATTCCGATGCGCGAACTACCCTGCAAGTTTCGAGTCGCTAACTGACTCCGCTCGACAGTTATCGTGTCAGAATCGATTTCGTCACCGGATTCGTCCAACCTGGTCGTTTGAGACCATTTTCGGCTCAATCATCGAAAATTACAGACATTTGGACAGAACGATAGTCCGCTGATTCCCTAGAACATGCGCGCAAAAAGGCCGCTTTTCTGCTTTAGTTCGTTCTGAATCATATTCCAAAAGCAAAGAGAACAGATAGACATATAAATAATATTATTTTCATACTACAGCAAATCAAGATACAAGCAAAATGAAAAATGTTACAGCCAAAACTATCCTTTATACAGATCAAAAATATTAAGGTATTTATATAAATATCCTTAGCTATTATCAACTATAACGGTGCATTTTGTTTTTGTCAGTTTTTTAATCAGATCACTCTCTTTGAATATGATTTTCTGTGTATGCGAAATAAGTATCTGCAGAAGTGCTCGGTAGTTTCTATGAAGGAAACTTCATAGAATTTCTATAATTTTCATTTACACCTGAAAACATATGAACATGAAGTTGTTTTGAAATTAATACATTGTAATTTGTCTTTATGAAAATAATAATCTTCAGAGAAATGCAATGAACATACTTTCATGTATTATTATCTGTCTGAAATAAATTTCAATCGCCAAGATGAAGATGTGCCTTTATTCCCGAAAAATAAATGAGACTGCAACATCTTTAGTTTATTTGCTGATAAAAGTGGTAATTAACAAATTTAATGCCACACATCATAATTAGATTTGAACATCCGGTAACAATATAATTTTTCTCAAAAATAGAAAAATAAAGAAGTTTTCCTGGTTGAAGCGATGGCGGTCTAGAAGACCCCATGTCGGTACTGGTACTAAAATACTTGGTACTTGAAGGTTATTATAAATACAGTGCGCGTCAAAATTATGGAACAAATTCATTTTCTCAGAAGAAAAATATTTGGCAACAAAATGCTGAAGCAGGTCAATTTTTGTTTCACTTTTACCAAGTTTATATTATGCATTTTTGCATAGCCGGATCTAGGGCGTGGCGAGGGAGGCATTTGCCACGGGCGCCAACCAACTAGGGGCGCAAAATTGTGATTTTTTTTTTCTTGAAATGATGTTTTTTCACTTTAATTGCGAAGCCCAATATTTTAAAGAGTAATATCCACCCATTGATTTAATTCAAAACATTATTATCTGGATAATTCGAACTGAAGAGTTCAATGGGGGTTTTTCCTTTAAACGGAAATGCAGTTATTTTCATGAAAAACCGTCAGAACATCAGATTTCAAACATATAATTCCAATTTTATATTTTTAAAAAAATGTTTGATCACCTTAAACTGAAAAATAAAAATGGGGATTTGCATTTAAAGGGATTTGTCATGAGTGCACGATATGGCAACGTCTAATTCAGCTTTCTCGGAAACAAAAGGACGTCAAATGTGTTACTTTGCTTAGGAAAACAGAGATAGCTCTACTTCGATCTGGTTAGAGTAGAAGACAACGACCAAGGAATAGAAAAAGAAGAGCACAGACTGTCATACTGTCATATTACTGACAAATCGCCAACGGAAATTGTTTGGTTATATTGACAAAGAACACGTATGTACCACAGAATGGGAATAAATATTTATTTATTCTATAGCAGAAAAAGCAATTCTACGAAACAACGTTGTCACTTCGTGCATGCATGACAAATCCCAAACCCCAATTTTGAAACCTGATTTTGAATACTTTCTGAAGGTTATTTGGGAAAATGATGAATCAAACCCATAATAATAATGTTCAAATTTGTATTTGCAGTAATAACCCAAACTCAGGAAAAACCCCCATTCAGATATGAATATAAACGAGCGCGCAAAACATTCCGATTCGACGTCCATGCATTTTCGGAATCTTATATAATTTTAGGTTGATATAACCAACTGAAATGCCGCCCAAGAAACTATCAGGATCGCAATCTCGGAAGATCAGGGATAAAAAATTATTAGACCTAAAGAAAATACTAGTAATATCTCAAAAGATACTTTAAGAACGATGCGGGTATTGTGTCGACAAAAAGTGGTTCCACTAGCGAAGCCCATCATGTAGCGGAATTTCCTTCTACTTCTTCAAGTACCGAGCCTATCGTAAGAAAGTATTCCATTTCAGATAATTCGGACAAGGAAAATTCTTTTGACGAGGAATCAGGACTTACTGAGGTTAAACCTGTACCAGTTGATTTTAATGACCCTACATCATGGCGAATTACAAAAAGTAATATTAAAATGTTCGTTATGACCTTTTTTTTGCATGTGTGTTCTCTAATGTATTTCAGTTTTTCATTTACACTTTCAATTATTGTTTTTTTGAAGCTTTGAATGCTTATATCTCATTTTGAGAATAAATTATTCTATTCGCTTCCTGTTTGTTTTCTTCATACCTTCATTATCGTATATTAATATGTTTGTGAGTTCTGACTACCTTATGAGATACATGGGAGATTATAGTAATTTCTATACACATATTGTTTGATATTCCTAAGAATCTAATGCTCGTTCTTAAAAGAATATAATAATAGTAAAATATCCTAGCAATAGAATGAATACTATCATTCATGAAAATTATGTAGTCATTGAAAAAAAAATTTGAAAAGGGCGCATTTCGATAACTTGCCACGGGCGCTGAAATCCTAGATCCGACTCTGCATTTTTGAAGGATTTTTGTTGCACCCTGTGCCATCTCCATCAACCCTCTAAATTTTTTGAATAGGGAAAGTAGGTCATGAGGTACTTTTTTGGCATGGTCTTTGTATCTTGTTCCTTTGTTCCATAATTTTTGACGCGCACTGTATATTGGATCTCACATCGTTAAATATATTGCGTATGACAGAAAACGAATATATCAGAACGAAAAATAGATATACCGCCACACAAAACAAGAATATTGCCGTAACTAATATTTACTCCAAAATGAATATATTTGCAAACATTCTCTAGAATAGCACCGCATAGCTCTCGATTCCTTATTATTATGGGTACCTAAATCAGATCTGGCCAGATACAAACACACTGCCAACTGGCATATTTTGAAGAGCTTTCGTGTGTTCGTCCAAGTGTGATCTATTAATGTTTTATATTGGTTTCGAAGTTGCTCGCAATAATACGTAGGCGTTCACTTATACTTTCTTCTAACTCGGAAAAGACCCCAATCAGTTGTTCCTTGCTCTACAATTCGTTCGGCTTATTTGAGCACTCAAGTACATCCTTCATTAGGTTTGCTCACTTGACTCAATAGAACGTGGCGATATTTGATTTTAAAGAGGCCATTTGGTGAATGTTTTGTTCCTTGAATATAGTCTTATATTTTTGGTACGTTGATTCTGAGCAATCTATTTCAACTTGTTCCAGGAAACAAGAGAGTTAGTATTTTGCACTAATATCTGTGATTTTCGATTTTCTATGGAAACTGGTCTCAAACGACTATGTTGAAATCACTGATAAATAATCTGAGGTCAAATTCAATTCTGTACAACCAGCGATAACTTGAAAAGGAAATAAACTGGCGACCTTGAACATTTCGGGTATTATTCGTTTTGAAATGCGAAGATTGGATTTGTTTATGGGCAAAATCAGCATCAGGACCATGAGAGTTTCGAAGATATAACTATTTACTAGATCAGAGGTGGATCCATAAATATAAGGAAATTTTTCGAATTTTATCCGATTTTATGATATTCAACGTTGAATATCCGCTAAACGGTGCGTTTAAGGAGGAATTTTAAAGAATAATCAAATACTTTGAAATGATTGATTCTTATGTTGACATTAGATAAACTTTATCTGCATTCTTCATGCTAATTTCTTCGTATAGTTTTAGGAATCGGCGAGTCAATAACTCGGAAAATGTTTGAAGTAGGATGAAAGTGATAACTGAAGAATATGTGCCATAGTTATAGAAAACTTCTCACCAAAATTCATCCTATTCGATGTAACCATATCAAAACAACAAATGAAAAACTGATTCTTTTTGGAAATTTAAACAGCCTGTATCTTTTTGCTGGAGCTGAATATGGAAAAATGATGAATGAAGAAAGTATTTCATTTGATGAGAGGAATCTATCGACAAAATTAATGTACCACTTAAAGACTCACTCTGTATTTATCAATCTAACCTAATTTCATAGTCAAAACTGTGAAATCTTGCTTGAATCGACAGACGATCATTTTTCAACAATGCACCAGATTTTAAATTTGGTCCGATCCGTATCTTTGAGAATACAGGGAAAATACAATTTCGAATGGATATATCTGCGGAGTCATAGGTTGGATTGTACCCATTCACGAACTCAGCATTCATAATTGAGCTCCAAATCTGCTCTACAAAGATTTACATTGATTCTTTCTGAAGACATTATGTTCACGATAGGCGTTACGAAATAATCTAGAAAAGCACTTACGTGAAGTCAACAGCTTTTTCGCACTCGTTCACTTTGCGAAACGGTGACTTGGAAATTTCAGTGAAATTTCAATGAAATATAAAAATTTTTAAACAAAAATTTCAAGAAAAATAAATTTTTTTTCGAATTTTTCTATGGATAATTCTTTCTTATTGACACTGTTCATTCACCAACCAAGCTTCATTTCGATCAGATAAATATTTTTCGAATTATTGAAAAATCAAAATTTCAAATGGCTGTAGCACAAAAAACATTCGGCAGATTTGGCCCAATAACGAACTCAACCGAGATATTCAGGATCCTAACCTAACCTAAAAATTTCAAGACTCTAGGTCCTTTCTTTCGAAAGTTGCAGCGCACACGGCCGGACAGCCGGACGGGCAGAATAAATTTTGACAACGGATTCTTCATCAATGAGTCCAACCTAGTCGTCTGAGACGAATTTCGGCTCAAAATTCGAAAATTACAGACACCGTGACGAAATGATAACGCACTGTTCCCCAGAACAAGCGCGTAAAAAATCTAAGAATATTTTCCAGAATCACTAGGTACGAAGACGAAATTAACAGAAAGGATTGAAATCAACTGAATTGAAAAGTGGATCATGGTCGTGTAGGCAATACAGTCTGTGCTTAGGTTAGAACAAAATTCGATACTCTTGCACACAGTTTCCATTATAATCTTACTGAATTATATAGGGCCGTATTTATAGTTGCTCCTTGAGGCTTCCTTACTGAAGGCCGCCTTGAATTTGCTTCCCGATCAGTTCAAATTCGAGGCGGCCTTCAGTAAGGAAACCTCAAGGAGCAACTATTAATACGGCCCTTACTGAATTCTATTCAAATGGATGCCATAACTTAATTATGTAAGAAAAGCTTAGATTGATTACTCATTATTTGTACTAACAATTAAAATGGAAAAGTGAAGAATGATCATAGTTATAGTTATAGTTTGGTATGGGGTTATATTCCACTGCGATCTTAAGATCTATTGTGCCCCTCGGTCAGAGCTGTTTTCGCACTGCGCTACCTACAGCTCGCCCTCCAGCTCTAGAGCTCTAATGAACTCCAATATCTGTGAGGGCTTCAAGGAGTGTAAGTTCACATTCCTTCTATAACTCTCCTGTCCAAGTCATTCCTTGGGCAGGCTTGCAATGGCGAGGAATTCTATGATCAGGTGAACAGGAGTTTCCTCCTCTTCTCCACAGTATCTGCACTCATTAGTTTCTGATGAGCTCTTTCTCTTCATATGCTTCTTTGGGCGACAGTGTCCTGTGAGGAATCCAGTGAGGAGAGGCATAGCTTGTTCTTGATGATACACAAGTGACTTTTGGACCTTTTCAAATTCAAAGTTCCGAAGGAACTTTTTGGAAGTATCCATTCCTGGAGAATTCCTCCTAGAGTGCTTCTCTTTCTTTTTCAAAAACTCTTTCTTTTAGGTACCTTTGTCTTTAAAACAGAAAGATTCTGGGCCAGTAGGTAGCGTTTGTGCTCCCTTCCTGGCTTGAGTGTTAGCCTCTTCATTTCCTTTGATTCCTCAGTGCCCTGGAACTCAGACTAAGGAGACCTTGTTGTTCTTGCCTACTACATCAAGTTTCCTTCGGCACTCCCATATCAGCTTTGAGTCGATGACATAGGAGTTCAGTGCTTTGATAAAACCTAACTTTCAGAATGGTTCGCTATGTCACACCCTAGATAGTTTCTTTCTGGGCTTATATCTATGCGTCTTTTGATTGCAAGTATTTCTGCCCGAAAAACACTCGAGTAGGAGCTTAGCGATAATGTTCACTTGGTTCTAGGCCCGAAAACCCAATCGCCGGCCCCCATCGTGATTGTACAACCATCTGTATACTATTTAGTGGTATTTACTTTGAAATTTTGGGTGGGTAGTGTATTCCTTTTCTCATTCTTCCTTTTATACATAGCTTTGAGTTGAAGTTCTTCTAGATGCTTACTTTTTTAATCATACCATCACTAGTTAGGTTCGCTGATGAGATGTACCTGTTCAAGGAGGACCAGGCTCTCTGACTTTTAATTCTCTCATAATCTGCACCTTCCGTAGAGATCTATGATGACCTCAAGTGCTCTAGTTGAACACGTCCTCATAGCCCCAGTGATGTAAACACAGGCAAGCCTTTGTACCTTGTCCAGTATTTTCCTCGTTCTTACCTGCCCTGGTTTAGCAAACCAGACTATTGCCCCGTATGTCATTATCGGTTTCACAATCATGAGGTATATCCATCACAATATTTTAGGGTTACAGCCCCAAGTTTTACCGAATATTCTTCTGCCCACCATTAAAGCTCTTATCACTTCACTAGCAGTAATTTCAACATGCTCAGTCCACAGAAGCTTACTTCTTAAGGTGATTCCCAGATATTTAACTTCAGACTTCCATTCTACAATATCTCCATTTACCGAAATGGATTTTTCAGCTACAGGTTTTTTTTCCGAGTAAAGGGAATTACTGTGGTCTCTGCTGAATGACCGTACTACACGTTATGCTTCGAATGGATATGCTGAATCACTGGGTGGATTCTATACTCATTCACGAATTCAGCCTTCATAATTGGGCTCCAAATCTGCTAAACATAGATTTACATTCATGGTTTCGGAAAATATTATGTTCACGATCAGCCGTATGGGCAAAATTTGAGAAAATGTTCGAGAATCCCAAAAAATAAGAAGTTAACGAGAAGTCTTGAAATCGACCGAATAGGTCTCTTGCATGAATTTTTTTTATCATTGGAATCAAATATTCTATCCATAAGAACACTGAAAAACTTTATCCGCCATCAAAAATTTAAATGGTTAACGAGAAAATGCCCTTTTAAATTTGGCTCCGCATATCGGTTGTTTAAACGGACGAAGCTTCGCGGTTTCCGTGACGTATGGGGATATATCGACTCTCTCCTTTTTCTCGTACACTTTTCTGTCTAGCAAGCCAATAGACAGCGTCGAGCTGTATCGATCGGGGCATCGTGGAATAACGAGTGACGTAGGAGGCGAACTGCCGCGTTTCACCCACTTTGGTTTTGCGTCCCGATTTGACGATTTTTAATACCGCATTATTCGAAATTCGCGAATTGTTGGAGTGTGAGATATCATACATTATGATTTTGTATCGATATAGAATGAGAAAAACATGCAAATATGATAATTCGTGTTACATGCAAGAGACCTATTAGAAATTTTATTCTGCGGTCGTGTAGAAAATATATACAGTCTGTGCCTCAGCTAGAACGAAAATTCGATACTCGTGTACCTAGTCGTATAGAGTTTTCATTCAGATCTTGATACAGAATTATAAACTGAATTTGATACAAATTGAGGCCATTACCTAAGCATGTAAGAAAAGCTAACATTGATAAATCATAATTGATACCAACAATCAGAATAGAAGTAAATAATGATCATAATACACGTTATGCTAAATGGACTATAAACATTTATCTAACCTTCTTCCATTGTCAAAACCATAAAATATCGCTTCAATTAATTCCATGTTCCATCTGTACGTTTCTTCGATCTCGAGAGGTCCCAAAAGTGGTAAGTTATGTGCTGATAAATTCGATCTAAAGAAACTGACGGAGCGTGCGAGTGCACTCAAGTTATCGTGGCCACTTTTGAGACTCCCCGTAGATACTATCTGGTAACATTTGAACACCTTGGCTGCAGGCAGGAGACTGTTCCTTTGAGATGCCGATACTCAGAGAAATTGATGATGAATTTACGTGATTAAGACTAGTTTAATTGTTGTTGTTGAAAGTTGACATCATTCGTCTGCTTCTGGAGATTCAAAATATGCACCTGGAGATTATGATTCTATGAATAAACGAGAGAAGAAACTGAATTCATTATTCTATGACGGTATCACCGATTTGAAAAAAATTTTTATTAAAGCACCGACGCAGCGTATTTCAATTAATTGCCAAAGTGTTGAGTTATTCTATATCATTAAGTTTTAGGGTTGGTGTTTCTGATATGAAAATTGGAGTTTCGATTTAAGGTAGTGATATATATTTTTACGAAGTAGATAAGGTATACTCCATTCACTTTTATAAACCTTCCCGGTTGGCCATGACATTCTGACACATTTCATCGTGTATATTTTCAAAATGTTAGGTTATAGTCATGAACCTGTCAGATAACTACACAACGTTGTCCTCTCTACATAGAGGACGTATTTTTCAAAATGTGAATTTACTTTTCGAAAATAATGAATTTGAGAAAATATTATGTGATTTTATTAATTCCAAAGACCTGGCGAATGTTGAAAAAACTTTTTTCTCTGTTTACACTGGGAATATTACAAGTATATAAACATGGTTTGAAGATTCAGTTATGCTGTTTTCTTGTGCGGAAATCAAGAATCGAGTGTTGAAATTTAACTGAAAAATAATGGATAGAGTGGTCCGTTACTTTTTGATAGTTCATTAGAACAAAAAATAAAAGTACTAGAATAACCCTGCAGTAAAACTTCTAAACGACCAGACAAACCTATGGAATTCCCTACCTTTCGAAATTCACAAGAAATAAGTCTACTTAAGACATTCAAATACCTTGTTGCACAACTTGAAATACTCCAGTTTGAAAATGTAGTAGTACTTCACAAAACTTGTCCTGTGTCACCTTAAAAGAACTGACTCAATTTACTAAGAACTTGGGAATCTCTGTGAACGATATACTGGGTTTTCACTCACATACGTTCCGTGAAAATCTAACATGGTGATAATCTGGAGAAACTCCTCCGTTTTCCCTCCGAATTTTATTTTTGAGTTCCACTGGTAGTTCAAAAATTAGACAACAAAAATATTCGTTCCATTTGAATACTGTTCAATAGAATGTTAGGACAATTTTCCCTTGAAGTCGTCAAGAAAGTACGAGTTCTCTTCAACTCATGTGTTCAATTATGAAATTGAACATGGGGAAATAGCTTCAGCAGTGAATAATAGAAAATATTGCATGAGAATAAAAATTTGTGAAAATGAACAAAGACTTCATCCATTTCAAACTACAAGTGGAGCACAAAAAAAGGCGCCAGTAGATTTTCACGGGCAATTCACCTGTAATATGGTGTGAACTTCAGCTTGTTATTATGACAAATGTAGATGCTATAGAAAAAAAACTATAAATTTATAACATCATCGATTGAGATTTCATAAAAAATAGTATCTGTATCTCATATTGAAAACACACTCTCAGGAATCAACTCATATTATCGTCAGTACCGTGTTGTACCACATATACATGTGATATGCACAATCAGAGCTGTCAGAAAAAAGTATCTCAGTTACTTCACAATAACTAAGATAATTTAAAGTATCTAAGTTACTGTATCTCAGTTCTTTTTTTAGTTGTCGGAAAGTAACTAGTACCTTCGATACTTTTGAAAAGGAACTGAATCTTGTAACTTGAAAAGAAGCTCCTTTAGACGGATGTTTGTAAAGATGGCCTAGCACTTTGCGGTTCTGGAAAGCATTTTTTTGTGCTGAATTGTTCATGATTTGTGCTGCTTTGTGCCCAGTGCTTTGCGGTTTTTGCAAATATTTTTTGTGCTGAATTGTTCTTGGTTTGTGCTGCTTTGTGCCGTTGACATTTCACTTCATTCCGGTTCTCAAGATATTCCACAAAATGTCAGCCCAGCTCTTTTCGAAAAACTGGGTTTGAAACGGCTGAAATGTATTATGCTAAACATATACTTAGTTGTAGGTTCCGTTCGAATTTTTCTTAAAGTCGCCCTTGTTTCTCCAGAAATCATAAATGCAGAATTTTCTCCTCAAAATGAAGTGACAAAATTTGTGAAACATTTTTGCCGTAAATATTTGCATGAAATTTCTTCGCGGAACTGAACCTTAGGTTAGCCCAGCCCTATCGTTTTTGCGCGCATGTTCTAGGGAAACAGTGTGCTATCGTTTTGTCCAAATATCTGTAAATTTCGATGAGCCTAAAATGATCTTAAACTACTAGGTTGGACTCACTGATGACGAATCCGATGTCAAAATCGATTCTGTCCGGCCGGCCGTCACCACGATAACGGGCGTACGGAGGAGTCTATCAGGAAGGGTTGCATTTCAAAATACTAAGGTTAAGTTCGTTACCGAGCCGAATCGGCCAAATAGTTTCGGAGTTATAGCCATTTGAAATTTTGAGGTTAATTCCCTCATATTTCAAAAACTACTGTGATTGGATTGAACCTTGGCAGTTAGTTGGAGCATAACAACGTGCACCCTTATACGAAATATTCGTTGAAATCGTATGGTTACTCAATTTAAAAAACAATTTTCAAAATTTTTTTCAAAAAAAATTTTTTTCTGAAACTACTGTCCATATTTGAGAAAAATTTCAGGTATACCTTGGACTTCATATTTCCCAGCAGTGTATCAAATTTCAATTCGATACGGCTATTAGATATTGGGAAAAAATATGTAGAATTTCCTGCTTTTCTTCTCGACATCGTTGTTTTTTTCGGTATTACTCAAGAAATACTGATTCAATCGTGATGAAACTTCGCAGCTAGAAGATGTTGGTGGACAACATTGTACGGAATTTCGTGATGATCGTGTCATTAGAACAATTTGAAAAAAAAATTTCGAATTTTGTTTTCAAATATCCAATATTCTGTGATTTTCTCATCATATTATCCTTATTAAATGTCTGTATGAACCTTCAAACTGTCATTTTCCGATAAATACTGAATTTCAATTCGATCTTATCTGTATTCTTGGAAATACGGCAGTGCTTTTCTAGATTTTTTCGTAATGAAAATATGTATTCACAAACTTGTGATATACGTAAGATGATTCTTGCCGTTGAATTGTTCACGAAAATCCTGCTAATTTTGTGCTACATTTATGCTGACTTATGCCGGTCAGATTTTCAGATAAAATTTTCCACTTTTTCTTCGAATGATGAGAATTTGAAAAAAGTCTGTTTTGTTCGGAATAAGTAAATGAACTCTTATCGATAACTGTTTAAATCATTCATTGTTTTTTTGAGGTTCCTTTATTTTAAGGAGGTTAATTTTAGGCTATCTCACGTAAAAATTCCAATCTTCAATTCTGGCGTCAATGAAATTTTAGTATACAAATTCTACTAATCTTTAAACTGATATTAAGTCATGAAAGCAAGAAAAACATAACTTCATTTAAAACATTAAGAAACTCCAACCTTATATATAAAGGAATTTTAAGATATATCTACGTTTTTTTTATGTGTATCTTGATACCCAAAGTAACTTCGAATACTCTATAAAAAAGTAACTTATCTAGTATCTAGATCCTTTTTCAAAGTATCTTCGACAGCTCTGTGCACAATGTACTAGAAACGGCCAACCGTTTCCATGAGTTGTTATGTTTGGAAAATAGATGATCTAGGTAAAAATCCGATGGGAATATTCCCTTTCATTCTTCATATTGCGAACACCAAACGTTTTTTATGTTACCATCAAGATATCCACACCATCCTAAACATATCGAGAGAAATGTCAGAGTTGCCACCCATAACAAAATCCCTGTATCAGTACTCTCTTATCGAGATTAAGTAATAAAAAACACATTTTCATACGTAGAGCTCGTAGGAGGTGATAAGTATACATAGAGGCACTAACAATATCCAATTTGTAAATCTAGTTCATTAACACGATTGGAACTTATTACATACATAATTTAATAGAACTCCATATTCATAGGCACTTATTTACTCGTGTGAGATGTCTTTGATTAGCATAATATCTGCATATGATTTAAACGGAACATCTTAACGGCTTTTTCCAATTCATAAGCAATAATTAGCAAGAAAAATATTGTATGTATTTGGTGCTCCCAAGACTAATATAAATTGACTGTATTTCCTTCAGTCACGTGCAATGACCACATGTCACATTCCCTATCAATATCGCCAGCTGAAGGATATATAAATACGTTAATGAGGTGTCAATTGGTTGGGTTGTATTTCAGACAGGATTGAGATAAAAATCTAGAATGCGGGGAATATTTGGCGAAGGTGGATCGTAGCTGGAGGCATTAACAAAAAGTTAAAAGAAGAGTCAAATAAATACATACGTTTTCTGGAGAGGATTTGTCGTATTTTCAGACCCTTATAGTTTCGACCAGGATGACACTAGAGAGCCCATATTATCAGGAAAAGATAAAGGTCTCACACTCAAACAATACATGATGTTTCATCTTTAGCATTTACTAACTCCTTAAATGAGTCTTTATTTCACTGACTCATCCATCAGAGTAGTCCTCTAATGTACCCGAATTTTGGAAGACGTGAAGACCCAAATTTGTAGAAAAGCGACAGCAAAATTAACAAATGTTTATCCTTGAATACGTATGAACAGGTTTAAGAATTAACTTCCGTACTTAACCTATGTTTAAAATTCTCAAAACCTTGTATATACATAGCGCGTCAAAATAATGGAACAAATTCATTTTGTCAGAAGAAAAATATTTGGCAACAAAATCCTGCAACAGGTCAATTTTGTTTCACTTCTACCAAATTTTTATGCATTTTTGAAGGATCTCTGTTGCACCCTCTGCCATCCCCATCAACCCTCTAAATTATTTTAATAGGGAAAGTGGGCCATGTGGTACTTTTTGGCGAGGTCTTTGTATCTTCTTTACAGGCGTGCAGAAATTTCCTGAATTTTTGTTATTTTTTAATTAGTTCAAAGAGGTTTTCAGTATGTCCACTTTCTCAAGGGGCATTTACTTTGAGACGATGGTACTTGATGAAATTTGTCACCGAATGAAAGTCGACCCTTACAGTTTTGTTCATGCACAACTTTCAACCCCTACGAACCCTTTAATGGAGAAAAAAAATGTTTTTCACGTGAGGAGGTTTAAAGTTGTGCATGAACAAAAATGGTCGACTTCCATTTTTCAAAAAAAAAATATTTTTTTTCTTGAAAATTTCTGCACGTCTGTGAAGAAGATGCAAAGACCTTGCCAAAAAAGTACCACATGACCTGATCATCAGATTTTGTAGGCACTCTACTCTCATCTGTAGTGTTCAAAGGTGTAAATTAGAATTTAAAAGGTCTGAATTGGTTCAGTTTCAGTTCTTCATGATTTTAAATGTTATTTTCTGAGGATTTATCATTGCTCTGATCATCAATGAATGATGATAGCGACTATAATAATGAACTACAGAAGGCATATTTCACCAAGTCAATATTAGAATTAATAATAGGTAACAAGTTAGCACTTGCTATGTTTCTAGACCTATCAAAGGCATACGATACAGTAGACCGATAAATACCTATTACTTGAAAGACTGAAAAATTGTGGAATCCGAGGACCAGCATTAAAATGGACTGAATCATATCTGAAGTTCAGAAAGCAGAAAGTTGAAGTAAAGAAAGAAGGAGAGAAAGTCACTTCAGAAGAACTAATTAATAGGGAAGGTGTTATCTAAGGAAGCATTTTGGGGTGTCTCTGGTTTCTGGTGTACATAAATGATTTGGAAAACGTGATTGGTGACAAAGATGGATGGATGGTCAACTTTGTGGATGACACTAATCTATCAGAAGGAGCGGAAGATGAATATAGCTTAGTGAGAGCAGGAGAAAACCTTTACATGAGAGCCAAAAATTGGTTCGATTCAAACAAACTAGTCTTAAAAACAGAAAAAACAAACCTCTTAATTTTTAGTACCAAAAGAAGCAACAGAATGAAACCACAAAACATAAACCTGGGTGAAAACAACATTGAGATAAGTGAAAGCACAAAGTTTCTGGGTGTTTATGTAGATTCCTTTCTTAACTTTAGGGAACATATTGAGTACATAAGTGGAAAATTGAATAAAGCAATATTTGCAATGAGAATATCAAAAAAATTTCTTACTGCAAAAGCTCTTAAAGCAGTATACCATGCAAACTTTGAGTCTGTAATGAGATATATATGGCATTATATTTTATGGAAACAAGGAGAACTTGGAAAATATATTCAAAATACATAAAAGAGCTATAAGAACAATGTAGAACATGAAGTTTGGAGAATCCTGTAGAGGGCTGTATAAGGAAAAAAGGATCATGACAGTATATAGCCTATATCTGTTTGAATGTTTAATTTTCCTTCACAAAAACTCACAGGAGAAGTGAAAAGTTGTAAATTACAACACAAGAACTTTGAATTTGAATTTCCCAGTGCATAGATTAACAATAAGTGAGAGGCACCCGTCATACTTTGCTATGAGAGCATTCAACAGGTTGCCAAATGAAATTAAAATAATAAATGGATTCAAGCAGTTTAAGGCAAAAGTTCACTCGTTGTTGATAGACCTGGAACCATGCAGTTTCTGTATTTTTTTGCAGATGATTGTTAAATAAACTTTATTCATGACGCAATTTCATTTAATATTTTATAATATCAATGCTATTGGAAATGAAGATGATTGTATATATATTCTTTTGAAAACGGGCTTTACATTTTTTGGTATATCACAGTGTTAGCAGAGGAAATGTAAACGGGGTACCATACATTATAAGTATGATACAAGAGCACAGATAAAAACCTCAGCAAAAACTCTGCCTCCCCCTATAAGTGTAGGAATTTTTTTAAAGAACATGGATGACATCTTTTCCATCGGAAAATTTTTACGTCATCTTGAATTAATTTTGACAAAGGATCTCGACATGATATCTGAAACAAAAGGAGGGACAGAAACCCAGCAGGAAGCAGTAAATAATGTTACCTACATTTTCTCTCTGACCGGGAGGATCTTCCGACCAGGTCCGGTCTTCCAAGTGATGATATTTCAGATCCTCAGATGAACGAAGACCTCTACAGGCCCTTTATATTGGGAATCATCTTCCATAGATACATAATTGGATATTTCACACTATAAATCTATTATTATTATTAAAAGTAATGTACTAACAGAATATAATAATATGAAATCCATGTCAGCCAATCACTATAAATTCAATGAACGGTCGTTTGCTGTCACTAGTATACCTACATGAGATGCACTATTTTGAGTCAACGATTCGATTCAGAGTGTCTTGTGGAACATTCCGATAGCACAGAGTAACATATTATTCATAACTGGTTGAACTGATATTGAGAAAAAATGGCAATAAAATTAAAGAACGACCGCTATCTCGTCTAGAAGCATGTCTTTCCGACGAGATGGCGTTCTGCTCTTTGCTTAATGGCACGTCATTTAGAAACAAGTCTCATGGTAAATGTGGCATGAAGTAGTTTCCTTGATGTCTTGCTAATTAAAAGAGATGCTATGTTTGAGTCGAGTAGCGTGCAAGGCAAACATTGAAAATATATTTGAATGCAGACATGAAGTCCTTGGTAAGTATAGAGGAAGAGTTCGGATGGAGAGTTTGATAAATTTATCATTTTAATTAAGTGATTTTCATTCCTGAATTCTTCAATTTTTCAAGAAGCACTTAAGCTATCAAACTTCGGTATCAGTTGCAGAATGCCGATAGTAATTGTAAATTTTCTAACAATTATGAATACGAAGATACAGGGTGTTACATCGAAAGGGAAAGTGAGGTTCTCGGGTTAGTTTCTTTTGATTGAAACATATTATGAAAAATCGAAAGGGGGACGTATCAGTTTGGTGTTTTTGGGAATTTCAGGTTGTAGTTATAATGAAATTGTCAGAATTTCGATTTCTCTAGGATTTCAAAGGAGTTAGGAAGAAAAACTATTTTCGAATTATATCAGTTTATTCAAAATCTGTTTTATAATACCAAAACATTATTTTGTAACACTTATGATTATGCCTTATTATTCCAGACTTTCTAGTAAAATATGAAACATGTGGTTTACACGGTGTTTCGAAAAAGATGACCCCATCTCAAGATGTAGAAAATAATAGAAAATATAGATAAATAATTTGGGTGTGCCCCCTAAACAATTTTCATATCCCAATTCGTTTTCAAGATATAAATTTTTTATGATTTTACCGAAACTACTGGCAACATTGTAATGAAATTTTATACGATTATATTATGTTCTGGGAGCTGAAATATCCCATGAATTATTTTACAGTTTTCTACCTATGCTAGAGACAGGGTCACCTTTTTTTGAAACACCCTATATACAGGATGTCCAATGGGAAACATCTGCGCGGCAACATCAACCCCTTAAATTTGAAGTGCATGGGATGTTAGGTCGTGCGATCTTTTGTTGAAACAGGTGTTTTCCTTCCGAATATGCCAGTTACAATTCTTTTGAGATTTGATCATAGGTTTGCTCAGAAATCGATTTCTTAAGTGAAATATAAATCTATACTATATGAGTATACGATGAAAACCAGTTTCAAAGGTACAATATGCAGGAGGAAAATGTTGTGTAGGAAAACGAGACAAGTGTTCCCAACAGTACAGTGCGCGTCAAAATCATTGAAAAAATTCATTTCGTCAGAAGAAAAATATTTGGCAACAAAATCTTGAAACAGGTCAACTTTTGTTTCACTTTTACAAAATTCATATTCATAAATGTAATGGTCGACTTTCATTCGGTGACAAATTTCATCAGTACCATCGTCTCAAAGTAAATGAGCCATGACAATGCGCATATACTGAAAACCTGTTTGAACTAACTAATTTTTCGAAAAAAAAATTTTTTTTCTTGAAAATTTCTACACGCCTGTAAAGAAGATACAAAGACCTTGACAAAAAAGTACCACATGACCTACTTTCCCCATTTAAAAAATTCAGAGGGTTGGTGGGGATGGCACAGGGTGCAACAAAAATCCTTCAAAAATGCATAAAAGTTGGGTAAAAGTGAAACAAAAATTTACATATTTCAGGATTTTGTTGCCAAAAATTTTTTTTCTGAGAAAATGAAGTTGTTCCATAATTTTGACGCGCACTGTATAATATAACAAATACACAAATTGAACTACGCTAATTTCTAAATTTTGGTTATACTACCACCCCACATTTTTGGGGCAATTCGGGTGGAATTCGACTAAATTCGACAACAATTACCTGGGGAAAGTCTTCCAAAGAGGCGCAATTCTGTGGCAAAAATAAATAAAAAAGTCTAGAGGGAGCGATCTGGAGATCTGACTGGCCATTCTTTAGGACCCTCCGACCAATTCACTGGTTTGGAAAGTTCATATCCAAGAATTGTATGACCTCCGCATTGAAATTCAACATCGTCTTTACTTGGTCCGGGACTGCATTTTATTCTAGTCGAAGAAAGAAAAGAGTTAGGATAGCGTCCCAATCTCGTAAATGAATCGATCTTTTTAGGTCTTTTTAACGGGCAGTCGGTTCTATTGTGCCGACCCGAGAAATGAGCAAGAGTCGTAGTCGCGTAACAATCGAGGCTCGTATATTTCGGCGGCCCATATGATGAATATGACGGAGGCACAGGTGTGAAGGTAGCATCACGGTTTTCGGGAATATTTTATACGCTTTTTGATACGTTCGAAATTCATTATGGAAACAACAATATGTGAAATATGTTGGAATTTCCGTTTCGAGACAGTTAGGACACCCGTGTCGAACTCAATTTTAGTGAACTGTTCCAGTGGCGTAGCATGACAAATTGTTTATTGAGCTGAAATGACGATTTATTCTCCTGTTTTTATTCGACTGGTCGTGATGGTATCAATGGTTTCCTGGTGATACAGTTTTTTCATCCATTCACTTTTTGCAGCGTGCTATCGTTTTGTTCAAATGTCTGTAATTTTGAGCCGAAAATGGTCTCAAACGACAAGGTTGGACTCACTGATGACCAAACCGGTGTCAAAATCGACTCTGTCCGTATGTACGAGCGTACGGAGAATCCTATCGACCAGAAACTTTAAGGGTAGGTTGCATTTTGTAATGCGACGGTTATGTTCGTTAATGGGCAAAACCAGCCAAAGGGTTTGGAGTTAGTCTTTCGAAATTTTAAGGATTTTCCTCGATGATTTGGGAACTACTGAAACGGCGATTGATTGAAATTTGGCAATAGGTTGTAATATAATGACGCCCAACTACCTTCAAGATTTTGTGGAGATCATACTGTCAGTAAATAGAAAAAAATGTTTTCAAAATTTTTTTCTTCGAAAACTATTCATCATATTCGAAATGATCAATCTATATTTGGAAAGTAATGAATTTGAGAAATAATATGTGAATTCAATAATTACAAAGACCTGGCGAATGTTGAAGAAACTTTTTTCTCTGTTAATATTGGAAATATTTCACGTATGTAAACATGGTTGGAAGATTGAGTAATGCTTTTTTCTTGTACGATCAAGAATCGAGTGTTTTGGAATTTTACTGAAAATGATGGATAGAGTAGTCCGTTACTTCGAATTCCCTAATTTTCTTAATTCTCAAGAAATAAGCCTACAGAAGTCATTTAAATACCTTGTTGCACAACTTGAAATATTCCAGTACGAAAATGTAGTAGTACTTCGAAACCTGTGTCACAGTTAACCTCAAAAAAACTAACTCCATTTACAAAGGTCTTGCATGTGAATGATGCATACACTGGATTGAGATCAACATATTTCTAAACTGGGATGCAGCTTAGCTTCAGTCTGTTATCTTTGGGTGTAATGACAAGATATCTGGATAGATTCTCCATGAAAACTACCTATCATGCAGTACTCGAGTCAAAAGCAAGATATGGAATTATGTTTTATGGACATACTTAGAAGTCAACTCAAATATTCAATTCCCAGAAAAAAGCAATTCCTAAAATATTAGAAAAAATAGCATTGAATGAGATATTGTATAATTCATGTTATTTTCGTGCATAAAAATTCAATGTTCTGGCAACATAGGATATACCAAGTTCATTTTCAATGTACTACTTCCTATCGAAACAATTCCACGAAATATATAACTTTTGAAATTATTCGTTTGTTCAATTCAAACATGACTACCTTCTTAAGGCTCAATACGATACAATCAAAGCGAAATGTTAATTTATTAGTTTATTATGACTGAAGCTGAATTGTTATTTGTTATTGAAAGAGAGTAGAAATTGGCAACCTCGCGTCGAATTATTTTGACATTGTCGATATTTCAGGAGCGCCAACCTGCCTTGGTTTTAGTTAAAAAAACAAGATAGACCTAAATCATGGCCATCTGGGCTACTTCATAAAAGTGAATGGAGTATGTGTATTTCATTAAAATTATTTTCTTGAAGAAAATCCGGAATATTTCATTTCTCGATTTTTTCGAGCAATACTTTGCAATAATAATAAAGTCTAGAAGTTGTTATTCAAATATCACCTGTCATTCAATGAACGTGTGTTAGTGTACTAAGCGCGTTAAAAAGGAAGATCGATTTCGTATGTCAGGTTAGTGCTTTTTCGAATATTTTTCGATTTTGAGATTGCCTCTTTACAGTGTAAACTCAATTCCTGTTTTCTTTGTGTTCAATCCAATTTCCCGTCACCTCTATTCTTTCTTTGTTCAGACTCACTAGACAATTTTTCTTGATGTCTAATTATTGATGTAAAAATATATTTTCCATGGGCTATCTCTGAAGTTGAATTTTGTGAAAATACATAATTATTCATTAATTTATGATGGTCATGAAATCCAATCACTAATACACACTCATATATCATAGGCACGATCATTTAACACTAATGATTATCCGGAGCTTAAGCCTTGTAAATTGATTATAACTCTCGGCAATCAGATTAACTTATCTTATAATAGAAATACTCAGGGATATTGTCATTTTTGAATCACTTAGATTTCACACAAAAAAATGGCAATATTATGAATTCAGCTGATTTTAAATACTAAGAGCTCTATTAGAATATTTTGGGTTTGCAAAAAAAGTAGCCAGAATCGGAATCAGTACGTATTATTCATCACCAAATTTATTCTATGTAGTCTCTTCATAGTTGACACCTTCCGAAACATTGGTTGGGCATATATTTTCTAGAGTTGAGTGATAATATCCCACTTTTCAATATAATTCATTATTTGGCTATCGATTTCGGTTCTCTGGAAAACATCATCGGGCCAGCTGAAAGGAGGATACGACAATGATATACTTTCAAATCTTGTATCATCAAATGAACTGGAATTGAGGTTATAGTGTATAATCTGTTTTTAACATACCGTAAAAAGAGGTAGTTTTTCTCTGTATGAAGGCTGAATCATTAACTTAAAACAAATTGTTATTTCAGTGTGGCAAATTCTCATACAGTGTGTCCACGGATGGGGTGCCGGTAAGGTGTAAATGACGAAAAATTTTCGAGTTAGATATTCTGGGAATCGCTCCTGCTTGGTCTCAAATTAAGATGTTGAGAAAATGAGCCAAATCAATTAATATACAGGGTGGTTTAGAACTGATTTAAGGAAAATTGTTAAGAATAAAACACCTTTGTTTCAAAAGATATCGAGAAAGTTTATTGAGAAAAGTTGTTTAGAATCAAAAGACACGGCTAAATCTCGAATTTTAGATAAATCGATCAACTTTGACTTTGTAAGTAGGTTATGAAAATATTTGATAATATCCATAGTTACAAATGCCAGATGTGACTTTAAACGTAAATTTTATTCGTCATAAACGAAAATTTTCCTGTTAAAAACATGCTGACCATAGAACAAAGTGTGTTTATTGTACAGTGCTACGGCTTAGGTGCAGACATTTCGTATCAGGGAGTAATAAGACAATTCCATTGACGATGGACAAATGTTTCGGTACCACGTAACCCTGCAAAAAAAAAAGGTTTCAAAATTTAAATTTTTGATCATGACAAAAATCTCACGTATACAAAATGTTCAGGACCAACTTATCAAGTCAAGGTAGGTTGATTTATCTGTAACTTGAGTTCCTGTGGCAGCTCGTCATTCCGAACAACTTTTCTCAGTAAACTATCTCGATATCTTTTAGAACAAAGGTACTTTATTCTTAACAATTTTCATTGAATCAGTTCTGAACCACCCTGTATTAAATTTATTCGGCTCATTTTCTCAACATCTTAGTTTGAGACCAAGCAGGAGCGATTTCCAGAATATCAGAGTCTAACTCGAAAATTTTTCGTGCTGTCTGCACCTAAGCCGTAGCACTGCACAATAAACACACTTTGTTCTATGGTCAGCATGTTTTTAACAGGAAAATTTTCGTTTATGACGAATAAAATTTACGTTTCAAGTCACATCTGGCATTTGTAACCATGGATATCATCAAATATTTTCATAACCGACTCACAAAATCAAACTTGATCGATTTATCTAAAATTCGAGATTTAGCCGTTGTCTTTTCATTCTGAACAACTTTTCTCAATAAACTTTCTCGATATCTTTTGAAACAAAGGTGTTTTATTCTTAACAATTTTCCTTAAATCAGTTCTAAACCACCCTGTATATTAATTGATTTGGCTCATTTTCTCAACATCTTAATTTGAGACCAAGCAGGAGCGATTCCCAGAATATCCAACTCGAAAATTTTTCGTCATTTACCTACACCTTACCGGCAACCAATCCGTGGACACACTGTATATTCAAATCATTATTTGAGGTGTAATTTCAATCGCGAGAAGCATGAAAAATTCAGAAAATAGGAAGAGGAAATGATAGTATGCAGAAAGGGAGTTTTTTAAGATCGAAGTTCTGTGCTATTGATGGATTTATCACTTTGTTTATTAAACTCTGATATTTCGTTTACTTGGTTCTTTAAGATTCAATGTTGCTCGAGTGAGGTTACTCATGATAGTTGTTCACTCAATGTAGAAACTTCAAATTTAAAGATTCCACATTCCAACAATAGTTGATAGTGGTTTCCTTCAGGTAGAGTCCTCAAAATCGAATATAATGTAGAATCTTCAATTTAAACATTCCTCATAGGGAAATCATAAGTTAACATTACTTATAAGCAGCATAAATCTTAGGAAAAAAGATATTCAATTTTTACGTGCTTTTTATTAAACAAAATGTCAGGATTTACTAAACGGGTCAATAAAATATTCACATTAATAGACTCCAACCAATAACGCACCTTCATTTTCGAAAGAAAACCCTTTCTCAATAAGGCGATTGACATTCCATATCCACCTCTCATTTGAGCCACCAGCTATTTTCAATTGATACTAAAACCTCAAATAGAAATTCGAATATTTTCAGATTGTACTCTAATCTCAAATTTCATGTGTAAGATTTATTTGTCGATACAACATTTGATACTATATTATTGTTGTATACTTTCAGCTGTCCTGATGGTGGTTTTTAGAAAACCGAAATCGATCTCCAAAGAAAAGATTATATTAAATAAAGTGCCACCTTACTGTTAAAAAAACAGATAATGGAAGCACTCATCACCAAAAAATTATTTTCGAGAATTTACTATATACAACCGACAGATTTTTTGTTGGATATTTTATCATTGCACAAGTCGTGAACTACCCTTGAGACCAACTGACGAAATGGAGCACTGGAAACAAATAAAACGACAGACGACGCTCAGGTGATTTATGTCAAAATAACCTACATGTAATGAGAACATTCTACAAGGAGTTTTCCACATGAGGAGTTAACCAGAAATTGGGCACATAGTTTTTCCCTATATACGAAATTCTTTCAGGAGAACTGTCAGCTGAAAAAAAACAGGATCTTCATCTCTGATATACTCGACTTCTGAAAAAGCTTCCAAAGTTATCGTAATGGACTTTCCTTGAATAAAACCAGTAGTCGGTAAAATAAAAGAAATCACAGGTGGCGAACCTTCGTCTTTCAGTCGCCCGCAGTTCGTTGAATATTCTGTGACTCTTGCCGTCAATTTTAATAATGTTGCTATATTAATATGAGATAGCCTTTCATGGGGAAAGGGGTTTTGTTAGAGGTCAAACACCCAAACTCTAGAGAAAGATGGAAAATTAGTGTTATCGGAGTCAGTGCCGTATTAAGAGCATAAGCCCAATTATAGTTTGACAATCTTTATAAGAACCTTCTTTCTGTGTCAGACTGATTCATAAGTATTATTTTCAGGGGTTTCTAGGTTCTCACTCACAATTTCTGAAAAGGTGGTATAAAAAATTTCATGCAGATTGCAAGACTCAAATTATTTGTCAAGTACATACAGGGTGTTCCACCATGAACTGGACGAACATATATATCCGTCATGTAGATGACATTGAAAAAAGTTATTTTTGCCTTATGACATATACCTCGTTTTCGATGCATAAGCGAGATACAGTATGTCAACTTAGAGCAATATTCTGATAACTGTGGTAAGTTATGCGTGACCTTTGAAAAAACGGTTTTTGGTCACATCTTCGTAATTTTTGGTGGTCAATTCAATTGTGGTGAAGAATTCTGGTAAAACTATAAGGCGAAAATCCTGCAAAGTTGGAATTTTTATTTTCTATTGCCAAATTGCATTATTTCAATATACTCGATTTTCTAATATCTTCCATGAAGAAAATTCTCCAAAATTCCAACTCAATTTTTTTTCCATGCCTACAGTGTAAAGAAATCCACCCAAAAATGTCAGAATCGCTCAAGGTCGATCAAAAATTCATTCTGAAAACTGGTGTGAAAACACCAGTTGCCTTTCAAAAATTCCAGTCAGAGTACTAAAATAATTTTATTTAAAAAACTAGTGGCCCTAATGTGGCCATTATTATACTAATGGGCCTCCATAATGACCTGGATAGAAATATGAATATACGATCAAAAAAATTATTCAAAAAAACTGAGAATTGAACTCTTTCCACATTCGGACATTTAGGGTCAAATTCGATGAACTACCGTTGCATGCTAACAGACACTTATATCATCAGAATAAATCCCATTTATGCTCGAGAGGTAACTGTCCGAAAGTGGAACGAGTTCGATTCCCACCAAGGTTTTCTTGAAAAACTTATTTTTCTGGATAAATTCATATTTCTATACAGGTCATTCTGGAGGCCCATTAGCACAATTTTGGCCTCCGCAATGCCACCAATTTTTTGAATAATAATTATTTAATTAATCCGAGCAGAATCTCTGGGAGGCTACAAAATGAAAACCAATTAATATTCCTATACTCTGTTTTCCCACCAGTTTTCAGAATGAAGGTTAGTTCAAGCTTGAAAGATTCCAAAAAATTAAGGAGGATTATTTTTTCACTGTAGACATATAAAAAAAGGTTGAATTTGAGTTTTGGAAACCTTTTCTCGGAAAATCTTAGAAAATCGAGTTCATTGAGATAATGCGATCCAATTTGGAAATCGAATATTAAAAATTCTAACTTTGCAATTTTTCTGCCAATTTTAAATCTTTTTTCCAGAATTCTTCATCACAAACCAAAACCAAAAAATATTACGATGTGATCGAAAACCGTTAAACCAAATATTGCTCAGAGTTGACATTAAACATCCTTTATCTCGCTTATGCTTCGAAAACGGGGTGTATGTCATAAAGCAAAAAAGACTTTCCCAACGTCATCGACTCGGTTATATATGTTTTTCCAGTTTATGGTGAAACACCCTGTATATTGAACAATATTGAAACATACAAACGATTAAAGAATAATAATGTTTCGTTTCAGCGATTACATCAGACAAAAGTTCTTGAAACACCGAAGTATTGGAAGGAAATAATTCTAATGTTTCAATTCATTGCCTGACGAAGGAATCAGATATAGACTCTGAAGAGTTACACCATTGTATAAATTTATACAATGGTTACACTACCATTCGCTGATCGTTGACATCGTTCCGATATTATTCGTTAGTCGAAATCTTTTCAAGAAACTGTCCTAGAAAAATTTGTCAAAATCCCGCAATCCGCAAAGGCGTTTTCTAAAAATAATGATTATTAATAGTGCATCTTCAGATATCTGGAGCGTTAACCAAAAAAAATATGAAATAAATGCTAAATCCCCCCAAATTACAAGTACCATAATCTTTCAACAGGTTACTGTAAATGGAACTAGTTTGAAATTCTTTCAAAGGGTATTGAAATATTTGTATGGCTATGAATAAATCAAAACTCCACCTTTATTGTAATGATTCATCAGTATTATTGTCAATGTTCGAATTGACAACACATAGGGATGTAAAATCCACTGTCATTTTCTGAAAAAAATTAGCTGAATGAACCCAAGAAACGTAGTCTTACCAGCGCCACCTGGAGAGATCTTGACGAACCCTAACACTATGGATTGTGGGAATCATGATGTATAATAAGTAAGATATATAAATAAAATAAGTTAAACATTTTACATCATGGTGGGAATGCTATTACACTAGATGTTGCATAGGAGCAGAGTGATCCCTGAGGTTACTTGCATAGAAGAGAAGTTGAATACTGTATGATTGGTGTTCATTTATTTTAAAACTATTATTCTATTATATAAATAAGATATGATGGTATGTCTTTCTTGAACAGTTTGTATGTCATACACTTCATTAAGTACTGGCAAATGCAATATAAGTATCCACGAAGAGTGCTGATATAGAAGGGGAGTGATCCCTGAGTTAAATTGCGTAGAGAAGTTGGATACTGTACCTAAGATGTTTATTTATTTTACAACTACCATTTATATTAGTATCTATCCATAAAAAGCTGCTGTTACTAATTGTTTCTTATATTTTTTTTGTACCTGGAATGATTTGGTTTTTTGAGGAGTCGGTCTTACTTATTTGTGTTAATTTATGGATTGTTCCTAGTGCACTGTTTCTGTAGAATTTCACAATATTTGACTTTTTTTCCAATGATTAGTTGTCTTCCCTCTCTGAACGTTTCTGTTTCATAATCAAAGTTACTCTACTGGTCGTACTGGTATGCCTGTTTGCGGTGTAGTGCAAATATTTCTGAATGTTCTTCATCTTTTTTCTCAAAATATATCTAGTTACTTCACATTTCTTGACTTCGAAAGAAGAGATAATAGATCTACGGAGGCAGAGTTCCCAGAGAAAAACAAAATATTGAAAAAAATGAATCAGAGAGAAAAAATTTAATGGTTTGTAATTTAGAAACTACTCTATCAGTTTGAAAAAAAGTATGATAAAATAGTCTGGCAGGTTTTTTGGATTCCTGATGATAATGCGCTTGGTGCTTTAAAGCAAACTCTCACTTATCTGCAACAGCCCAGCCCACACCACACCGGAATTTTATTCTTTATTTATAATTGAACAGCGCGCACTTCACTGCTACGGAACTCTACAAATTAGCTGGGGAATAAATTTTCGTTTTGCCGTGGTCCGAGCTGTTGCAGATAAGCAAGCGTTGACCTTTCGTTAAAAACCTCAGCATTCACCTGATCTTATACTTACTACGCCCTCCTTCAGGTGGCTAGAAAATTGAATTTATTCAATTATAATAATTATTCAGTATCTACAATTACTTCCAGTTTGATAGCTTGTAAAATGTACTCATTTTATTACTTAATGATTATTTCAATACTACCAATAGAAATTTTATTCATTTCAGGGCGTAGCTATATAATTATAACAATTTATTATACTGAACTTCATATAGTCACCATAATGAATAACATCATTTTTAAAACAAGTGAATATTATATATACAAGATCGGATACAAACATAAATATCACCTAACCTTCAGCTAATTTATTTTCAAACATAAAGTTAAAATATGAAAATTGATTATTTCAATTGAAGTCGAGTGGAATTACAATTATCAAATATCAATATTTGAGCGATTTTCAAATCATATCGAATTATTGCCATTTCTCCCATTTGATGGATTGTAAAATTTGTATCTTAATGAGGTGATATTCCTGTTATCTTGATCAAGATTCTGCTTCTGTGACCGAGAACAATGCCATAAACTGGTTAGATCCATAAAATTCTTGAAATATTTACACACTGACATATCTAATTATGGGGGACCATAAAATTTTAATAGCATATGAATATTATCCGGCTATCTTATACCAGTGGTGTGGTTAGAAATTGTTTAATTCTCTGTATACTTTCGTCCTTTAAATTCAATTTTCATGGAATGGTTATAAAAAAATGGACGAGAATTCTTGAAATACTACCGTATTGCAGGATAATAATTCTGAAAATTTCTGCTTCCTTTTCCTTAGCAATTATTTCAAATACCGCAATCTGCAAGGGCAAGTTATTTGAATCATGATATTTAATTAATTTTTGCGCGCATGTTCTAGGGGAACAGCGTGCTATCGTTTTGTCCAAATGTCTGTAATTTTGGATGATTGAGCCGAAAATGGTCTCAATCGACTAGGTTGGACTCACTGATGACGAATACGGTGTCAAAATCGATTCTGTCCGGCCATCCGGCCGTAGACACGATAACTGTCGACATGAGCAAACTAGCAACTTGAAACTTTCAGGAAAAGTTGCGCATCAAAATGCCGCGGTTGAGTGCGTTAATGGGCAAAATCGGTCGAATAGTTTCGGAGTTAGAGGCACTTGAAGTTTTTAAGTTATTCATTTTTTATTTCGGAAACTATTCGAGCGATTCGATTCAAACTTGGCAGTTAGGTGAAGTACAACGACGCGCAACTTTCAGCCAAATTTCGTCAGGATCATATAGTCAGCAATTTAAAAAAAAAATTTTTTTCGAATTTTTTTTCCGAAAACCATTCATCATATCCAAAAAAAATTATACTCACACTTTGACCTTTTAATTTCACAGCAGTATATCAAATTTCAGTTCGATACGATCATAAGTTTTGGAGATATCGGAAAAAAATATGTCAAATTTCGAGGTTTTCTTCTCGATATCGTTGATTTTTTCGGTATAGCTCGAGAAATACTGATTCAGTCCTGATTAAACTTCACCGCTAGTTTCAAGATGCTGAAAGACAACTTTATGCAAAATTTCGTGATAATCGTGTAATTAGAACAATTTGAAAAAAAAAATTTCTATGGTTTTCTCATCATATCATCCTCATTAAATTCTGTATGAAACTTCGAACTGTTATTTTTCGATGGCTATCGATTTCGGTTCTCTGGAAAACATCATCGGGCCAGCTGAAAGGAGGATACGACAATGATATACTTTCAAATCTTGTATCATCAAATGAACTGGAATTGAGGTTATAGTGTATAATCTGTTTTTAACATACCGTAAAAAGAGGTAGTTTTTCTCTGTATGAAGGCTGAATCATTAACTTAAAACAAATTGTTATTTCAGTGTGGCAAATTCTCATACAGTGTGTCCACGGATGGGGTGCCGGTAAGGTGTAAATGACGAAAAATTTTCGAGTTAGATATTCTGGGAATCGCTCCTGCTTGGTCTCAAATTAAGATGTTGAGAAAATGAGCCAAATCAATTAATATACAGGGTGGTTTAGAACTGATTTAAGGAAAATTGTTAAGAATAAAACACCTTTGTTTCAAAAGATATCGAGAAAGTTTATTGAGAAAAGTTGTTTAGAATCAAAAGACACGGCTAAATCTCGAATTTTAGATAAATCGATCAACTTTGACTTTGTAAGTAGGTTATGAAAATATTTGATAATATCCATAGTTACAAATGCCAGATGTGACTTTAAACGTAAATTTTATTCGTCATAAACGAAAATTTTCCTGTTAAAAACATGCTGACCATAGAACAAAGTGTGTTTATTGTACAGTGCTACGGCTTAGGTGCAGACATTTCGTATCAGGGAGTAATAAGACAATTCCATTGACGATGGACAAATGTTTCGGTACCACGTAACCCTGCAAAAAAAAAAGGTTTCAAAATTTAAATTTTTGATCATGACAAAAATCTCACGTATACAAAATGTTCAGGACCAACTTATCAAGTCAAGGTAGGTTGATTTATCTGTAACTTGAGTTCCTGTGGCAGCTCGTCATTCCGAACAACTTTTCTCAGTAAACTATCTCGATATCTTTTAGAACAAAGGTACTTTATTCTTAACAATTTTCATTGAATCAGTTCTGAACCACCCTGTATTAAATTTATTCGGCTCATTTTCTCAACATCTTAGTTTGAGACCAAGCAGGAGCGATTTCCAGAATATCAGAGTCTAACTCGAAAATTTTTCGTGCTGTCTGCACCTAAGCCGTAGCACTGCACAATAAACACACTTTGTTCTATGGTCAGCATGTTTTTAACAGGAAAATTTTAAGTTAATTCAAGTTATTTGAATCATGATATTTAATTAATTTTTGCGCGCATGTTCTAGGGGAACAGCGTGCTATCGTTTTGTCCAAATGTCTGTAATTTTGGATGATTGAGCCGAAAATGGTCTCAATCGACTAGGTTGGACTCACTGATGACGAATCCGGTGTCAAAATCGATTCTGTCCGGCCATCCGGCCGTAGACACGATAACTGTCGACATGAGCAAGCTAGCAACTTGAAACTTTCAGGAAAAGTTGCGCATCAAAATGCCGCGGTTGAGTACGTTAATGGGCAAAATCGGTCGAATAGTTTCGGAGTTAGAGGCACTTGAAGTTTTTAAGTTATTCATTTTTTATTTCGGAAACTAATCGAGCGATTCGATTCAAACTTGGCAGTTAGGTGAAGTACAACGACGCGCAACTTTCAGCCAAATTTCGTCAGGATCATATAGTCAGCAATTTAAAAAAAAAATTTTTTTCGAATTTTTTTTCCAAAAAAATTTTTTTTCCGAAAACCATTCATCATATCCAAAAAAAATTATACTCACACTTTGACCTTCTAATTTCACAGCAGTATATCAAATTTCAGTTCGATACGATCATAAGTTTTGGAGATATCGGGAAAAAATATGACAAATTTCGAGGTTTTCTTCTCGATATCGTTGATTTTTTCGGTATAGCTCGAGAAATACTGATTCAGTCCTGATTAAACTTCACCGCTAGTTTCAAGATGCTGAAAGACAACTTTATGCAAAATTTCGTGATAATCGTGTAATTAGAACAATTTGAAAAAAAAAATTTCTATGGTTTTCTCATCATATCATCCTCATTAAATTCTGTATGAAACTTCGAACTGTTATTTTTCGATGAAGTACTGGATCTGATCTTTATTTTTGGAAATATTGGAAAAATAAAATTTTGATTGGGTATATTTGTAGAGTAGGTTTGGGGCTTAATTACGAAGGTCGAATTCGTGAATGGGTAAAATCCGCCCAATGATTCCGTAGATATACCCATTCAAAATTTTATTTTTCCAATATGTCCAAAAATACAGATATTATCGAATTGAAATCCAGTAATTTATCAGAAAAAAATTTCAAAAAGCACTGCCGTGAAGGCAGCAGCTTTTGCGCGCACGTTCAAATTCGTTGCTGAAGCGGTCATCTACATTGAACATGCGCGCAAAAGTTGCTGCCTTCACGGCAGTGCTTTTTGAAATTTTTTAATAATGACTTTTTCGAATGATTGGAACCGTAATCCTCTCGAAATATACTGTGATCGATATAAAAATATTGTATGCACCTAGCTCATGAATGTCAAAAACAATGAGTAAACACTATAACTTCTGAAGAAACAACTCAACTCAACTACTCGAAGAATTGATTCAAGGCTCAGTAAGAAGTTACTCATCATAAATCGAACACATCGAGCAACTTCATAGATAACGTATATCCGTGAGAGATTTTATTTTCCTGATATTTCCAAAAATACAGATTGCATTGAGTTGAAACCAAGTATTTTGATTGTTAAATGATGGCTTGAAGCTCAATGCGAAATTTCGTGGGCATCGTGATATCGTTTTCCTGTAGCCAAAGTCGCTTCCTGGATATTTTCCCAATATCTCTGAAAAATTTCATACGATCAAGTGGATTTCAATACAGTGTTGTACTATAGAGCTCAAGGTCTGTGTTAATTCTTTTTCATATCTCGAGAAAAGTTTCCGAAAAAAATTGTTTTCGAAAAAATTACCAACAAAATTTTTTTGAATATACTGACCGCACGATCGCAACGAAATTCTGCATAAAGTTGCGAGTAGTGATACTCCAACTAACTGCCAAGTTTCAATCCAACCACTGATGCAGTTCCTGCAATATCAGTGTAATAACCTCGAAATTTCAAGTGAATATTGCTCTGAAACAATTTGGCTGATTTATCCAATTGACGAACTCAACCGTCTCATTTTATTATGCATATTATCCTTAAAGTTTCAAGTCGATAGGCTTTTCCGTTCTCACCTAATCGTGACTACAGCCGACCAGCCGGACAGAATCGATTTTGACACTGAATTCGTCAATAGCGAGTCAGAACTAGTCGTTTGAGAACAATTTCTGCTCGAAATTCGAAAATAAGAGACACTTGGATTAATCGATAGCACGCTGTTCGCCAGGAAATTCTCGTAAAAACTAATCCGATCATGAGGTTTGTTCGTTGTATTTGCATGAACTACACTAACTCCACTGTCTTTCAATTCTAAGTGCAGCTGAGTCATGATGTGAAAAACATGGTATGCTCATCTGAGAAAAAAGTGACGACAGCTAGTTGAAATATATATTCTGTGTTTGAATTTGAATGAAAAATGTGACGTCATCATTGGTAAATACGATCACAGATGAGCAGATGAGCACAGCATGATTTGGATACATCATGAGCTGAGTGTAGTTGAGTGTAGTCACAGATGACATAATGAATGGAGTATAGTTCATGATGTAAAAAACATGGTGTGCTCATCTGAAAAATGCGTGACGTCACACCATGTTTTTTACATCATGGAGTAGTTCAGGGCCGTATTTATAGTTGTTCCTTGAGGCTTCCTTACTGAAGGCCACCTTGAATTTGCTTTTCTATGGAAACAAATACAAGTTTGTTTGCATAGAAACATAGAAAAGCAAATTCAAGGCGGCCTTCAGTAAGGAAGCCTCAAGGAACAACTATAAATAGGCTTCCTTACTGAAAGGCCGCCTTGAATTTGCTTTTCTATGGAAACAAATACAAGTTTGTTTGCATAGAAACATAGAAAAGCAAATTCAAGGCGGCCTTCAGTAAGGAAGCCTCAAGGAATAACTATAAATACGGCCCTCAATATGTTCTATGATTCTCACAGAATACAAATAAATGATAGACTATTTTATGCAAATCCAAGATGCCTGCAGAATTCTACGATTTTTTAGTTTTCGCTACCATTTCGATGTGATGTTGATTCGTCGTCACGAAAAAAAAATTCTATTTTGAATAACGATATGATGGAAATTAATTTATTTTCAAAAAAGCACGCATACAGAACGAAACATGTCCAACCAGTGATCAGAAACAACAACAGGTATCTATGATTATGAATGATATTTACGCATAACCATCACAGAAGATAACTTCACTCTATGCACTGCACACGTAATCTATGACTACTCTAACCCCCAACATTTCAGAAACAGACAGAGTGCAAGTACACAACAAAACACATGAGTGTCAGTGCAGTTAGTGTAGTTCATGCAGGTACAACGAACAAGCCTATGATTAAACTTGCTGACCCAGTGCAAAATGCTGGTGCAAAATTTTGATCGAATTTTCATGAGGATTCTGTCTAAAAGAAAAATGAAAAAAAAAATTTTCCGCCAACGAATTTGAACTTACGCGCAAAAGCTGATGACTTCACACAGTGCTTTTCTAGAATTTTTCTATTTGAGTTGGGTAAAGATGAATATTTTTCCCTCACGAATCCAATAGAGGTCACCCCGAAGACGCATACTCATATTGTTAATGTTAACAATATCGATTTTTCACATAAATATTTTTGTTTTTCAAATCCTCCTTTTTGAATCTGTCTAATTTGCAAAAACTTTCATCCGTAAAACAAATTATTATTGAGAACCTCATTTCTCTCCTCCCTGGCCTTCATAAAAGTTATTTTCAATTTCAGGCTGAATAAATACAGAAGAAGACCCGACGAAGAAATGTGGAGTCAACAGACCAGCAGACCGTTCTTCAGAAACGAATAAATAAATTACGAAATCCTGTTCCTGCGATATGAAAGAGGCGACTCTCAATTGTGTGAATATAATTTATTATTTTTAAGTGTGTTGGCCACTAGTTTTTAAGGTAGCACCGCTGTAAGTTATTTTTTATAGATGCCAGGTACGTTTAAAAGGCAACTTTTATAAATTGCTGATATCTTTTTCGTTCTCGCTTCAACATCTCGGGATGTATATTGAGTTTGGGTATTCTGTTTTGGAATGGTTTAAATATCAAACATGGTAAAAATATCGTGAGTGGTTCCGAGATATTCATTGAACTACAGCAAGCCTTCAATGGGTCAATATCAGTTAGAAATTCATTGGTGAGGTACATAGTTCCTCAAAAAAAAATTTTTCTGAAGCATATCTCTATAAATACTCTATTTTTGTATTTTTTTTTGTATTTGCATATTCCGATTATTCTAGGCTTCAGAGAAGCCCCTCAGAAGCTTAAAGCTTGTGCGAGTTAGGATACCGGGTGTGTTCTGTGTGCTTAGTTACTAATTCCTTGCGCCACATTAGGAACTGCACTGTTAATTGTTTACCCAACAGAGAATGGATGAAAGGTCCCCTGAAAACCGGAAAAGTTATTTCCCGTTCAAGGGCTTGAACCCCAGACCTTCTGATCATGAGGCATGAGCTCTAATCACCGAGCTACCACCGCTCTATCTATAGATTCAATACCGACTACGGATGTGAACCCTAGAACTCCAGCAAGAAATTATGGTACAAAACTACAATAAATCTTGTTTCTCGGTCCCGGCTATGCAATTCACGTTGTTAGAATCTGGAATAACTCGATAAAAATTGAATCTGATAACGAATTGTAATAATTATTATTACTATTATTATTGCTTTCTCACTATCTTACAGCCATGCTTTTCTCACTGTGGTATATTCTAGAGGAACACCGGGTGCCCTCTGTACACCTAGGACATTTCTTCATAATTTTGATAATTTTCATAAAACTTCATGTATTATATGAGCTGTACTCTTTGAATAAAGAACAGGAAGAAGTATAACGCTTTTCTACTCCGTATATCAGTGGGACATAGGCGCCCATATTGAACCTCCTCCAAGTATGACTCATGTTAGTTAGTTCCTTCAGACAAAGAAGTCTCGGAACAACGTTGTTCTCTCTTCAAAGTGAAAGGAAAGTCGGCCATATGCAACATCCATCTCAGACCCACTTTGTGAGGCATTATGCTCCTTCCTTATATTGTTTATTCAGAGGCTGTACTCAACACAACACTTTTCTGCAAGGTAGGAAGGTTATTTTCCCCCTGGGATCAGTTGAATGGCTTCGAACCTTTTATACGTTATTAATCATGTACTCCTAACCACTATCTATATTATCATTGCTTTCATGTTCCATAGTCTCTGTTCTTCTTTCTTCTATATGTACCTCTTTTTATTTCAAGTATTCTTTTATTATTTTTAATATATTTATAAATGGGTATAGCTGAGCTATATTTGAGCTCAAACTACAAAATGAAATTTTCGGAAATATATATAGCAGTAAAAGTGAAACAAGAATGATATAGTGGAAAAAGAAAAAGGTGATTAAAAAAGAAAAGATCAGTTCAGTTATTTGAGAAACAATTCTAAATCGTTTTGAGACAGTTTCTTCCAAACTTCAAACGCCTAATTGCAGTTGAATACTTGTTCACTATTTCGAAGACATCAGGAAAGAATATATATCCAATTTCGTAATTTTTTCTCCGGTATCGTTGTTTTTTCCAGAAAAACTCAAAACCTGATGAAAAACTTCGTACCATATTTCGTGATGATCGTGTTATTAGAAAGACTTTCTGATCATATCTTCCTCACGATGAAACTTGGCAACTATTTTCAAAATGCCGATTGACAACTTTGTGGAAAATTTCGGGACGAACCTCTTACTACAACAATTAAAAAAAATTCGAATTTTTTTCAAATATTCAATATGTTGTTAGATTCTGATAATATTATCCTCGTGAAATTCTGTTATAAATCTTCGAACCGTCATTTTTCGATAATGTATTGGATTTCAATTCGATCTGATTTGTATTTTTGGAAACATTAGGAGAATAACATTTTGAATGGATATATCTGCGGAATCATTGGGTGGTTTTTTTCGATTCACTATTTCGACTTTCGTAATTAAGGTCCAAACCTATTTCGAATATCTAGTTTCTAAGTTGTTTCTCTCGGAAGTTATTGTGTTCACGATCAGCCATTAGGCGGGATATACAAAGAATCTGAATTATGATGCTGCAATGAAAACAATTGCAGACATGAAAATAAGAAAAAAAGTTTACTTGATTTTTCGGCATTCCATTTTATTTTTTATTTTCAATTGTTTTTTACGTTCATGTTTATATGGTTTTTTGTTTTGGAAGCAATTGAAAAAGTAGGATAGGGGCCCAAAAGTTTGTTAGCGTATAGGACTCTGGATACCGTTGATCCGCCACTGAATAATTAGAAGATAGCAAAATATAAGATATTCGAGATGAAAAATGTGGTTTTTTTCGAATTTTTCTTATCACATGAGTATCATATGATGACAATGATACTGAGAAATCAACAATTAAATTTGAAATATTTTTTTACAATATTTCCGAAAATAAATATTTAATGATGGAATTTGGTACATTAATTGGTGTTGAAAGATGATTTTCTGGTCTGTGGTAAATTTCATGGTAATCTGAGGGATAGTTTCCGAATAATGAACATTACCCTCGCATTTTCATACTTAACCTACCAATTCGATAACTATAGACATACAAGCCTATCTAGCCATACTATCATTCCATGTAGTAAGGAAATGTTATAGTATCTTAATTTTTCGAACCACCCTAAATAATGCACCATTTACATGAAAAATGCTCAAATCTCAAACTAATAACAAATTTGACAATACCAAACGAGTTTTTTCTGAGTTATGTAGCATGTTGTCAGCCCACAAAAGAAGTGACATTGAATCACCAGTCAAGCGTGCAACCTGGAGCGATTTGAAAACCGACACAGGTAGAATTTCGAGATTCGGTAGCTGAAATCTTTAAGCACCCAACATTTTTCGGTTTGGTTAATGTCTTGTTAAATGATCATTATCTGAGGGTTCATCCCTGTTTGTGCCAACACCCATGGGTGCTTGGGTTGATGTACCGAGTTAATGATCGATTATGCTGCTAACTTCATCATTTCTGTCTAGACTTGTATTTTTCAAATTGTGGCTTAGGTCAGATTGAAACAAGCTGAAGTTACTTTGTGCAAAATAAAGACGATCGATCGATTTCGGAAAATTATGCCATCATCAGGCTGTTCTGAAAGGCACTCATATATATAAACAGAAACGATAGATACACAAAATAAAATTCTTACCGTCATGAAACACAAGACCAAGCTTGAAGATACAAAATGCAGCATAAATATACAGGCAATTCAACTCAAAATTGTTGAAATCTTTCAAGGTTGAACTAACCTTTATTCTGAACACTGCTGTGAAAACAGAATGAAAAATATCCATTGGTTTTCATTTTAAAGCCTTCCAAAGACTCCGTCCGGAGTACTTAAATAATTTTTATTTAAGGAACTGGTGGCCCTACGGATGCCAAAATTATGCAGGCCTCCAGAGTGACATGGATAGAAATATGAGTTTATCAAGAAAAAAATTATTTTCTAAAAATCTTTGGTGGGAATCGAACTCTCTCCGGATTGGTGTAATAGGATAAAATTCAATGCACTACCGTTGCCTGGTAACGGACGTCATTATTATCAGAATAAATCCAATTTATACGCGTCCCTATTCTCCGTAAGTGGAGCGAGTTCGAATCCCATCAAAGTTTTTTGAAAAAAATTTGTTTTTTTTGATAAATTCATATTTCTATCCAGGTCATTCTGGGCGCCTATTAGCACAATTTTGGCCTCCGTAGGGCCACCAGTTTCTCAAATAAAAATTATTTAGGTACCTCGAGTGGAATCTTTGGAAGGCTATAAAATGAAAACCAATGGATATTTTTTCATTATGTTTTCACAGCAGTGATCAGAATGAAGGCAAGTTCAACCTTGATAGATTTCAATAATTTTGGGTGAATTTTTTTTTCACTGAAGACATGTAAAAAAAAAGTTGAGTTTGAATTTTGGAAAATAGCAATAGAAAACAAAAATTCCAACTTTCTAGGTTCTCCGCCATTTTGAAATATTTTTTCCAGAATTCTACACAACAATTGAATTCACCACCAGAAAATACTGAGATGTGACCAAGAACCGTTATTTCAAAGGTCACGCATAACTCACCACAGTTATCAGAATATTGCTCAAAGTTGACATTAAACACCCTGTATCTCGCTTATGCTTCAAAAACGGGGTATATGTCATAAGGCAAAAATGACTTTCCCAATGTCATCTATACGGCTATATGTTTGACCAGTTTATGGTGAAACATATGTATATATTATAAGATTCTCAGATTCTCCGAACATGTGAAATGTGAAGAATAGACCTCCTTCAGCATTAGGAAACCACCTTTTTAGTAGTAACCATAAGACGTCAATTTGTAATCTCAGTATTCAGCACAGTATATTAAAGTGTTTTTTTTCAACAATCATTGAGTATTTTGTAATAACACGATTTTTCTCTATTGAATTTCACGATTTCTGCTTCATTTCATCTGACAACCCTGTAGACAGCCAGTGCCCTGGACTGACTCTGTGAACCTGCACCATAAGTGCAAAAACTGTATTCTTGTTGCGTTCATGGACTTTTGAACCAAAAATAAATTCAAAACATAGTTTAGTATTATAACTTATCCTCAAGTGGATTGCTGTCAGTGTAATATAGTGGTTGGTATAAACTCTCATTTTTTCGAGTAAACCTCTACATAAACTAATTCAGGAAACAATTATAACTGATAAGCTACGGACCTGGCATATATTGTCGATTCGCAGATTTGTCAAAGTCCTGAACATCGAAGTATTCTCCAACCCAACCAACTTCTTCATTGCAAAATTCTCACACTTTGATGTCCAACCCTGATTAAACGGTAATCACGTCACAATCATCATATATCCATTTGAGTCTGGCCGCTTCAGGGACAACAGTGGAGAAACGCAGCATGAACCCTCGTTGAACAATTCGCGCCTCCGAAATGCCAGCCAACAATACAAATTGAAACATAACCATTAATCAAGTTGACGCCTTATTACTACCACATTACGTCGGTCACTCGGGGCCTAACAAGCTCAGAACGGGCGTGAGTCGTGATCGCCGAACAATCACTAATTGTCATTCCTGACGTTTCGTCCGAATTAGCCGATGAATGACAGGCATTGGTGCCACCATGAAAAGAATCGTGACGGTCAGACTCTCACTTTTACCCTCTATCAATGCGGAACGTGCTTGAATAACATCGGATTATTAATGATTGGGTGGAATATAGTTTCGTTTTGATTATCGAAAATCGACTAATGAGAGGTATTTGAGAACTAGGTATAGCTCATATACAGGAGGTTTATCATACAATGTGGTGAGGACAAAAAATCGAAGACATATTAAGACGAATCAGTTTATAGATGTAAATGTCAACATAGCTTTTCGGGAAGTAATGCGTCGAATTTTATTGAAACAAGTTCTTGACGAAGTTCACCACCTTTGATCCAGGTTCGTGTTGTTCAAACACCGAATACCTCAATCGGAGGCAAGTTCAAAGGGAATTGAATTGTTTGAGGCAGGTTGTGGTCCGTCTAGAGTTGGCTTCTTGAAGGCAAGGCAAAGAGATTACAATTGGCAACCATACTGTTCGCCGGATTATGAATTTTTAATCACATTCGCTCTTCGGATTACACTTATCTGGACCCGAGATTTTTCGAAATAACAGGGTGTGGCATGGCTAGCTCCCATTTTTCAAAAAATCACATGATTGAAAGAAGCTGTCCCAGAGTGGTTCCGTTAGGAAAGGCAGGGAAACCAGTGTCTGTTTTTATGAGTTTTTTCATGGAATAGGGAAAACAATATTTACAAGCAGTCTCCATCTCGTTTATGCAAAGAAACATGAGTCTGCTATTCAGGCACTAGAGTGCATACCTTCCTCATGATTCACCCATAAAAGAGCATGGTTGTCCAGGAATTATCCACTATAGACTAAGAGAAGTGTGTTAACTATTGAATCAACAAATTCTTCGGACTGAAAATTTGTGAACGAACCTCGAAGCTGGCTTTCATCTCAAAGAATATGCTAAGAGTCGCAATAACCGTTGCTCGAGAACTGAAAATCCATCGAGAGTTTCTTCAAAGATCCTTCGTAGCCAAAAACTATAGTTCGGTGGTCTGTCTCGTTTATAGGCAACATTGGGCCTCATATTCTGGAAGAGATGATCGTCAACCGAGCAATGATGTGTACTATGATATGCTGCTAGGGATTAGCCTGGATAGCTTGTGGTTGCAGCAAAGTGGTGCTACAAAACAACAGGGCCATTGTCGAAGTACTATTCCGACCAGCTCCTGGATAGCTTGTGGTTGCAGCAAAGTGGTGCTACAAAACAACAAGGCCATCGTCGAAGTACTATTCCGACCAGCTGATCTCTTTAGATGACCTGCTTATGTGGATCCCTTGTTTTCTAGATTTGAGAATTGACAATTATAAACTTTCCTAGGGAAGTAAATTTTATTCTCTTCCAATTGTTAGTGGTAACCAAAGCTCACTGAGTGAGCTAAGTTACTATATCATGACTATATCAGACTCAATCTATATCTACATTTACGTGGCAATTCCAAGAAGAGCAATGGGGCGACTGCCGTCCCCAATAAATTTCCATTCTTTCAGTTCAATTTGAAAACATGGAAGGCTATATAATTCCTACAATGATTAGGAATAGTCAAAATGAATAGCTTATACCTCATCAAACTCATCGCCAAGTCTAACTACCTTTACAGTGCCGATCCTGCTTGAGCTCACCATGAAACAATAACACAGCCCAGTATGATGTATTCAGGAGATTTAAATGCAGTTACAGCGAGGTCTATGAAATGTGTAGTTACAGAACATTTCTCAAGAGGAATATGAAGCGCTTTTCCTGAATAAGTCATCATGCGAAGAGTTGAAAGAGAATGAAGAATAATTGGACTGGCATATCTCGTGTGTTTTTATCTCCAACATCTATTCCAGATACGATAAGTCTAATGCATCGAATGATATCACCAAAGGAGTCCCTCAACAGTCAAGCTTCAGGGTTAAATACGATCGAATGCCAATGACCAATAATGCTGACCTTATAGCTGGATAGACTCTAGGGTTTAACGATAAAATTTGGAATTCACATCGGTCTTGGAACCAGGAATGTACTAAATCATAGGGTACGACCAATTTGCGAGATTTCAATATGCCGGGTGGACTTCTTGCTTTAGTGATAGATCTGTAAGCAGTTAAAGTTAAACAAATAAAGTCTTTCTGTGATATTTTCATGCTCGAGAAAAAACGGATTAATTCTGTCTACACTATGACCACCTCTCGCGTTGACGGTGCCTGAAACGAGATTCTCGAAAGCGAGAAGCGAACTCGCGATATCGCAATCTCGCTGGTACTTTATACCCATATAGTACGTAGTCTATTCTATAACTGCACTCGCATTAGAGGTTGTGTTATAGTGCGATAGATATTTGGGAAGTCAACCCCCACAACTGCCCCAGATATATATCTCTTCGAATATAATAGGAACAATCCTCGTGGACATTCCCACAAGCTTTCTAAGGAACCATTCCGTACAAATAAACGTGAAAATTTCCTGTCAAATAGAATATTCGATCGGTGGAACGCTCTGAATAAAGAACATAAGGAAGCAGCATAATGCCTCACAAAGTGGGTCCGGGATGCATGATGCATATGGCCGACTTTCCTTTCACTTTGAAGAGAGAACAACTTGTTCCGAGACTTCTTTGTCTGAAGAAACTAACTAACATGAGTCATACTTGGAGGTTCAATATGGGCGCCTATGTCCCACTGATATACGAAGTAGAAAAACGTTATGCTTCTTCCTATTGTTCTTTATTCAAAGGTGGAACGGTTTGCCAGGATCTGTGGTTGAATCTACCATTGTCAATGCGTTCAAGGACAGTTACGATCGGTGAAGAATTCGTGAAGGTGCTCTGTATGTTGCCTATTTTTTTTGCTGACATTCTTTACATGTTCCTTTTATATGCGTTCTTCTTTCTTCAGTTTTTTTAGGGGTATAATGCTATTTTGTTAACTGACTAAGTTTATAGGTTTCAACCTCAACTACGTCACTTTTTTTAATAATAATTATAATAAGTCAAGCCTGTGAATAATAGGCGTATATAATGAATATTGTATACTCCATGCATTGAGCAAGTGAAAATTTTGACGTCCCTCATAAGCTTGACAATTTCCAACAATCACAGAGAATGGAGTTGATCATTTTGACATCTCTAAAGTATGTTCCATGATTAAAAAACATGGTGTGCTCATCTGAAAAATAAGTGACGGCAGCAAGATTAAAATACAAAAATCGGTTCCAATCGATGGAACAAAATCTCCGGTTATAGTTACGGTTATCCACATTGACAGATTATCCTTGGCCCATATGTCACTTTGGATAACAGTAACCATAATCGAAGCTTTTGGTCCATCGCTTGAAATCGATTAAAGAGTTGTATATTATGTGCTTTGAATTAACATGCAAATTCAGAGCACAGAATATACAACTTTGCATTTCAATCTTGCCGACGTCACTCATTTTTCAGATGAGTACACCATGTTTCTTACATCATGGTTTGTTCTAGAAAATGCCGAATTATTCCAATTTCACCAATAGTATTTATCTCACATATAACGAGGGTGAAGTTTGCAACTCTCGCTTGCTGCTCCTGTTGTGAATAACCCGAGTGAATAATAGCTGTCATTATATGCCCATTGAATAATTTGCTTTTATTGGATGATGGTTGGAATTAAAGTAGGACTTGAAGTATCACCATGTATACAAATCAGTTGAAATAAATTGTACTGTTAGTATGTGGTATCAGGTGTTATGAATCTGACTGTTGTTTGATTTTGATTAATTTCGAATTTTGAATTTTCAACAGGATCCAATAACAAAAATATAAAATTTTGATTTGAATTTTGCGCGGCTTTCCGTCTCTTTCTCAGGAGGATTCTATTCTATGAAATAATAATTTATATAATTTCTAATAACAATTTTTAATGAAATGAATTTTAAGAAATTGATTTAAATGCCAAACTTATTACTAACCTAACTCAAATAATTAAATTTAAATCTAAAAACTTATAATGATGTCCTTTTTTCTCTCACCCACGGTGTTTCTATGCTATGTCACTCTGTTGTTTTATATTCTTCTGTGGTTCGGATTTTCTGTATAACCTCCAAAGTTCCTCTTGATTGTTTACTGCGTAACGTGCAAATTCCCAGGGTTGACTCTTGAAATTATATTTATTTGGCTCGAATTTTTCTTGTTTGGATTTTCTAACTGCTGGATTTCCTTTTCTGGTTAGTTAATACGATTTTCTTCAATATTCCATGTATTCTATTCTGTTATTCTTCCAGAATGCCAGTCACTTTGGTTTAATTTTGGTTTGCTTTCAGTTTCTGACTGGAATATTACGATGTTTCGATAACTTTTTTACGAGGAGCAGCTACAGTCTTGACGATGGTTAAAAATGGACTAAATTCTCTGTGTTCGAGCTTCGGTATTTATACCTTTTCGCAATTTTTCTTCACATCCTAGTATGCTGTGTTTTAAAGATGTCTTCCAAAAATGATGCTTTCGCAGTTTTCTCTTCAGAGGTAAGTTTTCCTTCTTTGAATCTGGTCTAGAAAATTCGGCCGTATTTTTCTCCATATTTTGATGTGCCTCTTGCCTATATTCTAAATCTCTAATATATAAAATTTTTCAAATTTTTATGCCTAAATGTACAATTTTCTAAGTTAACAATTTCATTTGCCTATTATTCTTAAATTTCTACTTACAACCGCCAAAAAATGCTTTCATTATTTTAAATAAACCCTATTTCTAAAATATAGCTGCAATTTTGTTCCTTCGGAAACCTGATAACTACATTATATGCAAATTATGGGTCGAGACATAACTTCTATACTAAATTTACATTTTCTTTGAAATTCTACATCTAATTCTACTTATGATTGCTAGTTCTATTCAATTCAAACCTATAATAATAATTTTCAACAAAATATCACTTAAGTTCCTCATAATTTCCTACTTTTTGACTAGATAAGGCAATTTTATAAAATTCAAGGTATTGATACAAATTCTTATACTTTCAGATCATGAGAAGCCTGCTGAGAAAGATAATTTGGAAGGATTATGTGCCCTGAATAAACTATTGAAATGATGGAATGAATTCTCTGGATTTGTTACTGGATCGTGATTGATTTGGACATTTCTTATATCTTATGATAGAATTTACTATGTTTGAGGCCTGGAATTAACTTAATTATATATTATGATAATAAATGATTGAATATATGCATTTGTGTTCATTGGTAAGTTATTTTTTTCCTGTTTCTTTAAGACCGATTTAGAAAAAACCATAACACAGGGCACTTTTTCCCTTCATCCTCTAAATCCTCGCTTCTTTTGAACATTTTATGCGATTGTTGAGACGACATGAAAAATTCAACAGATCTTTCCCTGGCTAATCAACCAACAAAGCCTCTTATTACATGTCTTTCTGTTGAAGATATGGGAAGAACATAAAAAATATTGTATAATTAATCACATTTCGAATAGGGCTGGCATGATTTCTGACCCACCTTTCATTCAAGTTGATACATAGGGCATTGTATCACAACACTCACTTTTAAAATACTTTCTCGAATTAACTGGCCATAAACTGTGAATCAAATGACCGCAACCTTGTGTTCTGATTGCAGTTCAACTTACTGTCTCATGAGATTTCACATTCAATAGATACAATGACGAGTTTATGGAATGACAGGCATTTCACTAGTTTATTGACACTTCAGCTGGACGCAAGTCCAGGAATTTGCTGCCATATAAACATAATTATGCACTTGCTTATCTAGTTAAGTAGACAGATCCTTCGAAAATCTATAAAATTGTAGTTTCCGATCTAACCTGACGTGGACGGTTTTTATAGAGCATAATTAATACCCAAACACCATTACGCGATATAAGACGCTGGATATGTTGGCGATACTCTTTGGGATTGAGTTGTTTAAAGTAGGTTTACTCTTGTGCTTTCGTGAGCGAAACCTTCTATAAGTTTCTGTCGTCCATGCATTGGCATGACTTTTCACGCGCTTGTAAAGGGTGTTTTTATAGAGGTTTAGAACTTGGAAATCGAATAAAACAAGGATGAATTTTTGAAATTGACTTTATTCAAAAGATAATCTTTAAGCATTATAATTGAAATATAATTTCTGGTCTATGACCGCCACGGACGTAATCTAATCTGGAGGTCCAATTTTCAATCACTTTTTCCAACATTTGTGGCCGTATATCGGCAATAACGTGGCGGATGTTGTCCTCCAAAAGGTCGATCGTTTCAGGTTCATCGGCGTAGACTAGCGACTTCACATATCCTCACAGAAAATAGTCTGGCGACGTTAAATCGCACGATCTTGGAGGCCGATTCAAGGGCACGGAACGTGAAACTATGCAGTCATCAAACGTTTCCTTCAGTAAATCAATTGTGGCACGAACTGTGTGTCATGTTGCGCCGTTTTGTTGAAACCACAGCTGCTGCACAACATGGATGTTCAATTGAGGAAATAAAAAGGCAGTAATCATGGTTCTATAGGGGCCCGAGCCCATAAATGGCAAAGGCTACTTCTGTTCTCACTGTACAACGTCTTTGTGGATGCATATGTTTTTCGAACAGAATCATTATTTTCAAATTAAATTTGCACAATTTGGAAGCGTTGTTCAGGCGTCATTCTATATGTTGAAATGCCAGACCAAACTGAACACAAATCACTTGACAGCTGAAGAAATAGCCGCCATTTAAAACAGTGTTACCAACTCAAAGTTCTATACCTCTAAAAAAACATCCTCAGTAGAGGAAGACCCGAATCAGAACGTTACAGTCAATGGTGACCGCTATAGAACCATGATTACTGACTTTTTCGTTCCTCATTTGAATAACCATGATGTGCAGCAGCTGTGGTTTCAACAAGACGGGGTAACATGTCACACAGGTCGTGCCATAATTGATTAACTCAAGAAAATGATAACTGCATAATTTCACGTTCAGAGGCCGGTGAATTGGCCTCCAGGATCGTACGATTTAACACCGATAGACTATTTTCTGTGGGGATATGTGAAGTCGCTAGTATACGCCAATAAGCCTGAAACGATCAACCACTTGGAGGACAACATTCTTCGCGTTATTGCATAAAGTCAATTTTATGTCAATTTCAAAAATTTGTCCTTGTTTCATTCCATTTCAAAGTTCTATACCTCTAAAAAAACACCCTTTATTGATAGAGAAATATTATAATAAATTTTCAGAAAAACGTCAACGTTAAATTTTTTTCTCTTCTGCAAATCAACTCAAATCTATCGATATTCGAATGACCGCACACCTGAATTTTGCATTCTAGAATCTAGATGAGTAAGCAGTTCGGCGCAGGGATCAACTGTAGGTGTATAAATTCTACAGGACGATTGATGTTCCATAACACAGTGTCATAGTTATAATGCATCTCAAAGCCAGAATAAAAAACGAAGGCAGTCCCTGATGATGACCTAACAGAAATTTCAATCTCAATATAAATGGATTTGTCGATGATAACATCAAGAATCTATAACGAGTTGGGACTTTGAATTCCACGGGCATCGATAGTGAAAAACCGATAATGTCCTGTCCCCATCTTTCTGACAGTCGGATTGACGTGGATTTCCTGTTTGGGCCAAATTTGGTATTCCGGAATTCGTTTAAGGCAAGCTCTTGATATCTCACTCGAGTCACATGTCACGGGTTGAAAACATGCTAATTTCGTTTATTTTTTAACGACTTGCTAGATCTATACGATCGATAAATCGGAGAGGTTTTCGTTGTTCCTATAAAATTGTGCTTTAATTCTCTTAGGTGGTATCTGGCGCTTTCATTAGGTCGTGTTGGCTGTCAGGTTGACATGGGTGTCGTGACATATTGCCCTCATGGCCCTTCTGATGTTGACGGCATTTTTTCCATCCTTTCAATAATCTACCCATTACAGAAAAAAGCTATGGCAATGCCTACAACAAATTCACTACCGATTTTTAGCGCTACGCTACGCCAAGATGCATACAATTGGCGAATGAAAATAAGCGCTGCTCCCTCTGGTAGCTATCCGAGTAGCCCGAGGAACAGACATTATCATTGACAAGTTAAAAGAAATGTTAAGAAAATGAGAAAGTTTATGCATTTTTCTTGGCGTTTGTGTGATTTTACAAGTGCTTCTACTGAGGAAAAGCAAACTCAAATGTCCCTTCCCATAGATTTCCACAGCCCGGTGAAAAATTCCGAGTTAGGGTGTGAGAAACTTTCTTTAACAAGTCGGGCCTGAAAGTGTTGAAGAATCGATAAAAACCAACAAACAAGATTTATGAGAGTCTGTTACCTGCCCTTCACCGATGATAATCATTTTTATAGAGGTAAGCACGAATTGCTCATGAAATATTAGATCACATTCATGAAGACAATTTTTTTCCAGGCCCCTAATCCAAGCAGAGAAATTTACTAATGAGGAATGCTCTGCCTTCAAGAAATCTGCCTGTTGAACTGATCATTAAGGAACAACGTAAATGTTTAGTGATAGAACTGATTATTGGAAAAAAAGAGTCTCAACAAGGAAATATCTGGTGATGAATACTCTTCGCTCAAAGTGCTTCTGCCGATGAAAGCAAAGTTGTACAAGGTTTATTTATTACAGCTTTTTCCAGACCAATCTTATGAGTGTTGGAAAATTTATTTGTCAATCCATAATGAATGAGACTTACGATACAAGTAGCATTAGTTCTATGTGAATGTATTCATTTTATTCACAATATATTGAGTATTTAGTCCTTCGCTATGAAAATAGTAATGTTATAAGTATTTGTCTATTATTCCAAAAAGTATGTTCTACAATACTATCTGTTTTTCAACTTTCAAGACAGCCTAATAAATCCACTAAATAAGTCAATCTTGCCATTTGGATCTGAAAATAAATAATATTAAAATACTGTCTAACCTTGGAGATATCCCCGCAATTTTAGAGTTGCTTCACTCAATAAGATTGAAGAATGATACATACCTACTTTATAAGAATGGAATATGTACTCCCAGTAATACTCTCGTCAACTATGAAAGCAGTCTAAAAAGTCTTTGAATAAATCGTCAAAATCACAAATTATCAAACCAAACACTAACAAGCAGTACAAAATCGACTATCAGAACAAAATCTAGGTCTATATCTAAGGTTCTGAAACTGGCCACCGTGGCGCTGCGATCTTAAATTCAGACGCCAATATCTATCGCTTCAATCACTTAAATCTTGGGTTCGAAATAAGGAACTAGGATTGTCAAATATTGATCTATTTCTCTTTTGAAACGTTGATAGAGCTAAGGTCACTTTGTCAAGTCCATACAATCAATTACGCTTACTTACAATGAATTGAGCTGAAATCTGATCGATCTGAGGAAACTATATCTCAAAGGATCAATTAGATAAGAAATGATAGATTCATCTATACTCCATTCACTTTTATAAACTATCCCGGTTGGCCATGATTTAGGTCTATCAAGTTTTTCTACTTGAAACTGACGCAGGTTGGCCCTCGTGAAATATCGGTAATGTCTAAATAATTGTCAGAGACGTTACCGAATCCAATGCCAATTTCTACTCTCAATCTCAACATGATCATCACTATTGGAAACTAAAAATGACGAAGGTAGTTTTGAAGAAGAAGAGACTAAGTATCAGGAAGTGCTATATAGAATTGAAATCTGCGCTTTCTGATAGTAACCCTGATCATTTGTAATGAATAATTCATCACAAGCTATCCAACATTTTTCAAATGTGTGAGTGAAAACCCAGTGTATCATTCCCAAGAACTTTGTGAATTGAGTTAGTTCTTTTAAGGTGATACAGGTTTTGTAGTACATCTACATTTTCATACTGGAGTATTTCAAGTTGTGCAACAACATTCAAATGTCTTCTGTAGACTTATTTCTTGGGAATTTCGAAAACAAGGTTTACCAGTGGCCTAATAGCCGGACCAAACACAATATCTTCCGAAAGAAACAGCTTAGAAACTCTATAAGAGAACTTAGAAAGCAGGTTTGAACCTTAATTACGGAGACCGAATTCGTAAATGGGTGAAATCCACCCAATGATTCCGCAGATATACCTATTCAAAATTATAATTAATTATAATATGATAAGAAGATCACAGAATATCGAATATTTGAAAAAAAAATTGAAATTTATTTTTCAAACTGTTCTAATGGCTTGATCAACACAAAATTTTGCATGAAGTTGCCCATCAGCATCTACAAACTAGCTGCCATGTTCCATCATGATTGAAACATTATTTCTTGAGTTATAACGGAAAAAACAACGATTTCGAGCTGGAAACCACGAAATTTGACATATTTTTCCCCAATACCTCCGAAAATTATAATCGTATCGAACTGAAATTTCGCACACTGATGTGAAATATGAAGCTCAAAATTTGAGTAGAACTTTTCTTCGAGTATGATGAACGGCTTCCGAAAAAATAATTTTTTTTAAATAAATACCTTCAAAATTTCAAGTGGCTATAACTCCGAAACCGTTTGATCTATTTGGTCCATTAGCGAACTTAACCGCGGCATTCCCATACGCGACCTACCCTGGAAGATTCAAGTTGCTAGCTTGCTTCTTTCGATAGTTATCGTGTCGTCGGCCGGCCGGACAGAATTGATTCTGACACCGGATTCAGTGAGTCCAACCAAGTCGTTATAACCCCATCTATCTTCCAATGCTTCCCTTTATTCGTAAAGGTGGAATAGGTGGTGAAATCAATTATCCCAATGCTTCATAAACACTGAATATTTAAACTCCGTAATCAAAACATTTTGAAAAAGTTTTGACACATAAAGGTTGCAATTAATTCCCTGAAAGAGTTGATCTTCCTAAGTTTTAAGATTTTAGAAAAAATTAAATGAAGAAGTACCTTTATATTTGAACGTACTATCAGCTCTAAAAATTAATGTACACTATTCTGACCGCCTTTCACATTATGATGTAACTCAGAATATGAAGAATATACATTAGCTATTCAATGATTTTCATACCCGCTTTGATTCTTAAAAAATTATCATTTACTTCGTGAAATTCCACATTTCAATTCAAATTCGTAAATGTCATTTTCGTCGCAGTTAACAATAACCGGATCTTCATCATACATTGATTGATAACTACGATGAAGACGAATTGTCAGACTACAAAGAAATTTCCATCATCATTAAAAACGAATCTTCGCATCATTGTTGGAAAAATGTCTTTCCTTCACCTCTAGGCCTGCGTTTGGTACCGGAGTGTATGTTTGCGAAGAAATAAATTACTGTTATGATGTGAAAGAGGCAGCTTGTCGGTGACGAATCAATTATTGAGAAGAGTAAATAGACATGTTTGCTTGGGCTGCTGCTCTGTTGTATCGGTGGCATTGTTGGCAGGATTCCCTGTGTTTGTTCAGTAACGAATATGTTCCACAGGATTTCGTCGGAACCAAGGATGGATTTTTGTCTTGAATGTTTCCTTTCCTTATATCCTGCTTGTTCCTTATTGTCTTCGAGTTTTCTCAGCTGTTTTATGTATGTAACTTTTTTCATGTCACGTTTTTCAGTTTATTATCGGTATTCCATTATCTTCTAAGAGAGAATCTAGTAAATCCAATTAATTAACCCAGCAATGGGTTCGCCTTTTTGCACGCATGTTCTGGGGAACGGCGTGCTATCGTTTCGTCCAAATGTCTGCCATTCTCGAATTTTGAGCTGAAAATGGTCTCAAACGACTATGGTTTGACTAAATGATGACGAATCCGGTGTCAACATCGATCCTTTCCGGCCGACCGACCATCCGTATGCACGATAACGGGCGTACGGAGAATCCTTTCGACCTGAAAATTTTAGGGTAGGTTACATTTTTAAACGACGGTTAAGTTCGTTTATGGGCGAAATCGGCCAAGTGGTTTCGGAGGTAGAACCCATTATAATTTCGTGGTTATTTACGGTATAACGCCGAAACTACTGGAATAATTAGATTGAAACTTGGCAGTTAGTTGGAGTATAACAACTCCCAAATTTCTACAGAATTTTGTCGGAGACATACTGTCAGTAAATTCAAAAAATTTTTTCGCAAAAAATATTTTTTCGGAGAATGTTCTTTAGGATCGGAAAAAAAATTGCTCTGGCCTTGAGCTTTATATTCCGCAGCAATGTACCAAATTTCAGTTCGATCCGATAAAAGTATTGTAGATAATTCGGAAAAATATGTCGAATTTCGTGTTTTTTTCCTGGATATCGTTGTTTTTTTATGAAATAACTCAAAAATTACTGATCCAATCATATTGAAACTTGGCTGCTAGTTTGAAAACGCTGATAAACAACTTCGTGCGAAATTTCGTGTGAAAATTTTGAAAAAAAAAATTCAAATTTTTTTTTTTCAAATATTCCATATTCTGTGATCTTGTGATCATATTATCCTTATGAAATTCTGTATAAACCGTCGAACGGTCATTTTTCGATGAAATATTTGATTTCAATTCGATCTTATCTGTATTTTTGGAAAATAAATTTTGAATGAGTATATCTGCGGGATCGTTTTGTGAATTTTTGCCTTTCACGAATTCGGCCTTCTTAATTGAGATCCAAACCTAGATACTCTACAAATATTGAGTTTCTAAGTTATTTCTTTCGGAAGTTAAGAATCAGAAAATATTCATCAAATTTTGCACACATCTGGAACAAAAATTCAGGTTCGAAACGGATTCAATTTTCGGAGATATTGGGGAAACTATGTTTTTGTGGTTTTTACAATGATCGGTGTTATTTTCGGAATATCGCAATAAAAAACTGATTCGGTAATGATGCGAATATTATTTATTTTTCATTTTGTGATGATCATGCAATTAAAAGAATTCAACAAAAAATTATTCCCAGATTTTCCTTGAAATATTTTTTCGGACACTAGATTTCATATCGTTCCAATCTGTGTCCAAAAACACAGATTCGATCGACCTGAAATCTGGTACTTGATTGAAAAATTATAGCTTGAAGGTCCATGCAGAATTTCATGAGGGCCTTATGAAAATAACATCGCCAAATTCCAAATCTTTCCATCTCGAAGTAAAGATGCGTTCGGCGGGGTCATTACGTGAACAGGTGACCGCTTGACAACGAATTCCAACATTCACTTGAGAGCTGCTGACTTCACATCAATGCTTTTTCTGGACAGAACAATAGAGATGGTAGTGCAGAAAACCATGTTAGAGACATCATTCTAAAGTAGCAAAATGGCGCGGGCTTCATTTTTCAAGTTTCTCCAAACAAACTCGAAATGTGGTCCGAATTTTTCTATTTAAAGTTCAAGCTCGCACTTATACAATAAGTATTTAGTATAGAATGTTCCATTATGAATTATATGGGAGACGATTCCCCAGTATAAGAGGCCTATATGTAGTTCTCCGTACATCAGAGCAACTGTATGTTGTGTTTATGTTACTGTAGGTAATGTTATTCGCTGCTTCCTGCCGGTTTCCTATCACTCTTTCTGTTGTAGATAGATGTTTCAAGCTATTTTGTCAATAAAATTCAAAAAAAGATGAACTTGTGTTCCAATGAAGAAAATTATGATTATAATTTCAAGTTATCCTATATATAGGGTAAGTCTTTTAGTTGTACATTAATTTTAACCAAAGATTCCTCTCATCAAATAAAACACTTTTTTCATTTGCCATTTTTCCAGATTCGGCTCAGGTAAAAAGTAAAAAGCATTCAAATATCTCTCAATGTGCTAATACACTCCTGCTCTATGTTTGCAAGCTCACCGCATATGTCTCTTACAGTGATCTCTTTTGGAGAATAACCAATGCAAGGTTTGAAATTCAAAGAAACAAGATTCAGTTCTATACGAAATAGATGAATATTTCTGAGTATTCTATGGTCCTGATAAACGTGAACCTAGCTTAATTTACTTCCTTCACTACTATTAGGTCAGGGGCGGATCCATTAATATATGGAAATTCGAATTTTATACGATTTTATAATATTCAACGTTGAATATCTTCAAAACGGTGCGTTTAAGGAGAAATTATAAAAAATAACCAGATATTTTAAAATGATTGAAGATTCTTATTATGACATAAGATAAACTTTATCTGCATTCTTCATGCTAATTTCGTATAGTTTTATGGATCGGCGAGTCTGTAACTCGGGTATAATATTCACTATCGATTGTTGACCCAGAAACATTACTGACCTAGAATGCAGAAGCCCTGAGTAAACTGATGCACCCCTAAATTAAATCTAGGATTTCATTACAGAATTGAGGGTGTTTTCCTGTCTATCAAATATCACCCCACGGTCCTTATGTAGAAAATACAATAGGCATGAAAACTGCTCCATACGTTGAACAAATGAGTTTTATGCTGTGTAGATCTATCCAAATTATAACAGGGTGAATATAAATATAATCTTCTTGATTCTTTCAACATAAATACTGATAATTGTTTGAAGAAATCTTCATCAAATTCTCTCAGATATCAGATAATTTTAAACCATCTGATAAATTTTGAAAAAGTAATTTTCAAGCCTGAGGGAAAGATTTAGCGATCTTCTTTTTATGTTATCCTCAAGAAGTTATGCATCAACCTTCAAGCTGTCATTTTCCAATCAAGTACTGGAATTCGATTCGATACAGTTTCAATGAGTATATTTGCGGAATCGTTGGGTTGATGCCACACATTCACGAATTCGGCCTTCGTAATTACGGCCCAAACCTTCTCTGCAAATATTCATTCATTTGAGTCATTTCTTTCGGAAGTTATTGTGTTTACGATCGGCAATTTGAAAGAAAGTACTATTTTCCTTTCAAATATTGAATGTTCTGTAATCTTTCCATCATATATAATACTCATGAAATTCTGACTGAACCTTCAAGCTGACAGTTTTCAATGAGGTACTCGATTTCAGTTGGATCCAGTCTGTACTTTTGGTAATCGTGGAAGAATCAAATTTCGAATGGGTACAACTACGAAATCATTGATTGGATTTCACCCATTCGCAGATACCCCCTTCTTAATTGAGGTCCAAAGCTACCCAACTCATTTCGAGTTTCTGAGTTCTTTCGAAAGTTATTGTGTTTACGATCGGTCTTTAGGTTGTAGAGTACCGATGCTCTCCTGCTGTGAGTGTATCTCGAAAATGAAATATTTTCTGATATAGGTTCGTATTCTGTAGAGTACTGATTTCCGAGTTCTGTTCTGAGGAACAGTGTCCTTTTGTCCAAATGTCCGTAATTTTCGAATTTATTCCCGATTTCTGGTCCAAAATCGGTTGCTACCGTCCGACCGTTTGTAGGCAAGTTTACGTGGGTATGGCATCCTTTTAACTGGCAACTTTCAGGGTAGGTTGCATTTCCAAATGCGCCAGTTTAGTTCGTTAATGCACAAAATCTGCCAAACGATTTCGAGTTATGGCCATTTGAAATTCTGAAGATTTTTCATGATATTCTTTTAGCAGAATTTTGTGGGGATCGTACAGTCAGTAAACAATGCATTTTCGATTTTAAAACACATGTGTTTTGAAATGAATGAAAAAAAATTTTTTGAGAACGATTTATCATATTCGGGAAAAAAACCTGCTCAGACCATGAGATTTATATTTAACAGCAGTTTTCGAAATTCCAGTTGGATACGATTATACCTTTTGGACATATTGGGAAAAAAATATATCAAATTTCATTGATTTTTCCCCAGTATTCTTGTTTAATCTGAAATAACTCCAAAAATACTGATTCAATCATGACGAAACGTGGCAAATACTGATAAACAACTTTGTGTAAAATATCGTGATGATCGTGTCATTAGAACAATTTAAAAAAAATATTCCTGAGTTTTCTTTCCAAATATTAGATATTCTGCGATATCATCCTCACTAAATTCTATATAAAACTTCAAGCCGTCATTTTTTAATCAAGTACTGAATTTCAATCTCATCTGTTTTTTTGGAATTATTGGTAATATAAAATTTTGAATGGTTATATCTGACGATTCATTGGGTGGATTTCACCCCTTCACTAATGCGTCTTCATTATCTTGGTGCAAACCTACTATACGAATATCGAGTTTCTCAGCACGACCTTTAGGCCTTCCGTAAACACAATAACTTCCGTAAGTAATGCGATATTTGAAGAGTAGATATGGGACTTAATGACGAAGGTCAAATTCGTGAATGGGTGAAATCTGCCCAAGTATTCTGTAGATATACACATTCAGAATTTTATTTTGTCTATATTGCCAAACATACAAATGAGATCAAACTGAAATTCGACAGTTGATTGACAAATGACAGCTCGAAGGTTCATGCAGAATTTTTGAAAGATTATATGAACAGAAGATAACCTAATCTTTCCATCAGGTGGTAAAGGTGCGTTTGACGAGGTCGATACGTGAAACTAAGAAAATGCGCGCGAAAGCTGCTATAGTCACATCAGAGATTTTCGAGATTTTTCAAACCAGAATTTACTATCGAAGCTCTTATATAAACATTATTGCCAACTGTGACGATTTTTCGTCAAAGTAACGATTTTTTATGCGTAAAAATTGCTAATGACGAACTGACGAAGAATTCAACCTTGTGATAATATTTCTCAGAAGTGGGTTTTCGTTAAACTTGGTGTTCCTTTTTCCACTATTGTTTTCTGATCCATATAATCCAACATTATGCAACCGAAGTGCATTGGCCTCCCTGCTCGCAATGACTATACTATTAATAATAATAATATATTAACAGCGGGTTTCACAAAGCTCTGATTAACTTGATTGTTCTGATCAAGACAATTCTATGTTCAATTTCAGTTTATTTTTAGCAATACCACAGAATATGAACGCGTTGATCAGAGGATTAAGCTTTGTGAAACCCACGGTTATTCAATCAAAAGCTTATTGAAATACAATAAGGTTGGTTTTGTCAAAAATCAAATATTACGAATTTTAATAGTGATTATTTATTCAAGAAAAAAAGCCCACTTGGCTAAATTAGTTCTAACTCTGCCTCGTTCCAACGCGTAGGCTGAACGCATATTGTCTATTATCATAGTTTAAGTTGTTGCTCCTTTAACAATATTGAACACTATATATTTGTGTAGTTAGATAAAAGTTATTATCAAATAATATAAATAACACCAGTGAATACCAAGTAACCAACCAACATATTGATTTAATATAACCAATTTTAATAGTGATTTAGAAAAATAGCCCACTTGGCTAAATTAGTTCTAACTCTGCCTCATTCCAACGCGTAGGCTGAACGCATATTGTCTATTCTGAATAATGTTAAATAAAAAAAAAACCGAAATAGGATGGGAGAAGATTTTTTGAACTCTATATATTTGTGTAGTTAAGTCAAAGCTCAAATCGAATAATATAAATAACACCAGTGAATAATAAGTAACCAAGCAACATAGTGATTTAATGAAAACCTACATGTTGTAGAAACATGAAAACTAAGCACTCTTACTAATGAACAATTCAGTTGCATCACTCGGTAATGTGCGTTTTTTTACGAAATTATTCGTTTGAGCTTGAATATATTTTTTCTCTTTGTATTTCAGATTTATTTACTCATTTGTTTTATGTGCAATTTTTCACCAAATTAGCTGAAATATTGTTATTATTTTGTTTATAAAAGAAATTGTGGTTCTATATTCCATTCCATTCAAAATTGTTCATAATTAAAATGAAAGTTCTTGTTATTCATTACATGTTTTAAAATTCTTTTATTTATGTAGAAAATTTCAAATTTGCCGCCAGTGACGAAATGTGACGAATTTTAAGGATCGCCCTGAAGAAATGTTCGTTTCAGAGGTTGGCAACACTGATTATAAACTTCAATTCGGTGCATCGCTGGTCACAATAACTTTCGAATATTTCCTGTTAACTATACTTTTTTTCCCACTATCTTAAACAACCAGTGTAATAACCCTAGCACTCACTCAACCTAACTCTCTCCTCCTCCTTTTGATTCATTTGAATGTTATTATTGCTACAGAGTTGTTGATTGAATTTCCCGCCGCATGTGCAACCCCCGAAATTGAATGTGTCGCTGTTGAGGGGTTAAAAGCTGTGATTTTAACAGCTGCGAGCTGCATAATAATATGATGAAACGCAACTTGCCTTCGGATGCGTTGAAAATAGCTCCAGGCGTGATTCTTGCGAGATTTAAAATATTTATTATTCTCTGTAATGTTTATACGTAATAACATATCACTTTCGGGTCTGAAATATTTCCAGTTTTTCCAAACATTTAATTCTTTTGAGTTCTTGAAATTTTTCGAACACATAAGTGACACTTTAACTTAGTTCGATTTAATTCCATACATAGATCATAGATACTTGAGAACACTATACATTTTGAGAAGAATAAGATATATTTTGTAGGTAAAGTCTGCGATAAATGCATTTAAACAAGTCTGAGAATAAACAAAATCCGTCCAATGATTTAGATAATGTTCTATTTTTTTCAATATTATACCAAATTACTGACCAATTTGAACACATTCATTGTGCGTCACATATCATCCTTAATTTATTCACCCTACTACTGTAATTCTACGACCACAAAAATGCGAATATAATAAAATAGGTATATGTGGAATTCAATTCATCCCTCCCACGATGATGGTAAAACACTGGTTGCATATATATATGATATCATTTCAGTAGACAAATAATTTTATTTCGCGAAACTACATATATTATAAGAAATACTAGAAAAGCACTGCTGTGAATTCAGCAGATCAAATACGTTGCCAAAGCGTTAAGTTATTCTATTTACTTATCTATTATCTATTAAGTATATATAAGTTATGGCTTCACTAGTAGTGGTTTCGATGAATAACATTGGAGTTTCGCTTTCAGTTAGATATATTTTTAAGATGTATTTAGTGTTTACATACCTAAGTCCTTTCATCCCAATATACAGTGTGTCCACGGATTGGGTGCCGGTAAGGGGTAAATGACGAAAAATTTTCGAGTTAGACTCTGATATTTTGGGAATCGCTCCTGCTTGGTCTCAAATCAAGATGTTGAGAGAATGAGCCAAATCAATTAATATACAGGGTGGTTTAGAACTGATTTAATGAAAATTCTTAAGAATAAAGTGCCTTTGTTTTAAAAGATATCGAGAAAGTTTATTGAGAAAAGTTGTTTAGAATCAAAAGACACGGCTAAATCTCGATTCTCAGATAAATCGATCACCTTTGATTTTGTAAGTAGGTTATGAAAATATTTGATAATATCCATGGTTACAAATGCCAGACGTGACTTGAAACGTAAATTTTATTCGTCATAAACGAAAATTTTCCAGTTAAAAATATGTTGAGCATAGAACAAAGAGTGTTTATTGTGGAGTGCTACAGTTTAGGTGCAGACATTTCGTAATCAGGGAGTAATAGGACAATTCCATGAACGCTGGCCAAATATTACGGTATCACGTAACCCTGTTAAAAAAATAGTGTCAAAATTTAAATTTTTGATCGTGACAATATATCTCACGTATCGGATTGACAAAATATTCATGAGCTTATAAGTCAAGGTAGGCTGATTTATCTGAAAATTGAGTTCCTATTTACAAAATCAAAGTTGATCGATTTATCTGAGAATCGAGATTTAGCCGTGTCTTTTGATTCTAAACAACTTTTCTAAATAAAATTTCTCGATATTTTTCAAAACAAAGACACTTTATTCCTAACAATTTTCATTAAATCAGTTCTAAACCACCCTGTATATTAATTGATTTGGCTCATTTTTTCAACATCTTAGTTTGAGACCAAGCAGGAGCGATTTCCAGAATATCGGAGTCTGACTCGAAAATTTTTCGTCATTTACACCTTACCGGCACCCATTCCGTGGACACACTGTATATTCACATAATAAAAAGACATTCATAATTGGATGAAATGCAACAAGTCTATGGACTATGACGATGAACTGTCGTACAAACATGGCTCATATGAAAACAAGTTCTTCGTGAAAATATCACTACCTCAAAGCCTAAGTCCAATTTAAGGTATTTCCAATTTTCATCATCCCAAAATCTCCAATATTTCCGGAACAACAAATACGATCAACTTGAAATTTATCGATTGATGTAAAATACATTTTCTCCGTTGAAAATTCAAAAAAAAATGTTGATTCGAAAATTTTTTAAATTTTTGTTGAAAAATTTTTTTTCCGTATTTATTTGTGAGATTTCAACGAAGTTTGGCACAAACCTGAAAGTCATCATTTAACAACAATGTTACAAATTTCAATTCGATCCGATATTGATAGAGAAAAAAAATTGCCAAATTTCCTTGATATTTGGAATTTTAACATAATTTCCGCAATATCTCAAGAAGTACTGACGCAATCAGATTGAAACTTTGTAATCAGTGGAAGAATACAAACGCGCAACTAGGTGCTGTATTTTGTGTTGATCTATTTGTTAGAATAGGAACAAGCACTTTCAAAATCTCCCGACCTAACGTCAGAGCATTTTAGAATGTTTTATCTTCGTATTTCTTGTCTCGATGTGATGAATGCAGAAACAACTGCCGCCTAGATGTCTGAATTGGCGGAAAACCAAAGACAATCTCATCCTCTTTGCGAATAATTAGGTACTCTGAAGCACAGATAACGAAGTTATCAAGTTATAGTCATATGAACTACAAAGTGTCAAAATGTCACCAAGGTAACGAGAATTCACTCAGTATACGCCATGATGTAAGCAAAACATGGTGGGCTCATCTGCTCATCTGTGATCGAATTTACCAATGATGACGTCACTTTTTTCATTCAAATTCAAAGCACAGAATATATATTTCCTCGTATTTTAATCTTGATGGCGTCACTTTTTTTTCAGATGAGCACACCATGTTTTTTACAGGTGTCATGAATTTTGAGTGACAGTGCCAGTGAATATTAAACAAGGTGACAAAATGTCACTGGAGTGCGGATGCCCTTATCTGTGCTATATGAAGGGACAAAACTTACCCGTCGGAAAAACAAAACACTTATACCCACCTTTCTATTGCAGTCTTGGGGACATTTATAAAGTAAACAGCTCCGATTAGGAATTTAAGCGAACAGATGAGGCATTTGCTGAATTTCGCTAATATTTTCAATTCCGAAAAATCTTTCACTGATATCGATTTGATATTTCATAACATCGAGTAAAAGTTGATGCACATATTTATGGTAATTTTATGTGATGATCCCACAGCCGAATTGTCTAAATATTCAAGTAATTCCAAAGAATAGTAAGTATTCTCCATTCACTTTATGAACTATTCCGATTGACCATGATTTAGGTCTATCAAGTTTTTTTACTTAAAACTGATGCAGGTTGGCACTCGTGAAATATCGGAAATGTCAAAATAATTCTCAGCGACGTTGCCAAATACCGATGCCGATTTCTACTCTCAATCTCATTATAATCATCACGCTTGGAAACTAAATATGCCGAAGGTAGTTTTGAAGAAGCAGAGACAAAGTATCAGGAAATGCTATGTAGAATTGAAATCTGCTTTTTCTGATGGTAACCCTAATAATTTGGAATCAATAATTCAACACAAGCTATTCAACATTTTCGACTTATGTGAGTACAAACCCAGTGTATCGTTCACATAGATTTCCAAAAACCTTGTAAATTGAGTTAGTTCTTTTAAGGTGACACAGGTTTTGAAGTACTACTACTACATTCTCATACTGGAGTATTTCAAATTGTGCAACAAGGTATTTGAATGTCTTAAGTAGACTTATTTCTTGAGAATTTCGAAAAGTAGGGTATTCCATAGGTTTGTCGTTTATAAGTTTTACTTACTGCAGGGTTATTAGAGTACTTTTATTATTTTTTCGAATGAACTATCACAAAGTAACGGACTACGCTATCCATTATTTTTCAGTAAAATTTCAACACCCAATTCTTGATTTCCGTACAAGAAAATAGCATAACTGAATCATCCAACCATGTTTATACACATGAAATATTTCCAGTGTTAACATAGCAAAAAGTTTCTTCAACATTCGCCAGGTCTTTGGAATTACTGAATTCACATAATATTTTCTCGAATTCATTATTTTCCCAAAGTTAATTCACATTTTGAAAAATACGTAGTTACTACGACCTCTATGTAGAGAGGACAACGTTGAGTAGTTATCTGACAGGAAAAAGACTATAACCTAACATTTTCTAAATATACACGGTGAAATGTGTCAGAATGTCATGGCCAACCGGGGTAGTTCATAGAAGTGAATGGAGTGTATGTTTCTCTTATAATTAATCAATTACAAAGTTGATTTGAAGTCACAAAATATAATAATATCGGAATGAAAAACTATATAAAATGGATGAATTAATAATTAAATAATAATATAAGTATGATCTCTATGCGTTGCGATTTCAGTTTGAATTTTATTTGAGGTATAGGAACTCATTGCCATCGAAGGCTATCTCATTTACATATTTCATAGTTTCAAATCATTAAATGTCAATCTCTGTATACTTGTTCATGTTCTCAAATAGAAATTCTTTTTTAGAAAATCGAAATACAACTATCTGCCTCCTTCGGATTCGTATGTTGCCATATTTTGATATTTTTATTATATTATAATTCGAGATATATCATTCGAATCAGCTGATTTTTATTATCACCAATAATGTCAACGCCCAGCCACCTATGGTGTTCAACTTCCTACGCAATGCGGAAGTCTAATTAAATAAATCAAACCACAGCATGAAAAGTTGCCACAAAAAGGCTCCCTGCGGCGCTCCACAATATCACACTTCAAATTAAAATATGTAGATACTCACTTGAGTGACTCGATTTCTGGGGAAAATAAGAAATTTTCCAAATGCACGAGTAAATCATGTCCTCTTAAATATTCAGGAAACACGTGACAACCACTTCTAGCCAAAAACATCATCCTAAGCAATTTCGAAACAGTCTTTTCAAAACATAACAGTGAACTGACCCATGATGGCCATGATGGTCATCCTCAGTAACACCCCATCGTATGGGAAACTGTAACCAGCATTTCTCTCATTATTTCGCCATGAAATTTCTATATCGATTATCCACAATTTTAGCGGCACAACATTCAAAACGCGTGTATAGCAAAGTTCACAAAGTATCTGCGCGCTTAATACCAAAACGTGCCGTCGCGGCGCTGTCGTCGCTCGGTAAATCCGGTTTCAAGATGGCGCATCCGGACTTCCCGCCATTGGATGGGTCGAGCCAAATGGGCGTAACCTCTCTTTCATTCGTCTTTTGTCCGTGTAACTGGGGGAGCGATCTTTGCAGTAAGTAAATTTCGTATTGTGCTTTTTGTCTCATCTTATAATATGAAATATTAAAGGCATGTTGATATCCTACATGCTATTTTCTCCGGGCCTTAAATAACTCAATTTATTAGCGTCGCTATGGAAAAGTGGAGGAATATATTTTTATTAATTATGAATGCGGTCGTGATGTTTTTTTCATTCTGACATGCTGTTTGATATCTTGACTTCTGAGAGGGAAAATGGATTATTTTTTTATTGCGTCTACCTGTGGAGTCCTTTATTTGGAAGGATAATGTTGGGATCCTGCCTCATTGTCTCTTTGAATTAACTGAGATTTTGTTTATCCTTTGAGTTTATAATAATAATAACGATTTCTTCTTAATAATCATTTCTTATTCATTTGTTTTGTGCTAGTTATATTCGTCTAAAAATAGGATTTTTAAGTTGCCTTGAACATCTAAAAATAAGCAATGTTTTCACATGCGGGTATCTTATGAGTAAAAGTTCAAAAAATACTGCTTTTATCCAATTTTTAAAAATCTACTTCTTTCCCACTCTTTTATCTCAATGTATCAACTGTTGGTTTGAAAAACATTTTCTTTCTTCATGGGAACCTGTTTTTCACGGTGAAAGCTTAATTGTGATTCACTTATCTCGACTGAGGAAAATTGATGTTAAGTATATTAATTGAAGAAAATTTGAATGCAATTGTGCAATTGAAAATTCTTCTGTCTAAGCACGCTAAATCGCTAAATATAATTCAGTTTATTTCCTTCACGAATAAAATAAGAAAGAAAAACTATAGTCTCATATAGGAAGTTCGATTATACCTATACAGGGTGTTTCATAATAAACTGGTCAAACATATATAGCCGTATGGGAAAGTCATTTTTGCCTTATGACATATACCCCGTTTTCGAAGCATAAGCGAGATACAGGCTGTTTAATGTCAACTTTGAGCAATATTCTGATAACTGTGGTGAGTTATACGTGACCTTTGAAATAACGGTTTTTGGTCACATCTCAGTATTTTTTTAGTGCTCAATTCAATTGTATTATGGAAATCAGGAAAAAATATTTCAAAATGGCGGAAAACCTACAAAGATGGAATTTTTTATTTTCGATTGCCAAATTGGATAGTTTTATTTCAATGTACTCAATTCTCTAAGATTTTCCGTGAAAAAATTTTTCCAAAATTCAAACTCAACTTTTTTTTACATGTCTACAGTGAAAAAAAAATTTCACGCAAAATTGTTGGAATCTATCGAGGTTGAACTCACCTTCATTCTGAACACTGGTGTGAAGACAGAATGAAAAAATATCCATTGGTTTCCATTTTAGGTATAGCCTTCCAAACATTCAGCTCAGAGTACTTGAATAATTTTTATTCGAGAAACTGGTGGTCCTACGGAAGCCAAAATTGTGCTAATGGGTCCCCAGAATGACCCAGTACTCCGAGCGGAATATTTGGAAGGCTATAAAATGAAATCCAATGGATATTTTTCTTTCTGTTTTCACACCAGTGTTTAGAATGAAGGTGAGTTCAACCTCGCCAGATTTCAACAATTTTGCGTGGAATTTTTTGTTCACTGTAGACATGTAAAAAAATTGAGTTTGAATTTTGGAAAAAATTTTTCGCGGAAAATCTTAGAAAATTGGGTACATTGAAATAATACTATCCGATTTGGCAATCGAAAATAAAAAATTCCAACTTTGTAGGTTTTCCGCCATTTTGAAATATTTTTTCCCGAATTCTACAAAACAATTGAATTGAGCACTAAAAAATACTAAGATGTGACCAAAAACCGTTATTTCAAAGGTCACGCATAACTCACCACAGTTATCAGAATATTGCTCAAAGTTGACATTAAACACCCTGTATCTCGCTTATGCTTCGAAAACGGGGTATATATATTATGTCATAAGGCAAAAATGACTTTCCCAATGTCATCTATACCGCTATTCCGCACAAATTCAAGTGGGGAATAATATTTGCAACTATGCAACTCTAGTGTTCTCATTTGGAGATTCTTATTAGGAAATAAATATTGTGTACTACAGGAAAGAAGGGTTGGTATTACCAACTCCACCCCATTTTGGTTGAAGGTATCACCTTGTGGTGTAGCTTTAAAATTGAAATTTTTGAATATTTTAAGAAATTTGAAAATTGAATAAATCACAATTATTGTTATTATTGTTATCATAAAATAGGAAAAATATGAAAATGCCTTGTATCTCGCTTATGCTTCGAAAACGGGGTATATATCATAAGGCAAAAATGACTTTCCCAATGTCATCTATACGGCTACATATGTTTGACCAGTTTATGATGAAACACCCGCCTGTATAAGTTCAAACGTATAAAAACGTTAAATTGAGCATACCTACATGTATTCCTTTGACTTCAAACGCTCCAAAATAAATTCTTCAGTATAATCATAAATGGAACTGAATATATAAAAATCAATGAACTACACAAGATCTATGGAACAGTCTTTGCAGAAACATGTGGGGGAATTTTCTGGGTTTTCACTCCCAATAACTGAAACGAAACTATCAAAAATTAAATAAAATTGTTTTTTATGGAAAACGCCCTTGCGGATTGCAGGATTGAACTGTTTTTCAAGGGCAGTTTTTGGAAAACATACTGCCTAATGAACAACACCGGTACAATACAAACGATAAACAAAGCGAACTGTGACCTTTCAGAGTACAAATCTGATTATTTCATCAGACAAACGAGAAAATAATTCTTCATATTTTCTCGTTCTTCCCATGAAAAAGTGAGATTTTGAAACGTCACAGTTCACTTTGTTTATCTTTCATATTATTCCTGTATTGTTCTTTTATTAGGCAATCAATCTGTTTTCCAAGAAACTGCTCTTGACAAATAGTTCAATCCTGCAAGCCACAAGGGCATTTTCTACATAAAATAATTGACTTAATTTCAATGGTTCCCTTTCAGATATTTGGAGTGAAAACTCAGACAAAACAAAAAACGTTGCAAATTCCTCCCAAAATATGCTTCAATCGATAGGTATTACTGAAAATGAATTACGGGCTTCATTCAAGAGATGTTTTTAGACTTCTCAATACCTTTCATTTAAGTGTTTTGAGAGTAAAAAAAATACTAAAATATTTTCATTGCAAATACTGATGCAATAGGCGCCAAACCATAAGAATCGATTGTGTAAATGTGTCTTCTTGAACAATTTTTTTTGAATTTCAAGCTCCAAGAAATGTAGCTTCTGGTTATTGTACAATATGAGTACATAAACAGTGGGAGATATCTTTGTTGAAAAGAACTAGGGGTGGATGAGCACGTTTAGCAACCTTTAGCTTTTAACACTCAAAACTTTCTACCTGAGCTGAATCTGGAAAAATGACAAATCAATACAATTTTTCCTTTGATGACATGAGTTTATTTTTTACTTTATTGAATTTTTGTATTTGTTCTTTCCAGGTTTCTCTACGAAATCCCATACAATCAGGGTGTTCCTAAATTGTGATTTTGTCGTATTTGTAATTCTGATTTCGAGTGTAAGTAATCATTAGTTTTTGTGATTATTTTTTGATCTGTAGCAATGATTCACAAAGATTCTTTGAACTGGTGAAATCGTTTTGTGCAATGCAGATACTATCTATGTTTCCCGAACACGAAACGATGTCCGATGTTTATGGACCTTTTTTTGAATTTATGCGAGGAATCTCTCTTCTTCGTTTTTACTTGCAATTTAGGATCACCTGTATATATGCTTGTGCTAATACTGGATGAACGTCTATTTAATTCGGAATAAATTGAAGAATACAGATTGAAATACCTCATCAATAGTATCTTTGATATTATGACTCATAATGATCGATTTACGTTACCTTTTGTTTCAAGAATGGCTTGATTAGAATTATATCAGCATAAAATAATTTAAGTGAAGATTTAGATAATTAATTACAAACGGAGATAGAGCTGGTGAGCTCCATCCCTTAGGGTCCTTGTTGTCAGGTAATTTTTACATTTCAACTTCCCCAACCAGTGGATTGGTCGAAGGAGACCCATCTAATAGCCAGCCAGATCTCCAGATCTATCTCCTCTAGACTTCTTCTCGTGGGGCCATTTAAAATCGAATATGTACGCCACAGAATGCGTCTCTCTGGGAGAATTACACCCCGAAATGTATCAGAATAGGGGAGGCAATTTGCGCAATATTGAAACTATGGATGTTGGCACGGCTCAATTTGAGCATTCGTTAGATTAAACTATTCAGAACAGAAACTTTCCCCTCCTGAATTTTTCTATGAAATTGGTAATTATCGAATATGAAGCCGCGTACAGACACGAGAGCTCAGCGGCTTGCGAGGCAAGTTAATTGGGCTGCCTCGCAAGTGTGTACGGTGTCGCGAGCCATTTCAACAACGCGAGGCTGCCTCATAAGTGCCTCGCATCTGCCTCGAAAGTCGCTCAGCTCTCGTGTCTGTACGTACACGAATTGAGCAAATCGGAAAGTTTCAGCTGTCACATTGGGCAGGAAAAGGCATTTTCAACAACTTATCTCACGACCCTTTTGATCTCTATTTATGCAAAAATGTTCCCCTCAAGGGAGGAATTGACGGGTCTGAGCAATTTTCTAAAATCTCGATTTTTCTACTAGAATATATCTCTGTATAATACGACACGTAGGACGGCCGTGAAGTCAGCAGTTTTTGCGGGCCTGATCAAAGGTGATCACCAGAAGTACGTTTGGAGGTAATCTTTTCACGTATTGACCCCACCAAGTGCATTTTTGGTGATATCCTTTGAACATGAGCGCAAAAGCTGCTGACTTTACGTCAGTATGCTTCTTCAGGTTTTTTTTACTGGAGGACTGAATTTTAACCCATTACGATCTGTTTTTTGGAAATATTGAAAAAATTTACTTTTGAATTGGTATATCTGCGGAATCATTGGATGGGTTTTATTAATTCGCAAATTCGGCCTTCGTAATTAAATTCAAACCTATACAATGAAACAAACGCACTTCTGGTGATCTCCTAATCATTTTATATCCTCATCGAAAGATGACAGCTCAAAGATTCATACAGAAATTCATGAGGATAATATGATCAGGAGATCGCAGAATATTGAATATTTGAAAAAAAACTTTAATTTTTTTTTCGAATTGTTCTGATGACATAAACATCACCAACTTCTGCACAAGGTTTTCCATCAGCATTTTCAAACTAGCAGCCAAGTTTCATCTCGATTGAATAAGTATTTTCTGAGTTATTCCGGAAAAAACAACGATATCGAGAAAAAAAACACCAAATTTCACATATTTTTTCCCAATATCTCCGAGAATTATCGTCATATCAAAGTGGAATTTGATCCACTGCTGTAAAATATGAAGCTTTAGGTATGAGCAGAAGTTCTTTCTGATATGATGATCTCGACAAAATTTTGTGAGAAGTTGCGCGTTTTTATGCCTCAACTAACTGTTGAGTTTCAATCTAATCGCTCGAGTAGTTCCTGAAATATCAGGAAGTCAATCTGAAAAGTTCAAGTAAGTATATCTCCAAAACTATTCGTCCGGTTTGTTACATTAACGCATTCCAAGTTTTAAGTCACTAGCTCAATCCGTTCGACAATGGGGGTTTTTCCTGAATTTGGGTTATTACTGCAAATGCAAATTTGAACATAATTATTATGGGTTTGATTCATCATTTTCCCAAATTACCTTCAGAAAGTATTGAAAATCAGATTTCAAAATTGGGGTTTGGGGTTTGCCAGGCATGCACGAAGTGACAACGGTGTTTAGTAGAATAGCTTTTTCTGCTATAGAATATTGAAATATTTATTCCTATTCTGTGGTACACACGTGTTCTTTGTTGATACAACCATTGTTTAAGGAGAACAATGATACAACCAAACAATTTCCGTTTGCGATTTGTCAGTAACATGACAGCATGACAGTCTGTGCTCTTCTTTTTCTATTCCTTGGTCGTTGTATTCTACTCTAACGAGATCGAAGTATAGCTATCTCTGTTTTCCTAAGCAAAGTAATACATTTGACGTCCTTTTCTTTCCGAGAAAGCTGAATTCGACGTTGCCATATCGTGCACTCAAGACAAATCCCTTTAAATGCAAATCCCCATTTTTATTTTTCAGTTTTAGGTGATCATTTTTTCAAAAATATAATATTGAAATGTGATGTTTTGAAGGTTTTTCATGAAAATTACTGCCTTTTCGTTTTAAGGAAAAACCCCCATTATCTTTGTCGTAGGCCTGCCGGGCAGAATCGATTTTGTCACCGAATTGGTCATGAGTGAGTCCAAACTATTCATTTGAGAACAATTCATGAAAACAATCGAAAATTACAGACATTTGGACAAAACTATAGCACGCTGTTCCCCTACTACATGCGCAAAAAATTGTTTTTCCTTATTACCCCCATTAACTTGAGAAATTCTTACCATTTCATCACCACTACAACCTGACATTCCACACAATACCAAACGGACATGTTCCCCTTACAAATTTCCCATTATACGTTTCAATCAAAAGAAACAAACACGATCGCCATGAAAGCAAACCGAGGAACTCCTATAGCTGTCAACATTTCAAAAAGCTTCAATCTAAAAGCAGGCCTCCAACATGTGGACTCTAACATCCAAGCATCGTGTACAACAATCGGAAATTATTTTTGTGTTGATATTGAATTGAGAATTGCCTCGATAATAGTCCGACTGTATACAAACATTCTGCCAGGACATCCTTTGTCCCTCAACTGGGATAGCAATTGCCCGAAGATGTGTATAATATGTCTATTTCTGGCAGAAAAACTAACGACGGGTGTGACAATGTAGGGCTCGACCTTCGTCATGAGCTGTCTATCATAGGATCTTTTCAGGGGTCTTCAATCGGGACAGTTTTCGAAATTGGAATCCGAATAATAAGATGTAATTTGAGGTGGCGAGATTTAGAAGTCGACATGGAGAATTTGATGCCAGAAATATGAATAAAGGTGTCATTTTGGAATCAGGAATGTTGCACAAAAAACAGACAAAGCAGGGAAGTGAAGTCATCAGGAGCTTTTGTGCGCATGTTAGAATTTGTTGCCAAGAAAGAGAAGTATCATTGAGTTTTCAAATACTTTTTTGAAAACTCAATGTAAGTATTAAGGATTTGTCAGTGGTTTTAATACACAAAATTGCAGTTTCGATTTTAGGTGCTGATATTTTTACGGAGTGCCTTGTGTTGGGTCATGAATTTGATATCTGAATGAGAGTATATTCAGTTACTGAATTTTGACCTGGATCGTGTCTGAAGAAAATTATAAAAGGAAACTCTAATTTTTTACGCGCTTGTTCTGGGGAACAGCGCGTTATCATTTCGTCACGATGTCTGTAATTTTCGAATTTTGAGCCGAAATTGGTCTCAAACGACTAGGTTGGCCTCACTGATGAAGAATCCGTGGTCAAAATTGATTCTGTCGGTCCGGCCGGCCGGCCGTGTGCACTGTAAGTTTCGAAAGGAAGGACCTAGTGTCTTGAAATTTTCAGGTTAGGTTGAGATCCTGAATATCTCGGTTAAGTTCGTTAAAGGGCCAAATCTGCCGAATGGTTTTTGTGCTACAGCCATTTGAAATTTTGATTTTTCAATAACTCGAAAAATATTCATCTGATCGAAATTGAAATTTTTTTTAATGATCAAGTCACGCGAATATAACAAAATAACGCAATAATAATGGAGATATGTAGAAAAAAAACTCGAAATGTCCGCAATGTCCGTAACTCATTATCGAATCGAACTGAAATTCGGTAAACTGTTGGAAACTGTTGAGTTCAGGTGCAAAATTTCATTGAAATCTGTCTTATAGTTTCCGAAGAAAAATTGTTTTCGAGTTCAATACCGTTACAATCCCAAATAATAAGTTTTGCAATAAATATTGAAATCTGTTTTATAGTTTCCGAAAAAATTGTTTTCAAGTTCAATACCGTTACAATCCCAAATAAGTTTCGCAATCGGTTGATTGAAATCCTGGGAAGAGAATAAACTATAGAAAACGATAGAGAACTTTCTATACAGGGTGAGTCTTTAAGTTGTACATTGATTTTAACCATATATTCCTCTCGTCAAATAAAACACTTTTTTCATTTGCCATTTTTAAAAAGTTATAAGCATTTAAACATTTCTCAATGTGCTAATACGCTCCTGCACTTTGTTTGCAAGTTCACCACAGATATCTCTTACAGTGATTTCTTCTGGAGTATAACCAATCCAAGGTTTGAAATTCAAAGAAACAAGATTGAGAAAACTCATTTACTCACTTAATTCTTATATGATTTGGTGCTATTTGCGATATTATCACAAGGAAAACATTTCACTACATGATTATACACAATTCCATCCTCACCCATTCTCATATTGAAAACTCCATTATTATAATTTTTTCACGAAATTTATGGATGAATGAAACCAATCAATTAACCTCAACAAATATTCTCTAGACTTAAAATAACATGTTATTATATGTCTATGATTGTTATGGTTAGGTCTGTGGCATGATCACGAAATAGCATATACCAAACTTAGTTCTATGCGAAATAGATAAATATTTATGTGTATTCTATGGTCCGGATAAGCGTGAACCCAGCTTAATTTCCTTCCTCTACTAGATCAGGGTCGGATCCATAAATATAAGGTAATTTTTCGAATTTTTATCCGATTTTATAATATTCAACGTTGAAAATCTGCAAAACGGTGCGTTATAGGAGAAATATTCAAGTATTTTAAAATAATTGAAGATTCTTATAATGACATAAGATAAACTTTATCTGCATTTTTCATGAAAATTTCGTATAGTTTTATGAATAGGCGAGTCTATGACTCGGAAACTGTTTGAAGTAAGATGAAAGTGATTACTGAAGAATAGGTGTAATAGTTATATAGAAAACTTCACACCAAATTTCATCTCATTCGGAGTTACAATATCAAAGCTACAGATGAAAAACTGATTTTTTTTTTAAATTTCAACAGCCTGTTACTTTTTGCTGGAGCCGAATCTAAAACAATGATAAATGAAAAAAGTGTTTCATTTGATGAGTTATGGTTAAATTTAATGTACAACTCAATGACTCACCCTGTATATACCAACCATAGCAGTCAAGAATATCTTATAGCATTCAAAGTCTCATACCTAGAATAACTAGTTCCTGAGATATGAGGAAATAACATAACCTCAAAAATTCTAAATCAGTAAATAAAGGTAGGACACCCGATATTTGTAGAGTAGATTTTCGGTTTAATCGGTAGACTTCGTGAATGGATTAAATTTCCCTAATCATTTTGTAGATGAAGAGAACCTTTCAAAATATTACTTTTCCAAGATTTCCAAGAATATAGATCGGATCGAATTGAACTTGATCCAAAAATTATGAGGTTCATGCAGAATGTCGTCAGGACTATATGGGAGTAGAGCTCAGTTTGGTGGGGTCAATACGTAAATAGGTACCTAACAGCTTCTGCATATTTGACAATGAATTTGAACAAGCGCGTGAAAGCTCCTGACCTCACGTCAGTGGTTTTCTAGGTTTTTTTTTCCTGCATCCAATTTGAAAGGAGTAGCAATAATTTATTTTATGATGTCCTTACTGAATGATTCGTATTCTACATTCAGCGAACTCGAAAATTTCGAGAAAAAGGGGGACTTCTTCGGTCGAAATTGCCAACCCAAAACTTTCGGTAATTATTTTGATCCAAGAAAGAATTTTTTTGCCACTAGCATGATGTAAGTAAAAGTTCTTTACATCATGGCCACTAGAACGACTGTAATTTTTCTGTGGTAACAGTTTCATACCCTCTGTTTCCCTGATAGTAGGGAGTTATTGGCACTTCTAGGATTTTGTTATTCTATGGTAACAATCATAGAATAACAATTTATATTTACCATAGAATAACAGTATTTACTCTATGATCCATAGACAAAAGTAGTTTTCATTGTGGATTGTTGTCTATAGTCTATTACGAAAGCGTAGAGCGGTCACATGTAAAAAAAAATTTATAATTCTAAGGAAAAGTCCGAATTATTCATAATTCGGAAATAATAGTCCGAATTATACGAAAGAGTAGAGCGGCACCTGTAAAAACAAATTTATAATTCTGAGAAAAGAGTCCGAATTATTATAATTCTGAGAGAAAGCCCGAATTATACCACAGAATAACCCCTCAAGATAATCACAGAGATAGAATTATTTCCAATTTCAATTGATATTTCTATGATGATCATACCATGTCTGTTAGCATGTCACTTCAGCTTCACGAATACAAATAAATGCTCGCTGAAAAGGCAAACATATCATAGGATAGAGTAGTTTTTAACATAAAATCGAAAGCATGGACATATATGAAAAATAGCAAAAGTGACATGCTAACAGACACGGTATAATCATCATAGAAATATTAAATGAGACTGAAAATTAATTTATCTCTGTGATTATCTAGAAGGGTGGTATAATTCGGGATTTTTTGTCAGAATTATAATAATTCGAACAGCAAATTTAAAATACAAGGAAATATATATTCTGTGCTTTGAATTTGAATGAAAAAAGTGACGTCATCATTGGTAAATCGATCACAGATGAGCAGATGATCACACCATGTTTTACTTACATCATGGTAGGAATATATAACCACAGACCACAGATCTGTGATATAACAGATTATAGATTACATTTCCACCATGATGGAAGTGAACAAGGTGTGCTCATCTGTGATCGTAAGTACAAATGGTGACGTATTAAACTACATGCAGATTCAAAGCACAGAATATGTATTTTCTTGTATTTTGATCTTGCTGACGTCACTTTTTTAGCAGGTGAGCATGTTCTAGGAAAACAGCGTGCTATCGTTTTGTCCAAATGTCTGTTATTTTCAATGATTGAGCCGAAAATGGTTTTGAACGACTAGGTTGGACACACTGATTACGAATCCGGTGTCAAAATCGATTCTGTCCGGCCGGCCGTCACCACGATAACGGGCGGACGGAGGATTCTATCAACTTGAAAATTTCAGGAAGTATTGCACTTCAAAATACGAAGGTTAAGTTCGTTAATGGGCCAAATCGGCCAGATAGTTTCGGAGTTGTAGCCATTTGAAATTTCGAGGTTAATTTCCTCATATTTCAGAAACTACTGAAGCGATTAGAATGAAACTTGGCAGTTAGTTGGAGCATAATGACGCGCAACTTCGAGCAAAATTTCGTTGAAATCTTGTGGTCACTGAATTCAAAAAAAAAAATTTTTTTTCCAAACCCATTGTTATATTCGAGAAAAATTTCAATCATACCTTGAGCTCCATATTTCACAGCATGTATCAAATTTCAATTCGATACAGCTATAAGTTTTGGAGATATTTGAAAAAAATATTTAGAATTTCGTGGTTTTCTTCTCAAGAAATACTGATTCAATCGTGATGAAACTTTGCAGCTAGTTCAAAGATGCCGAAGGAAGGAGCATAATGCCTCACAATATGGGTCCGGGATGGATGTTGCATATAGCCGACTTCCCTTCCATTTTGAAGAGAGAACAACTTGTTCGAGACTTCTTTGTCTGAAGAAACTAACTAACATGAGTCATACTTGGAGGTTCAATATGGGCGCCTATGTCGCACTGATATACGAAGTAGGAAAGCGTTATGCTTGTTCCTGTTGTTCTTTATTCAAAAGAGAAAACCTTTGAATAAAGAACAGCAGGAAGGAGCATAACGCTTTTCTACTTCGTATATCAGTGGGATATATGCGCCCATATTGAACCTGCAAGTATGACTCATGTTAGTTAGTTTCTTCAGACAAAGAAGTCTCGGAATAAGTTGTTCTCTCTTCAAAGTCAACGGGAAGTCGGCCATATGCAACATCCATCCCGGACCTACTTTGTGAGGCATTATGCTCCTTCCTTATGTTCTTTATTCAGAGGAGAAAACGCACCACATTCTTTACAGACACTGGTTGAAACATTAAAAATCTTCCTGTACCAAATTTTATCAAAATACCAGAGAAAATATTATGTTATGGTCAAAAAACGATTATTTTTCATAATTTCACATTTCGATTTCTTGAATTTTCGATTCAGGACAACGCGGAGGCGAATACAATATTTTTTCGAATCTGTTCTGACCACATCCCTCACAGATGCCACTGATTCAAATGTTAAATCATAAAATTGCTATTGGAAAGTGCTAAATTTACCGAAAATATCTAGGAAAACGTCAAAGTAATAAATATATATAAATAAAACTACGATTTATTAGTCCGAAAATTAAGATTTTTAAGAAATAGGTTTATTCAGTGTCTCTTTTCATAACATGTCAACAATGTTTGAATGTTTCTTCCAAAATAAAAGAAAATCGGGAAAAACCAATGTATTATTATTCCACTTTCGGACTATATACCTTTTGATGTTTATAAAGAACTTGAAATTACAACATTTTGAACTCTCCCTGAACATTTCATGGATGCTCCATATGTAATTACAAAATTTCGGCAGCATTTGGCGAAAATTTTCTACTTTTTTTCATCATAGTGAAATTCATGAGCGAAATTGATTGTTTCATCAACTTTACTGCAAAAAAAAAATTGTGAACACTTTGGCTTTTCTTTGGAAAAACATTAAATCTGGCTCACTTCATCGATATATTAATTGACTTTCAATGTATTATCGAATTATTATTTTTTGCCTTCTTTAATAGGGATCAGAACTCCGTTCATTTTTGATTTTAAAAGTACCAACTTCTCCTGGTACCTACCATTATACTTCTAGGATGTGGGAGTTTGAAGGTTTCATGATTCCTTTTTCCTCCTATTGGAATCATATTTTTTATTATTATCCTTCAGAAAATGAATTGATAAAGAAATGTGAACGAGTTGTCATCAGATATTATGTATTTTATTTGAATACAAATTATACAATTACGCTCCAATATAAAAAGTCAGACGTACAAGTATAAAATCATTATAAAAAGCTAAACTTCAAAATCTATCTTATGCACGATACCTAGCTTATAAATACCTTACATTTGTATAGACATATCAGCGGTTTATAAATATTTTACAAGAGGATATATACAAAAACTTTGAATCAGTTCATAAACAATTCGAGTATGAATTTGAGTTCGATATAAATAGCTATACTACAGAATGCATTTACGCATCGCATCGATCAATAAAATATAAATAAAATTAGAATATAATAATTATACAACAATAAACATTACAAAAGTGCATCGGGGGTTATTTCATAAGCAAAGAGCAATAGTTTTTCGGAAAAAGTTGGGTGACTAGATAAATAGTTGATTAAGAGGTTTTGTTGAGCTTTTACACAAAGAAAAAAAAAAGCAATCGAGTGTACTTTGTTGGCATTATATTTATATTGTTGGAATTCTGAGAATACCTTTCAAGGAGATTATGAATGACAAAATCATTTTTCATTGTTGTCCGAAATACAACATAACTACGTTATTAAGTAGATGCTCTTGGGTTCAACAACACCAATTTTAAAATTATAGTTCATAAATATTGAAACATTAATATCCGTTTCAAATTTTGGTAAACCCGCAAGATTTCCCGTCGTGAAGCTATAAGTAGGATATTCACATCATTGTAAGCAGTGTGAGTTCCTGAACAAAAAATATGAAGGCCAATATGGGCGGTCTCTCTTTGTTTGGAAGATATGGGCCCCCAAAGTTCCAAATTGTTGCATTTTCAGATCCTTTTTTCTGCCATAAAAATGATATCTCACTTCTCAAATCTAGTTCATAAATCATCTTTGAACCTTCAACCAACGAATAGCGACACTTTCTTTCAAGAATATTCATTATTTAAAGGAAGAAAAGTGAAAATATTAGACAACAATCAACCTATATTTCTACGAAATACTTCTCAATGTTAAAGCGAAGCTCGGCAACAGCGTCTTTTCATCGCTGGCCAACGTATTATGACCGAAGAGAAGTTGCTGGCGAGAAATATGAAATGATGGACAGTTGAAGGATATGATTGTAAGGAAAATGCTTCTGTCACTGAAGAAGAGGTGGTTATTCTAACATAAAAACAAAATCATTGAGAATATTTGTTTAAGGTTTCACTCTCAATATTTTCGTTTGAACATTCTTTCTATCCCCTTCAAAATAGGGAGGTTGTTATCTACTTCGTTTTTTGTTGTGTCTTCGAGATGGTCCCAGTTTAGAATGAGATTCAGGTATTCCAATAAAATGGGTTATATAATAACCTCGATTTCATTGGAAATCTGAGAAGGGCGCGACCTATCACATGAAAAAAATGTACGTTGAAATATATATCAGGGTGTATTCTCAATCCATTACTATGTGTTTCAACCTTGTAGTTTTCATTAGAAACGAATTCTCCTATTGGAAGATTTAGAGTATCGCAGTAAACAGTGAGAACTAAGAACATATTTCTTGATATTTCATTTTTCTCGCCAGCAATAATCTGTCATTCACGAATACGCACGATGGCACGATTCCGACCGATGAAATTCGCGCCATTGCCAAACTTCACTTTTAGACCGAGTCGAAATCAGAAGGAATAGAGGTTAAGTGGTTGTCCGGTAATTTCATTGTTTTTTCATTAAATATTGATTATTCTGGAAAAAAAGTGTTGCTTATTGTTGGTTGAAGGTTCAAAGGTGGTTTGTGAACTAAACAGATGAAGTGAGAGATCGTTTTTATGGTGGAAAAAGGGACCTGAAAACGACTCATTTTGGAACTTTGGGGGCCAATATCTTCCAAATTAAAGGAGACCGCCTATGATCGATTTCACATTTTTTATTCAGAAAATCACACTGCGTACAATGATGTAAATATCTTTTCAATATCTCGGGGACGGGAAATCTTGCGGGTTTACCCAAATTTTCAGTCACCACTCAGAATATTAAAAAAAAAATCAAACCAAAAAAAAAACTATTCTACATATGTCTGAAGACGAAGATAAAAATGAAGGCAGTCTATCTGTTGAGTTTTTGTTGGTATAAAAAGGTTATAAAAATGGCAGCCAATTTTTCTTCGCACATCTGGACAAAATACACATATATTGATGCAAATTTCCTTATAAACAAACCTATACAAATTCAATCAATCAGAAATAATCTCTCTTTGGTTGTGTTCGATGAATTACATAAATTACAGTATACAATATTACAGTATTTTTCATCATTGAATTAATAGAAATTTACAATTTAAAAACTCATACTTATTAGTAAGTAAGTGCTGTGACCCATTGGACGTTACAAACATTTTTGGCAGTGTGTTGTAGCGAATCTGACACCGAATATACAAAAGGTCACGTGTTCGTCATGAATTTACGCTAATGATATGATTTAAGAACGCATATTTATTACCTAATAAAAATGATATGTACAAAAACTTTCCTCGGACGAGATCAATAAGAAAAATTAAAATAATACATTTTGGAAACAGCGATATATCGCTACTACACGTCCATAAGGCATACAATATCGCTGGATTTTCATAAATATATAATGGAAGCTTATGATTACTAACAATGATTCCTAAGTTACAAAATTCGGGTTTGCCTCACATTCTGATTAATAGCGGATATTCGTCATAATACATGATATTACCTAAATAGTAATTCGTTACATGGTTGGGACATTCACTCACTTCATAACAAAAAAGTAATCCTTATGATAGCATAGGAAAATGAATTTACAAAAATTAAACTTACTTATTACAAGCAGTCATTTGTTTCGCACGTATCTGATTTGAATGAAGTTGCTTGTGCTCCGCAACAATAATGAGTTAATTATTCAAATATTCCGTAGTGAAAATTAATACATATGTGTATGGATTGAGTAAAAATTCGTTTGCTTTCGAAGAAAATATCCCTGTTTCGATTGACTCCTTTATCATCTTGCAATATGGAATTTCAAAGTTGATTTTTTCTAATCTTGAACGGAATTGTTTACATTTTGGACAGAACTTCTTCCATGGAGCTGGATATTTCTGAAAATGACGGCCTTTTTTGTGGATCTACATCCAAGCAGTTCATCTATAAAAAAACCAGATTTTAGAAATATAAGGCAACTTCATTACAAGCCGCTTCAGACATGATTGCATGGCAACCGCGTTTCAGATATCAATATTGCTGATATATGTACAGATTAGGTAGTGGGGTCAATCGAAAATGCCGTTTCCAATATGCAGAGTATTTTATGAATTTTGGTAAAATTTTAATCAGCTATGTTGTTCCTTGATGATATCTCAACTTCATATTCGTTGAAACTAGGAAAATAAATTATGCATGCAAACCTGGCTCAGTTGTGACAAAAACTACAACTACAATACAAGATTAACTGTTGTGTCCCGTATCCTGGACCCAGCATTTTATGATATATTGTCTTTTCTTGCTTCTGCAACGTGAGAGTTTGAATTCTTTTGGTTCCCAGGAATATATCGAAATTCAATATTTTTGGTTTAAATCAATTGACACCGGCTTTAAAAGCATTTTATCTAAAGTCAACAATAAAGTATAATTTTGTATCACAGAAAACACCCAGATAGAATTCAAGCTCTTAGCATTCCAGGAATCGAAGTGTGATGGGTGACATACTCCAGACACAGCATGTGACAGTTTATAGAATTTATCTTATTAGGCCATTTAGAGAAACTTCCTTCACACATTTTGTGCTCTCTCTTTTGCACCAGCCAATCCGAGGTGTTTTTTCGGATCTTAGAAGGGCGTCGCTTAATTCAAGAAACCAATCAAAATTCATATTCTCCTTCTAAAATGTGAAGAAGGGAATTTTCTTAATTTGGGTTTAGTTAGTTTTTCAGACACTCTTCATTTGACCGTTGTATAGTAAAAAACATTCGCTCTCGAATTTATAAACAAGACTTATACGTTAATTCTTGTATTGTAAAAATCGTAACTTCTCATTTGAAAGTCGCTTCGACCTTGCTATCGAACAAGATATAGAAGGAAGATTCTATTGTGCAAATCACTTGTATACCATTTCGGTCTTGTTATCTAATACAGATACAAGAAAATACATTTTTGTTACGGGTTAAAAGTGCGTTTTTAATACACCTTAACAACATCTTCGTGTCATAAGTGCAACGATATTGATCAACTGGTCAATAAGTACTTCAATTATCTGCTTATTTTAGAAGCATCAACGTTTCTGATAAAGATCAGAAATTATTCGTGGGTCGTGTCTTCATTTTGATAAAGACTGAATTAATCAAGTGCGATTAATTCACCCACACGGAGTCTCTACTATTGAAACTCCAAAACACCTGAATAAACCAATTCAGGTCAGAACAATTAACCTTCCTATTGCATTTGCAGTTGTTTATCACTCACCTGAACAGCCGTAACATCTTCTGGAGTTGACGAATGAGCCTTCCATTCCAACTTCTTCTCTTTCAACTTCGTGAGCACACTATTATCATTCAACTTGGGGAACGGAAGTTCTCCCTGACTAAACACCTCCCATATAACAACACCAAAGGAGTACACGTCGCTTTTGGTAGAGAACTCGTCTTCATAAACTGCCTCATATGGCATCCATCTCAATGGTATGATCTGCAAATATAGGAAATAGTTTAATCAAAGTTCTCATTAATGAAATTTAGTCAGTTACCTGGTTGACATGCTTGCAATATTCCTGACTGTACGGATCTCTGGTGAGCCTGGGAAGGCCAACTTTGATGGCTAAGGAGGACGTTACCAAACAATTGCGTGCTGCCAAATCCTTGAGGACCATTCGATTGGAGGAAATGTGGTTCATGGCCTTCGCGATTTGGTGTATGACGCCGACTGCTTGGATTGGTGAGAGAGGTGGTGAGGAACCTTTTTGTGTTGCCAGCAAAAACTGCTTGAGATCTCCCTTGAAGAAATGAGTTTCAAGTGAAATAATGTCAAAAATTTATAATTCAATGAGATAAACGATTATAACACAAATATTAATCATTGTGAAGTTCTTGATCTTATGAGAATAGCAGTACTCAGTAGATTCTCTTTTGAACAGAGATTTTTGGGTATATGTATAGATGACGAGTGGAAAAACTTTTTTTGACTTTTATTTATCCACAGATAATAAACACGGTTGTTTAATCATTGGTGGCACCCCATAGAAGGCTAGGGAGATTTGGCTTCATATCAGACGACTCTCTCTTTGAAGAAGAACTAAAATAGAATACGATGAAAACTGACCTCATGGGTCAAACTGTAATCGGATGTAATTCAAGATCTGAAGTTGGAGATTTTTGCCTCGAGTGAGTAACCACTGAATTGGGATTTAAAAAGTCTTTTTGCATGGGTGAGTATATGCATAACCAGCCAGAGAACAACTGTTGCCGAAAACTTTAAAGAAAGGCTCATATCCCATAGAAACATGAGATACTATACTAAGTCTATAATTCTACGTTTTCAAATGAAAATAAAAACGATGTAGTGTTCACCTTTTTTGTTTGGACCTTTGGAAACTACAATGAAACTCTGATGTTATCTCAAACTTGAGATATTCGAAATTTACGTACAACTTCTTACACATAACAATAAATCTGTGAGAAATGCAACTCAAATTTGCAATAGGACTGAGGATTCTCTACTTTTCGCATTGAACAGCATGAAACTTTTGTTGTTTTTAAAACGGAGAATAAAATTGAATTTCGAGTTTTGATAAAGCATTACTTTTTTATGAGCAAAATACAGTCAATCCAAAGCATGGTATGATGAGAATGTAATCTGGACCCTACTCCATCGAGAATAATAGTAGAGAAGTAGATTTCTGATTTCAAACGTGCTCCTCCTAGCACGAGTGATTGAGAAGAGACAAATGGACTGCTAAATGAGGCTGTTACATCAAAGGAGGCCACCAGATAGGTTACATTGTAAAGATATCAGATAGCAGTGTGTTCAACATTTTACGGGGAAATTGGAAATGCAGTAGCTCTTTGGAGAGTTGATATCTCGCGAGCTCACGTTCCATCAGTGATGGAGCTGTTCATCCGTGATGAAACCGAACTTTGCATCGATATGCGATATGGTTGAAACTTGGATCCATCACTACACTCTAGATATAAATAGGCAGTGATCTAAGTGAACTACACGCGACGAATCCCATTCAAAGAGTGGAAAAATAGAACAGTAGGAGGCAAGATTATGGCGTAGGTATTTTGGGATTTACATGGAATCATTTTTATCGACTATCTTAAAAGGGAAGAAACTATAAACACTGACTATTACATATAGCGTTATTAGAGCTTTCGAAGGACGAAATCAGTAAGAAACTGCCGCATTCAAAGAAGAAAAGATAGTTTCTTAGCCAAGCAAATGCAGCGTGTCATAAATCGATGAGAACGATGGCAAAATTATATACAATGGGCAACAACTTGCTTCTCCATCCACCGTATTCTCCAAACATGTCCGCTATTTACTATTTCTTCTTCTCAGACCTGAAAAGTATCTTATCAAACAGATTTGGATTCGGTCATTATATAAACGCCTTCACTAGCACCATTCCATACAGTTTCAAGGCGGGATTAAAATATCAGAGTCGATTTTGAGAATTTTTCAAATACACTCAGAATATTCGGAAGATCACGTTCTTTAATGTACTTCTTTGCTCCAACTTCGAGTTTAAACTCTCCACGATTTACTTCCTCTTCAATTTCTATAGAATAGAATAATCGGTGTAGTGTCATTGAAAAAGAATAGAATGGCCAGTTATGTTTTTGCTATATTATATTTTAGTTTGACTTCATATTTTTAATTTCACTTGAACTTACCCAATCTGTGTATTCTAACAGCATATAGTGGGGTTCAGAATCTCTACAGAGACCTATCATTTGTATTACGTTCTCGTGTGACAGTTTGGTGAACATATCGATTTCTTTTTTGAAATCTGTCAAGCAGTTTTCGTCCTTCGTGTGGGTGAAAGCCTTTATCAGCACCAGAACTTCCTTGTCCTCCGTTATGCTGTTCGTTGTTGATTTCCGGTTATCGTGAGTTGGGATCTGGCTTTTGAGTATCTTTCCTAATAGCACATCTCCAAATTCCCCTCTACCTAAAAATCACTTTATTGTTAAAATCCGCGGTTTCGGATACTGAAAATCGTTTCAATTTGTCAAGTTTGAGGAAAAATTTGACAAGAATATACCTTGAAATTTTTAATTCCAAGATGAATGCTTCAGACAGATTGGGGATTTTGTTTTTGAGTTATTATACGAATAACCTTTGCATCCAGCCATATACAGGGCGAATCTAGAAGTTGTACATTAATTTTAACCATGGATTCCTCCCATACAATAACACACTTTTTTTACAATTTTTTTTTTTTTAGATTCGGATCTTGTATGAAGATACAGGCCTTTGAAATTCATGCGAAAAACATTCATTTTCTTTTAGCTTTGACAAAATGAATAAGATGAATTTTGGTGTAGATCTTTCTGTAACAATGACACATATATTCTATAGTGATCATTTTTCCCCTCCTAAACGGTTTCCTGGTTATATATACGCCGATTCAACTATCACAAATTAGCATGAAGAATGCAGATAAAGTTGATCTCAAGTCATCATGAGAATCTTCAATAAATTCAGAAAACTTGATTTTTTCTTATAATTCCAACTGAAACCTCAAGATGAACGCCTTAAATTAAGCTCCGCCCAAATTCATACAGACCCCAAAATACATAGAGCTATTTATCTATTTTGTGACCAGAGAGCATCGACATAGAGACTTTGTCTTCATGTCAATGGATCAGACTTTCCATAGAATTCATAGAGTTCAATTGATGTGTACGCAATTATTGAGTTATTTTATATAATTCATTTACAAATTTGATGAAAATTAGGATAATTATGGAATTTTTCAATATGAGAATGGGCGAGGATGAAATTGTGTTTTCTCTTACGATGGAAACAATTTCATGGTACACGCATATCGAGTGGAAGATCAGTGTTTAAATGTTCGAGTATAGTAAGATATTTTCGTCACAATAAAACCGCAAAAAGCACCGAATCATAAGAGTAAAGTGAGTAAATGAGTTTTATCAATCCTGCTCCTTCAAATTTGAAGCAATGGATTGGATATTCCGAAATACAGATCACCGTGAGAAATATGCAACTTGCAAGCAATGTGCAGGAGTGTATCAGCACATTGAGAAATATTTAAACGATAATTACTTTTCAACTGAGCTAACTCACAAGAAATGGCAAATGAAAAGAGTATTTTGTTTCATGAGAGGAATCTATGTTTGAAATTATAATGTACAACTTAGATTCTCATCCTGTCTAGCTTGTTCTGCTGTGTTGTCGGTAACAACATAAACCAAAAAAATTCTATTTCAACTCACCTATGAGTTTTGTTTCTTTGAGATTGCTTTTGGGAATAGCAACTTTATCATAGCTAGATTTCGATTTTCGTGACTGTCCAGAGCTCTGAGAATGGGTTGTTTCAGCTCCATCACTCTTCTGTCCCTCTTTATGATTTTCAATACCGTTGACACCCTTCTGAGAATTACCAGAGGTCAGATCTTCCTTCAGTTCAGTATGTTCTACATCACCGTTTTCAATTTTTCCTACAATAGAAAAATGGATCATGAAAATATCATCCTCTTTATCACATATACAAAATAGAGCTTATTTTTCTGAAAAATGGTCAATATCGTTATTTACCTTCAGTTACAGGTATTTTTCTAGATTTTCTTCTATAACGGCACCAGACCATAAGCCCAACAACCAGTATGATGTACGCCGCTGCAACTGACATTGTTATCAATACTGCCTTAGTAACTGTCGAGTCATCAGAAGCTGAAAATGAAAAAAATCAGTAATTTAGTAGTCAAATAATGGTACATGAGTCAAAAAAAGTTTAGAAATATATCACGGGTAGAGTAGCAGTGAATTATTTGTTCCTAAATACATGGACATATTAAGTAAGAAGCACTCTAATATAATAATAAAGAAACGCCTGTCACTAGCAATGAGCATAACTTGCAATTAAAGTTGATAATTCTATGATAAGACCAATCATCTGAAATTCACCTATAGACGATCAATCAAACATTATAAAATAACTTAATGGACACTTTCCTGATAAATTTCATAGAGCATAACAGGTATCAAGCTATCAATTATTGGTACTAAAAGGATCTAGATACTAGATAAATTATTTTTCGATAGAGCATCCACAGTATCTTTGGAAATCTTTGAAGGAAGGATCTTAGACACGTATCTTAGTAAAACTCCACTTAAAAAAAGAATGAGATACTTTTTAATTTCCTTTGAAAATAAGAAATATAATACATGTTTGTTCGACTTCCTTTGGTGCCAAAATTAAGGATACCTAATTGGAATTTTCAAATGAAATTAAAAAAATACAAACACAACACACACAACACATAAAAATCATCAATAGGAAAAGTATATTGGATCTCATCGAAGATAATAGGTAGTTGTTTATCGTTGCATCTTCAAACTCAAAAACAAAATGAAATTAACAAGCAAAACTTCAAATAAATGGAAGAATGTCTTAAATATTGAAATTTGCGTAATACCTACAGCCTTCCTACTACAGCTCCTTGAGGTGAAATGAAAATGACTCGATATTTGTAGAGAAGGTTTGGACCTTAATAACGAAGGCCGAGTCCGTGAATGGGTAAAATCCACCCAATGATTCCACAGTTATAGGTACCCATTCAAAATTTTATTTTCCCAATATTTCCAAAAATACACATCAGATCGAATTGAAATCCAGTACTTTGAGGAAAAGGTTCATACAGAATTAAATGAGGATAATATAATAAGAAGATCACAGAATATTAAATTTTTTTTTTCAAATTGTTCTAATCATACGATCATCACGAAATTTTGCACACTGTTGTCTTTTAGCATCTTCAAACTATCTCCGAAGTTTTATCTCGATAGGATCAGTATTTCTTGAGTTATAGCGAAAAAAACAACGATATCGAGAAGAAAACCACGAAATTTTACATATTTTTTCCCAATATCTCCAAAACTAATAGCCGTATCGAATAGAAATTTGGTACACTACTGTGAAATACGGGGCTCAAAGTATGCGCTTTTTTCAAAAGTGATTAACAGTTCGAGAAAAAAAAATATTTTTCGAAAAAAATAAAAAAAAAAAATTTTTTCAAAATTTACTGATAGTATGATCTCCACAAAATTTTGCGAAAAGTTGCACGTTGTTACACCCCAACTGGATGCCAAGTTTCGATCCAATCGTTCCATCAGTTCCCGAATTATCGTCAAAACTTCAAAAGGCTCTAACTCCGAAACCGTTTAGCCGGTTTTGCCCTTCAACGAACTTAACCGTCGCATTTTGAAATGCAATCTCAGGACGATAGGATTCTGCGTACGACCATAATCGTGCTTACGGCCTGCGTTTTTGACACCGGATTCGTCATCAGTGAGTCCAATCTAGTCGTTTGAGACCATTTTCGGCTGAAAATTCGAAAATTACAGACATTTGGAAAAAGGATAGCACGCCATTCCCCAGAATATGCGCGCAATAATCCGCCGGTAATCACTTAGATATACGTTTCGAAAGGGTCGTAGCTTGTATTTATGAGATACTTTTCGGCATCTAAGATCTATTTCGATATCTGGGATATTTTTCGGTATCTAAGATACTTATCGGTATCTGAAATCCTTCACGGTACTGAAGGTACTTTTCGTTATCTGATATACTTTAGGGTATTCAAAATACTTGAAGGTATTTCAGATACTGTTCTGTATCCAAGATACTTTTCGGTATCTCAGATGATTTTTCAAATAAAGATATAGTTTCTTTCGAAAAGTATCTAAGATACTAGTTACTTTTTTTTCAAAAAATAAAGGAACTAAGATAGCGTAGCTTAGAGATACTTCAAAGTTACCAAGTTATACTGTAAAGTTAACAAGATGCTTCTTTCGACAGCTCTTGGTATAAACAATCATTTTGGAAAAATGTCTGAAATTTTGGAACAAAATAGTTTTCAAACGTCCTAGATTACTAGTAATCAACCTGCAAATCTACTCTACAATTGTCGTGTCCCTAATCTGTTCTTTTCAGAAGCCATTATGATATAACCGTAAAAATTTTTGACTTAATTACTAGGCATATAATCTGTTCATTCTTTATGTACAACATAAGATGGCATGAAGTATATGGAATTAAGAGAATAGGACGATATGTATGAAATGTTGCGAAGAATTTAAACCGAAAATACCTCAAACTTTTCTATTTAAATGTACAAACACTCTGTATATTTCGAACAATCAACTAATTTCAGAGTTACCATAACTTCATCACGAATTCGTTCACATTCAACGATAATTGTTGGTCTCAAGAGGTAATTCAGTTTCTACTTTCAACAGAATATTTTCGTTAATGCTACTATTTAATATTATTATTATATTAAATACAATAAGAGTAGAGGTATAAAACCTATAAACTGAAACTAAAATAACATTCAGTATGAAGTATGTACGAATACAAAATATGAAAGAATAAGCAGGTTGCCCCCCTTAAATCGAATAAATTGCGGTTAATTTTTATCGGAAAAATTCATATCGGATGCATTTTGCTCATCGTACTCATCTTTCAGACTTTCATGTTATGTTTATTTGTCTGGAAGGATCTAAATCACGCCGCCACTGCGATGCGCCCCGACGCTTCTAACCGCGTACTCGCATGCGCCCCAGCATCTTCGATAACGATTATATTTGGCATTCCATCAGTTGTGCTTCTGAAAATATCCCGAATTCCATCTCATGCTGGAGTTTCCATTACAGAAATGACTGAATATCAACAAACAGAATCTGACGTATTTTGCAATGACTATGTCTGTGACTCGAATGAATTCGAAGAGAATCCTTCTCCTGTGCAAAGTTACTGCAGCAACTACAAAAGTGGTTACATGCCAGTCAATTCTGAATACATCGAAAAATTGCAGTTCACGGGCAGGAAAACCTTCGCCTTCTGGACTTTAGTGGTTATTCTTATCATACTAGCCGTAGGAAACCTTTGTTTAACCTTCTTAATACTCAGCGTACTACGTCTGGGCGGTAACATGGAATCCATAGAGTTCATACAAAAGCAAGATGCCATAAAATTTTTCGGAGAGACTGACCTAGGACACCTGTACAAAAGAAACGGTAAAATCGAAGGGTTCAAAGATGTACCGATCGAATTATCTTCACAAGACAGCTCCGTAATCTTCAGCCTTTCCTCGAAGTTTGGCAGGGTGTCAACCAAATTCAAAATGAACCAAAACTCCACTACGTTCGACAGTATCAACAAATTCGTCGTCAAAGATGAAAACGACAAGCTGATTTACTCTTCGGTGGACCCGATCTTCAACTCTATCAAGAGCGTGAACAATTTGAAAACGAAATTGACTCTGACAAACAGAATTTCCAGTCCGATCAAAGAAGATTTGGACATACAGGGCAAGTTCGTGAATTTGAAAGGTGCTGAGGGGACAAACATAAATGGAAAGTTGGTATTTTGGAGTGCAGATCAAGATCTACATTTTAAAACGGTGAACGGTTCCATCACAATGACTAGTAAGAAGGATATCTTTATCAATATGAAGAATGTACCTAGGGGTGTGGTTAAACAAAATAATAATTTGAGGACTCAGTATAAAATATGTGTGTGTATGCCACAAGGAAAATTGTTCAGAATACCTGTAACGGGTAGTTCGGCTGTAACATGTAACCATGTGAATATGTCACCTCCAAATAATCCTTGTTACTGAAATGTGACGCTTCTGATGAAATGGTATAAGAGTTAAAAATAAATTACGTACATATCTATGGAATTAGGGAATGAAATCAAAAATAAATAGGTGCATATTGTTGTTTGTCCTATAAAACTGTTGCTTAGCTCTAATAATTCTATCGAAAGATAAATCGTTTTATTGAGAAAACAATGCATCCGTGTAGTCGCTGATTGATTCAATGGTAAGTTGAGAGAACCGATTATTTTTCTTTCCTATGGTTACCATAACACCATATTCACCTTCACTTCATTTTGAGACGTCTTACTGTATCTACCCCTCACGCGTGAACAAACTCTAAACTGAAACTAAGCGGTTTTTCTTCCAGAATCAATTTCTTCAATTCATTCAATGTATCCGCTACTCCACTGATGCACTGTTCATAATGTCATCCACCCAAGAAACATGCTGTCTTCTTTGTGTACGTTTTTATACAAAATGACAATAAAATTAAAATGACATGAGATTGTTCAGAGTAACTGATTTAACCAATAATTTTTTTTTCTGGGGAACAAGAGCATTATCGTTTAATCCAAAACTTCACCTCCTTGAATTTTGTGCCACAAATGGTCTCAAAATATGGGTGGAAATCAATTTTGACCGGTCGTGGATTTTTTTAGGAACGTGTGAACTCTGTTGAAGTTACGTGATGGGTGAAAGTTAAATGGTTTCGACTATCTGAATTCTGTTTCCTCAATAACTCAAAAAATACTGGTTTGATTGAATTGAAACATGGACATTATGTCTGAGATACCGTAGCGCAAAGTTATGCAGAAGTAATCGTACTCGTAAGAATTTTCTATGTATATAGGGTATCTAATAGGTACCCTACTACCTGAGCTAATCATTCAATTTAAGAAAGTCTCTACACTCAAGAAGCGCTAACCAAGGAATTCAGTTACTGCAGTTTCACGATTTTATCTTATCATCAAACTGACTTACATTGGAAACGCAGAGAGCATTCTAGATACTTCAAACCTATTGGATTACTGCCTTCAGAATAAAATTATACAGTGCCATCTCAGGCGCATCTTACGAACCTAGACTTCTATGGTAGACAACCTTGAGCGATGTGTATTGTGTAAATTGCCGTTACAGGAAAGTGCATCTGTGATTTTGCAGTTCGTACAATACCTGCATAACAAAAGAAACCCCAGTGCATGTGGTACTTCCACATGACGGCAATGTCTAACATCAAATAAATGAATGTTTCCCGAATAATAACGCCATGCACATCACTCGAGGTTGTCTACTTTCGAAGGTTATGGTTCTCAAGATGCTCCTGAGATGGCACTGTATAATTTCTATACTGAAGGCAGTCCTACAACAAGTTTGAAGTATCTAGAACCCAGCGTTTCCAAGGTGAGTCAGTTTCCCAATATATCCGAAACAGGTGGGATCGTATTGAAATTGAGAACTTGACTAAAAATGGTAAGTTCATGCAGTTTTAATAGAACCATATGAAAATAAGATCGCCAAATGTATCCATCAAGAAGTGAATCTTCGTATGGTGGGGTCAATTCGTGAATAGAAGACTGCTTCGGTAACAAATTGGACAAGCGAGTAAAAGCATAAAAATATAAATCAGAATATTTTAGACCGAAGAAACGGATTAGAACCAATCGTTGAGCTCAAAACCTTTCAATATATTTCCTTAGTTATTTATTCAGAAAGTCATAACTGGTGATAAATCGTTTCATTTAATTATATATCATGCAATTGTTCGAGACCAGGTTTGAACGGGAATTCGAAAATCGAACATATGAACAAAATTATGGCGGTTGTCAGAAAATAGGTTACATCCAAGATGCATCGAATATATCAAGTGTCGACACTTTCCGTCCCCACCCACTAAAATTTTGGGTCCAAAACGCTGTCCTAGAACTGTCAGATATTGTCCTACTTGGCTCTGTAAATTATGATGGCGCTAACGTCGCTTTGGCAAGTCTATACCATCAATTCCGCTGAATAAAATGCTATAATCTAGTAGATCTGATGAAATTATTCCCTAAAGTATGAATTGGATATTCGAAATGATGGATTCTTACTAATATATGAGAGGAGTATAACAAATGTGGAACAACTACTCATTAATAATATGAAATATGAAGAAGGAGCAGAATGAGGTTTATTGTTACAAGGCTTTTAGGAATACAAGAAGTACCTTCGAAGCCAAAATAACAGTAAAAACGGAACGAGAGATTGATACTACACATTTATTGGATAGTTTGAATAACCTTTCATGAATATTTGGTTTAAAATTTTTGTATGTACCAAAAAAAATATTCAATTCAGAAGTCATGAATTTGTTACATACTTATGAAAATATTGCGAGGAAATATTCATGTTTATTCTTATTGAAATATATATTCATCAATCAAATTCCGTAATTAACCTTTTTTTTCAGGAACCAACCCAATATTTCATATTTACGGAATGGAAAACCGGCAACCGAAATAACCAAGTTGATTTGCGGAACATATCCTTTATAAATTTGACACTATTAACATGAAATCAGGAATCCCAACTTAAATTTCAGCCAATCAGAGATGATCTTAACAAAGCCCTATATTTGGAACGAATTATCTTGTTTGAGGAGCGGAGGCATCTTTTACGGATAATTATAAATAACGCGAACAATATCATGTCGAATTTGTCCTGAAATTCCCGTTACCCAGTGATAGTAAATTTGTGGAGAACATGGTGGGTTGGCAACTTGGGCCGAAGTCGTCTATTGGCCGAGAGATTCACCCTATTGGTCGACGTCGGTCACGTGATCGTTGTCGGCCAATAGGGAAGAATCTCCGATTACACAAACACCCGAATCTCCCTCGCACAAAAGGTAGTTTAAAAGCCGTATTTTGACAACATTTGGACCTCATTTCGGATCCAAAATAAGTCAAGGAGTTTCCGCACCTTGTATTCTATGAATCTGTGTTACATCAATCAAATTGACGTTTCAAAATATGACAATTTCGAAATGGGTTTCGGTCGCGATCTCCTGTTTGCTATCCGCATATACTGGAGAGCAGCGTTTAGCGTTATATGGCCAATTATACTTCTGCCCGTAATTATCACCGACAACACCGAACACAAAAGATGCCTCTACGTTATTTTACTGATGGCAGGATATTGGATCACCGAAGCGATTCACGTAGCTATAACATCGCTAATCCCGATCCTATTATTTCCATTTTTCAACCTCATGGATACGGACGATGTCTGCAAAAGCTACATAAAAGATGCAAATGTCATGTTTATAACGGGACTGATACTAGCCATAGCTGTGGAATATTCCCGTTTGCATGAAAGAATAGCATTAGCCGCTATCAGTATTTTAGGAACAAGCCCAAGAATGTTGCATATAGGTATAATGACCATAACTGCTTTTATCTCTTTATGGATTTCCAACACAGCAGCGACAGCCATTGTCATACCAATAATAACTTCGATTCTTCTTGAATTGGAGGCACAAGGAATCGGGAGCATATACGAACCAACGGAAGAACCGATTGTTTCTCAAGAACAAATGGAAGACACAAGAAAACCCACAAGAGCATCCATGTGCTATTATATCAGCGCTGCTTATGCCGCATCTATTGGTGGCATGGGTACACTCATAGGAACCGGTACTAACATAAGCTTCAAAGGAATTTTCGAAACTGCTTTCAAAGATGGGCCCGATTTGGATTTCGGATATTTCATGCTGATCGCCCTACCGATTACCATTATCACACTGATTTGTGCAATACTCATACTACAATTATGGTTTCTCGGTTTGTGTAGACCAAAATCGAAAGATGCCCAGAGTATAGCCATCGGACCAGAAGGAAAAGCTATATCTCGACAAGTTATTCGTGATCGAAGAGAACAGTTAGGGCCAATGACCTTCCATGAAATAGGTGTCTTGACGTGCTTCATCCTGGCGATTGTTTTATGGGTAACAAGGGAACCCCAAATGTTTCCTGGTTGGGCGGCTCAACTCACGGACATAAAGGTTCAAGATGGTGCTGTGGGCACCGCTATTGTTTTATTGATGTTTTGCATTCCAGCAAAACCAAATTTTTTTAATGTGTTTAGTGAAGACGAGGAAAAAAGACCGAAAGAACCTTCCACTGGTTTGGTTACATGGAAATTCATCTCAAGAAAGATGCCCTGGGGTCTCATTTTTTTGATTGGAAGCGGTTTCGCGATTGCTGATGCTGCCAAGACGAGCAAAATGAATGACTATATCGTTGATAGCTTGAGCGGAATGGAAGGGATGGATCCTTATGCCATCATGGTCATAGGTGCTTTGGTTGCTGGTATCTTGACTCAATTGACAACCAATGTGGCTATTGCCAATATTGTACTTCCAGTAATGGCAGAGTTGGCAAGAAAATTCAAGATTCATCCATTTTATTTGATGTTTCCTGCATGTATGTCTTGTTCCTTTGCTTACACACTGCCTGTATCAACGCCACCAAATGCTATAGCTTCGGCGGCTTGCAATATGAGAATTTATCAGTTGTTCATTATTGGGCTGTTTCTTCTTATAATCTCATGGCTGGTTCTGTTTGCAACAGCTCCATTTTTAGCTGGACTTGTCTGGGATTTCAAAAACTTTCCTGACTGGGCTAATAAAAAAGATAACGAGACTTACCCTTAAGTAGTACCTTTTTAACCTTTTTTGCATATAATATAAGGTACCTATTTTCAGTACTCTTAAAGCAGAAATACTCTGAAATGTATTCTACTTGTTCAGTATTTATAACATATACTTTCAGTGTTACTTCGAATAAATGTAATATTTTAATGGTGTTTTTTTTGTAGCTGCATTAGGTATTTCGATGGTTGTTGTCTATGGTTTGTCATTTGAGAATAGCAAACTGTGTTGATATTTCTGTTCAGTCGGGTTTGGCAATTCATCAAGAATCGTTTTTGAAAACCAGAACAAAGCTTCCAATGCTACTTTGGAAAAAATGAATCTGTTCGCGCACTTTACTCATAAAGAGCCTTAGTTCGTTTAAAAAAAAATAATCGACCTTGTGAGCATGCAATTCGTGCAGTTTCTCATAGTTTTCGCATCCATTTTACTCTTATCTATAAGAAACCATTTACAAGACAAAGACATATGCGTTCCAATGAGGCGGCATCATAGGCCCTTATTCCTTTCGAAATGAGGAAGGCCGTGGAGTTACGAGGAATGGTATACGCTTTAGAGACATACTGTATAATTTTTTGTTTCCAAAAATTAATCAGCGAAACATCGACGATATTCGACTTCAAAAAGACGGAGCAACTCGCCATACAAATCGATTGACTAGCAATTTATTGCAAAATCAATTTGGTGATAACTTTATTCCAGAGTGGGGTCCTTTTAACTGACCCCTTCGTTAGTGCGAACATCTCCTTGTGAGCACCCAATGTGATGCACACAATGGACACCCCAAAGAGGGTGATACCGACGAAAACATCAAAAAAACTCCAAAAATAATTTCTGATAACCGGTACGTGGAGTTGATTGATATAGCTGAGACCTTAATGATATCAAACATTTCATGAATGAATATTTGGATATATGAAAATCTGTGTGCAAAATGGGTGCCGCACGAGCTCACGATCGTTCAAAAACAACAACGAATTGATGATTTTAAGCAGTGTTTGGAGCGATTCAATCGTAATAAACCCGAATTTTTGCGTAAATTTGTGACAATGGATGAAACATGGCTCCCACATTTCCCACAGGAGTCCAGTCGACAGTCAGCCAAGTGGACTGCATGTGATAAAACGACTCCAAAGTATGGAAAGACGCAAAACTCGGCAGACAAAGTTATGGCATCAGTATTGCGGGATATGGATTGTTTAATATTCATTAACTATTACGTAGCATTATTGGAGCTTTTGAAAGACGAAATCAAGGAAAAGTGGCCTGATTTGAAGAAGAACAAAGTACTGTTTCATCAAAATCATGCACCGTGTCACAAATCAATGAAAAGGATGGCAAAATTGCATGAATTTCTTCCGCATCCACCGTATTCTCCAGATCAGGTCCTAAGCGAATTTTTCCTGTTTGCAGGCTTCAAGAGGATTCTCGTTGGAAGGAAAATGGTATCGAATCTCGTATGCCCGCTATAATCATTGTGTCGCCCTCGAAGGCGAATATTGAATGATAAAACCAAATTCAATCAGAAAAATCTAGAAAAGCACTGCCGTGAAGGCAGCAGCTTTTGCGCGCATGTTCAATGTAGATGACCGCTTCGGCAACGAATTTGAACATGCGCGTATGCCTGCACGGCAGAGCTCTTCAAAGTTTTTTTTCGATACATTACTGGTTTTCAATTCGATCTAATCTGTATTTTTGAAAATATTGGAAAAATAAAATTTTGAATGGGAATATCTACGGAATCATTGGGCGGAATTTACCCATTCACGAATTCGACCTGCGTAATTAAGCCCCAATTCTATTCTACAAATATCGAGTTTCTGAGTTGTTTCTTTCGGAAGTTATTGTGTTTACGCAGTCGGCCGTTAGGTCGAGCTTGTAAATTAACCTTCTGCGTGTGTTTCGACCGACCGTAAACACAAAAATTTCTAAAAAAAATCTTAGAAACTCGATATATGTAGAGTAGGTTTGGACCTTAATTACGAATGCCGAATTCGCGAATGGGTAAAACCCACCCAATGATTCCGCAGATATTCCCATTCAAAATTTTATTTTCCCAATATTTCCAAAAATACGAATTAGATCGAATTGAAATCCAGTACTTCATCTAAAAATAACGCTTGAAGGTTCATAAAGAATTAAATGAGGATAATATAATGAGAAGATCACAGAATATTTAATATTTGAAAAAAAATTTGAATTTTTTTTTCAATTGTTCTGATGATACGATCATCACGAAATTTTGCACAATGTTGTCCTTCAACATGTCCAAAATAGCTGCGAAGTTTCATCAAGATTGAATCCGTATTTCTTGATTTATACTAAAAAAACCAATGATATTGAGAAGAAAACCATATGAATATGAATATGAAGTTCAAAGTATAACTGAAATTTATCTCGAATATGAACAGAAAAAAAAAATATGAAAAAATTTTTTTTTTTAATTTAGTAACCATACAATTTTGACGAAATTCTGCTCAAAGTTGCGCGTCGTTATGGTTCAACTAACTGCCAAGTTTCAATTCAATCGCTGCAGTTGTTTCTGAGATATGAGGAAAATAACCTCAAAATTTCAAATTGCTATAACTCCGAAACGATTCGGCCGATTCGGCCCATTAACGAACTTAACCTTCGTATTTTGAAATGCAACCCTTCGTGAACTTTTCAAGTCGATTGAATCCTCCGTACGCCCGTTATCGTGGTGACGGCCGGCCGGACAGAATCGATTTTGACATCGGATTCGTCATCAGTGAGTCCAACCTAGTCGTTTAAGACCATTTTCGGCTCAATCATCGAAAATTACAGACATTTGGAGAAAACGATAGCATGCTGTTCCCCTAGAACATGCGAGCAAAAATAATTTTTTCTTAGCTACCCTACGAACTTTTCGGCATAACTGTTTTCTAACTAGTAGCTGCGGAGGACATATGCTGGATCTACCAGATTAAAAGAATAAACAATTCACTTTCCCAATTCCTTTGTCTTGTCATTTGAATTTCTCAAGCTCCTAAAATAAACCCTTTAGTTCAGCAGCATTAAGTAATATTAGGAATTATGGTACGCATACAATCAATGGCCACTACACTGAGAAAAAATAGAATTTGTTGAAGCACTGGCATGGTACAAGAAACTTGAGATTATAGAAATGATTGAAATGCAGGAAATAATGAATAAATTAGCGCATTCACAAACATGATCTACGAAATTAAAATCATCATATATTTCTGCTTCCTACCTACATTCTACTAAATAATCATAACGAATTTTTCACCAGAGAATCGAAAGTTTGATCTGTCGAAACACACCATTAAAACGAAACAATAGCTCAAACAAAATAAATCAATCTCATAACTTACGTATAACGATTAGCACCGTTTCCTTCCGGTTTAACCCTGCACTGCTACCAGCTGTACAACCATATTTATTCTCATCATCTTTTCTCACTTCTGTAATGAAGAGGCTTCCGTTTTCAAGTACGCTGAATCGTGATTTGTCGAAATCGTTCATCACAGTGTTCTTATCCCAGTGAATCGTAGGTTTGGGCTTTCCGTCAACCACACAGTCTATGATCACACTCTGTCCTTCAATGGCTTCTGTGGGATTCTTGGGGGTAACGTTGAATTTCGGAGAAACTATGGATCGAAAAGTAAATGATTAATTATTTGGTTGATTCAATGTAGATTTTTGAGGATGTGAAAATAAATTTTGTAATGAAGCGCATCCACCAAAAGAAAGAGTTCTTCAATATTAAAGCTAGATTGAAGTTGCTCATTATTTAGGCCGACATAGATATAGAAACATGAGGTGTAGTGTAGTTCAATTTCTTCTATGATTCTGCGCAAATCAAAGATGACTATTCTATGCTGCATTTGTTCTTGCAAACAACAGTGATACTACTATTTCCAACCTATACATATTACTGTAATCGTTGCTTCAATCCTCGTCAGCTGAGAGAAATTTATATTTACATTCATATAAACACTCATGACCCTGTATTCTGTGTAGTCTCATGGAGAAGAGACTTTTGATGAAGAATGCTGTTTCTTCAGAGAACATATACCAAGCATTTCTGCAGCTGCTTCACATACTACACAAAATCATATTCAGAGTTTTACAATTGAAGAACTACGACAAGTTTAGTTATAGTTGATGAAAGCTAAAGATATGCATATAAATCAATAATATTTCCTCTGTATATGATTCGATTGAACCAGCTGTGACATTTTTCATTTCACTTGTATCTTGAGCTGTGATATAAGAGTTAAATTATTTATCTGTCTATCTGTTTCCTCTTCTTTTGAAATACGATGCAAAACGAACTGAATCCTGTCTTCTTATTTCATTAATTCACTCCTTAGTTAACAAAAAGAACATACCTATGTCATATCATTCGGACGGATTCTAGATTAACCACATAATTAATATGACCTGCATTCAGCACTTCTTCACATTAGTAAAAGTTCTTGAACTTGAATTACTTATTGAGGAGCAAATTATTCCAAAAATTCAAGTGATCTTAGATAGTGGTTCATTTTGCCCACTAAGCCAGACAATTAAACAATATCACCAGGCAATTTGATATAGAGTTATAATAATTTCTTCAAATACTATAGCCCTGCTTAATAAATATCCGTTCTTCACTACATTCCACATTTCTTCGGTTTGTTTTTGATTACAAAAACTACTAGATTGGACAAGTTCCAAATTTAACCGTTAAGGCGCTGGGCGCTGGCATCTTCGCAGAAGTTTCTCTGAGAAGACAAAAAAATCCATTCACTTAAATTAATTCAAAATGGCAATTATGATTAATAATTATTGTCGTACGCTGAGAATAGTGGCGTTAGCGCAGAAAGTATACTTCCACTTATATCTACTATTTGGTCTAATGATTTAGTAGGTAAACAACACGAACATAGTCGTTTCCAAACGCTTCTAAAAAACAAATTCGATCTCCGAAGTTACACAGGCTAAAAGTTTCATCAAAACCTAGTAGCATTGTTTCCTCCTTAAACAATGCTAATTCACAAATATCTACTTCACAGACCAATCAATATTACAATGCTGTGCTACAGCTACAGCATCACATGTTTCATGTATCATTAAATCTTCTGTTCTTGCGGTCATATTGAAGCGCATTAAACGGACCCCTTATGATGTGATACTGGTTGCATTCTCAATGGTGATACCAGTGTTTGTTTCTCCTTAAGCAATGGTGATACATACCTACGACGTCTATAAGTATTGATGTGTTAATGAGTCCTTGAATACTGGAAGCTATACAGCTATATTGTCCCTTATCTTCTATCTGAACACCGTTGAAGTGTAGGGTACCGTTCATATCGGTGATGTGATTAGAGAAATTATCGTAGCCCATTCCGTTCTTCTCCCAGCGCACGTTTGGCGGAGGAGTTCCTTGAGCTTTGCAGTGAACTTTACCGATGCTTCCCAGCTCCAGCTTTCGGTCAACAGGTGGCGGCACGAATTTCAATATTTCTGAAATTAGGAAAATGGAATGAGTGTTATTGGATTCAGTCGCAAAACAATAATTTAACCATTGTTTGAACAGTAATATAACTAAATCACAAGAAAGTCGAGATCACAATGCAATGCAACACCGAGAAAGTTTCTTTTCAATCATACAAAAGAAATAAATGAATTTTTATGGGTACGGTCGGTCACAATCAATCCAAATATCATCATCAGTATGTCTAATACTATCATTATTCTACATTCTATCACGAGCAGTTTTGACAGTTCAGAGAAACTGGAGGACCAACAATAACCTAAAATGTATTGTTTACTATGTGAAAAAGCGATTTGGCTGGTGATTTTGTATTAATTGGGATATTTTTGACTGAAATATTTACTATTGCATTATCTATGGACTATATCCAAAATATTTAATATCTTATAGCAGTAAGAGCTTCACTAAATATATGAAATTTTTGGAATAAATACAATTCTTGCTAATTGATGCCGTTTTTCCATTTTGCTGGGTTTAGGTAGGCAGGAAATATAATTCCAATGTTCCAGGTTATCTCTAGAGACATTGTTTAAGAACTTAAACAATGCTAGAGATGAGGGTTTTGGCTAAATCGACTGATTTTTACGCGTATAATGTCGACAGGAATAAGAGTAACTGGCGTAGAAAAGAAGCATTTCAACCTCCTTTGAAGCAATTCGGAGGATTATCAGTTGTCTTCGCACACATCTGAACGTATCTTTATTCATCTTACCAACAATCGTCACACTGGTAGGCTGTGAAGTGACCGGTTCAAATCTATCAGTTGAAATTTCGCAAACGTAGTCACCACGATCCTGAGGTTGTGCATTGTGGATTAGCAAAGTGGCGTTGTCCCTAAATATTTTGATCCTCTGGTGATGGTTCGTAGGATCGTATTCGTGTTTCAGGAGCTTGCCGTCCTTTCTCCATTTCACGGACATCACAGATTTCGATTGAGTCTTGTACCTGCAGATGAGTTTGAACTCCTTGTTCTCCATGATTGTGGAATTGGTTGGTTGGGGTTCTATCTCGGGAGGTGCTGAAACAAGTGACTGAGTTCAGTTCAACCCATTTAGATCATTTTTTTTCGGGAGATGATTCATCTGATAAGAATGAATTTGATTTATTCGTGAGATATTTTCAGAAGAATGAAACGAAAGAAATCGAAATACAAATAGAATTCTGGAGAAGCATTGGTGTGATGTCAGAAGCTTTTACGCGCTTGTTCAAATTATAACTATTAGATCAACCTGCAATGTTGCGCCTCAGTTGCGCATTAGAATTATTCACCCAATGCCGACGTTTCAATCTGATTGCATTTGTACTTCTTGAGATATTGCGGGAATAACGTTAAAATTCCAAACGAAAACGAAATTTTCCATATTTTTTCCTTGAAGAAATTATCGGATCAATTTGAAACATCTTTGCTAAATACTGACTCGAAGGTTTGTGACAAATTTCAAACTTCAAATGTCAAAATAATTCTCAGAGACGTTGCCAAATGCCAATGTCAATTTCTACTCTCAATCTCAACATAATCATCATGCTTGGAAACTAAAATGCCGAAGGTAGTTTTGAAGAAGAGAAAAAGTATCAGGAAGTGCTATGTATCAATCTGATTGCATTCGTACTTCTTGAGATATTGCGTAAATAACGTTAAAATTCCAAACAAAAACGAAACTTGCCATATTTTTTCCTTAAAGTAATAATCGGAACAAATTGACATTTGAAAAATTTTTGCTTAATACTGACTCGAAGGTTTGTGAAATTTCGTGAAAATCTAATCAATGTTTCGGGAGAAAATTTGCGAATATTTTTTTTTTGATTCCTGACAACTGGATCCACAAGGAATTTTGCACCAAGTTGCGCGTTGGTATTCCGAAACTGCCCATAAAGTTGAGATATCAAGCAATTAACCTCTAAATTTCAAACGTGCCTAACTCCGAAACTATTCGACCGATTTCACCGATAAACGAACTTATCCAAGACATTCGGACTCCTTCGATAGTTAGAGCACATAAGGACTGACGGACGGCCGGACGGATGAACGTTCGGCAGAATTGAATTTAACCACAGATTCTTCGCAAAATGTTGAATATTCGAAAAAAGAAATTTTGAAATTTTTTTGCCTATTATTCTGGTGACACGATGGTCACGAAATTTTGCACAAACTTGTTCATCGACATTTTCAAACTTGTTACCAAGTTTCATCAGGATCAGAATTTCCTTAGTTATTTCGGAAAAATACAACGATACCGTGGAAATCCAATATCTCCGAAAATTACAATCATATAAACCTGAAAGATGGTAAACTGCTGCGAAATGTGAAGTTCAAGGTCTGAGCACAATTTTAAATATGATGAATAATTTTCGAGAAAATTTCAGAGAATTTCAGAAAAAAATTTTAAATCAATTTTTTCAATTAAATTATACTTGGTACAATCTCAACAAAATTTCGCCGAAAAGTTGCGCACCGTAAGCCCGTTATCGCGACTACGACTTTCGGATCGGCCGGACAGAATCGATTTTGAGACCAGATTCGTCCTCAGAATTAACGCGGAAAATATAATCTTTTATATATAGTTTATTCAAACGAACAGTTTGCTTCAATCACTCCATGGATCTTCTGTTAAATTAAACTCACCTACACAATAAACACACTGTATATCAATATCGAAAGAAAAAAAACTACTTACTTATGACGATAAGTTCTATGGATTTCTCGGTTCTTCCAGCAACATTTTCTGCCACACATGTATAGTTTCCGGAGTGTTCCAAACTTATTTTCGATATAATCAATCGACCATCATCATCCACTTTTACTTCTCCAGCATCTGAAATCTGAAGATAATATTGATTGAAAGAACATCCAAAATTATCCCCCATATCGAAAATGAAAATCATTTACCACCGGGTATTCATCACTTTATAAATATTAAGTGATGAATTAAGAGCAAACAGTACCACCGGCTGATAAATCATGGTTTCGTGGATGTCGGCAACACAGCCACATTCAAGTTTCAAAAACCCTCGTTAATATCTCAAGGTTAGCACCTGCCCACGGTCTGCAAGCTGTAACGTTGCCAATAGCAATGAGAAATATTAGAATGCGTGAAATTTCGACGTAAATAGAAGAAACGGCGTGTAGTTCTAGTGATTATTTTCGAACATTTTTTTCGGATGTAGATAGTCAATTATTTTGTAAGAATGCGTAATGTTATCAATTTTTACCCCATAACAGTTTTATTTCTCCGAAAATTCTTGAATATCAAAAATTGGCAACATTCAGCAATATAATTATTTTTCAAATCATTCGCAAAAGTCATCTCGTTATATTGAAGGTACTGTCTGCTCTTAATTAGGGAAGCAAAGTTAAGTTTTTATTTTAGTTGTCTAAAACGCGCAAAAAGAACTGCAAAACTCATTACAATTTCACAGAAGAGTTGTTTTACTGAATATTTAGCAATCATATCCATCACCAAACAGTGCATAAGGTTTCTGCCAAATTTAGTTGAAACCTATCAATATTTCAGGGGAAGAAAAAATTTTCAACAAAACATTAAAAAATATTCGAATAAACATTTTTAAAAATGTTTTAACAACTCGATCCACACGAAAATTTGCACTGAATTGCTCGTTGGTATTCCAAAAGTGTCTACCTAGTTTCGATCTGATCGAAATAGTTTTTCATGAGATATCAAGGATTTAAATTAATCTAAAAATTTCGAATGGTCCTAACTTCGAAACTATTCGACCAATTTCACCTATTAACGAACTCAACCAGGATATTTGGACTACAAACCTAATCTGACAATTTCAGGTCGTTAGGTCCTTTCTTCCGAAAGTTAGAACACATTCGGCCGGACAGAATTGAATTTAACCACGAATTCTTCTTGAGGGAGTCCAACCTAATCGTTTAAGGCCATTTTAGGCTCCAAATTTGAAAATTACAGACATTGTGCCGAAACGATAACGCGTTGTTCCCCAGAACAAGTGCGTAAAAAAACAATATGTGATATTTAACGAAACTCATGTTTATAATTATGAAATCATTCGAACTTACCGTATGTCCTGCAAAATTCACCCACCATTTCTTAGCTGCTGGAAAACTCTTTGGTTCTAAACACGTCAGCTGGAAAGAAGAGCCTTCGGCAAGAATGAATTTTCCTCCTTCTGGAAGAGCGGGCTCAAATGACTCATCGCTCATGTGGGCCAGTTCTGAAAGACAGGTAAGCATTTTTGAATAGCAGTTAAGATAACATTATGCAAATAGTTTATCAACTAGTGTAGGCCATATAATTTCCTTAGAGATAGATTCGCCTATTTCTAAATGTCAGAGACAGCATTGTAAAAGACCTAGCGGTTAGATTGTCTACCGTTGCAAAATGGCGAATGCACTTATTCCATTAGTATAGTATAGAATATAGAATTACTCACGGGCAATTTTGAGTTCAGCAGTGTAACTCTGAGGGACTTCAGTGGATTCACTTTTTATACCAACGCAGTTGTACAGTCCTACATCAGTATTCTGTACTTTCATTATTTCCAGTGTCTGGTTAGGATGAATTTTGTACCTAGAAAATAATGAAATTGGATTGGAAATCAAGATTCTGCATATCTATTTCCAAGGTAACATTACACACACAAACTTCGTTACTTTAGGAGTTCTAAGTAGAAAACTTTCTCAAACTATCTCCATTGAAGGATTTTCAACATTGTCACGAAGTTAATATTTATTTATTGTTCGCAGGCTTCAATATTATTGAATGTGCTTAAATTTGGGGGAACAACTGAGAGGCAAACTAGCAATATAGTGCTAAAGTTTTCCGTAAATTAGTCATTAAAAAATTAATTGTACTGATAATGATTTTTGGCGAAATATTCGTTGTACTGTTAACTCGGCATCAGTTTATGAACAGAACTTGTTGAAAAAATCAGGTTTGGCTTTTCGAAAACAATAGAAAAAGTTTTTTCACGAACTTGATGTTCACATAAGCGAAACATATAGAAAAATGAATGTTGAACACCAAGTTTTTAGAGCTTACAATATTCCTGGTCAAACTTGTTACACATTTCAAGATGACCGCATTCGGTTCAGCAGATACTGATTCGAACTCGAACTTCGTTTTGAATTATAGTCTTTCTGTGACAATCAATCTAAGATCAAGCCACATACTGCGATATGTGACAGGAAACAACGGAAATTACACAATTACAATTACACAATTACTCCATGCACTTTAATAAACTATCTCGGTTGGCCAAGATTTAGGTCTATGAAGTGTTTTTACTTAAAACTAACGTTGGCGAAAGGCTGAAGTTGCCACTCGTGAAATATGTCAATGTCAATTAAACTGAAAATTCCGAAGGTAGTTTTGAAGAAGCATAGACGAAGTTTCAGGAAGTGCTATGTAGAATTGAAATCTGCTTTTTCTGATAGTAACCCTGATAATTTGGAACCAATAATTTATCACAAGCTATCCAACATTTTCAGCGTATGTGAGTGAAAACCAAGGAATTATATTTTTTATGACTATATATTTATTTTTTAGCTGAACACCACCACAATAAGAAAGATTTAAAGTGAAATAGACGATAAAGAATTTCCTTCTATTGGTACACCCAAAAAGACGCTGACTGAAGACTTTATTCTGAAAAAAGATCTGCAACGACATTTTTGGAATCATAATTTGAAAATGAACACTTTTCGATTGATACACTACTGACTTTTGCAAAGAAACATTTGGAATATAACGGGGGACGGACATCACTTTTTAAAATTACAAAATCAATGGGGTATATGAATGCAAAATTTCATGTGGAAAAAAACATGTTTTTGCAGCCAAAATTACTTTCCTGCGCAAATTTTCACTGTATAAATCGTTTGATGAAAATCCCAGATTTGTGTAGATAAACATTTCGATAAAAACGTAATAACTATGACCTCTCCGTTGCGTAGTTATCTGACAGGAAAATGACTATAACCTAACATTTCAAAAATATACACGGTAAAATGTGTCAGAATGTCATGGTCAACTAGGACAGTTTATAAAAGTGAATGGATTATATGTATACGAACGACGTGCAAAAGCATTCGACGCTCGACGCTGAATAAGAGCCCAATTTGAGTTTTGTTCGGAAAAAGAACCTACTTTTCGGTGGAATGTAAAGGTCCCACATCCTTAAAGTACCACTCGGTGACATCAGCGCCTTGGTAAATGCAATCGAAGAAAGCTGAGGTTCCTTCTTTGATAGCTTGGTTGGTTGGAGACGTTTGGATTGTTGGAACATGATCACCTGCAGAAAAAAATCAATTAATAGTTAGTTGCGAACAGATTTCTTTGATTGATTCGTTACCTTGAACGGCAAGTACGAAATTGGTCCTACTGTATTCGATTCCTGCCTCGTTCTTAGCACCGCACCTGTAGATTCCGTTGTCAATTGGCTTTACAGATTTCAGGTGAAGTCGTTTTTTCTTTATTTCTATTCTTGGAGATTTCGTTAAACGGTCTCCGTTTCTGAAAAAAATTTAATGCTTGAGAAAGGTATACTTTCATTTCGAGTTTCTGAGTTACTTCCGAGCTCACTGATTTCAAAAATTAAATATTCATTACAGATTCTAGATGAAAACTATTATACATTTGGCTGAGATTTGTAGAGAGCATTTTCTCATCAACAGAAATTTTGTATGATAATCAGCTTCATTACACTCTGATTTCGCAAAGAATTCGATAGGAAATTTGCATATTTTCAGGAAATTTTCGTGTTTCTTGAAAATTTAAAACTAAACGGTGAATGCGCCGGTATATTTTGGAATAGTAACTTCCGGTTTCACAAAACTTTGATTGCCAGATCAAGGGCTTGATTGCCAGTCAACAGTTAATTATGTGCTCGATTTCAGTTCATTTTCAACCCAACTATCGAATGCAAACCTTAATCAACGAGTTGATCAGAAGTCAAAAGTTTTGTGAAACCGACGGTAAAGCTTGGGAAATTCAAAACAATAGTAATCGGACCGGCGAAGCTTTCATGAATGAAAGTCGCAGACACTCTGTATATGTTTGAATGTGTTTCCTATATCGGTAGATCAAAAACACTATAACTCAATAGACGACTTCGGCCCAGGTTGCCAACCCACAATATTCTTCACAATATTACTATCACTGGGGAACGGGCATTTCAGGACAAATTCGACATAATAAGGTTCGCATTGTTTATAAATATCCGTAAAAGATGCTAATTCCTTATGTAGGTTTTGTTAAGATCATCTCTGATTGGCTCAAATTTAAGTTGGGATTCCTGATTTCAGGTTAATAGTGTCAAATTTTTCTAGGATATGTTCCGCAAATCAACTTGGTTATTTTGGTTTCCGGTTTTCCGGTGAATATGAAATATTCGGTTGGTTCTTAAAAATAAGGTTAATTACGGAATTTGATCTTTGAAAAAATGCTTTCTCTCACCAAAACGACAGTCAATGTTCTACGGTAACATATCCGTAGCATAGAACAATCTTTATTTACTCTATGATCCATAGAACATAGAAAAGACAACAATCAACAATGGAAAATTACTAGATGATCTACGGATCATAAGGTAAATAAAGATTGTTCTATGCTATGAATATGTTACCATAAAATATTGATTGTCGTTCTGGTGCATAGACTTAATATGTCTATGTTCTGGTGACAGAAAGATTGCTTCTTCATCAATCAAATTCCGTAATTAACCTTTTTTTTTCAGAAACCAACCGAATATTTCATATATAAAGAATGAAAAACAGGGAACCGAAATAACCAAGTTAATTTTCGGAACATATCCTATATAAATTTGACAGTATTAACATGAAATCAGGAATCCCAACTCGAAGTTCATCCAATCAGATATGATCTTAACAAAACCCTTCATTTGGAAGGAATTATCTTTTACGGATATTTAGAATTAACGCGAACCTTATCATGTCGAATATGTCCTGAAATTCCCGTTCCCCAGTAATAGTAAATTTGTGAAGAAAACTGTGGGTTGGCAACTTGGGCCGAAGTCGTCTATTGAAGAGGCCGAATTTTATGAGAACCATTTATGAAATATCATCGTCACATCACTGCATCAGGAAGTAATGGTGCAATTTGGCGGGTATTAGCGATATCAAGGAAAAACCATGAAATTTGACAATTTTTTTCAAAATATTCAAAAATTACGATCAATCGAACTGGAATTTGGAACAAGCTGAAATAAAAGGTTCAAGGCATGTCAAGCAATTTTTAAATTGTTCCGATGGAACGTAATCTTGCTCGAAGTTACGTCAGCATTTTCCAACTACTTTCCAAGTGTTATCATGATTGGATCAGTTTTTTGAGTTATTCTGAAAATATAAACGATGTTAAGGAAAAACCTAAAAAAAGCACTGACGTGAAGTCAGCAGCTTTTGCGCGTATGTTCACTTTTGGTGATATCCTTTCAACATGCGCGCAAAAGCTGTTGAATTCACGTCAGTGCTTTTTAGGTTTTTCCTTAACATTTCAGAATAACTCAAAACACTGATCCAATCATGATAACATTTGAAAGGTAATTGGAAAATGCTGACGTAACTTCGAGCAAGATAACGTTCCATCAGAACAATTCAAAAGTTGATTGATTGATTGATTTTGAAAAAAATTTACTGCTTTTTCAGGTTATTTTCGATAAATTACTGGATTTCAATTCGATCTAATCTGTATTTTTGGAAATATAGGGAAAATAAAATTTTGAATGAGTATATCTGCGGAATCCATGGGCGGTTTTTACCCATTCACGAATTTGACCTTTGTTATTAAGCCCCAAACCTACTCTACCTACGGAGGCCGAATTTGTGAATGGCTTAAATCCAGCCAATGATTACGCAGATATATCCATTCAACATGTTATTTTTCCGAAACTACAGAATAGATCAGGTTGAAATCCAGTAATTTATCGAGAAATGACAATTCAAAGGTTCATACAGAATTAAATGAGGATTATATGATCAGTAGATCGAAAAAGATTGAATATTTGAAAACAAATTCAAAATTGTTTCCAAATTGTTCCCATGACACGATCATCGCTCCGGTAGTTCTCGAAATTTCAGGGAAATAGGCTCAAAACTTCGAAAAGCTATAACTCCGAACTGCCCATTAACGAACTTGAGCTTTGCATTTTGGAATGCAACCAACCTTGATATTTTCAAGTTGATAGAATCCTCTATACGCCCGTAATCGTGCGTACGGCCGGCCGTACAGAATCGATTTTGAGACCAGATTCGTCATCAGTCCAACTTAGTCGTTTGAGGCCATTTTCGGCTTAGAATTGGTATATTACAGATATTTGAACAAAACGATAGCACGCTGTTCCCCTAGAACATGCGCGCAAAAACCACAAAATTTGACATATTTCTCGATATCACCGAAAGTAGAATCCGGATCGAACTGAAATTTGGTACATCCTTGTGAAATATAGGGATTGAAGTTCTTGCCATACCAACAAAATTCTGCTATTAGTTGGGCGTCAGTACGCTACAACTAACTAGTAAGTTTTACTCCGATCGCTCTTGTAGTTGAGTGAAATATTGAGGAATTTATCCAAAAAGTTTTATGGCTATAACTCGAAAACCAATTGGCCAATTCGGCCCATCAATTAACTCAACCGCCAAATTCTGATGCGCGACCTACCTTAAAAGTTCAAAGTCACTAGCTTGCTCCGTTCGATACTCATCGTGTGCTCGGCAGACCGGACAGAATCGATTTCGGCACAAAATTCGAACATTGCAGACATTTGGACAAAGCGATAGCACTACGTCCTCAAGAAGCTGCGCGCAAATATTCAGTGAGCGTCAAAATTATGGAACAAATTCATTTTCTCAGAAGAAAAATATTTTACAAGAAAATCCTGAAACAGGTCAATTTTGTTTCACTTTCACCAAATTTTATGCATTTTTGAAGGATTTTTGTTGCACCTTGTGCCATCCCCATCAACCCTCTAAATTTTTTGAATAGGGAAAGTGGGTACTTTTTGGCAAGGTCTTTGTATCATCTTTACAGACGTGCAGAAATTTTCAAGAAAAAAATATTTTTTTTGGAAAATTAGTTAGTATGTGCACTTTGTCATGGCTCATTTACTTTGAGACGATGGTACCTGATGAAATTTGTCCCCGAGTGAAAGTCGACCATTACAGTTTTGTTCATGCACAACTTTCAACCCCTACGAACCCTTCAATCGAGAAAAAAAAATTTCAAAAAGCACTGCCGTGAAGGCAGCAACTTTTGCGCGCATGTCCAATGTAGATGACCGCTTCAGCAACGAATTTGAACGTGCGCGCGTACCAAATTTCAGTTCGATACGATCATAAGTTCTGGAGATATCGGGAAAAAATATGTCAAATTTCGAGGTTTTCTTCTCGATATCGTTGATTTTTTCGGTATTACTCGAGAAATACTGATTCAGTCCTGATTAAACTTCACAGCTAGTTTTAAGATGCTAAAAGACAACTTTATGCAAAATTTCGTGATAATCGTGTTATTAGAACAATTTGAAAAAAAAAATTTATATGATTTTCTCATCATATCATCCTCATTAAATTCTGTATGAAACTTCGAACTGTTATTTTCGATGAAGTACTGAATTTCAATTCGATCTGATCTGTATTTTTGGAAACATTGGAAAAATAAAATTTTGATTGGGTATATCTACGGAATCATTGGGCGGATTTTACCCATTCACGAATTCGACCTTCGTAATTAAGCCCCAAACCTACTCTACAAATATCGAGTTTCTAAGTCGTTTCTTCCGGAAGTTATTGTGTTTACGGTCAGCCTAACGGCCGACTGCGTAAACACAATAACTTCCGAAAGAAACAACTTAGAAACTCGATATTTGTAGAGAAGGTTTGGACCTTAATTACGAAGGCCGAATTCGTGAATGGGTAAAATCCACCCAATGATTCCGTAGATATACCCAATCAAAATTTTATTTTTCCAATATTTCCAAAAATACAGACCAGATCGAATTGAAATCCAGTACTTCATCGAAAATAACAGTTCGAAGTTTCATACAGAATTTAATGAGGATGATATGATGAAAAAATCATATAAATTTTTTTTTTCAAATTGTTCTAATAACCCGATTATTACCAAATTTTGCACAAAGTTGTCTTTCAGCATCTTAAAACTAGCTGTGAAGTTTAATCAGGACTGAATCAGTATTTCTCGAGTAATACCAAAAAATCAACGATATCGAGAAGAAAACCTCGAAATTTGACATATTTTTTCCCGATATCTCCAAAACTTATGATCGTATCGAGCTGAAATTTAGTACACTGCTGTGAAATTAGAAGGTCAAAGTGTGAGTATAAGTTTTTTTGGATATGATGAATGGTTTCCGAAAAAAAAATTTTTTTGTAAAAAAATTTCGAAAAAAATTTTTTTTTAAATTTATTGACAATATGATCTTGACGAAATTTGGCTCAAAGTTGCGCGTCGTTATACTCCACCAAACTGCCAAGTTTGAATCCAATCGCTCAAGTAGTTTCTGAAATAAAAAATAAATAACTTCAAAACTTCAAATGCCTATTACTCCGAAACTATTCGATCGATTTGGCCCATTAACGAACTTAACCGCGGCATTCCAATGCGCGACCTACCCTGAAAGTTTCAAGTCGCTAGCTCACTTCGTTCGACAGTTATCGTGTCTACGGCCGGCCGGCCGGCCGGCCGGACAGAATCGATTTTGACACCGGATTCGTCATCAGTGAGTCCAACCTAGTCGATTGAGACCATTTTCGGCTCAATCATCCAAAATTACAGACATTTGATCAAAACGATAGCACGCTGTTCCCCTAGAACATGCGCGCAAAAATGGAGCCATGACAATGTGCACATACTGATAACCTCTTTGAACTAACTAGTTTTTCAAAGAAAAAAATTTTTTCTTGAAAATTTCTGCACGCCTGGGAAGAAGATACAAAGACCTTGCCAAAAAAGTACCACATGACCTACTTTCCCTATTCAAAAAATTTAGGGGGTTGATGGGGATGGCACAGGGTGCAACAAAAATCCTTCAAAAATGCATAAAAATTTGGTAAAAGTGAAACAAAAATTGACGTATTTCAGGATTTGGTTGCCAAATATTTCTAATCTGAGAAAATGAATTTGTTCCATAATTTTGACGCGCACTGTATATTCGAGCCGAACGGACCTATTCCATCGAAATAAATCAAACACACGACCGTCTCGCCAGACTTGAAACAAAACGGATCAAAACTCCCGTCCGATTCACGACCTCCATATAGCCAATCCATCGACCTTTGACCCCCAAATCTCACCTGAACCACTCGTAGTGCACATCTCCGGAAGCGTCCAAATGACATCTGAGGATGACGTCATTTCCTGCTTGGATAAGGGTGGCCGACTCCGGTTCTTGCAACTGCACGGCCGGTTCTCCTATCCCTGAAACAATAAATAAGGTGTTTAATGTCTAACGATAACATCTCTGCCGTTTTCGAGGGCCGAGTATAGAAGGCCGGCCGAAATTTATCTCGTGTTTCGGTTATTTGTTATTTGTATTAACATCGAAACGGGGGGTGATATATATGCCGGTTTGCGATCTGTTTATCGAATTTGAGTTCGAAGGACCTAGGGTGGAGATGGGTAAGCAAGAAGGAGTATAATTGAATAATTAGGTAATAAGCTATTTCGTGATTGGGACATAATGGTGATTTATTCAGGTGGTTGAAGGAAAGACGAATTGTGTAAACAAGAAGATAGAGAGAGACTTTAAATGATGCTCACAAGTTGAATCAACACATTTTGAATTTGAACGCTCTTTATTGTATACTCCATTCACTTTTATAAATTATCCCGGTTGGCCATGACATTCTGACACATTTCACATCTACATTTGGAAAGTAATGAATTTGAGAAAATATTATGTGAATTCAATAATTCCAAAGACCTGGCGAATGTTGAAGAAACTTTTTTCTCTGTTAATACTTGAAATATTTCACGTATATAAACATGGTTCGAAGATTCAGTAATGCTTTTTTCTTGTACGTATATCAAGAATCGAGTGTTTTCGAATTTTACTGAAAAATGATGGATAGAGTAGTCCGTTACTTCGAATTCCCTACTTTTCTGAATTCTCAAGAAATAAGCCTACAGAAGTCATTTAAATACCTTGTTGCACAACTTGAAATATTCCAGTATGAAAATGTAGTAGAACTACGAAACCTGTGTAACGGTTAACCTCAAAAGAACTAACTCCATTTACAAAGGTCTTGTGAATCTACGTGAATGATACATACACTGGATTGGGATCAACATATTTCTAAACTGGGATGCAGCTTAGCTTCAGTCTGTTATCTTTGGGTGTAATGACAAGATATCTGGATAAATTCTCCAAGAAAACTACCTATCATGCAGTATTCGAGTCAAAAGCAAGATATGGAATTATGTTTCATGGACATACTTTGAAGTCAACTCATATATTCAATTCCCAGAAAAAAGCAACTTCTAAAATATTAGAAAAAATAGCATTCAATGAGATATTGTATAATTCATGTTATTTTCGTACATAAAATTTCAATGTTCTGCCAACATAGGATATACCAAACTCATTTTCAATGTACTACTTCCTATCGAAACAATTCCACGAAATATATAATTTTTGAAATTATTCGTTGAGGAATTTGTTCAATTCAAACATGACTACCTACTTAAGGCTCAATACAATACAATCAAAGCGAAATGTTAATTTATTAGTTTATTATGGCTGAAGCTGAATTGTTGTTTGTTATTGAAAGAGAGTAGAAATTGGCAACCTCGCGTTGAATTATTTTGACATTGTCGATATTTCAGGAGCGCAAACCCGCCTTGGTTTTAGTGACAAAAAAATTATAGACCTAAATCATGGCCAACCGGGATACTTTATAAAAGTGAATGGAGTTTATCTTGAAAAAAGTGATGGAATTGTTGAATGACTCATTTGAATTAGTAAAAGTAAAATCAGTGAAGCTGAACAAATCAATCTGTAGAGTCTTATTAGAGTTCGCCAACCATAAACCAAACATTGTTTCGAAACTGATTTGACAAGTGTACACTCATCCTCAATTTGGACGGTCTCCTACGAAATCACTCTGGATATATCTAGAAATCCTAGTGAAATCAATATTTCCTAGTTTCAGATTTCATCGAAACCTAGATTAATCGACAGAAATAGAAAAAAAAAACTACTTTTATTCTGTTGAATGTCGGCTAGGTGATCGTTGACACGCTTAACCTATAGGTAACGTCAAAGTGAGAAAATTATTTTCACACTGATACTTTTTACACGGTCAGAGTTCCACATGAAAATCTTGCAACACCTTCGATCATCCCTCGATTCTGTTCAGTGTTAAAAATCCTCTGAAACACAGAGCTATACCAGACAATCCATTAGTACTGTGTTCAGCCTCACTCAAACAAATTTCAACAACTCCCGGCGATAAAAGCGAAGTATTATTGGCCCAAAACAAACTCATTCTATTTACTTACCAATATCTCAATGTTACAGTTCTCTCTGTAGCAAACTTTATCATCATCTCTGAATCCAAAATTTACTTATTTGGAGCGGATGACAAATGAGGACACGTGTTCTCTAGTCAACGCCTTCGGGGTCTGCTGAATCGTCTCGTCAAATGATAAAATTTCAAAGCCTTTTCGGATTTTCTCGTATATTTTACCAAGAATACCGTTGTATACATACTCATACCGGTGATTTACTTTATAACCAGTCGAATGTCGATGGCGGCATAGTTCAAAGACGTTAAAAATTCTAAAACGAGAAACTTAAAGTAAACGCAATCTACGGCTTCCTTGGAAGAGTAAATAGACTGTACGTATTCGAAAGATAGTGTAAATATACAATACACGATGGCAGCCATCTTTTACACGTTGTCGACGATCTATCCTCGTCATAAAGCATAACAGATTCACTTAACACGGCTTTTATCGTTCAGTCTTTAGCACCTCGACCCAACAGGAGTTTACATCTTCCTTCGGTGTCTGGTCTGGCAGCAGTTCTGCCAATACACGGTTCCTTTGTGGATGCAGAGGTTCTCAAAAGTTCTCACCTACCTGCCCGCAAGTTACGGAAGCGTATAATAGTGTCACAGCGAAAAATAAAAATAAGCCAATTGACAGATTCGATCTGACAATTGATAGAATGAATCTGTCAATTTTAGGTAGGCTTTCACATTCCAAATGTTTTTGAATAATGCAGAAGCTATTATAAAGGTCTGTTTCATTTCAACCAAATCCAAAAGTTCCTTTTATGAGACGCTTGGATCTCTGAGAACTGTTTGTTCTTGTGGGGGACCGAAAATGAAATATAGAAACATTTAGTCTAGCGTTGTAATTGGTAAGATTATTGCTGCCGATTCTCCCAAGCATATGCAAGAAACCTTTACGACGCTATATGTTTGTGCTTCATTGATGTTTTCTCATGCCAGGTCAGGAACACTACTGCTTACCTAACAGCGAATAGTGAGACGGTCCCCTGATAACCGGAAGATCTCCTCTCCGAACCATATAACGTGAAACAAACCTGGAAAAGCACTGAAGTCAAGTCAGCATCTTTTACGCGCTTGTTTATGGAATCCGTGGATAATTCTTCTTATTGACACTGTTCATCTTCCATCCAAGTTTCATTTCGATCAGATGAATATTTTTCGAGTTATTGAAAAATCGAAATTCTAAATGGCTGTAACACAAAAACCATTCAGCAGATTTGGCCCATTAACGAACTTAACCGAGATATTCAGGATCAAAACCTAACCTGAAACTTTCAAGACACTAGGTCCTTCCTTTCGAATGTTGGAGCACATACGGACGGCCTGACGCACAGAATTGATTTTGACCACGGATTGTCCAGGTAGTTCAACCCAATTGTTTAAGACCATTTTCGACTCGAAGTTAAGACATCGTGACGAAAAGATAACGCGCTGTTCCCTAGAACAATGCGCGTAAAAAAAACTCCGTAAAATTTACAGACTAACGGCCGGTTTCACAAAACTTTGCCCGATCAAGGGCTTGATGTTCAATCAACAGCGAATTCTGTGCTCGATTTCAGTTTATTTTCAACCTAACCATCGAATTCGAACACTAATCAACGAGTTGATCGGCAACCGAAAGTTTTGTGAAACCGACGTTTTTCACAGTAGCACTAATATGCCTTCGTAACATTTATTTTTACTTCTAGAAATGGGGCACTATAATGCAGGCCAATCTAATTTTTTAAACAGGCCATTCGCCACACAGCAGAAGAATGTCAACTTGAAGGTCGGAGAAGAATTTAGTCGGAATCTGAAGGATATTTTCGGAAAATACATTTTTGTGAAGAAATGTTTGTTTTCATTTTTCCAATAGGTCCTTTGCATGTATTTTCTATCATTGGAATCAAATTTTTTATCCGTGAAAATACTGAAAAACTTCAATCGCCGATAATTATTTCAATCTTCAACGACAAAACGATCTTTTGAATTTGACTCCACATAGTGGCTGTTTAAACGGTCGAAACTTCGCGCCTTCCATGACGTACCGGGTTAAACTCATTCTATTTCTATTCTCGTGAACCTTTCTTTCTATCAAGCCAATAGAGAACGCCGGCTGTATCGATCGGAGAAGCGTGAAACAACAAGTGACATAGGAGGCGATCTACCGCGTTTCACCAACTATGATCTTCCAATTCAAAAATTTTTATTACTGGATTAGTCACAATTCACGAATTTTTGAAGTGTATGACAACATTATGATTTTGTAAAAAATATTATAATTCATGTTAAATCCTCAAGAAATTTCGCTCAAGTTTCCGCAAAACAGAATAATAAAAATAATAATAATAATATTAATATTTATTTTCATGATCAAAATTTACATTCTGAAACGAAAACAGGTCAAACATAAAAAAGATGAAAATCGTGCACTACTTAACTACTTGAAACATATAGTTACGCTTACACAAAAAAATTATAGTTTAAATAGTCATTTATACAATATGGTTCTAAATCAATCAGGAGATTTCGAACAATTTTTTTAAAGTTTTTCATTTCCGTTATATTTTGATGATTTTTGGGTAATTTATTGAACAAAACAAGGCACACGTATTCGACGTTTCTCTGTGTTAGAGTGAGAGAGCATTTTGGGAGATGGAATGAATGGATTCTTCTGGTCATATTCAAATTTGGATATTTTTGAAAATAATGGAGGTTACTCTTCAAAAACACAAGACAACGAAATATGTATAAAGCAGTCAATGTTAAGATGCCTTATTTTTTGAATATTCCTGGACAGGATGTTCTGGAGGAAAGGCGAAGCTTAGTTTTTAGTGCTCTCTTCTGAATTACAAATATTCTATTGATTTCAGAACTGTTCCCCCATGCAATGATTCCATAACCCATGATCGACTGGAAATTCGCAAAATACACAATCTTCAGCAATTCTAGGTCAGCCTGCTGCACCAGTATCCGAAGAGTATGAGGCACCGAATTCAGTCTTCGCTGAAGTGTATCGATGTGATCATACCAGTTCAGATGCTCATCTACTGCAACTCCCAGATAATTGATACAATGGTTGACTTTAATTTTATGACCTAGAAGATCAACTGTTTCTGGTTTCAATAATTTGCTATATGAGGTACAAACTAACATATATTCGGTTTTCTGGAGATTCAAGCTGATATGATTCCTAAGGCACCAGTTTTCGATTGCAGAAACTTTTCTTCGAATCAATCTCACCACTTCCGTCACGTTGGAAGCCGCAATCAGTATTTTGGTATCGTCCGCATACATTAGTGTATCCTCATCACCTTCTGTTTCGCACTGCATTTCTACTTGTAAAAGTGGGCCCAACAAAATTGGTTCCTCGATCGGAATGTACGCTGGCAAGTCATTTATGTAGACCAGAAAAAGGAAGGGCCCCGCAATTCTCCCCTGAGGTACACCATCCCCAAGTATTTCATCAGGTGAAGTGGAAACAGCACCATCAACCTCAATGGATACCCTTTGGACTCCACCTTCCAAATAACTGCGCATTAGATCCAGTTGTTTGTCTCTGATTCCATATCTGCAGAGTTTATTCAACAATATTATGTGATTGACACAGTAAAAAGCCTTGGAGAAGTCTAGAAATAGCCGTGCCGGAACCTTCTCGCTCTCCAGAGCCAGCAGAATTGTTCTAGTCAGTTCAAATATCGCGGTTTCCGTGCTCCTCGTCTTGAGAAATCCATGCTGTGATTTTGAAAATAGGTGATATTTATGAAAAAAGTTCAGAAGCCTATTCACTAGAACCTTCTCGAATAATTTGGAAAACGAAGTCAGCAGACTTATCGGACGATAATTACAAAGATCGTCTCTATTTCCTTTTTTGAAGAATGGTTTCACGACTGCTATCTTGAGAGACCCCGGGAAGACACCATCTCTAAATGCCATATACATTATATGGGCTATTCGCCACAGTTGCAATGGACTTCTTAACAACTGTCATCGGTATTCCGTCGTATCCGAAAGAACCCTTGTTTTCCATAACCTTCACAGTACTTATAACCTCATCTGCAGTTATTTCAAAGAGAAAAAACGACCTTTCATTTGATCCAACAGAGTTGGTATCTGAAACATTGGCATAAGAAGAATGTGACTTCATTGATGCGGCAACACCACTGAAGTACTTGTTGAATGCATGCGCAAGTTTTTCAGGTTCACCAGGTTCAGGTTCCCTACAGAACCAGAGCGTACTAATATAGAAATTTCGATAAAATCATCGCTCAAACAGTAGCATTCAAAAAATGTTTATTGCGGATCGAAATAACAAAGAGGAAATTTTGAGGACTGCACAGAAATCCGTTGTGTTCACAATATATCGCCGAAGGGAGTGCTTTTGATGCTCATGTCGGCTGCTCTACAGGATCATATTGGGATTCTCTTGAGAAGGGTTTAAACTTCAAATACAACTTTAAAACCGCAACCCTAAGTTTTTCGTATCGAATTTCGCCCATCCGGGTTGGGAGGAAGCTATCGGGTATTGACATACAATATTTAACATAAAACCAGATTGAAAGAGGGGTTATGAAGCTTGTTATGCATGAGGATTACGGTATACTGAAGCAAGGGATCGATTATTTCAGATTAAAGTTTGGTTTTTCGTTGAATGATAGTCAATATTTTTCATGCTTTTGGTAGAAGTGAGATATAAGTAATGATAATGTATGAATTATTATCAAAATTCGTTGAAGCTCCTGGGACCCTATTCTTGAATGTGATGGAATGAACGTTCTCTATCGTTCCATCAAAAAGGCACCGCAGTTTCTTGACAACAGCATCGACACGCCTATTTTCTCCCTTCCCTGACTCAAGAATATGGACCCAGCAAGTATGGATCCCTTCAAAAAGTTTTCGTAACAAATGACAATTTAACACTTTTGATTTTATATACTGCACTCAATGCAGATATATATTCTCATTCCAACCATTTCTTCATGTATTAAATCGAAATAGTTTCACTAGTTATAAGAGCGTTCAGTGATGATTTATCAGTTCGAGGAAAATAAATGAATGCATGAATGAAATAATTTGAAGGAAATATGTGCGGTATTACAGGCTAATTCTGAGAAAGAGGGGCGTTAATGTCCTCAATTTACGAGTTTTGAGACTTAAACGACTACCTTAGACTTACTGTCTACTGATAAACAAACTGTGGTCGAACTCAGCCCAAGTTGCCAACCCACAATTTTCTTCTCAAATTTACTATCACTGGGGAACTGGAATTTCAGGACAAATTCGACATGATAAGGTTCGCGTTATTTATAAATATCCGTAAAAGATGCCTCGGCTCCTCAAACAAGATCATTCCTTTCAAATATAGGGTTTTGTTGGGGTCATCTCTGATTGGCTGAAATTTAAGTTGGGATTCCTGATTTCATGTTAATAGTGTCAAATTTATTTAGGATATGTATCGCAAATCAACTTGGTTATTTCGGTTGCCGGTTTTTCATTCCGTAAATATGAAATATTTTGTTGGTTCGTGAAAAAAAGGTTAATTACGGAATTCGTTTGATGAAAAAACGTTCTTTCTGTCACCAGAATGATAGTCAATGTTCTATGGTGATATACCATAGCATAGAACAATCTTTATTTACTTTATGAACCATGAAACAAAGAAGAGACAATAATTAGCAATGGAAGAATTACTAGCTGTGGTATATGGATCGTAAGGTAAATAAAGATTGTTCTATGCTATGGATATGTGACCATAAATATTGATTGTCGTTCTGGTGCATAGACTTAATATGTCTACGTTCTGGTGACAGAAAGATTGCTTTTTCATCAATCAATTTTTTTTTTCAGCCACCAGCCGAATATTTCATATATACAGAACGGAAAACCGGCAACCGAAATAACCGAGTTGATTTGCGGAACATATCCTTCATAAACTTGACACTATCAACATGAAATCAGGAATCCCAACTCAAATTTTTAGCCTAACAAAAAACCATATTTGGAAGGAATTATCTCGTTTGAGGAGCCGAGGCATCTTTTATGGATATTTATAAATAACGCGAACCTCATCATGTCGAATTTGTGCTGAAATTTCCCGTTCCCCAGTGATAGTAAATTCGTGAAGAAAATTGTGGGTTGGCAACTTGGGCGGGTCGAATTCGTCTATTGGGCTTTAACCTTCTTACGGAACACTCATGGAGTCCCATTTTGATTTTTGAGGTTATTTCAGCAGTTTCTCAATGAGTACTGATTCGATAAGACTAAAACTGAGTAATGAGTCGAAAAACACGACTTTATGCAAGATTTTAGCAGGGTCGCATCGTTACAAAAAAAGTTCCAAATTTTCCTTGAAAAAATTTTTTCTCTCTGAAACTATTTGTCAGATTTTGATGAAATTTGGCATCAGATAAACTTCGAGTTTATATCAACGAATCTCAGCTAGGATATGTTTTTTCGAGGATATAGTAAAAATAATATTTCTAATAGTGGTTGTTGATTTTTTTTTAAATATTCGATATTCTGTGATATTCTGATCATATTATCCCCATTTAATTCTGTATGAACCTTTGAGCTGTAATTTTTCGCTGAGGTACTGGATTTCAATTCGATCTAATCTGTTGTATTTCGAAAATAAAATTTTGAATGGGTATCTTGGGAATTATTGCGTGGATTTTTACCATTCACGAATTCATCCTTTGTTATTAACCTAATATACAAATATCGAGTTTCCAAGTCGTTTCTTCCGTAAGTTAGAACTAAGAATCTCAAAGTTAGCGTGGTGCAATATCTTCTCATCCATATGTCTTTATACCACCCTGAGCCCAAATCCAAGGCTTTTCAGTCTCAGCCCAGTTTTTTCCACATGATTGTTACAAACTAAGAATTCACCGATGTGTATTTCGAGGATATTTGTATCATGAACAGGTTCCAATTCATTATCATTCAGTTTTATGGTGTCAGTTTGAGTAATTCGGGAATTCTTCGTACTGAACACCATGATATTTGTCTTCGATGAAATCAGTGACAATTTATTTCTGTTAAACTCATTGTAGATTCTAGACAAAACTTTCGCTAGCCTTATCGATTTCTTTCGGAAGGGTCCTTCCAGAAACAACTATATTGGTGTCCCCCACATAGTTTGCCACTCCATCCATGATAAGGTCAGTAATTTAAATGAAAAAATTTCAAAAAGCACTGCCGTGAAGGCAGCAACTTTTGCGCGCATGTTCAATGTAGATGTAGTCACAGGACTCAGCTCGATGCTATGCAGATTGTCACGGAAATGATATTAACCCTCATCTTCATTTTTCAAGATGTTGGTTTGAAATTTCGATCATTCATTCTACAGATTATTCTCTATCGACTGAGCTAAACAATTTGTGTCTGTGAGAGCTGCTTCAACCGGAAATGGACTTAACTTTTGATTTTTCCATATGAAATTGTGCTTATTATTGCATTTTCGAATTATTATAATAATATATATATTAATAACACAAAAAGTTTCGTAAAAAAATTGTTGTTTGATCGGAATTCTGGGTATATCAATTAAACCAATATCACGAATCATTAAAAATTGCCTCCTCTCAAAATTGACTCCAGATACATGAAATCATACCTGCCGCGGTGGTGCAGTGGGTGCAGTGGGATAGCCTGCTTGTAAAACCGGAGGTACTGGGTTCGAATCCCGGCGAGGTTATGAATGTTGTGTTAAGTTTATGGTGTAGGTGAATGTTTGTGTGTCTATAAATAAAAAGTCTCTAGTTGGTATGAATCTGAATGAATGTCAATATATAAATGTAAAATTGAAAGCTTGTCTGAATGACCATAGTAGCCGAGAACACTTAAAGGAATGAATGAAAACATGAGATCAGGAATCCAAATTAAAATCAGCCAATCAGAGGTGATCTCAACAAAAACCTATATTTGGAAGGATTTACCTTGTTTGAAGAGCCGAGGCATCTTTCACGGATAGTTATAAATAAAGTGAACCTTATCATGTCGAATTTGTTCTGAAATTTCCCTTCCCCAGTGATAGTAAATTTGAAAGAAATTTGTGGGTTGGCAACTTGGACCGAAGTCGTCTATTCCAAAGTACCAAAATACTTGTTGTCTTGTTGACAGTGTAAACCAAAACCAAAAAAAAATAACCACAGAATACCTAAGTTTACGCTATTACAAACTTCGTAATATGTGCATGTCAATCACGAGTATTGGATGTCGCGAATTATCTTTTTTTACCCATGATGTGAAAAACATGAAGCGACTTCAAGCGATGGACCAAAAGCTCCGGTTATAGTTACTGTTATTCAAACTGACATATAGGCAAAGGATAATCTGTCAATGTGTATAACCATAACTATAACCGAAGCTTTTGGTCCATCGCTTGAAATCACTTATGGTGTGCTCATAAAATTAAAAAAAAAGGGACGTCAGCAAACTGAGGATTCACGGAAATATATATTATGTGGTTTGAATTTTCATATTAGGGGTGTTCGTTAATTACATCCAGATAATTTTTTTTTCTCTGAAAATTCTGATGAGGTTTAAACGAAACTTGGCACAAACCTCAGAGCCAGTATTCAACAAAAATTTGACCAAATTTCAATTCGATCCAATATGTACGTCTGGAGATATAAGGAAAAAATATGCCAAATTTCGTTGTTTTTAGAATTTCAACGTTATTTCCGCAATATTTTAAGAAGTATAAATGCAATCAGATTGAAAATTCTTAATCAGGTGGAGAATACCAACGCGCAACCAGGTGCAAAATTTGGTGTTGATCTAATCGTTAGAATTCCAACAAGCGCGTAAAAGCTCCTGGTCTCACGCCAATACTTCTCTATTCGAACTGTATTCTTGAAAATTTTAGGATGATAAAATTTCAAATGGGTATGCGGAATCATTGGGTTGAATTTTACCCATTCACGAATTCGGCCTTCGCAATAAAGGTCCAAACCATATTCTGTATTCGGTTAATTATGAGACCATCTATCCTCAGTGCCTATCATCATTCGAGATGAAAAATGATCGGGTCGAGGCTCATCTTGAAGGTGTCACTGTTAGTCATACACAAAGCAAATTATGCACATATCCAATCAAATCCTTGAAGAGCCGACGAGAGAGGGTAAACAGATAACTTTTCAAGCATTTCAGGATCAACGATTTGATAGTAATCCTTTGTGAGGAAAGGGGTCGTCTGATATGTAAATTAACCCAACTAAAGAGTGACTCGAAAGACTCGACTCGCCGTTCAAACGGAATTATTCATAATGTGTCTTTCGTATCAAATCGATTTACATCGATTCATTTGATGTTACCGTTTATATTCTGGAGTGGTTCGCATATCTAAGATCAATTCAAACGTTAAAAGTTCTTTGAGTAAGATTTCCGGAGACGCAGCAGTGCTATGCAAATGAATGGAGACTTTGATCTTCGCTCTGGTCCTTCGAGCGGGATCTCGAAACTCCGCGCTTGTCAGTCGTTGCATTGTGTGGGATTAAATTAAGCAGGATCGCGTTAATTGCGCTAGGAGCGCTAGGAATGCTGGACATTTGGGATTCCGGCTGTTTCAAGGTTTGGATGCTGCCCTCAAGGGATGGAATTCGGATTGGATAAGGGAGTTTTGCTTAGAAATGTTTCAGCCCTGAGGTGTGAGGGATAGCTTTATGAGATATGTTGTTATATTCAATTAGTTCACCTTGTCTTGAGCAATTAAATGTTATAGGAGAATTTCCATGTTGAGTTTAGGAGATTTTTGATTATTTTTCAAAAGTCGGTTTCATCAGTATAAATGAACTTCATTCTGATATTGAGCCGAAAATGGTCTCAATCGGCTAGGTTGGACTCACTGATGACGAATCTGGTGTCAAAATCGATTCTATCCGGATGGCCGGCCGTCCGGCCGTAGACACAATAACTGTCGACAGAAGCAAGCTAGCAACTTGGAACTTTCAGAATAGGTTGCGCATCAGAATGCCGCGGTTAAGTTCGTTAATGGGTTATTTATGTTTTATTTCAGAAACTACTTGAGCGATTAGATTGGCAGTTAGGTGGAGTATAACGATGCGCAATTTTGAGCCAAATTTCGTCAGAATCATATTGTCAGTAAATTTTAAAAACAATTTTTTTCGAAATTTTTTTCCACAAAATTTTTTTTTCCGGAAACCATCCATCATATCCAAAAAAAAATTCCACTCGCACTTTGAGCTTCATATTTCACAGCAGTGTACCAAATTTCAGTTCGATACGATCATAAGTTTTGGAGATATCGGGAAAAATATGTCAAATTTCGAGGATTTCTTCTCGATATCGTTGATTTTTTCGGTATAACTCGAGAAATACTGATTCAGTCCTGATAAAACTTCACAGCTAGTTTTGAGATGCTGAAAGACTACATTATGCGAAATTTCGTGATAATCGTGTCATAAGAACAATTTGAAAAAAAAAATTTCTATGGTTTTCTTATCATATCATCCTCATTAAATTCTGTATGAAACTTCGAACTGTTATTTTTCGATAAGTACTGGATTTCAATTCGATCTGATCTGTATTACTGGAAATATTGGAAAAATAAAATTTTGATTGGGTATATCTACGGAATCATTGGATGGATTTTACCCATTCACGAATTCGGCCTTCGTAATTAAGGTCCAAACCTTCTCTACAAATATCGTGTTTCTAAGTTGTTTCTTTCGGAAGTTATTGTGTTTATGCAGTCGGCCGTTAGGCTGACCGTTAAAACAATAACTTCCGGAAGAAACGACTTAGAAACTCGATATTTGTAGAGTAGGTTTGGGGCTTAATTACGAAGGTCGAATTCGTGAATGGGTAAAATCCGCCCAATGATTCCGTAGATATACCCATTCAAAATTTTATTTTTCCAATATTTCCAAAAATACAGATTTGATCGAATTGAAATCCAGTAATTTATCAGTAAAAAATTTCAAAAAGCACTGCCGTGAAGGCAGCAACTTTTGCGCGCATGTTCAATGTAGATGACCGCTTCAGCAACGAATTTGAACATGCACGCAAAAGCTGCTGCCTTCACGGCAGTGCTTTTTGAAATTTTTTACTGATAAATTACTGGATTTCAATTCGATCAAATCTGTATTTTTGGAAATATTGAAAAAATAAAATTTTGAATGGGTATATCCTATATAATTATCCTTTGCCTATGTCAGTTTGAATAACAGTAACTATAACCGGAGCTTTTGGTCCATCGCTTGAAGTCGCTTCATGTTTTTCACATCATGGGTAAAAAAAGATAATTCGCGACATCCAATACTCGTGATTGACATGCACATATTACGAAGTTTGTAATAGCGTAAACTATTGGTATTCTGTGGTTATTTTTTTTTTGTTTTGGTTTACACTGTCAACAAGACAACAAGTATTTTGGTACTTTGGAATAGACGACTTCGGTCCAAGTTGCCAACCCACAAATTTCTTTCAAATTTACTATCACTGGGGAAGGGAAATTTCGGAACAAATTCGACATGATAAGGTTCACTTTATTTATAACTATCCGTGAAAGATGCCTCGGCTCTTCAAACAAGGTAAATCCTTCCAAATATAGGTTATTGTTGAGATCACATCTGATTGGCTGATTTTAATTTGGATTCCTGATCTCATGTTTTCATTCATTCCTTTAAGTGTTCTCGGCTACTATGGTCATTCAGACAAGCTTTCAATTTTACATTTATATATTGACATTCATTCAGATTCATACTAACTAGAGACTTTTTATTTATAGACACACAAACATTCACCTACACCATAAACTTAACACAACATTCATAACCTCGCCGGGATTCGAACCCAGTACCTCCGGTTTTACAAGCAGGCTATCGACCCACTGCACCACCGCGGCAGGTATGATTTCATGTATCTGGAGTCAATTTTGAGAGGAGGCAATTTTTAATGATTCGTGATATTGGTTTAATTGATATACCCAGAATTCCGATCAAACAACAATTTTTTTACGAAACTTTTTGTGTTATTAATATATATATTAATATTAATATTATTATAATAATTCGAAAATGCAATAATAAGCACAATTTCATATGGAAAAATCAAAAGTTAAGTCTATTTCCGGTTGAAGCAGCTCTCACAGACACAAATTGTTTAGCTCAGTCGATAGAGAATAATCTGTAGAATGAATGATCGAAATTTCAAACCAACATCTTGAAAAATGAAGATGAGGGTTAATATCATTTCCGTGACAATCTGCATAGCATCGAGCTGAGTCCTGTGACTTGGATGTACCTCTAACCTTAAGGTCCAAGGATACAAGCATCGCATAAGGTATAAGGCTTAAGAACATTCTTCTCCACGCAAACACCCAATAGGTCCCTTGCATGTAACACGAATTATCATATTTTTATGTTTTTTTCATTCTATATCGATACAAAATCATAATGTATGCTATTACACCCTTCAACAATTCGCAAATTTTGAAGAATTAGGTATTGAAAATGGCCCAATCGGGACTCAAGGTCGAAGCGGGGGAAACGCGTCAGATCGCCTTCTACGTCACTCGTTATTCTACGATTCACCGATCGATACAGCCGACGCTGTCTATTGGCTTGCTAGAGAGAAAAGTACACGAGAAGAGGGAGAGGGTGGATATATCTCGGTACGTCACGAAAGCCGCGAAGTTTTGCCGTTTAAACAGCCGATATGCGGACCCAAATTTGAAAGAGCATTTTCTCGTTGAAAATTGAAATTTTTGATGGCGGTTAAAGTTTTCCAGTAGTCTTACGGATAGAATATTTGATTCCAATGATAAAAAAATTCATGCAAGGGACCTATTGGGCTGCTTCGCAGGTGTATACGGTGTAGCGAGCCATTTCAACGCGAGGCTGCCTCACAAGTGCCTCGCAACTGCCTCGAAAGCCGCTCAGGTCTCGAGTGTACGCGGCTTAAGGATGACTACACGTAATTCTTTGAAAATATAACTCCAGAAAATGGCTTTTGGTTTATTATTTGATGAAATCAAATAATAAACCTTAGTGATCGACCAACAAAAAAAAATTTTTATTTTATTAGCCTGAGAAAGAAACAATAATATTAGATGCCTACCCATAACCTTAAGATTCATTAATTTACATTTCCTAGACAGGTTACCAATTTTTTAAGACTTTAAAGACTTTTGAGTTTTGAATGCGTTTGTTTACTCATACTCTGATTCGCGTTCAGTGTCACGTGATTAATGGATGTATTTTTACGATTTCATTTCTTGAAAATGTCAAAAAAATTGAATATCTCAATTAATTCAGTTGACTTTTCATATTTTTGTGTTAAGTTAGGGAAAAGAATGTTATCTGTCAATGTTTTCCTTACATTCACCTACCCTATTATACTGGGTTCAGGTTCACGAAATTTTACACACATACTCTGTGATACTACAGTATCTGTAGTCGATTTTGAGGAGGCGAAATTTTTAACGATATATCTAGAATTCCGATCAATCTGAGGTCAAAAACAAAACAACATTTTTTACGAAATTTTTCTTCATATTGTTCTTTCGAAGATATTTCACTCGAAATTCAACGTATCCATAATTCAAAAATACAAAAATAAGCACAATTTCATATGGAAAATCAGAAGTGAAGTCCATTTACGGTTGAAGCAGCTCCCACAGACAAATTGTTTAGCTCAGTCGATGGAAAATAATCTGTAGAATGAATGATCGAAATTTCAAGACAACATCTTGAAAAATAAAGATTTTATAGGGGTTAAGATAATTCCCGTGCCAGCCTGCATAGCATATATAACCTTAAGGTCCACGAGTACAAGCAGGGTATAAGTTATAAGGCTTAGGAAAATTCTTCGCCACGCAATTTCCCAATTCACCTCCACTCTTGGCACCTACCAAATAACCTCATTTCACCTACCCAGATTGAAATTTTCCCAACGCATTTCCATGGTACGTTCCACTCGTCTACCGTAATGACTACTCCCGAACATCATCCCGCGTGTAGGACCAAATTACATTTCAGCGGGAAAAAAGTAACATAAGACGTGCCCCTGACTACGACCGTGATCCCGAGACGGGTCAAAGCAATCTCTCCCGAATCCTGTAGGAGCGGCAGCACATGGCCCGGCACGGGCGAATTACAACGTCTCTGTGCGGAGTCGGAGGCGACATTCGCGGCACGACCGACGCTAGGCCTTCTTGATGTTATTTATTATTTTTCATTTTACCGTTTCCTTCCACGCGTGTTTCGTCCGTGCGTCCGACTGGAGCAGAAATCTAATTGTATTTTTGATTTTGGGCTTGTCGGATTTGCGAGATGAGACGTGATACGATTCGTTCATAAGGATGGGAATTTGGAAACTTCTTTTTGTGGAACTTTTTAGATAATTTATATTATTTAGGGTCAACGGAGATGATGTGTAGTTGGAAATCAAAAACTAATTAGCGATCTGCTGAAGGTCACACATACCAATAGGAAAAGCATTGAATCATACGTTTCTACCGAGTGAATATCAAAGTTTTGCCGCCTGGCAAAATGATTTTTTTTACGCTCCTATTTAACGAGGGTGTATTCCAAATGGCACATTAAATCCTAACAGATTGCCCCTCGGATTGCCCTCATCAAAGAAATCTCGTTAATCATCTACAATTCTGGCGAGCAGGTTGCAGGGGAACAACGTGCTATCGTTTTGTCCAAATGTCTATTATTTTCTAATTTTGATCCGAAAATGATCTCAAACGACTAGGTTTCACTCACTGATTCGATTCTGTCCGTCCGGCCGAGGAGACGATAACTGTCGAACAGAGCAAGCTAGCAACTTGAAACTTTTAGGGTAGTTCGCGCATTGGAATGCCGCGGTGAGGTTCGTTGATGGGCCAAAATCGGTAGAATGGTTGCGGTGTAGTAGCCATTTGAAAAGGTGAGGTTCTTTCCCTGATATTTCAGGAACTACTGAAGCGATTGAATTGAAACTTGGCATTCAGTTGAAGCATAACGACACGTTACTTAATGCAAAATTTTGTTGGGATCGTATGGTTCCTCAATGAAAAAAAATTTTTGAAATGTTTTTCGAAAAATTTTTTTTTCAGAAACTATTCACCATACCCGAAAACTATTTTACTCATACCTCATAGCCGAATTTCAATCCGATACGGCTATTAGTTTCGGAGATATTGAGAAAAAATATGTAAAATTCAGTGGTTTTCTTCTCGATATATTTTTCGGTATTACTCAAAAAATACTGATTCAATCATGATGAAACTTCGCATCTAGTTTGAAGATGCTGAAAGACAACTTTGTGCTGAATTTCGTGATGATCGTGTCATAAGAACAATTTGAAAAAGAGGTTTCAATTTTTTTTCTTCAATATTCAATATTCTGTGATCTGCTCATCATATTATCCTCATTAAATTCCGTATGAACCTTCTAACTGTCATTTTTCGATGAAGTACTGGACTTCGATCTAATCTGTATTTTTGGAAATTTTGGAAAAATAAAATTTTGAATGGGTATATCTGCAGAATTATTAGGTGGATTTTACCCACGATTTCGGCCTTCGTAATTAAGGTCCAAACCTTCTCTACAAATATCGAGTTTCTTTCGGAAGTTACAGCCGTCCGTAAACACAATAACTTCCGGAAGAAACTACTCAGAAACTCAATATTTGTAGAGAAGGTTTGGGGCTTAATTACGAAGGTCCTATTCGTGAATGGGTAAAATCCACCAAACGATACCGTAGATATACCCATTCAAAATTAGATTTTCGCAATATTTCCAAAAATGCAGATTAGATCGAATTGAAATCCAGTACTTTATCGAAAAAAACCTAGAAGAGCCCTGCCATATTCAAATTCATTGCCAAAGCGGTCATCTTCATTGGACAGGCGCGCAAATGCTGCTGCCTTCACGGCAGTGCTTTTCTAGGATTTTCCGATTCGGCTCAAGCGAAATTCCCAAAAAAATCAGATTTTCTTTTGTAGCTTAGACATTTTTATTCCGAATAAAGTGAATTTTGGTGTGAAGTTCTCCATAATTATGACACATATTTTTCAGTCATCATTTCCATCACATCTAAAGAATTTTCCTTGTAAAAGACTCACAGATTGATAAAATCATAAACAAATTACTATAAAGAATGCAGATAAAGTTGATTAAAAGATTATTCATCATTGTAGAATACTTAATTAAACCTCAGTTTCTCCTGAATCACACCGTTTTCGAGATAATTAACCTTGAATGTTAGATAACCTGATGGAAATTCAAGATATTTCCCTATTTTTGTATATCCACCCTTAGCTAGTGAAGAATTCGAATTAAGCTCCACCCATCCGGACCACAGAAAACAGAAAGTTATACTTTTATTTTATGAACAGACCATAGAAGTAGAAGTTCCAATCCTATGGACCACAGTTCATGGAGTTTAATCAATGTGTTCACATGTTCATTTATGAATTTGATGAAAGTTTTGATATCCGTGTAGTTTTCAATGTGCAGAAGGCGATGATGAAATTGTGTACAATCTCATGTTGGAAACATATGAATATTATGAATACTGCGAGAATATCAAGTGGAAGATCAGTGTTTCAAAGGTCAAGTAAGGTGAAATATTTTCGTTTCAATCATGCTGCAATGAACATCAAATCTCAAGGATTCACCGAATAAATGCGTTATCGTTAACAGGTTGATGACTAGTAAACAAAGTAGAGGAGTGTATTAGTACATTGAGAAATATTCAAATGCAAATAACTTTTTACCTGAGCTGTATCTGGAAAAATGGAAAACTATCGTCGAAATTATTTTTCACTTAGTTCACCAATCATCCTTGGATCTTTCAAAACTATTCGCAATGTTTTCGATGCAATTAATTCAATGCTCGATTGTAAAATATCGAATTTATCGCACAACCCTTGCACAGGACATTTAAGGGACAATAACTTTTTTCAAGAGTAAAGTTTGGCATGGACTCACCATTTCCATCGAATAATTCTTTCAAAACGACGGCATTTATGAGAAGTGATAAAAGTGCATCGATGCCAAACTTCACTTGTGATCGAAGTCGAATTCCTAAGAGAAGCAAGTGAAATAGTTGTTAGATAAATTCGATGTTTTTCAGAAAAATATGGAGTAGAACCTCATAGGAAAAACTGGGGATAATTGGAAATAAAAGGTCAAAATTAAAAATTTGGTGATATCTTGAAATTTTTTTTGCCTTATGGTTCAAGTGAGTTGATTTTTTCAGGAGGATTTCCAATGGGTTTGGCATTCTTCGACTTTGTTGAAATTATAAGAATTCCTTAGCGAATGGACGATTATTTAGGGACCCGGGTATTTGCTCACGTGTTTATTTGCCATTACATGTCTTATCCTGAAGAATAATGAAGAGTTCGCACGAATAATCAATAATTTAGCGACTAATTGTCTGGGCGATACAGACGATTTCTCTAGAATGGATTTTGGGATTGAAAATACTGAATCGAATCATCCATTTTTCAGAAAATTTACTGATATACTGTTATTCAAAGGCTAAATTTGTTTTTCTGATTTCGATTGAATAGTTCTGTTTTAGTACTGTACGTATATATGTGGGAATTGATTAGACTTAGTTGATAATAATACTCAGAAGTAAATCTAGGCTGAAGAATTTGATATTCTTATGTTGAAAGATTTTCTGAACTTATTTCGGAAATAAATGATCAGATAAATGAATATATACCCAAAAAAACTCTTAGGAAGCCTGCATAATTGTAGTATACAGGGTGTTTGGTGAACATGCGGCGAAAATATAAAGGGTGTTTCTTTCAACTTTTTTAAGAATATTTTGTTCTTTGGTGGTTTTCGAAAAACCAATTCGGTTCAAAGAAAGAAAGTGAGAAAAATTTGCGAAAGCTACACTATTATTTTATCATCAAAAATAACACATGTTAAGTTTCTCAATCTACAATAAGAGTTCGAAATGACTTCCACCAGCTTGGATACAACCATCTTTTCATCAGTGATTGCCGAACTCTTTCAAACGAGCCAGGTTCGTTTTGAATGACGTTAAATCCAATTCGATTTCGAAAGTCATCCAAAATTAAAAATTTAAAATAAACTAATGACTTCAGATAACAGCACAAGAAGATGTAGGTTGTTCAAGTTCGACGATCGAGCAGGCCATGCGTGCGGTCAGCCCCGACCGATCCAGTGATCTTCGTATGTTGATGATTAATTTTTGTGGGGTTATCTGAATGATTGCTAGATGTAACTCCATTCAAAACAAACCTGGCGTGGTTGAAAGAGTTCGGCAGTCACTGATGAGAAGAATGCATGCTTGTATCCAAGCTGATGGGAGTCATTTTGAACACTTACTGCAGATTAAGCAACCCAAAATGTGCTTTTTGATAATAAAATATATTTTTCACCCTGTATCTTTGAAACGAAGAAGTTTCACACAAATCATCTCGAAATATTTTTAAAATAGTTCAAACAAACATCCTTCACATTTTTGCCGAAGTTTACAAAACACCCTGCATAATAGGTTTGAAAACTGTCTAATCGAGTGTGTTTTGTGTAGGTTTTGTTACTGTGTCCTGATGCTACCCTAGGAAAAGCACATATTTGACCGAACAGTAAAGTAGTAAAGAGGTTGGTACAGGCTTGGTAGAAAATCTCTTGTCTCGAACGGATTTGGACCAGAGACCCTACGACAATGAATGCGACGCTCTTTCCACTGAACTACTGACAATCATGATACTGCAGATAGATAAGATGATTGAAGCACAGCCGTCTCTAGAAAGTGCATTTAAGACGGCTGTGATTGAAGCAAAACAATCCTCCTGACAAAATTTTTTATGCTTTTCTGTTTTAGTTCGCTTAGACTCTTTTTTTTGAGGAAAACCTCTTATTGATATTTTTTTGAGTTTTTGAGCTCTTGTTCCTCGGAATAAATGAGCAAAAACACCAGAAACAAATATTTGTCTTGCGAATCCACGATTCTTCTCGAACATAAGTGTTGGAAACCACCCGAAAACCACATGAAAATTAAATAATTACAAAGAGAGTTCGCGATTTTGGAATAATTTTTTGTGTTGAAAACTTCGTTGAGTAATTGTCAAATCATGACTTTATATATATCAACTTCACTTGAACTTCTCTGAAAACTTGGACGATGAATTCCTCAGTTGCATTAGACTTTCAGTCATTCAAGATATTTTAATACTCATTCCGAGATTTCAGTATGAGACCACGAAACGAACTACAGAAGAGAAACTTCTCAGAATTAATTTTTCTGAAAGCTCAAGTGGCTGTTTCTGCAGCTACTGGCTCCGTCATAAACGCCGAAATAGAATGAATAAGACGGAATGAAAGACATAGCCGAACAATAAAATATCCATCCCCTGAATAATCCCACAGTTCAGTAGAAAGTTTCCCACTTATATTTCAGCGATTAGAGAGGTTATCGCACCATCCGCCGAAATCCACCCCTATTTCACGTACGCCATTGGTTTTTACGAGCATCCCTCAGACATAACGGCGCTGCCGAAGCTCGGCGAGACGTCGACCGTTGAATCACAGAGTCAAGACGCCGGCTGCGTGCGTTCACGGCAAAGGCCATAAAATTTTATGACCGAAACATCGACCCGTTTCTATGGTTACGCGCAGCGTACAGTACGGGGATAAAGTTTTGGCGGTGCGCTGAGCACGTGCTAGTGGCTGCCAGCCTGTTTTGGCGGAGATTGTACAGGGCCAATTGACATGTCTTGAATTTTGATGGACCGCTGTCTGTGTACGCCGAGGATTATTGGAAGACCATAGAAAATTGGCGAACATGTGGAAGGCGGGATGTTATTGACTTAGATGAAATTTATGATTTCATTGTTCGAACTCGCTGGTTTTGACCGTTGAATTGCTTCGAAAAGAATTATTTTTGTTGGAGGGCTATAGCTTCAGAGAGGCGTAGTCTACTGTTACATTCTCTACAGTGAATTAATCAGATATTGGGTTTTATATCAACCGAAATTCAGAATCAACCTTAATTGCGAAAGCATCATTGTTGAACCCGTAAGCTGGGGTTTATTCACCAGGAACAGTGCAATCACAATCGCGAATCACGATGGCGATCATATTCCGGCGGGAACATCTATGCCATCTAGTCCACAGAAAGGCCATCTTTTTCCCCGATGTCATTGAAGCGCTTCTGCACGCTTCCAGGTCGCAGACAAGTGTGTGTTTCTCCATTAGTTCAATGCAAGATGCATAGAATATATCAGGTGTTGACACGTTCCTTCTATTACCCACTAAAATTTTAGCGAAACGCAGTCCTAAAATTGTGAAATATTGTCCTACTTGGCGCTGAATGAAATGAATTGAGATATGATCTGATTGATCTGATGAAACTATTTCCCAAAAAATGAATCAAGTATTCGAAATTATGGATTCTTACTAATAATATATAAGAGAACTTTAACAAATATGGAACATGTTCTCATCGATAATATGAAATATGTATAACGGAATAAGGAGCAATATGAGGTTTATTTATTGCAAGATATTTCATAGATGGATATAAGAAAACATTTCGAAGCAAAAACAACGGTGAAAACGAAACGGGATATTGTTATTACTCATGGATTTTATTGGATAGTTTCGATCTCCTTTTATAAAGTACTGTTTATAAATGTTGTATGTACCTATTGATAAATATTCAATTCAAAAGTTATAAATTTTGTTAAATACTTATGAAAATATTTCCAGGAACTGTTCATGTTTATTATTTTTGGAATTGAAATATGAATTTTCACTCTGCTTTTCATGTTCATACGAATACGAATTCTTGAAATAGAAGAGTTCACAGGACATCTCTAGTTTTCTGAGCGAAAGTAGGAATATATAACTAACAAAGATGCCAAATCCATAAAATAAGCGATCGGTCCAAATCCTGCGCCATTTTGCAACTCTTCTGGAAATTGAGCTGACAGCTTGGCACTCTGGATTTTCACATTTTCGACTCGAATAATAGACCAGTATTGAAGCCTTTAAAAATGGAGAATAGTGGAAAAAATTATAATAGGATGAAACTCATTAGAAAAAGTCCTATGGAAAAAAGTTAAACGGCTAACTTGTAGGTAATGAAAGATCAATAAATTTGTATTCACATTTTTTTCACATAAACTAAAAATGTATATGAAAAATTCAAATAACCAAGGGTTTGGTTCTTATTTCTATCTTCCACAACAAAAACGGACGTAGAACGCGATACGTATTTCGAACAGAACCATTATTTTCAAAATGAATTTGCACAATTTGGAAGCGTTGTTCAGGCGTCAGTCTATTCATGTTGAAATGCCTGATCAAACTAAACACAAATCATTTGACAGCTGATCGAATGGCCCCCAGGTGAAACAGTGTAGCCAACTTAAAGTTCGATACCTCTAAAAACCAGACTTTACAAACGAAAATGGTAAAGTGTCGGGAACTTCGAAATAAGACATCGAACTACCCTCAAAACAAGTTGTTACTCAGATATCATTTCCATTTAAGATTTCAGGGTCTGAAATACAGAGTTGATAGAGATTGATTAAGTAATAAGTAATTCATTGCCATCAAAAATTACATTTATCAAACTTCAAACAAATAATTCTAAGGAATATTGACACTCAAAAATTCTTCTATGGTATAAAAACTATTTCAACACAGAAATTTTTTTATGCTCTTCATGAAAGGTTTTTCGGGTAACTCCTTCATTACAGGTGGTAGCTTGTTAATTGGAAACAACCCTAGAAAATGTCCTCCTAGGAACATAAGTTTATCTCTATTTTGCCTTTTTTTTAAATTTTGCATGGGGGCTAAAATATTGGGGCTGGACAGGGTGGTAACTTTTCAAATAAACAGACCGTTTGTAACACATCCACATTTACTCCCAAATCTCCAGATCATTTTCAGAGATGTCGCAGCCCTGAAAATTTCGATAAAATCTGTCCATTAATCAAATCAACCCTTAGGGAACATTGTTTTCGACAATTCACTTCTCCATTAGTAACTTCACATCGCATTCGACCAATTTACCCTCAACCCTTAAAACTTCATCGAACTGAAATGAATAACCTGTTGTTAGACGGGATCAAATCCAGCTTATTACCAGAATAAAACATCCAAGCTAGTCTTACAGGGAAAACGAATATTTCCATTCATAACTTTGTTCAACTGAAGCCCATCAAGTTCGCTCGAGTTCAGAGTTAATTAGTTTGTCAAAGGACCATACAGAGCAACATTTCGCTTTGAGACTTGGCGATTGTTCGAATTTACGTAATATACAAGTCACTTCTCTCCCTTAGAGTATCAGTTACAGGAAAACATAGAGAATCGTTCATTTGTGCGAGGGAAGTTTTTCCTGGCAGTCAGAGCTCCACTTTTATTTTATACTCTGTAATACTCGGAGACTTCTATTTATGAAATAAATGCGGTTACTTTATCTGTTATGTGTGTCTGTCTAGACTCTGGACAATACTCCCCAGGTATTTTCAGAGTATACAATAATTTCGATGACTGAGGGTTATTGCCATCCGTTTGTTATTGGCTGTACCTTCAGGGACTGAGCTCGAGCTTTTAGAGTAGGAATGAGTTAAGACTCATAGACCCACAAATCCACACATACCGATCTGCTTTTGGGGGCTGCAAAATGGCGAAAGATTCGGGTCTAGTTCATTCTGGGTCGACATTGAAACTGTTTAAAAATGGAAATCGGTTTCTGTAAAGAAGAGAGCTCCAGTAATAATGAACTCACATTACCACAAGGACAAATATCTGTCGATTTAAACAACAAACATTCCACCTTGATCATAGCTAATCAACCAATCAACCGAAATAATAATAAATCAAGAAGAATTGCGACCAAGCAAAAACTACTAGCTCATTCTAGACAATTACCATTTGGCCGATATGTCTGCAATTCTTCGAATTTGGAGCAAAAAAGGTCGTTAACGATCACGTTGTACTCACTGAAGGGTAATACGAGGTCATATCCACTTATTTATTTCCTAAATAGCTCAAAAAATACTTATTCATATCAGAAAGTTTTCAAACGTTATTACAATAATTCTCAAAAAACGAACAAGATATACTGAACTGATATTTCAGGAGCCAGTTTGGAGCTAATTAGTTATTAACTAAGGTCGATTCATCCATTAACGGATGAAATCCGCCATCCTGACAATATCCGTGTTTTTTGCGCGCATGTTCTGGGGAACAACGTGCTATTGTTTCGTCCAAATGTCTGTAATTTTCCAATTTTTCCCCGAAAATGGTCTCAAACGACTAGGTTGGACTAACTGATAACGAACGAATTCGGTGTTAAAATCGATTCTATTCGGCCGGCCGAGGACACGATATTCTGTCGAAAGAAGCAAGCTAGCGACTTGAAACTTCCAGATTAGGTCGCGCATTGAAATGCGGCAGTTTGGTTCGTTAGTGGGATGAATCGGTCAAACAGTTTTTGAGTTTTGGTCATTTGAAATTTTGAGATCAATTTCCTGATATTTCAGGAACTTTTCAAATATTCAATATTCTGTGATCTTCTGATCTTTTCATCTTCATGCTATTCTGTATGAACCTTCGAACTGTAATTTTTCGATAAAATACTGGACTTCAATTCGATCTAATATGTATTTTTGGAAATATTGGAAAAACAAAATTTGGAATGGGTTTATCTGCGGAATCATTGGGTGGATTTCACCTATTCACGAATTCAGCCTTCATAATTAAGGTCCAAACCTACTCTACAAATATCGAGTTCCTAAGTCGTTTCTTCAGGAAGTTATTGTGTAAACACAATAACTCGATATTTGTAGAGTAGGTGGTTTGGACCTTAATCACGAAGGCCGTAATCGTGAATGGGTGAAATCCACCCAATGATTCCGCAGATAAACCTATCAAAAACTTTATTTTTCCAATATTTCCAAAAATACAGATTAGATCGAATTGAAATCGTTTAACGAAAAAAACCTAAAAAATTTCAAAAAGCACTGCCGTGAAGGCAGCAGCTTTTGCGCGCATGTTCAATGTAGATGACCGCTTCAGCAACGAATTTGAACCTGCACGCAAAAGCTGCTGCCTTCACGGCAGTGCTTTTTGAAATTTTTTTTCGACGAATTACTGGAGAAGGTTTGGACCTTAATCACGAAAGCCGAATTCGTGAATGGGTAAAATCCACCCAATGATTCCGCAGATATACCCATTCAAAATTTTATTTTTCCAATATTTCCAAAAATACAGATCAGATCAAATTGAAATCCAGTACTTCATCGAAAAATTACAGTTCGAAGGTTCATACAGAATTTAATGAGGATGATATGATAAGAAAATCACAGAAATTTTTTTTTAATTGTTCTAATGACACGATTATCACGAAATTTTGCATAAAGTTGTCTTTCAGCATCTTCAAACTACCTGCGAAGTTTTATCAGGACTGAATCAGTATTTCTCGAGTTATACCGAAAAATAACGATATCGAGAAGAAAACCTCGAAACTTGACATATTTTTTCCCGATATCTCCGAACTTATGATCGTATCGAACTTAAATTTGGTACATTGCTGTGAAATATGAAGCTCAAAGTGTGAGTGGAATTTTATTTGGATATGATGAATGGTTTCTGAAAAAAAAAAATTTTAAATTACTGACGATAGGATCCTGACGAAATTTGGCTCAAAGTTGCGCGTTGTTATACTCCACCTAACTGCCAAGTTTGAAGCCAATCGCTCAAGAAGTTTCTGAAATAAAAAATAAATAACTTCAAAATTTCAAGTGCCTATAACTCCGAAACTATTCGACCGATTTGGCCCATTAACCGCGGCATTCTGATGCGCGACCTACCCTGAAAGTTTCAAGTTGCTAGCTTGCTTCTGTCGACAGTTATCGTGTCGTCGGACAGAATCGATTTTGACACGGGATTCGTCATCAGTGAGTCCAACCTAGTCGATTGAGACCATTTGCGGCTCAATGATCCAAAATTACAGGCATTTGGACAAAACGATAGCACGCTGTTCCCATAGAACATGCGCGCAAAAAGCACTGCCATGAAGGTAGCAGCTTTTGCGCGCATGTTCAAATTCGTTGCCAAACCGTTAATCTCCATTGAACATGCGCGGAAAAGCTGTTGCATTCAGGGCAGTGATATTCTAGGATTTTTAAAGTAGCCTATTAAACCAGCAAAAGTGGATTTTTAACCTTCTCAGCACACCAATACTGTTCAAGTGCACTACCAAAGAGGTTAAAGATCAAAACTTTTCGTTTTTGGTGCACCAACTTTCAGTTTAATGAATCGATGTTCGTCTCACCTGAGCCAAACGCAAATGTAGCAATTCCCCCTTCGAGTATTAGTTACAGACAGACGCACAGGATTGTCTGTCCTTAAATAAGTAGTTAAATAGTCGGCGATGCGTAGTAAAAACTAAGACTGTTCATTAGGCCGTTTTATTACGTCCTCATGTCTGATCTTTAGGGGCCTTTCACGTGTTTTACGAGCGAATTAATGCAACGATTTCACGGATGTGATTCAGAGTAGCAGCGTATGGGGTTTTGTGAGAGTTATAAAAATGTATATACACGCGACGGAAAGCAGTTTGGTTGCTGCAGGAAGGAGCTTACTGTTTTTATTTTGATGTGGGGGGGCTGCTCTAGCATGCATTGAATGGAGATTGTCAGGGCTGAAGTTACACTACAATTGTACTACTTACAGTACATTTTCAACAGAAAAGTACAACAGAACAGTTTTATCAGAAAAATACGAATTCTAGTACAATTTGGGAAATGCCTTCCAAATTTCACTTTTACAATAAATAACAGGTCACTATGTAATATATTTCACTGCGAAACCAGAATTTCGATTCGCAGATGACATAATTATATTCAGAGAATCCTAAAATCAGTGGAACAGAACAGCATTCCAACAACTTGGCAACGCTGGTTCCGTGATTCGTTCTCCAAAAATATTGTTGACATATCCAATACTGATTTGAGTCACAGAAATGTGGTTGTGATGTGTTCAGATTAGGAAGAAGTTTCGTATCATGCGCATACGCAGTTTGAAAAAGCGCGTTTGTCCCTTTCGCTCTTTCACACTAAATTGGTGATTGTAGTTTGGTGAACTGCATTCTAGAACATCCTATACAAGCGGGTCTTTAGTTGTACAACGATAGGTTTCTTGCATTTAACACGAATTATCATATTTCAATGTTTTTCTCATTCTATATCGATACAAAATCATAATGTATGCTATCACACCCTTCAACGAATTTTGAATAATTCGGTATTCAAAATGGTCAATCGTCAATACGTCACTCGTTATTGCAAGATTCACCGATCGATACAGCCAACGCTGTCTATTGGCTTGATAGAGAGAAAAGTCAACAAGAAGTGAGAGAGAGAGAGAGAGTGGGTATATCGCGCTAAGTTTCGTACGTTTGAACAGCCGATATGTGGAGGCAAATTTAAAAGAACGTTTCCTCTTTTAAAATTGAAATTTTTGACGGTGGTTAAAGTTTTTCAATAGTCTTACGGATAGAACATTTGATTCCAGTGAAGTAAAAATTCATGCAAGAGACCTAGGCCGTCATAAGTTCAGAATATATTGAGTATCTAACCTCAAAACTTCATATCTCTGTAGAAGTTTCGTCCGTTTGAACAGCGGATATGTGGACCCAATTTGAAAGATCATTTTCTCGTTGAAAATTGAAATTTTCGACGTGGTGGTTAGAGTTCATAGTAGTCTTACGTATAGAATATTCGATTCCAATGATAAAAAAATTTATAGTTTTTTTAAAAAACATTTTTTTTTTGGACTATCCAATATATTCGAAAAGAATTTCGCTCAGACCTAGAGCTCCATATTTCAGAGCAGTGTATCAAATTTCAGATTGAAATAATAATAATTTCCGGAGATGTTGAGGAAAAATATGTTCGGATTTCCGAAAAATGTCAAAATACGATCCCAACGAAACTTCCCAGGAATTTGTGCGTTGGTGTTATGAAACTAACTACCAAGCTTCATCTCAATGCATAAGTAATCCAAACAAGTCGGTTAAGATGATCTTCAAGGAAAATTCGAAAATTACATGAATTTTGGCAAAACGATAGCATACTGTTTCCTAGAACATGCGCACGAATTATATGCTGTTTATAACAATAAGATATGCGTTGTTTTACCGAACGTTTCAATTATCATCCATATGCTTCAAAAGAGATTAAAATATTAATCATTAACTGAATTTACAATTACAGATTATAAAGTGTATACTCCATTCACTTTTATAAACTATCCCGGTCGGCCATGATTTAGGTCTATCAAGTTTTTTCACTTAAAACTGACGCAGGTTGGCAGTCAAATACCGGCAATGTTAAAATAATTTTCAGAGACGTTGCCAAATGCCGATGCCAAATTCTACTCTCAATCTCAACATAATCATCACGCTTGGAAACTTAAAATGCCGAAGGTTGTTTTGAAGAAGCAGAGACAAAGTATCAGGATGTGCTATGTAGAATTGAAAAGTGCTAATGTTTTATATGGATAGATATTTATTTTCTAGTTCTAGTTGCACATCACCACAATACAAAAGATTTCAAGTGGCAGAGACGACAAAGAATTTTCTTCTATTGGTGCACCCAAAAAAACACTGAAGACTTCATTTTGAAAAAAGATCTACAACGACAAATTTGGAATTATAATTCGAAAAATGAACCCTTTTCGATTGATACACTACTCACTTCTGTAAAGGAACAAAAGGGAGCACGGACATCACTTTTTAAAATTATAAAATCAACGGGTTACAAAACCAGAAGGGTAAATGAACGCAAATTTTTTGTGAACAAAAACATGTTGTTGCAGCCAAAATAACTATCCTGCGCAAATTTTCACAGTAAAAATCGTAAATGAAAATCCAAGATTTGTGTAAAGAAACATTTTGATGAATACGTAATTTCTACGACCTCTATCTACAGAGGACAATGTTGCGTAGTTATCTGACAAGAAAATGACTCTAACCTAACATTCTCAAAATATACACGATGAAATGTGTCAGAATGTCATGACCAACCGGGAAAGTTTATTAAAATGAATGGAGTATACAGTGACTGACATCTGCGTATTGTCTTCCATTCAATGCTTCAACAGACGTCCTCAAATGGAACATAAATGTCGACAAAGCTATCCGTCTTATCATCATAACGGTCCGATGCAACAAATTAATACCATGAATAATTCCGTTTCAACTGTGAAATATTCAGGAGAAACGTCCCATATTCACCTACACTCTGGCTTTTACGATCCATAAAAAGCAGCACGATAAGAAGAGAGTGCTATCTGGCAATTCGGTTGAGACTTTCGAAGCACTGACAGCAGGAAAAGTATGAACGAACGTAACGTGCTTCGTGAAATATTAATTCGACACTGGGTGTTCCATAAAAATGGTGAAAGGATAGAAATAAAAGGTGAAGTTGCGTTGCATTAGCTTCGACCTCCTCCACACACGGCGCTTTCAAGACAACGTACGTCGTGACGTGGTTAGAACCTGCGTTAAAAGCTTTGAAGACTATTTAATCATGAATGAGAAAGTTTATTTCGTTTTTGGTTACTTGAACGACATTCAAGGTCCCGTTTCTTTCACATGTACAGGGTGTATCAGTTGTAATGAAGGAAAATCTGCTGATTACAGATTGGCTCACGAAGACCTCGAATTCCTGTGCAACTATACTGTATAACAGAAAAATTTGCTACCTTCATGAAACTTCCTCAGCTCAATTTTGATCAAAAGAATACAGTTAGATATTAAATATACTCTTGGTGAAAAATTACCTATTTCCATTATGTGAAGATAATAAAAATGTACCTATGGTGAGTTTTTAAGTTGTGCATTGAATCTGATCATAGATTCTCATCAAATAATGAGCTTTCGTCATTTATCATGTGTCTACATCTGGCTCAGGTAAGAACATGATGTAAAAAACATAGTGTGCTCATGTGAAAAAAAAGTAACGTCAGCAAGTTGAAGATTCAAGGAAATATACAGGGTGGTCCAAGTAGTGACGTTAATAATTTTTTTTAGATTCCTCACATCTGGGGGTATCCGAAAATACCCCATGTATGTTACGCAAGTTTTCGTAGTTTTCGAGTTATAGTTTTATTGGTGTTTTTCCGATTTGTTGTGCCTTAGAAGTTTCAAAAATTCATATCTTTTCATGTAGTGGGTATTTTTCAGAATTATTTCCATAACATGATCTTCCCAAATGTTCCTTTAATGAAAAAAATTACTCAGCATCCTGAAATTACTCAAAGCTTTTCAAAACGATTCACTCAAACATTCAAGATCAATTCAAAAATACAAAAAGAGTTTTCATAGTTTCTGACTGAGTTCAAGAACTTCGCACGGTCCTGAACTACCAAAATTATAAGAAAAAAATAGTAGTAGCATTTTTCAAAATTGGTAGTTGTGAAATTACTTTCTTTTGGATGAGAAATAAAAGCTCAACTTACTGAAAAATTACCATTTACTACAATAAATCTTCAAAATCCCCTACTCCATCTTGAATACTAAATCGTCAACGTATTTTGTTTAAGTTTCCTTCCTACTTCCAAAAGTTTTGTCTTAATTCTGCTTTGTTGTTGCTTCTCGTAGCTAACACCAGCTCTTTGTAAAATCCCCAAATAAAAAAAACGATGAGGTTCAGGTTTGGCGGACGTGCAGGCCATTCGATCGGCCCTGCACGTCCAATCCATCTTAATGTTAAAATAACACGAGCCACAATTATTTTACAGGAATTTGAATTGAAATTACTCTAAAATCACATTCTCAAGCTTAATCTGCCATAAAAGTGATAAAAAGTAGAAAAATAACTTTACTCGTGTTTCAATGATTTTGAGTCTATTCGCCTTCGATGGCCGATTACAGCAAAAAATGGCCCTTAAAGTACTATTTTTTTCTTATGATTTTAGTAGTTCAGGACCGGGCGAAGTTTTTAAACTAAGTCAGAAACTATGAAAACTGCTTTTTGTATTTTCAAATTGATCTTGAATGTTTGAGTGAATCCTACTGATAACTGAAGTTCTAACTTTCAAGCTCGTTTTGAAAAGCTTTGAGTAATTTCAGGAAGTTGAGTTATTTTTCTCATTAAGAGAACATTTGAGAAGTTCATGTTACAGAAAAAAATTCTGCAAAATAACTACTACATAAAAAGATATTAATTTTTGAAACTTGAACTGTATATTCTGTGCTTCGAATTTACATTAAGTTTTGATACGTCATCATGATCACAGATGAGAAGATGAGCACACCATGTTTTACTTATATCATCGTTAAGAAGATACTTCCTCATGAAATTTCTTTTCTTTTTGAATGGATTGAATATTAGTGTGAAGTTTTCTATAACTATGGTACATATTCTTGAGTAATAACATTGATCCCACATAAAACAGTTTCCTTGTTATAGATTCCGAAATTAGCGGTAGGAATGGAGGTGAAGTTATTTCAAGAATTTTCACTCATTTCAGCACACTCAATTATTTCTTATAATTTCTCCTGAATCGTTTTCGAGATATTTGAGGTTAAATGTTATGAAATCTCATAAAAATTCAAAAAATGTCCCTATTCCTGTGGATCTGCTCCTAACCCAGTAAAGGCCTTGAATTAAGCTCAACCTGCGTTCAACCAGACTCAGAAAATAGAAAATGATTTTCCATTTTGATACCAGAGCATAAAGGAAGAGGCTACGCCTCCAAGTCTATGGATCAGACTTTCCGTAGAATGCATAGAGTTAAAATATTGTGTTCAGAATCGTTGAGGGATTTCATATATGATTCCTCAATAAATATGAAAATTATAGTTATGGAATTTGCGATATTATAACGGGTGATGATCAAAATGTGTTCAATCTTATGGGAGAAATAAATGGAACTGTTTGTGTTGAACTTGTGAACTGAGTGCAGTAGTGTAATGACACATTATGAAATTTTCAAGAATATAAAACTTTTCACCTGAGCTGAATCTAGAAAAATGGCAAATGAATAAAGTGTTCTTATATTTGATGAAAGGAATTTGAGGTTATAATTAATGTACAACTTAGATACTCACCCTCTATAATACTTTTCGGTGGAGACCACATTCTAAAATGAGATAAGATCCTCAAACACATATATATTTTAAGGTATAACTCCTTGAATCATCCTACAGGATACAGAGTATCTGCGAAGTATTCAACAAAACTGCTTATTTCAAACCATCCTTCACAACAAGAACCTCTTCAGAAATATAAACATATTACATAGCACACCTATATGTAAACAGACTGGTCTGGTATATAGAATATCCAGTCACATAATTAGATTATACGAAAATGTTATCTTACTCGACGTACAAATAAAACAGTCCTTAAACATACGAATGAGCATTGTATTATGCTAACCAAGCAAAATGATACATTTGAAGAGAGACAACACTCTTTATTATAGAAAAGAGATCCCTAACCTAAGTGTTCAAAAAAACCTCATTCAAAGTGAATCCGAGAATACATTAACTTAAAAAAAACTCAACTTACAGACTTAGTAAGTATTCATGAATGCGTAAAATATAACCAAAATGGCAGATTGAGTTGAAATCTGGTGGACGAAAAACTTTTGAAATTTGATTGAAAAATTTGATGAAAAAAATTATAAAATTTGATGAAAAAAATTATAAAATTTCAATGATTGTCAATACGACCCGATTCAAAGGAATTCTGCATAGAATTTCGGGTCGGAGTTTCAAGTTTTGAACCAAGCCAAAATTGATCTCTAATCTTTGGTTCGAAGCTTTGTTGGACGACAATCAACAATACAATCTGATCCCTCAGGTAGATGCCGTCAGTGACTATGGATTAGAAAAACGAAGCTGAAAAAAAACGTTCCTCTTTGCTTGGTTCTCTGTTGTTGAAGAACTTAATGTAGTATGGTACCATCGCAAACAATACCTACCCTGTGGTGTTGAATTACGACTAGGCAACACAGCCACATTAAAATTTAATTCTTCATTAAACCTCGTTAATATCTCAAGGTCAGGCACCTGCAAAGCGGTGTACATGCTTTAACGTTGCCAATAGCCGCATGAAATCTTAGAATTCGGAGGAATTTTGACGTTTATAGGAGAAAACGAGGTGTGGTTCTGCAGGCGTCATCGAGTATTTTTTGAAATTTTTTTTGTGATGTACTCAATTCTTTTGTGAGAATGCGCAATATTAATTATTTTTGAGATATTGGGAAAAAATATGTCAAATTTCGCGTTTTTGCGCGCATATTCTAGGGGAACAACGTGCTATCGTTTTGTCCAAATGTCTGTAATTTTGGATGCTTGAGCCGACAATGGTCTCAATCGACTAGGTTGGACTCACTGATGACTAATCCGGTGTCAAAATCGATTCTGTCCGGCCGGCCGGCCGTCCGTCCGTCCGAGAACACGATAACTGTCGACAGAAGCAAGCAAAGAACTTGAAACTTTCAGGCTAGGTCGCGCATCAGAATGTCGCGGTTAAGTTCGTTAATGGGCTTAATCGGTCCAATAGTTTCGGAGTTATAGGCACTTGAACTTTTGAAGTTATTTATTTTTTATTTCAGAAACTACTCGATCGATTGGATTCAGCTTTGAGCCAAATTTCGTCAGGATCATATTGTCAGTAAATTTGAAAAAAAATTTTTTTTTCCGAAATTTTTGTCCAAAAATTTTTTTTTCCGGAAACCATTCATTATATCCAAAAAAAAATTCACTTACACTTTGAGCCTCATATTTCACAGCAGTGTACCAAATTTCAGTTCGATACGAATATAAATTTTGGATATATCGGGAAAAAATATGTCGAATTTCGAGGTTTTCTTCTCGATATCGTTGTTTATTTCGGTATAACTCGAGAAATACCGATTCAGTCCTGATAAAACTTCGCAGCTAGTTTGAAGATGCTGAAAGACAACTTTATACAAAATTTCGTGATAATCGTGTCATTAGAACAATTTGAAAAAAAAATTTCTGTGATTATCTTATCATATCATCCTCATTAAATTCTGTATTAACCTTCGAACTGTAATTTTTCGATGAAGTACTGGATTTCAGTTCGATCGGATCTGTATTTTTGGAAATATTGGAAAAATAATACTCTACAAGTATCGAGTTTCTAAGTTGTTTTTTTCGGAAGTTATTGTGTTTACGCAGTTGGCTGTTAGGCTGACCGTAAACACAATAACTTCCGGAAGAAACGACTCAGAAACTCGATATTTGTAGAGTAGGTTTGGGGCTTAATAACGAAGGCCGAATTCGTGAATGGGTAAAATCCGCCCAATGATTCCGTAGATATACCCATTCAAAATTTTATTTTTCCAATATTTCCAAAAATACAGATTAGATCGCAGGTAATTAATGATGACGCAGCTCGGATATGAAAAATTTCAAAAAGGACTGCCGTGAAGGCAGCAGCTTTTGCGTGCATGTTCAAATTCGTTGCTGAAGCGGTCATCTACATTGAACATGCGGGCAAAAGCTGCTGCCTTCACGGCAGTGCTTTTTGAAATTTTTCATATCCGAGCTGCGTCATCATTAATTACCTGTGAATTAATTTTCGAAGAAATTTGTTCGCAGAAAATTCCAAGACATTTTTTAATATTCAACTAACAATACGATTACAAAGAAACTTTGCAATTAATTGTGCATCGTTAATAATAAATAACCACCAAGTTTTGATCCGATCGCTCAATTAGAAAGCTCCGCATTCTGATCAATGACCTACCCTGAAATTTTCAGGTCGTTAGCTTATTCCATTCGATTGGTACAGTGTCCTGGATCAGCCGGTCAGACATTATCGATTCTGACACAGGATTCATATCCCGTTAGTTAAATCTACTCGTCTGAGACTATTTTCAGGAAAAAATTCGAGAATAACAGATTGTTGGACCAAACGATTTCCCAGAACATACGCGCAAAAAGTTCGAAAAATCCGATAAAGCATTGACTTGAAGTCTCAGGATATTTTGAACTCTTCTTCGAATTCGTTACCAGAGCGGTCACCCATCCAGATATTATTCTCACGTAATTTTTCATGATCCTCCCACCCATCTTTTTTCATACATATCCTGGATTTTAGTACGATCTGAACGGTATCTAATATCAACATCATTCTTATGTGTTTATTTCATTCCGATATTGTATTCACTGAGGAAGGTTCTTCTCCCTGCGATGCCTCCTACAATCGAAGCGATATTCGTAAAGTTTCAGACTCTTATTTCAGAAGTCATGCCATTTATTACCCATTATAGAATGCGATAAAAGTGTGCTATTCGCTAGATGTCGATACTACCGCTCAGGGAGTTCGGCAGGGTCACAATGCGCGTATTCGTGTCCCGTTCGACTTCGTCGCCAGGTCGCCCACCTAGATGGGAAAGCCTTTCACCTTGTAGCTCGGAGGATACGGCCTTTTGAAAGCCACTCTGGTCCCGTGTAATCGAGTGCATTTATGAAATGCACTCGTGAAATGAACATATAAGCTCGGTCGGCATTTTTAATGAATATAAATGCAAGGCAGTCTAGGGCCTCTAAAGGGAAAGTATATATCACGTGTTACATCGTGTACCAATTATGTGCGAGTACAGGAAACGAATCTAATTGGTTCGTTATATGACATATTGATGTTACTCATGGGACCATCAATTTTCAAATAATAGTTCCACATAATATCGTTATAAACAGTTCGTTTGAGGACGCATGACAAACCTAGATAACTAATTTTCCAGGTGTTATGGAAATTCATCAACTTGTAATGTAATAAATGACTGTAGTTTTCAGATTTCGAGCCGATAGCGGTCATACACCATTAGTGAAGAGATCATCACGTCCTTGATTATACATGGTAGTCTTATTAATAGGAATTTGGACAGATGGTGAAGAACCAGACTGAGTTGAACTAAGTGCCGACGTTTCGTCCGCATATCAGAACTTTTTTGTGCTGTACTAATGCATTTTTTCTATCGAATTTACATCAAGTAGTTCATAGAAAAATGACAGCTCTGAGGTTCATACAAAATTTCACGAGGATAATATAATCAGAAGATCGCAGAATATTGAATATTCGAAAAAAAAATTTGGAATTTTTCTTAAAATTTGTCTATGAGCTTTTTCAAACTAGCTGCCAAGTTTCATCATGACTGAATGAGTATTTCTTGAGTTATGCTGGAAACACAACGGGATCGAGAAGAAAACACGAAATTTGACATATTTTGTCCTCATATCTATAAAAATTATAATCGTATCGAACTGAAATTTGGTACACTGCTGTGAAATATTAAGTACAAGCTTTGAGCAAAAATTCTTCCGCCTATGATAAACAATTTCGGCAGAATTTTTTTTTTTCGAAAAAATTCATTTTCAGAATTGTCTGTCAGTACATCCACAACAATTGTTTAGAAGTTTGCGAATCGTTATATTACAATTTACTGTCAAACTTCAATTCGATCGCTCCCATAGAATATCAGGGAAATAATCTCAAAATTTCAGATACCATCACTCCGAAACCATTCGGCCGATTCGGCCTATTAACAAACGTAACCGCCGCATTTCATTGCGCAACAAAATCTGACAGTTTCAAGTAGCTATAGCTTGCTCCGTTTGACAGTTTTCATGCCGACCAAACAGAATCTATTTCGATATCAGATTTGTCATCAGGGAGTCAGTCCAACCTAGTCGTTTGAGACCATTTTCTGGGCAAAATTCGAAAATTTCAGACTTTTGGATAAAACGATAGCATGCTGTTCTCCGGAACATGCCCGCTAAAAAAGTTGAAATTATTTCCTGAAAAAAAATTTTTTCAGTAAATTATTCATCAGGTTTCTGAGAGATAATGCACAGATCTTGAACACTATATTTTACACCAGTTTATCAAATTCAGGTTTGATACGAAAATATGTCTAATTTCGTATAGCTTTTTCTTCAGTTTCGTATTGATTTCTGAAATAACTCAAAGATACTAATCCAATCAAACTAAAACTTGGCAACTAGTAGAAAAATGCTGATGAGTTTGTGAAAAATTTCGTGATTATCGTGTCACTCAAATTCGTTTCCAAAGTGGTCATCACTTCACCTATTGACCCACAAAACGCTCCTTTTTTTGATAGAAAGCTCTGGCAATCTCCTTTTCATATGGTCCTCATGAAATGGGGGTTTTTCCCGAATTTGGGTTATTATTGCAAAAGCAAATTTGAACATAATTATTATGGGTTTGATTCATCACTTTCCCATTTACCTTCAGAAAGTATTCAAAATCAGATTTCAAAATTGGGGTTTGGGATTTACCAGGCATGCACCAAGTGACAACGGTGTTTAGTAGAATAGCTTTTTCTGCTATAGAATAATGAAATATTTATTCCTATTCTCTGGTACACACGTGTTCTTTATCAATAAAACCAAACAATTTCCGTTTGCGATTTGTCAGTAATATGACAGTATGACAGTCTGTGCACTTCTTTTTCTATTCCTTGGTCGCTGTCTTCTACTCTAACCAGATCGAAGTATAGCTATCTCTGTTTTCCTAAGCAAATTAACACATTTGACGTGTTTTTCTTTCCGAGAAAGCTGAATTCGACGTTGCCATATCGTGCACTCAAGACAAATCCCTCTAAATGCAAATCCGCATTTTTATTTTTCAGTTTTAGATGATCAAACATTTTTTTAAAAATATAATATTGAAATTATATGTTTTAAATGTGATGTTCTAAAGGTTTTTCATGAAAATTACCGCATTTTCGTTTAAAAGAAACACCCCCATTCTACGTGATTCTTAATAAGGTCGATCGTGAATAGAATATCTTCCGAAACTACAAATTTGGAAACTCGATTTTTGAAGACTAGGTTTCGACTTCAATCAAGGAGGACGAATTCATGAATTGGTGAAATAAAACAAATTATTCCGCAGATATACCCAATTGAAATTTTATTTTCTCAATATTCCCAAAAATACACATTGGATCGAATAGAACTTCAATTCATGATTGAAATCTAGTATTTGATCGAAAAATTATAGCTTGAAGGTTGAAGCAGGATTTCTTGAGGACAATACGACATGAAGATCGAAAAATCTGTCCATCATGAGGAAAAAATGTTGCTGGTTAAATACGTGAAGAGATGACCGCTTTGGATCTGAACATGCACGCGAACGCTGCTGTCTTGGATGGATTTTTCACGCGCTTGTTCTATAGGAAACAGCAAGTCATCGTTGGGTATCAATGTCTGTAATTTTCGAATTCTGAGCCGAAAATGGTCTCAAACGATTAGGTTGGACCCCCTGAAGAGAAATACAAGGTCAAATTCAATTCGGTTCGTCCGTACGTATGTGCTCCCTAGCGACTCGAAATTGTCATATAACATTTGAAGTCTAAATATCTCGTTAATGGTGTAAATCGATCTAATAGTTTCGGAGTAAGGCCCATTTGAAATTTGGGGGTTAATTCCGCGATATTTTATGCAAAACTGATTCGATCAAATTAAAAATTTGTAAATAGTTTTGGAATACCAACGAGCAACTCAGTGCAAAATTTCGTGTAGATCCAGTAGTTGAAAATTGGAAGAAAATATTTATTCGAAAATTTTTCAAATTTTTGTTTTCCTCCGGAACTATTGACTGGTTTCAATGTTTGCATGTTTCAAACTTCAATTCGATCAGATATTTACTTTCGGAGATATGAGGAAAAAACTATGACAAATTTCGTTGTTATTTGGAATATTTACGTTATTTCCGCAATAACTCCATAAGTAAAGGGCGTTTTTTTATAATTTCTGACATGGCTGGCTCGAACGTAATCTAATCTGGAGGTCCAATTCAAATCACTTTTTCCAACAATTTGTGGCAGTATATCGGTAAAAACGAGGCGAATATTGTCCTCCAAGTGGTCAATCGTTTCGGGCTTATCGGCGTAGACTAGTGACTTCACATATCCTCACAGAAAATAGTCAAGCAGCGTTAAATCGCACGATCTTGGAGGCCCATTAACGGGCCCGGAAAGTGAAATTATCCGGTTATCAAACGTTTCCTACAGTACATCGATTGTGGCACGAGCTGCGTGACATGTTGCACCGTCTTGTTGAAACCAAAGCTGCTGCACATCATGGTTGTTCAATGGAGGAACGAATAAGTCAGTAATCATGGCACTATAGCGGCCACCATTGACTGTAACGTTCTGGCCAGCATCATCATTGAAGAAGTACGGACCAATGATTCCACCAGTCTATAAAGCACACCAAACGACGTCTCTGTGGATGCGTATTATTTTCAAAACAAATTCGCACCATTTGGAAGCGTTGTTCAGGCGTCATTCTATTCATGTTGAAATGCAAGACAAAACTTAACACAAATTACTTGACAGCTGACAAAATGGGCGCAAGTTAAAACAGTGTTGCCACCTTAAAGGTCTATCTATACCTCTGAAAAAAACCCTTCATAACTGCAATCAGATTGAAAGTTCGTTATCAGTAGAAGAATACCTAGGCGCAACTAGGTGCAAATTGAGTGTTGGTCAAGTACTCAAAATTCGAACAAGCGCGTTGAAGCTCCTGACCTCACGTCAGTGCTTTTTTAGGATATAATTTTTCACTTGTTCCGTCGAGTAGGTATATCAATAAATAATATCGTAAACATCAGTAAGAAATTGCATATTCCATGACCTTAACCGTCCCTTCTCTTCTTTCTTCCGAAACTATACCCAAATAAGTACTTATTAAATTTTTATACCCGACCAAACACCGTCACACCCGATCTAGCCGGCTATTCCAGAATTACATCGCACCCGGGGGTGGAAACCCCGTTGATGAATCATAACTGGATAGTCGTCGCGTATGTGCACTATAATGGCGCAAAGCTGCTTAAATAATGCGGCTATAAATGTCAAGAAATAGAAATATATAGGATGGGGGGTTGTCGTAACCCCGGTGGCGAGCTGTGAATTAAAAGGGTCGAAACGTTGTTTGGGCTTGTACCGCGCACAGGAATAGAGTAGTCAAAGTTATTGGACGCATATGGATTGAAACAAACATGACATGTGTCGTAAAATTGCGTCGTGCGTGCTGCTAATGCTGACTATAAAAAAGATTATGGGAACTGACTGATTGGGATCTGGGCATAAATATTTTTTCTGAAGATATATTTCAAAATATACTATACTAGAATCAATTTATAGGTTTTTCCATATATTTTAATAAGGTAAACCCGCAAGATTTCCAGTCGCGAAGCTATAAGTAAGATATTCACATCATTGTAAGCAGTGTGAGTTCCTGAACAAAAAATATGAAGGCCAACATAGGCGGTCTCTCTTTGTTTGGAAGATATGGGCCCCCAAAGTTCCAAATTGTTGCATTTTCAGATCCTTTTTTCCGCCATGAAAATGATCTCTCACTTCTCAAATCTAGTTCATAAATCATCTTTGAACCTTCAACCAACGGATAGCGACACTTTCTCTCAAGAATATTCATTATTTAAAGGAAGAAGAGTGAAAATATTAGACAACCACTTAACCTATATTTCTACGAAATACTTCTCAATGTTAAAGCGGGGCTTGGCAACAGCGTCTTTTCATCGCTGGCCAACGTATTATGACCTAAGAGTAGTTGCTGGCGGTAAATATGAAATGATGGACAGTTGAAGGATATGATTGTAAGGAAAATGCTTCTGTCACTGAAGAAGAGGTGGTTGTTCTAACATCAAAACAAAATCATTGAGAATATTTGTTTTAGGTTTCACTCTCAATATTTTCGTTTGAACTTTCTTTTTATCCCCTTCAAAATAGGGAGGTTGTTATCTACTTCGTTTTTTGTTGTGTGTTCAAGATGGTCCCAGTTTAGAATGAGATTCAGGGTATTCCAATAAAATGGGTTATATAATAACCTCGATTTCATTGGAAATCTGGGAAGGGCGCGACCAATATTACATATGAAAAAATGTACGTTGAAATATTTATCAGGGTGTATTCTCATTCCACTACTATGTGTTTCAACCTTGTAGATTTGATTAAAAACGAATTCTCCTATTGGAAGATTTAGAGTATCGCAGTAAACAGTAAGAATTAAGAACATATTTCATTTTTCTCGCCAGCAATAATCTGTCATTCACGAATACGCACGAGCGCACGATTCAGACCGATGAAATTCGCGCCATTGCCAAACTTCACTTTTAGACTGAGTCGAAATCAGAAGGAATAGAGGTTGAGTGGTTGTCCAGTAATTTCATTGTTTTTTCATTAAATATTGATTATTCTTGAGAAAAAGTGTTGCTTATTGTTGGTTGAAGGTTCAAAAGTGGTTTGTGAACTATATAGATGAAGTGAGAGATCGTTTTTATGGTGGAAAAAGGGACCTGAAAACGACTCATTTTGGAACTTCGGGGGCCCATATCTTCCAAATTAAGGGAGACTGTTCGATTTCAATTTTTTTATTCAGAAAAACACACTGCGTACAATGATGTAAATACCTTTTTAATATCTCGGCGACGGAAAATCTTGCAGGTTTTCCTTTTAATAATAATAATATAATAACTTCAACTTATCATTCTTGTTGAGGAAAATCATTGAAAAAAATATACAGGGCGTTTCACCATAAACTGGACACACATATTCGGCAAAGTAGATGACATTAGGGAAGTCATTTTTGCCTTATGACCTATACTTCGTTTTAGAAGAATTAGCGAGATACATTGTGTTTAATGTCAACTTTGAGCAAAATTCTGATAAATGTCATGAGTTATACGTCACCTTCGGTTTAACAGTTTTTGGCCACGTTTTAGTATTTTTTTGGTAGTCAATTCAATTGTGGAAAAAAGATTTCAAAATAGCGAAAAATCTGCAAATTAAAATATTTTATTTTCGATTGATATATTGGATAGCATTATTTCAATACACTCGATTTTCTTGGATTTGTCCGGAAAAAATGTTTTCTAAAATTAGAACTCTGTTTTTTTTGCACATGTCTACAGTGAAAAAAAAACCCAAACTTGTTGGAATCTCTCGAGGTTGAATCTACCTTCATTCTGAACACTGTGAAAACAGAATGAAAGAATATCCATTTGTTTTTTCGTGGCCTATCAAAGATTCCGCTCGGATTACTTGAATTTTTTTTTTGCAAAAAACCAGTGGCCTTGCGGGGGCCAAATTTGTGCAAATGGGCCTCCAGAATGACCTGTATTTATCTAAGGAAAGTAAATTTCTCAAAAAAAAAATTTTGGCGGGAATCGAACTCTCACCACTTTCGGACAGTAGGGTTGCGAAACCTCTCGAGTATAAATTGGATTTGTTCTGATTATATTGATGTCTCTTACCAAGCAACGGTAGTTCATCACGTGTCAAATGACCCTAATGTCCATAATGTGGAGAGAATTCGATTCCCACCGAAGTTTTTTTGAATTTTTTTTTTGTTGGTAAATTCGTATTTTAATCCAAATTATTATGGAGGCCCACTTGTACATTTTCGGCCCCCGTTATGCCACCATTTTTTCGAATAAAAATTATTCAAGTACTCCTAGTGGAATATTTGAAAGGCTACAAACTGAAACCCAATGGATAATTTTTAGTCTGTTCTCACACTATCAGTCTTCAGAATGAAGGCTAGTTCAACCTTGAAAAATTCCAACAAATCTAGGTTGTTTTTTTTCACTGTAGACATGTAAAAAAAAGTTGAGTTCGAATTTTGGAAAGCCTCTTTTACGGAAAATCAATACATTGAAATAATGCTATCCAACTTAGTGAACAAAAATAAAAAAATTCGAACTAAGCAGGTTTTCTGTCATTTTGAATTTGTTTCCCAGAATTCCACACCGCAATAGAATTGACCACCAAAAAATACAAAAATATGACAAAAAATTGTTATTTCGAAGGTTACGGGCTACTTACCACAGTTATCTCGCTTATGCTTAAAATACGAGGTTTATGTCATGAGACAAGAATGACTTTCTCAATGTTCCCCATAAGGCTATACGGGGTGTTTCGTCATAAACTGGTCAAACATATAAAGCCATATTGATGACAAGGGGAAAGTCATTTTTGCCTTAATGACATATACCCCGTTTTCGAAGCATAAGCGAGATACAGGGTGTTTAATGTCAACTTAGAGCAATATTCTGATAACTGTGTAGAGTTATACGTGTCCTTTAAAATAACGGTTTTTGGTCACATCTTAGTATTCTTTAGTACTCAATTCAATTGTTTTGTAGAATTCGGGAGAAAATATTTCAAAATGGCGGAAAACCTATACCTAAAGTTGGAATTGTTTGTTCTCGATGGCCAAACTGGATAGTATTATTTCAATGTACTCAATTTTCTAAGATTTTCCGTGAAAAAATTTTTCCAGAATTCAAACTCAACGTTTTTTTACATGTCTACAGTGAACAAAAAATTTCACCGAAAATTGTTGAAATCTTTCGAGGTTGAACTAACCTCATTTTGAACACTGTTTTGAAAACAGAATGAAAAAATATCCATTGGTTTTCATTCTATAGCATTCCACTCGGAGTATTAAAATAATTTTTATTCGAGAAACTGGTGGCCTTACGGAGGACGAAATTGTGCTGATGGGTCCCCAGAATGATCCGGATAGAATTATGAATTTATCAAAAAAATCAATTTTTTCAAAAAAACTTCGATGGGATTCGAACTCGCTCCACTTACGGACCACAGGGCCGCGTATAAGTTGGATTTATTCTGATTATATTGACGTCCGTTATCAAGCAACGGTAGTTAGTCGAATTCGACCCTATTTTCCGAATGCGGAAAGAGTTCGATTCCTACCAAAGTTTTTTGAAAAAAATTTTAATAATCTATTTACGGAGAATTTAGTGAAAAACATTGGAAAAAACTGGGAGAAGCATCAGTTCTTTCAGGGAAATAGAACATAGGAAGTAATATCAAATGAAAACCATCAAATTTTCTTCCATCGAAATAGATAGGACGAAAGGAATATTATATTCAAACAAAATGGGATGAAAATATTCCTAACCACGTTATCCCGCAATGTTATCATTCACTGAACTAAATGTTACTTACATTCGGGACCTGGGAAATATATCACAAAAAGGTACAAAGTGTCAACAAATACTCTTGATAGTGCACATTCAACTCGAAAGCTCCAACTTTACCACACACAGAATTTCGTCGAATAGCAAAAAAGCCATTAACGGTCCCAGCGTTCAGTAGCCGCAAGTGCTATTGAACTTGACCGAGGTAATGTACGAACACTTTATTGTCGCCTTAACAATGAATCACCGGCTACTACATATTTACCATTGTGCTGGGATATTGATGCCTTTTTGGAGACAAAAATATGTCACCTCCTCTGTTATGCACCTTCTTCTCTTTTTGCGCGCTTATAGAGGAAGGTGCTTTATTCTGTTAAAATTACGGCAGTCTGAAATTTCCAAACGAAAATTGTAGAAAAAATTAAGTGAAGTCAGTAGCTTCGAATCCATCGAAAAAAAAAACAATTTTGATTTTTTTTCATTTTAATTATTCTACTGACACGATTATCACGAAAATTTTCACGAAGTTATGGTCCATCATTTGCCAACTAGTTAATTATGATCGGATAAGTATTTTCTGAGTTTTCACAAAAAAAAAACCGTACCGAGCAAAAGACCACGAAATTTGCCTGATTTTTCCCCAACATCATCGGAAATTGAATAGGTACTGAGAATTGATAAACTGTTGTTAAATATGGACTTTGAGGCAGGTGCATCATCAAAAACTGATGAATAATTTCAGGAAAAGAAATAAGCATAAACTTTGGGAACTTTGGAAAATTGAATTTTTTCAAATTAACTAACAATACGATAACAACGGAATTTAGCAAGCTGTTGCACGTCAGTATTCTACAACTAACTACTGAGTTTCTATCCGATCTCATAAGTAGTTCCTGAAATATTGGGGAAATAACCTCAAAAATTCAAATCAGTGTAATTCAGAAATTGTTTGTCTGATTTGTCCCATTAACGAACTTAACTGTCAAGTTATCGTGTCTATGGTCGGTAGGACAGAATCAATTTTGACATCGTATTCGTTATCAGTGAGCCCAACCTAGTTGCTTGAGACCACAGATAATACACATCTTTTTGCATTTGTATTCTAGAAAAGCACTAACGTGAAATCAGCATCTCTTGCACGCAAATTTGATCAGATCTGGCGACCTTCTTTTTATATGGTCTTCATGAAATTCTGCATAAACCTTCAAGCTATGATTTTTCGATCAAGTGCTCAGTTTTCATTCGATCTGATATGTATTTCAGAAAATATTGGCACCTATTGCGTTTATGTACGTAAACACCGTAACACCTCCCGAAAAATCGAGATAGAGACTCGATATTTACGAAGCCCGAATTCGTGCATCGGTGAAATCTACCAAAATGATTTCGCTGATATACCTACCCCAAAAATTCAGACTTGAACAAATTTACATCTAGTACCTAATTGAGAAATGATAGCTTGAAAGTTCACACCAATTTTTGGGGAATATGATTAAAACAATGCAAAATATAAAATAATTGAGAAAAAAAGTTCTGCATTAATATTTGCAAATTAGCCCCGAAGGAACAGAATGTCCATAAAGTTAGCAGAGCCACTTGCACGGAAGTCAATGAAAACCATCTCATTAATTGTCGTATATTTGTCGAGAATTTGTCGTGAAAGAAAAAAAATTGTCGCGCTTCTAGTTTTTTTTTATGGGTGGCTCTGCTAACTGAATATTAAGTTAGCAGAGTCATTCTAAAATATGCATCGATTTCGATCAGAAATGTTATGAATAATTGTCGAGTATTTATCGTAGACCATCTTACCTGAAAAAAACAGAAAAAAATCATTTCTTATAGCTTTTTTATAGGTTTTAATGAAATATTCTGGTTTCTTAGGAAATTTGTCAGATTCGGCAACACTGCATTGGTAAATTGATATTTCAGGTATGTTTTTCGTATCATTATTGACTGATATTGGGTTGTATATGTTAAATCTTCTATTTCCCGAGATGAACAATTTTCGATTCAATGCTGGATAATGGAAATATTCCATTCTCACGGATATACATCGACGTAACTTTGTGATACAAGAAAGTTAATTAGATGACCGTTTTTTCTTCCGGAAATTAGCTGAGCCACCCCTTTTAAAAAAACAAAGAGCGCGACAATTTTTTTTCTTTCACGACAAATATGTTTTGGTCGTCCTCCAATCACTCAGCTCATTTCCGGTAGAAAAAACGGTCATCTAATTAATTTTCTTGTATCACAAAGTTACGTCGATGTATATCCGTGAGAATAGAATAAACGAAAATTGTTCATCTCGGGAAATAGAAGATTTATCATATACAACCCAATATCAGTCAATAATGATTCGAGAAATATACCTGAAATATTAATTTACCAATGCAGTGTTGCCGAATTTGACAAATTTCCTAAGAAACCAGAACATTTCATTAAAACCTATGAAAAAGCTATAAACAAATGATTTTTCTGTTTTTTTCAGGTAAGATGGTCTACGACAAATACTCGACAATTATTCATAGCATTTCTGATCGAATTCGATGCATATTCAAGAATGGCTCTGCTAACTTAATATTAAGTGAGCAGAGCCACCTCTAAAAAAAAACTAGAAGCGCGACGAATTTTTTTCTTTCACGACAAATTCTCGACAAATATACAACAATTAATGAGATTGTTTTCATTGACTTCCGTGCAAGTGGCTCTGCTAACTTTATGGACATAGGAACAGATAATCCTCGAAACTTCACATATTATTACCTACTATCTCCGAAAATTACATTCGGATCAAACTGAAAAAAGGAACCTGCTACAATTGTGAAATACTGAGTTCTGTGCAAATATCCTCCAAAATCTGTAGAATAGTTTGGAAAAACCAAATTTTTCAACTGAATTCGGAAAATTCTGGTAAAATTTTTCTTTTCAATTACTACAACTATACGAACAAAATGTTTCGAGAACCAATATTCTACATCTCTTCATCAACTGTTGATACGTCAGTAGTTCAGACAACATTCTCCATTTCAAAATTTCATATCAATATAACTCTGTGTGTCCTCTGCAGACAGAATCGTTTAAGGCCATTTTGGACAAAAATTGGAAAACTATAAACATTTGGACAAATAATACCACTCTGTTCTCTAGAACCTGGGCGTAAAAACCGGTACATCTTATAATTGTCTGAGGATTCACATAAGTTATTAAAACTCTATTGGCAACACCGGTAAATTTGTTCTACCCCAAATGACACCAATTCGCAAATTGAATTTGCATTGCTAATTTGAGTCAACGCCGGCTCTTGTGTTGTACGTCTTGCATCGTTCAAGAAAGCGATATTGCGAAAATAAGAACTATTAACATTAGTATGGCTGTATGTAAGGTAGAATCAGGTTGTTGAACTTAGACAAGAAATTGAAGTGACCCTGATGAACTCGTTCTGATATTGAATACATGCAGAATACAACAAGGAAATTTAATAAAATCCAGGCATTTCAATATTCCTGCAGATAATTCTGCTCTGAGAACTGTATTCATTTACTCACGATTTGGATTTTGCCAGATACATTCGAGCTACTCACCTGAAATGAAAAAAAATTGGAATTAAAAACCATTCTGATGAAAGATTGTCAAAATAAATCTACTGGAATAATTGAAACTCCTTATTCATCAACATGAATCGATTAGGTAAGATACTTGGGGAAAATTTCCTAATATCATGAAAATGAGGACCTAAAAATCTTTCACGCTTACATTAGATACCTATTTATTCATTGTCTTCAAATGATAGTAGCCTGCATCGAATAGAAACAATTACTTCAATACTTCTTTATGTCATGACTTGCTCGGGGCTTTTAACCGAGTTTCCTTGAAACAAGCGGGACATTGGAATCAGGGCAGTTTAAAATGAGCATATATTCAACATTATCGTAACTATTGCGAGTGCAAAGGAAGTTCGTGAAAAGATCAAAAAACCGGAGTATTAAGTATCGATTAAAGCTTATTTTGGGAAGATTTCGCATAATTTTTTTTGGTTTTTTGGGTTTTCACTCTCAATATCTGAAACAGAACTATTGAAAATTAAATAAAAATTGTTTTTTCATGGAAAACGCCCTTGTGGATTGCAATATTGAACTATTTGTCAAGGGCAGTTTCTTGGAAAACAGATTGCCTAATGAACAATACCGAAACAATACAAACGATAAACAAAGTGAACTGTTACATTTCTGAGTACAAATCTGATTCATTAATTTTTTAATAGTTTTGTTTCAGATATTGGGAGTGAAAACCTCAAAAAACCTAAAAATCCTGAGTATTACCGATTATTGAAGTCATTCAAGTGAAAATGAGGTCTTTACTTATGAGAATAAAAGTTTCTTCATTCCTCTCTAGTAGATCCAACATAGTATCTGAATTACTTTTAGACCGTTATAACTGATGCTCCTCCATATACAAACATGCGGTGCTCCAACTGCCAATGACCCGCTTTTTTGCGAGAGTCTCACAAAAGAATGCAAAACTTGAGATTTTGGATTACCCATATAGGTCCTGCTCTGGTGAGGAGTTTTCAGAAAACTTCGGAGTTTGCGGAAAGTGCCGTATCTGAGTAATATGTGCAAATATTGAAATCTCTACATTCTACGGGCGAAATTACCATAATTACGTTCAAAATTACATGCTGCATGTTTCATAGTGCGAAAAAGTAATCCCCTAGAACCATAATTTTTCATTACACACTTTCCCTTCTAGTCGCTTTCCTTGAAGCACCTTTTTTGAACGGATTCGCGCCATAGGAAACATTTCCGATTTTTTTCACTTCAGCAAATGTGATAACTTCTCTACGAGGAGATCAAACATAAAAATTCTTCTGCTCATTCGTCACAAGCTGTTATCCAGGAGAAATTCCCCTTAAATGCTCATCCTCAAACCCTTGAATGTGGTTTATTGTGGATTGTACCGGTGGAGAGACGTGGAGTGGATAATGACAATGTTGCGGCTAAGGTATGGCAGTTGCTTCTGGAACGTCACAAATATCTTTTCATTTCGTTCAAAACTCCTTAAACAAAAACCTGGTACTCCAACTACCAATGACCAGTTTTGCGAGACTCTATTTTTTCATCTGAGATCTGGAATTATAAATTCGTTGACTCGCAAATGTCAATGAGCATACAGTGCATTTATGCCCGTAGCTCCGTTTGTGGCAAGAAATTCCGAGTGCCAAAATACTTTGGTAGAAAATTGACACATCTGTGTATCCTGCGATAATATTGAAATCTACATATTTCATAACTTCAAACGTGAAAAGTTGGAATCTCATTGGGAACAGAAATAGATTGCAACTCTTTCCACGGGGAAATACACATGAGTACGTTCCTAATTACATGCTGCAATCCGACATTTATCAAAGTGCGAAAGAGTAATCCCCTAAAACCATAATTTTTCATCACACACTTTCCCCACAACTCGCTTTCCCTGAAGAACCCTTTCTGAGCGCATTCGCGCCACATATAGGAAGCATTTCCACATTTTCTTCACTTAAGCAAATGTGATAACTACTCTACAGGGACATCAAACAAAAAAATTCTTCGGCTCATTCGTTACAAGCTGTTATCCAGGAAAAATTCTCCTCAAAGCTCGGATCCTGTTAAATCCCCGTCCTCAAACCCGTGAATATTTTATTGTGGAGTACCGAAGGAGAGACGGGGAGTGGATAATGCCAAAGCTGCGGCTGAGGCATTAGCGGGGCTTCTGGGGAGTAAAAAGCCTCACGTAACGAGAGACGAATATGATAATAGTAATGATTTCGGTCGACACGCCATAAGAAAATTCTTTGAAAGGAATTCGCAATAAACGCGTTTTTGAAATCCAATTCGGATGGAATTTCAATGGCGTCGTTTGCGGTCTATGTTAATTCTTGCACGAAATTGATATTTGATGCGAATCGTACGAAATGCGCTGAATTTATAAAACATTTATGCTATGTGAAAGAGGAAGATAAGGGTTGAAGGTAACTGTTCTTAGATTAAAGGAAGATATGAATATTTAATGGAATGCAGTTAAAAGTGAGATCTTTTCAGATGGCAAATCGATCTCGAAATTTCCATGATTTTCTATGGGTCGCAATTTTTACAGGGATGTTATAGAACGTTCTCCATAGAACGATCCCCGGCTCGTTTCTTCTCGCTGTTTTCAAAACGCCAAGTCGTCTTCTTGAACATGAGGGAGCTATCGAGATGAGCGGTCCTCAACGAGCAATTTTGCAAAAATGTTCTGACCAAGATGCATGGAATATATCTGGGTCCCTATTCCCGAATCGGGGATGGGAGAAAATAGGCTTGTCGACGCTGTTGTCAAGGAAACGCAGTGCATTTTTGATGGAACGATCGAGAACGTTCATACGATCACATTCAAGAATAGGGTCCCACTTTCCTACTATTACCTATAAAATTTTGGGTCCAAAACGCGTTCCTAGAATTGTCAAATATTGGCCTACTTGAGCTATAATCAGATTGATCTGATGAAACTATCCCCCAAAAAATGAATCGGATATTTGAAATTATGGATTCTTACTAATATATAAGAGGAGTTTAACAAATATGGAACATCTACTGATTAATAATATACAAATAAGTATGAGGGAATAAGGAGCAATTTGAGGTTAATTGAAACAATACTTTCATGGATGTATGCAAAAAGTCATTTTGAAACCAAAACAACGGTGAAAACAGCTCGGGAGATTGATTTCACTCATCTATTCTATTGGATAGTTTGTACCTGCTTCCATGAAAATATGGTATATAAATTTTGTAAGTACATATTTATAAATATTCAATTCAAAAGTCATGAATTTTGTTACATACTTATTTATGAAAATTTATCGAGAGAATGTTCATGTTTATTATTATTGAAATCAGTGGCGTGCCGTAATGTATGAGGTCGGGAGGGCTCAGGTAGTAAAGATTGTAGGTTCAGTGGCATATGTAGGAGTAAGGCTCGACGCCGGCGGCGAGAAATTTCTCAAGTGTACCAAACCTAAAGGATTATTTTTAACATATTGTATCTTTCAAAAAGGAGTAGAACAGCACAAAACATTTTGTCAGGAGAAAATTTCAATTTTTGTCAAGCTCTGCAGTGAAATTAATTAAATCTTAATATTTCTTGATTTTCAGGACAGTGACCTCTAAGAGCCAAATCAAAAGTGCTTCAAAATTATACGCAACAGATGATTTTTTCAATGTGTCTATTCTTTTCGACTTCATTATAATGTGAAATAACACTTTCTCTGTATGCAGAGCTTAACTGTGAAATAATATTTATTCTACCAAGTAGGGCGAAGACAGTGCAAGAATCGATGTGGTCACGAGACGATTCATGTTTCCTCATTTTTTCTGGAAGATGCCAGTTGGGTTCTTGAGTTAACTTTATGAAATAATAAGCAGGAAAAACAATAAAACAAATTTTCATTTCACAACCACATATCCAGTAATTTTTTTTTTGTAAATGTTTTTTGAAAAACGTCGCGTGGAGATCTTTTTTCGGCTTTTTGTTCCCAAGTTTGTAATAACTTTAGATCTGGCAAAGGCCGGCCCAGTCCTTAATTTTTAATTTATCAGCTAATTGCAGCTTATCCTGCCCATGAAAATTTAGTTCAAGAATGTTGCTGTCAGAATTCATTATGAATCCCAACACACAGAGAAAACACCAACAAGGCAAAGCCAATATCCACCCGACAAAATAATAAACACGCAAAAAGACGTAATCAACTAGACCACACCTACACTCGAACTGACGGCGCAGAAATTTCGCGGCCCTGCAGTAGTTACAGCTCGAAGTTGATCGAGGTCATTCTACAGCATTCAATGTCATTGTTTGTTGCTATATGAGATTTGAGGCCAGGCAGGCCATGTGGCCGCGAATTCTGCGCGCCCAAGATACGTTTACGATATTCCCACTGTCAATAACGACATATTCTGTTGGTGCGGATTGATAGATCGTCAGAAAGAATTGATATTTGTGTTTTCTGATGGAATATTAACTAACGGTTGCTGTTTCATAATGAAATATTAATTATTTTGAAAATAATTAATTGTGCCGTACGTTTTACGACAATATATTTCTTAGGGAGAGCGCGCGGCCCCGCGGCCTTATTGAGCCACCGCCATTGGTTGTTGATATGGTCATTTACAAATTAAATAAAGTCCATCATTATATCCAATCATCTATCTGCAAGGCTACCCCAATATTTTGTACTTGAATGGGGAATTCGTTCATGTAGTAATATTCAATTCACCTGGGTGTCTATTCTTGAATCATGGGAAGAGTACAAATGGGCGAGTCGACGCTGTTGACAAGGAAACGCAGTCTATTTAAGATAGGACGATAAAGAACGTTCAAACCATTGCATTCGAGAAAAGGGCATCATGATAACATTTTAAAGAGGCAATGCATCAGGAAGGGAAATTGTTGAGTGAAACGGAATAAGTGTCCAGAGTAGTTCAATCTAAAAAATGCTCGAATTTGGCCTCTCCAGCTTCCATACAATGTTATAAATTTTACTCAAACTTCCGCCTCAAATTCTGGCACATTTCGTGGGAAATTCGTCCACATTCGTCGTGGCATAAATTCTAGATATTGAAACATTATCTTCACTTACTTATTATAGAAATCAGTTGTAGGGGTTTTTGAAATGCCGCTTCAGAACTCTTACTAGCACAGGACATATTTCGCTGTCTGTGCGAAGAAAGCGAAAAAGCATGATCCTCTTATAGTTTTCTCTGGGAATTTCATCATCAAGAGCTTTCTTCAATTTTCACCTAATCAATCCACAGATAGTGCCGCATTCTAACCTCTCATCAAAATTCTTACCACTTCCCTTCTTCTTTTATGCTAGACTAGGCCCATACGAAGCAACCCTACTTCTTTGTGGAGAATTTTAATTAGATCGGCAAAGACAAGAATTACAACGCCATGGTGCGGTTTGCCGACCTATCTGCCCCGCCTGAGGGTGATTATAAGCAGCTGCGTCCACAGACGGGAGAACATTACTCTTCTTCCTTTCCGAATTGGCATTTCTATTTGTCGATCGGCTCGGTGTTTCGCTTTACTATACATAACACGAAACGGTAGTGGGTAGAGTCATCTGTGTTTGTTTTGTGAAAGATCGAACGTTTTGCTGGAGAATGTTAACGCGGCGAATTCAAATTGAGTGAGGTGTTCATACTGGAAATTTCAATTTGGGTTCCTTATTTCTCTTTGTGTACGAGTTCAATATCCATCAATTTTCATACAAATGCGTGGTATACTAATTTTCAAGATGATGTTATCGACAAAGGAGAGAAACATTAACTCCCTTAAGTTTTCTCTCGATGTCGTAAAGGTCATTGGCTACCAATAGACTTCGGCCCAAGTTGCCAACCCACAACTTTCTTCACAAATTTATCATCACTGGGGAACGGGAATTTCCGAACATGTTCAATGGAGATGAACGGGAATTTCTGGACAAATTCAACATGATAAGGTTCGCGTTATTTATAAATATCCGTAAAAGATGCCTCGGCTCCTCAAACAAGATAATTCCTTCCAAATATAGGGTTTTGTTGAGATCTTCTCTGATTGGCTGAAATTCAAGTTGGGATTCCTGATTTCATGTTAATAATGTTAAATTTATATAGGATATCTTTCGCAAATCAACTTCGTTTACCGGTTTTCCATTCCGTAAATATGAAACATTTCCAACCAAGATGCATAGAATATATCAGGTGTCGACATTTTCCTACTATTACCCACTGAAATTTTGGGTCCAAAACGCTGTCCTAGAACTGTCAAATATTGTCCTACTTGGCTCTGTAAACGATGATGGCGCTTAGGTCACTTTGTCAAGTCCATACAATTAATTCCACTGAATAAAAATGAATTGAGCTATAATCTGATTGATCTGATGAAACTTTTTCCCAAAAAATTAATCAGATATTTGAAATTATAGGTTCTTACTGATATACAAGGAGTTTTACAAATGTGAAACATCTACTCATTAATAATATCAATTATGTATAAGGGAAGGGGCAATATAATATATATGAGGTTTATTGTAAGGATACTTTCATGGATGGATCCAAGAAGTAACTTTGAAGCCAAAACAACGTTGAAAACGGAACGAGAGATTGATATTATTATTTATTATATTATATATTGTTTGTAGATAATGATTACTAATGGATTTTATTGGATACTTTGGATCTCCTTTCATATGAATATGTTTTATAAATTTTGTATGTACCTATTTCTAAGTATTCAATTCAGAGGTTATGAATTTTGTTACATACGTATGAAAATATTTCGAGGAAATGTTCATGTTTATTATTATCGAAATTGAAATATGAATTTTCACTTTGCTGTTCATGTTCATACGAATTTATCCGACGAATTTCAAACCAGACAAATTAATCGTAGTATCGTTCCAAATGTTTTCTTGAGGTATTTTTGAAAACGCAACTCTGGAATACTTCCTTTCCATGAACTAAATATTGAGATAATAAATACCTCTTGTAATGAACAGGTATTCAAAATATCATGTTTCAGACTTGTGTATTCGGAGGCGAAGGATACCTTTCTATGTATTATCGCCATTCTGACTGAATGAAATGAATAATCATATTTTAAATTCGTCAAAATTAATTTATTTTCGGAAATTCTTAAAAATAATGGCCCAACTCGGAAAATCAGAAAGAAGTTCTGATTGGACTAGATTCAATATGACATGTCGTTAACTTCCGAAAATTCTTCAGATTTCATAAAGTAGATTTCCCTATGCCGGCATCTATCGGCGAAAACTGAAGGAGGACAACAAAGCCGTATTTTAACAGCATTTGGACCTCATTTCGGACCCAAAATATGTCAAAGAGTGTCGGCACCATATGTATTCTATGCACTTTTTCTCAACTGTCAAACCATAGACAATAATCATTGAAACTTTTAATGCAGCTTTATATCAACCATTAGGATAGCGATGCATCGATGCAAAAGGGGTTAGTACGAATATTTACCACAGTCTAGGAATTTCTCTTGGGACATCGTTCAACATCTGACTGCATTATAGTTGAAATATCTTCCCCGCAACCTCACTCATACATTCAGCTTCAGGATCGGAGTCACTCGGCTCGATTCACTCGGTCCCCATGCTTCAGCAAAGAATCCGACTCAATATCCGACCATGTTTTATTCAATGTCATTTCTTATAGCGAAAAATCCGCGGAATGTAGTTCCATGCTCTACTCTCTTTATTTTTCGATGCCTCTGCGGCAGATGGGATGCATAACTCTGCCGGTTCACTCCACATCTCGGTGGTTGTAAGTTATTAATAAAGTACAGAGACCTATCAGTACTATTAGTAGCTACTAGCGACGATAAGAAAGATTGGACCTGTTTCTAGTAGGTATAAGAGTTATGAGAGATTCCTCGGCAGATGCGTGACTTAATCATGGTATTTACTCGTCATCAGTGTCATTACCTGATATAAGGAAATACGGTGGGTTCCACAAAACCTTGATTGCCTAATGGTTTGTTCGTTATACCTTCATGAACTACACTAACTACTCAAACTCCAATGACTTCCAGTTTTCAGTGCAGCTGACTGTAGTTGAGTGTAGTCACAGATAACTGAATGATGAGTCTGTGTAGCTCAATCCGATTTATGATTTTCATAGAATACAAAGATATGATAGATGATTTCACCCAAATCCAAATACCATTTCCAGGTTATGTGGTTATGTTGATAGGTCTTGAAGTTTTTCAAAGTCGTCACAGAAAAAAATTCTGATCGTTCAAATAAAGGAAATTAATTTGAGAATAAAATCGACAACTTCAAGACAATGATTGGCTACCTAGATAACAGAATAGGATCAGAAACAACAACAGATGTCTTTATTCATTCATTCACTCCTTTAAGTGTCCTCGGCTACTATGGCCATTTAGACAAGCTTTCTATTTTACATTCATACATTGACATTCATTCAGATTCATACCAACTCGAGACTTTTTATTTAGAGACACACAAACATTTACCTACACTACAAACTCAACACAACATCCATAACCTCGCCGAGATTCGAACCCAGTACCTCCGGTTTTACAAGCAGGCTATCAACCCACTGCACCACAACAGATGTCTATGCTGATGCGATCAGATTGAAACTTGGTAGATAGTTAAAAATTTCAACGCAAAAACTTGTAAAATATTTGGTGAGGATCGTATAGTTCAAAATTCATAAACGAAATTTTTCAAACATAGGAATGGATTCGTGGAGATAAGGAGCCCCAGTAAAATTTAACTAACATAACACATTAATCGAGTGTTTCCAAGTCGTGACGATATTGTAAACTGCAATATCGCAGATGCAGCGACCTGATACGACAAAAGGTTGAACGTCATGCATATCCATCAAAGTATTCTGCACTCGAAGGTTAGGATTCGCAAGATGCTCCTGATAGATGGCGCGCTGTATGTAGCTATACTGCAGTGTTCCATTTGACAGGTGATAAGTATCTAGATTCTTATTCTGTGGTTTCACAAAGTTAAGGTGGAGTGAAGATCAATAAAATCTGTGAGACCGCTGTAACCATTCTCCTTGGATGCTGCTTATTCGGTGTTGTTTGGTTGATTTTATGGATTAGCTCTGATCATGATGTAAAAAACATGGTGTGCTCATCTGAAAAATGAGTGACGTCAGCAAGATTAAAATACAAAGAGTTATATATTCTGTGATTTGAATTAACATTCGAAAGCACAGAATATACAACGCTTTGTATTTTAATCTTGCTGACGTCACTCATTTTTCAGATGAGCACACCATGTTTTTTACATCATGGCTCTGATCAAGGTGAAATATTTGTTGATTTTTCCACAGGTATTCATCCTTCTGGTTATGTTAGTTTTTCAAATATTTTCAAAATCCAATTCCAATTCTTTTTCGATATGTGGCATATCGAATGTAGTCGCAATATGGTAATTAACATCATTGTGTCAAACGGCATTTATCGTGAAGAGGTGAAATATTTTCTTCATTAATAGAATCCGTTTTCCTTCTACCATAGTATACGACAAGTAGCGTACCATTTTCCCAGGTATTTTCTTCCGAAAGAATTCAACATTGAACAGTTTTTATGTCGATTATTGAACAAGCTAAGTGTCAGCTGTCGCGCCTATGTAAAATAAACAATTAGAGAATTGCTATCCTCAAAATTTATTACATGTTCAAACAAGTTTCCGCGCAAAGCTCCATTAAGGTATGATTCGGATCTCGGCAGTAGCTGTCTGGCAGTCGCGACCCGGCAGCGACTACCATACCTCTTCCTGAGCCCCTATTCTTGAAACAGGGAAGGGAGAAAATAGGCGTGTCGACGCTGTTGCCAAGGAAACCCGGTGCATTTTTGATGGAACGATAGAGAACGTTCATTCCATCATATTCAAGAATTGGGTCTCAGGTTACATGCAATACTCGCCGATACGAGCAGTGCTGCACGGCTGCTTGTTTCGGTAATTGATGAATGTAATTCCCTGGAAGCGGTGTGGTAGTCGCTGCCGGGTCGCGACTGCCAGGCAGCTACTGCCGAGATCCGAATCGTACCTTTAGGGTAGCGGCAGCTGACGCTCAGTTCGCTCAAAAATAAACCTTAAACAACTAATTTATGTTGAATTCATTCTGGAAAAATACCCCGAAAATGGAACTCTACCTCCCGTATACCATGTAATGATATTTTGGCATTTTGAATTTTTTTTTTGCACCATTAGACCTACATTCATTGTAGGTCCAAATATTTTTTCTGGAACAATATACTTTCGTTCACAATTCATATCAAACATGAGATAATTTTCATTTTCAACATCACAAATATCCGTAACCGCAATGAGATTCGAACCCACCGAATTTTACAGTCAGACTACCAACCCGCTGCAACACCAAGATGCTTTATTGACCAAGTTACTTTCATCTAATATTTCGACATTCCATTAGGATTTTCCTTTCTTGTGTTGCGAACTTGAAAATAAGTGAAATCACCCTGATAAGATATAAAACCCAAGTGCTAGTGCCATAGCTGACAGTTTTTCCTACGAAACTTCATACTGGTTTTCTCCAAGAACTTGATAGCTCGTCACATTCACTCACACATCTATTCTGGTAAACCGTAGGTGATAAATGCTATTTATGGAGTTGAAGAAAAAGCAGTTTTTTCTCAAGCATACCTGTGACTTGTCGCAGAATGGTTATGAGACAGGCGTATCCATGTTTTCTGGGAAACTACTTCATTAAGAAGATGTTTTATAGTTATGAGTTCGGAGATTATATTGAGTTTTCGAAAGAACACAGTAATTTCCATGCATTAATCAATCTCGTTTCCCTTTTATGCTTTTGAACAAGGTTGAAAACTTCCCCCTATAAAACGATGATTATTTATTTTAATTGGATAATCCTGTTGTGCAAGAAGATGATCAGGCAGGACATACACGGAATTATTTTTGGGTAAAAAAAATGACATTCTAATTTTCCAACTGTAGAAGACTTCTAAGAAACAAGTATAATATTGTAGTTTGGAAATTGGCAGAACCGTTTTTGAGTGATTCTCATTTGAATTCGAGAGATTTTCTCCTCTATCACTCCAGAACTTCTCATGCGGATTGAAATGGAAGTTTGTAATTATTTGTAGAATACCGAACCATTTTGCCAAATTTTTTTCCGAAAAAAAAATGTTACAGAAACTGGATTTCAATGAAATTCTGCACATACCTTGAAGTCAATATTTTATAAGAGATTAATAAATTCCAGCCTGATCTGATTTGAATTCTCGAAGATATTTGAAAAAAAATATATCAGATTTCGGTATCGTTATTTCTGAAATAAATCGAAAATTACTAACCCGATCTTGAGGAAACTTGATAGTTGGCAGTTGCTGATAAAAAAATTTCATATGATATAAAAATCTTTTTACGCGCTTGTTCTAGGGAACAGCGCGTTATCATTTCGTTACGATGTCTGTGAACGGTTGGGTTGAACTCCCTGAAGAAGAATCCGTGGTCAAATTCAATTATGTGCGTCCAGCCGTCCGTCCGTCCATGTGCACTCTAACTTTCAAAGGAAAAGACTTAGCGGCCTGAAATTTTTGGATTAGGTTTGGAGTCCAAATACCTCGGTTAAATTCCTTAATGGTTGAAATCAGTTGTATAGTTTCGGAGTTAGGTCCATTTGAAATTTTGTGGTTAATGCCTCGATATCTCATGAGTATTGACTAGATCAAATTGAAACTTCGTGGACAGTTTTGGAATACAAAGGCTTAGAGCAAAATTTCGTGTGGATCCAGTTGTAAGGAAATTTTATTCGAAACTTTTCAAAATTTTTTATGAAGAATTTCTGTTTTCTCTAAAAATATTGATTAGTTTCAAATGGAATTTGGCACTAACTTAAGAGTCAGTATTTACCAACAATGTTCCAAATTTCAATTCGATCCAATATTTACTATCGGAGATATAAGGAAGACATTATGTCAAATGTCGTTGTTATTTGGAATTTTAACGTTATTTCAGCAATATCTCAACAAGAAGTTCAAATGCAATCAGATTAAAACTTCGTGATCAGATGGAGGTTACCAAAATTTCGTGTTGATTTAATAGTTAGAATTTGAACAAGCGCGTAAAATCTCCTGGCCCCACGTCAGTGCTTTTCTATATTTTTTGGAGAATACGCGCAAAAACTGCTGACTTAACTATTACAAGATTTGCTCCATAAGATCGTCCCAACCTTCGATATCTATTCGTATATTCAGCGAACAAATCTAAAAATTTGATTTATTCATCTAGTTTTATTCATCGATTTAATGATGATCTTTTATATTTTCGATATACTCAACACAATATATCCACTTTTCCAGTAACTAAGATTAACCTTAGATAACCACTCTGATGAAAATCCATAAAAATTCAATTTCTTCGTTAACCCTGATTGAGCTATTTCTACCGATAGTTAATCAGAGTGCATGTTAATTTCCAAAGGTAGTTGAACTGCAAATGAGGTACAGCGACATCCCAGTCAACAAAGAACTGGGAGAGACAAAAGCAATAAACATCTCTGAAGGTATCCTCGAAGTAGAAAACATTTTCAGCTGAAAATTTCTCTGTGGAATAGAACTTGAACCCCTCTCGACGTGAAATTCGTTTAACGAAGTGGCCTGTTTTTCACGAAAACACAATATCTTTCGGTATAATGGGAATCGAGGTGGGTATTCCCAATTTTCCGAGCTCAAGCATTTTCCTGTGAAAGTTGGAATGTAATATGAGAGCGCTCAGGCGAGGTGTATGTTTAATGAAGAGTTTAGACAAAGCACTTTCGTTTCAATGTTGATGTTACAGAGGGTGTCAATGAGGATAAGACTTTCCGAATAATGTTGATAGTTCCAAAATCATGTAATAACAAGGTGAACTTTCATAGTATTGAAGTATGAGTTCATTAAACAATGAATAAAGATATATTTTAACGAACTTAGCTCATTGATATAATGATTGAAGTTACAGAAGAACGATGTTTTGAGATTCATTAATACAATTGATTTTCCATCGAACTATAACTGGCGTCATAGATCAATGAATAACGTTTCATTATATTTACGAACCTGATCATTAGGCCGATTCAAATGTAAAAGTTACAATTTACGTTTTCATTATACTGTGCGCGTCAAAATTATGGAACAAATTCATTTTCTCAGAAGAAAAATATTTGACAATAAAATCCTGTAACAGGTCAATTTTTGTTTCACTTTTACCAGATTTATATGCATTTTTGAATGATTTTTGTAGCACCCTGTGCCATCCCCATCAACCTTAAATTTTTTGAATAATGAAAGTAGGTCATGTGATACTTTTTAGGCAAGGTCTTTGTATCTTCTTTACAGGCGTGCAGAAATTTTCAGGAAAAAATTTTTTTTTTTTGGCAAATTAGTTAGTTCAAAGAGGTTTTCAGTATGTGCACTTTGTCATGGCTCATTTACTTTGAGACGATGGTACCTGGTGAAATTTGTCACCGATTGAAAATCGACCATTTCAGTTTTTTTCATGCACATCTTTCAACCCCTTTCAACCCCCTCATCACGTAAGAATTTTTTTTTCTCCATTAAAGGGTTCGTAGGGATTGGAAGTTGTGCATGAACAATACTGTAATGGTCGACTTTCATTCGGTGACTAACTTCATCAGATACCATCGTCTCAAAGTAAATGAGCCATGACAAAGTGCACATTCTAAAAACCTCTTTGAACTGACCAATTTTTCAAAAAAAAAAATTTTTTTCTTGAAAATTTCTGCACGTCTGTAAGACTTTGTTAAAAAAGTACCACATGACCTGCTTTTCCTATTCAAAAAATTCAGAGGGTTGATGGGGATGGCACAGGATGCAACAAAAATCCTTCAAAAATGCATACAAATTTGGTAAAAGTGAAACAAAAATCGACCTGTTTCAGGATTTTTTTGCCAAATATTTTTCTTCTGAGGAAATGAATTTGTTCCATAATTTTGACGCGCACTGTATTTATGTCCTCTTTGCGTTCAGTGTATCTGTTGAAACATATTTGTTCCAGATTAATAAGAACCTCTGGCAACATTGCTATTCGAGGAGCGCTCATAAGAATACCACGTTGATCTTCAAGAACTCTAGTTGACTTCGAAAAAACCTAAAAAAGCACTGACGTGAAGCCATCAATCAGCTTTTGCGCGCTTGTTGGAGGGAGATGACAGCTTTGGCGACGAATTTAAACATGCGCGCAAAAGATGCTGACTTCACGTCACTGGTTTTTTCGATAGAGTACTGGATTTCAATTAGATCTGTATTTTTGGAAATATTGAAAATATCATTTTGAATAGGTATATCTACGAAATCATTTGGCGGATTTTACCCATTCAACAATTCGACCTTCGTAATTAAGCCCCAAGCCTATTCTATAAATATCGAGTTTCTAAGTCGTTTCTTCCGGAAGTTATTGTGTTTACGGTAGGCCTAACGGCGGACAGTAAACAGAATAACCTCCAAAAAAACAACTTAGATATTTGTGAAGAAAGTTTGGACCTCAATTACGAAGGCCGAATTCGTGAATGGGTAAAATACACCCAATTATTTCGCAAATATGCAAAATTTTATTTTTTCAATATTTCCGAAAATACAGATTAGATCGAATTGAAATCCAGTACTTCATCGAAAAATGACAGTTCGAAGGTTCATACAGAATTTGAAGAGCATAATATGATAAGAAGATCACAACATATTGAATATTTGAAAAAAAAAATTGAAATTGTTCTTGAACAATGATCATCACGAAATTTCGAACAAAGTTGTCCTTCAGCATCTTCAAACTAGCTGTCATAATTGAATCATTATTTCCTTAGTTATACCGATAAAAACAGAAATATCGAGAAAACTACGAAATTTCCAATTTTTTTTCAATATCTTCGAAAATATTATTCGCATCAGGTTGAAATTTGTTACACTGATGTGAAATGTAGAGCTCAAGGTATCGGCAGAATTTGTTTTTGATATGAGCAATAGTTTGTGAACAAAATTTTTTTTTCATTTAACTGACAGTATGATCCCAACAGAATTCCAGGAAAAGATGCGCGTCGTTGTACTCCAACTAACTGCCAAGTTTCAATTCAATTGTTCCATTAGTTCCCGAATTAACAGAAATAAACTCAAAACTTCAAAAGGCTCTAACTCCGAAACCTTTCAGCCGATTCTGTCCATTATCGAATTTAACCGTAGCATTTTGAAATGCAACCTACCCTGAAAGTTTCTGGTCGATAGGATTCTCCGTACGATTGTAATCGTGCATACGGACGGCCAGCCGGCTGTGATTAACGGTCTTGTTCCTTAGAACCAGCGCATAAAATCATTCGTTATGAGACAAATTAAGTTTTCAATTCGTATACAAAAATACCCCATCAGAATAGATGTTTGTCAACATGACCGGCTTCGCATCAACCCCCTAATGAAAACATATACTCCCCTACCCCCAAAACGCTTGTTTTCTCACCCCCGGGTTAACCGATTGAATGTTTGGTTAATTCGGAAATTTTCCAACATCCGAACTGTAAAATATACTGCTGCAGTTCACAAGAGATACAACATAGCTTCCTGTTCAACCCCTCTCCCACTGAATCATCCCCCCCGTCGAATACGGGGAAGTTTCCCAATTAAGCTAAATGCGACTGAGGGCGATTCCTGGCGACTTACGGGAGATCTGATTACGGGACTGTTAGGGATATATTTTTCGGGATCGCATGTTCCTTTCCCGTTTCAGTTTCCGATTTGCATAAGGAGGATTCGGATGCAGAAATTATGGAAAAGCGATAAGTGGAAGGCGTTGTAAGGGAAGAAAAAGATGGTTAATTAGGTCGATGGATTTTGTGAGTGGGCGATTAGAGGATGATTTTTTCTGCTAATTGCTTTTATCATTGACGTTTTCCAGCTTTATCGGGCATTATACTTGGAAAACTTTGTCGAAGTACCAGATAAATCTACGATTTGCAGGACAGCATGATGACTGAGAATCTGCTTTGTGCTGCAGCGCTGGTGAACCCCCAATATAGACATGACGACAGTATTGAAAAATCTTCGAATAAATGGTTTTAGGGGAAAAAACATTTTGAAAAATATTTAAAACACTGCTTTAGATCCATAAGAATTCAGATTATTAAGATTTTCAATTAAATAAAACATTGAAATACTGCAATCGGCCATTTTGACTATATCACCAGTCACAGCGCCTGACGTCACTCTTAGGTAAACTTCGCTGTCAATACTCTCATCCACTGTGTTTTGTTCGTGTGAATACTATTAATTACGCATTTGAATTGATTTTTTTATTTTACGTGTGTTTTATTGACTTCACTCTACTATAACAGTAGAACCAAGCTTTGTTGAGAGCAAACAATACCTCGAACATAACAGGGTGTTTTTTGAAAAAAAAAAATGTTGGTGCTAAAAGTTGATAAAAAACGTGGGAATGCACTTTTTATATTCAAGAATTTTCTGGAAAATAAAAACTGAAATGGATTGAAAAATGGAAAAATAACTAACATTAAGCATTCTCGCTAAAGAATTGAGTACATCCCAAAAAAAAATTCAAAAAACACTCACTGAAGCCTAAAGAACGATACCCTGTTTTCTCCTATAAACGTCGAAATTTCTCCGAATTCTAATATTTCACGCACCTATTGGCGTCTGAATTTAAGATTGCAGCGCCACGGTGGCCAGTTTTAGAACCTTAGATACAGACATAGATTTTGTTTCGATAGTCGATTTTGTACTGTTTGTTAGTGTTCGGTTTGAGAATTTTTGATTTCACGATTTATTCAAAGACTTTTTAGACTTTTATAGTTGACGAGAGTATTACTGGGAGTATATATTCCATTCTTATAAAGTAGGTATGTATCATTCTTCAATCTCATTGAGAGTAGCAACAACAAATTACGGGGATATCCCCAAGGTCAGACAGTATTTTGATAGTATTTATTTTCCGATCCAAATGGCAAGATTGACTTTGGTGAATTTCTTAGGCTGTCTTGAAAGTTGAAAAATAGATAGTATCGTAAAACATACTTTTTGGAATAATAGACAACTACTCATAACTTTACTATTTTTATAGCGAAGGACTAAATACTCAATACATTGTGAATAAAATGAATACATTCACATAAAACTAATACTACTTGTATCGTGAGTCTTTTTCATTGTGGATTGACAAATAAATGTTCCAACACTCATATGATTGGTCCTGAAAAAGCTGTAATAATTAAGCCTTGTACAACTTTGCTTTCATCGGCAGAAGCACTTTGAGCGAGCAGTATGCATCACCAGATATTTCCTTGTTGAGACTCTTTTTTTTTCAATAGTCAGATCTATCACTAGAACATTTATGTTGTTTCTTAATGATCAATTTAACAGGCAGATTTCTGGAAAGCAAAGCACTTCTTTTCAGTAAATTTCTCTGCTTGGATTAGGGGCATGGAAAAAAATTTTCTTCATGAATGTGATCTAATATATTTCATGAGCAATTCGTGCTCACCTCTATAAAAATGATCATCATCGGTAAAATCAAGGTGACATTCTCTCATAAATCTTGTTTGTTGGTTTTTATCGATTCTCCAACACTTTCAGGCCCGACTAGTTAAAGGAAGTTTCTTTCACCCTAACTCGAAATTTTTCACCGGGCTGTGGAAATCTATGGGAAGGGACATTTGAGTTTGCTTTTCCTCAGTAGAAACACTTGTAAAATCACACAAACACCAAGAAAAATGCATAATCTTTCTCATTTTCTCAACATTTCTTTCAACTTGTCAATGATAATGTCTGTACCTCGGGTTACTCGGATAGCCACCAGAGGGAGTAGCGCTTATCTTCATTCGCCAATAGGCAACGTTGAAGCATGTAGACAGGGTCCAGCGGCCTGACCTTGAGATATAAACGAGGTTTGATGACATTTGAATGTAGCTGTGTTGCCTAGCTGTTATTTACTTCCACGTGTTATTGATTACTCTTAAGGCAAATAGATCAAATTTCCACGGAACAAATAATGAATTTTGCTCGTCTGAGTTTAGAAACGAGAAAAATTGTTTTATTTGTTAGTACCATAACGATATATTATATCATTATTTGAAATGCCAGGACAGGAGAATCGATTGTTTTGTAAACATCATTTCTACCCTTTGTCATATAGGTTCTGAGTTTGAATTCCATATAGATATGAGTATTCAGAATATTTAAACCTAGTATTCGAATTTCATTCAAAAATACTATGAAATACAAGAACGAATTCTCAATCGGTTTAGGGTAAAACAAGGTTTCTATTCCGAGCTGAATGTTAAATATTTCAGTAACCAATTACATCTCAGGTTTCGGAATCATCTCATTTCCGAAAAGCTGGACACCTTGGCAATGGCCCCCTTTTACCATAACGATAACATTACCCATAACCACAACGTTATTCATCCGTCAATTCCGGAATCCGTTATCGTTATTTGAGTTAACGGTTATCTGCGCATGCTCAGAATAATGATTTAGATGGCTTGAAAAATTTATAATGAAAAATTCTATTTCCCATGAATATATCCTATAAAATTTGTTAGTTATGTTAGAGTTATATAAAAGGAACAATAAATATAACCAAAATCACTAAAAAAGTTTTGCCAACGTGTTTTCCCACCAACTGGCCCTAACCTCAGGTGCCCTCGGTCCAGACGTTGCTGTATGAATACCAACCAAGTCTCATCTTAGTCTCACAGAAATATGGGATATTTCCAGAAAAAACCTAGAAAAGCACTGCCGTGTATTACGAAGGCCGAATTCGTGAATGGGTAAAATCTACCCAATGATTCCGCAGATATACCCATTCAAAATTTTATTTTCCCAATATTTCCAAGAATACAGATAAGATTGAATTGAAATACAATACTCGATCGGAAAATGGCAGTTTGAAGGTTCATACAGAATTTAATGAGGATAATATGATGAGAAGATCACAGAATATTGAATATTTGAAAAACAAATCGAATTTTTTTTTCGAATCGTTCTAATGACACGGAATTTTGCACAATGTTTTGCTTCAGCGTCTTTGAACTAGCTGCAAAGTTTCGTCACGATTGAATCAGTATTTCTCGAGTTATACCGAAAAAAAAACACGAATTTCTACATATTTTTTTCCCAATATTTCCAAAACTAATTGCCGTATCGAACTGATATTTGGTACACTGCCGTGAAATATGAAGCTCAAGGTTTAATTGAAAGTGTTCTCGAATATGAAAAATAGTTTCAGAAAAAAAAATTGTTTCGAAAAAAATTTTGAAAAAATTTTATTTAGAATTGAGTGACCATAGGATTTCAACGAAATTTCGCTCAAAGTTGCGCGTCGTTATGCTCCAACTAACTTCCAAGTTTCTATCCAATCGTTTTAGTAGTTTCTGAAATAAAAAATGAATAACTTCAAAACTTCAAATGGCTATAACTCCGAAACTATTCGACCGATTTTGCCCATTAACGTACTCAACTGCGGCATTGCAATGCGCGAGCTATCCTGAAAGTTGCAAGTCGCTAGTTCAATCCGTTCGACTGTTATCGTGTCCACGGCCGGCCGGACGGATAGAATCGATTTCGACACTGGCTTCATCATCAGGGAGTCCAATTTAGTCGTTTGAGACCAATTTCGGCTCAATCATCGAAAATTACAGACATTTGGACAAAACGATAGCAGGCTGTTACCCTAGAACATGCGCGCAAAAAGTAGATAATATCATGAATATTTTTGCCACCGTTAATATACTTGAACCCCATGTAATCGTGATGATAGCATCCTAGACGGTGCGCTTGATAATAATTGTAATTTATATTAGATCTCGAGTGAAATATATCCACTTCAACGAAATGAATAGAACGAGGATCCAAGAAATGGAGCCAAGCGAAACAAAATTTCCAACTTCGGGTCTGTCCGCCCGATGAAAGAAATTTGAACCTGTCTGGAAAGTTAATTAAAAGAGGCCCTCGTGGCTCCTTAGGATCGCTCGGCCTCATATTTTGGAATGGACGAGAACATAAAATCGGGAAGGTTGCTGAATTACAAACATGCTGACCGGCGAACCTGTTTGTCATAATTAGAGACCTCTTTGTTGCGCTCCTTTCTTGGCCGTCTCAACGGGAGTATTTATCTCTTTAAGTTTTTTGTACTCGTTTCGACTTGAATGAATTTCGACCAAATTTTTTCATATATATATACAGTGTGTCCACGGATTTGGTGCCGGTAAGATATAAATGACGAAAAATTTTCGAGTTAGACTCTGATATTTTGGGAATCGCTCCTGCTTGGTCTCAAATTAAGATGTTGAGAAAATGAGCCAAATCAATTAGCATACACGGTGGTTTAGAACTGATTTAAGGAAAATTGTCAAGAATAAAACACCTTTGTTTCAAAAGATATCGAGAGAGTTTATTGAGAAAAGTTGTTTAGAATCAAAAGACACGGCTAAATCTCGAATTTCAGATAAATCGATCAACTTTGATTTTGTAAGTAGGTTATGAAAATTTTTGATAATATCCATGGTTACAAATGCCAGACGTGACTTGAACCGTAAATTTTATTCGTCATAAACGATAATTTTCCTGTTAAACATGCTGACCATAGAACAAAGTGTGTTTATTGTGCAGTGCTACGGCTTAGGTGCAGACAGCACAAAAAATTTTCGAGTTAGACTCTGATATTCTGGGAATCGCTCCTTCTTGGTCTCAAACTAAGATGTTGAGAAAATGAGCCAAATAAATTTATATACAGGGTGGTTCAGAACTGATCCAATGAAAATTGTTAAGAATAAAGAACCATTGTTCTAAAAGATATCGAGATAGTTTATTGAGAAAAGTTGTTCGGAATGACGAGCTGCTGCAGGAACTCAAGTTACAGATAAATCAGCCTACCTTGACTTAATAAGTTGGTCATGAACATTTTGTATACCTGAGAGTTTCGTCATGATCAAAAATTTAAATTTTGCAACTATTTTTTTAGCAGGGTTACGTGGTACCGCTACATTTGGCCAGCGTCAATGTAATTGTCTTATTACTCCCTGATACGAAATGTCTGCACCTAAGCCGTAGCACTGCACAATAAACACACTTTGTTCTATGGTCAGCATGTTTTTAACAGGAAAATTTTCGTTTATGACGAATAAAATTTACGTTTCAAGTCACGTCTGGCATTTGTAACCATGGATATTATCAAATATTTTCATAACCTACTTACAAAATCAAAGTTGATCGATTTATCTGAAATTCGAGATTTAGCCGTGTCTTTTGACTCTAAACAACTTTTCTCAATAAACATTCTCGATATCTTTTGAAACAAAGGTGTTTTATTCTTAACAATTTTCCTTAAATCAGTTCTAAACCACCGTGTATGTTAATTGATTTGGCTCATTTTCTCAACATCTTAATTTAAGACCAAGAAGTAGCGATTCCCAAAATATCAGAGTCTAACTCGAAAATTTTTCGTCATTTATATCTTATCGGCACCCAATCCGTGGACACACTGTATAATATATATATTCTTTTGAGAACGAGCATTACATTCTTTTGTATATCACAGTGTTGGCAGAGTAAATGTAAATGGGGTACCATACATTTTTCCGTATGATACAAGAGCACAGATAAAAACTTCAGCAAAAACTATGTCTCCCCGTATAAGTGGTATAATTTGGCTTTTTTTTCAGTGGAAAATTTTTTGAATCAAGAAGAGGAACAGAAAAACCAGCAGGAAGCAGTAAATAAAATTACCTACATTTGCTCCTTGACCGAGAGAGTCTTTCGACCAGGTCCGGTCCTCCAAGTGATGATATTTCAGATCTCCAGATAATCAAAGAACGCTACAGGCCCCTTATATTGGGGAATCATCTCCCATAGATCCATATTTGGATATTTTACACTAGAAATCTAACAAAATATCGGGAATAAATTGAAAAAAATTTTTTTTTTCATGTGTTCGATGAAGAAGAACGTTGTTATTTTCATAATCAGCATAATATTTATTCACGACAGTAAGAGAAGGTAAATATCTTCAAATCATTACATTATAGTAAAATCTTAGGACAGACCTCTTCAGTGGACACCTTCAACAAGCCGACTCTCTTTTGAACGGACGCGGGCACAGAGAATACGATAGTGTGGCGTCATCAGCTTCTTTTGAACGGATAATTTGTATTGATAGACGCTTGAAATCAAAATGTACCCCATTCTTTGCAGGAGGGACTGCATTTTTCTTCAGAGATGTCAAAAATAAAAGTGTCACAGGAATGAAAAATGCTATGGTGGGAAACTCCATAAAGAAAGAGTAACAATTTTATCTATCGATTAAAGCTTATTTTGGGAGGATTTTATTTTTTAGGTTTTTATGAGTTTTCACTCCCAATATCTGAAACAGAACTATTAAAAATTAAATAAAATTGTTTTTTTCATGAAAAACGCCCTAGCGGATTGCAGTATCGAACTATTTTCCAAAGGCAGTTTCTTGCAGAAAAGATTGCCTAATGAACAATACAGAAACAATGCAAACTATAAAGAAAGCAAACTGTGACGTTTCAGAGTACAAATCTTACTCTTTCATCAGAAAAAGCAGAAAATTTCAAGAATTATTTTCTTTCAATTTTCGAAATGATAGATCTTTTTTCAATATCATTGAAATTTTAAATTGTTCTGATAGGTCTCTCCAGTAAAATTTTATTAAGAACTCTGTATTCGTTTGATCTCTGTCCCTAATCAAAGCAAAACTGAACTTATTTTTGATTTTTTGGCTTCCATTACTTTCAAAACGTAGTTTGATTCTGAGAAACTTTGGAATTACTTTATTATTTCTGCATCTGCACATAAAGGTGAGGCTGTTTTCTGTGCGTGATAGTTTCTTGTATGATTCTTTTAGTTTTCTGAAACAAAAGAACGAAAAAGGACCATACTTTTCCTTTAAGTATTGATTAAAGCTTTTTTGCATTATTTTTAGGTTTTTATGGGATTTCACTCCCAATATCTGAAACAACTACAAACCAGATAACAGAGTAATCTTTGGTCAACGTGTGAACCAAGTGCAGGGCTATATCAGCATACTGTAAAACATCTAAATATTTATAACTCTTTACCTGGGCCGATTCTGGAAAAATGAGAAGTACACAATTTTTTAATTTGATTGGAGGAATAACTGAAGTATACTCCATTCACTTTTATAAACTATCCCGGTTGGCCATGACATTCTGAAGCATTTCACCGTGTATATTTTGAAATTATTAGGTTATAGTCATTTTCCTGTCAGATAACTACACAACGTTGTCCTTTCTACATAAAGGTCCTAGTAATTACTTATTTTTCAAAATGTGAATTTTCTTTGGGAAATTAATGAATTTGAGAAAATATATGCGAATTCAATCATTCCAGAGACCTGGCCAATGTTGAAGAAACTTTTTTCTCAGTCAACACTGGAAATATTTTACGTATATAAACTTGGTTGGAAGATTCAGTTATGCTATTTTATTGTACGGAAATCAAGAAGTGGGTGTTGAAATTTTACTGAAAATTAATGGATAGAGTACTCCGGTACTTTGTGATAGTTCATTCGAAAAAAAATGGAAGTACTATAATAACCGTAAAAACGAACAAACAAACCTATGGAATTCCCTTCTCTTCGAAATTCTCAAGAAATAAGTCTACAGAAGACATTTAAATATATTGTTGCATAACTTGAAATACCCCAGTATGAAAATGTAGTAGTACCACAAAACCTGTGTCACCTTTAAAGAACTAACTCAATCAACAAAGTTCCTGGGAATCTATGCGTACGATACACTGGGTTTTCACTCACATCCGTCGAAAATGTTGGATAGCTGGTGATAAATTATTAATACCAAATTACCAGAGTTACTGTCAGAAAAACCCGATTTCAATTCTGCATAGCACTTCCTGACACTTTATCTCTGCTTCTCCAATACCACCTTCGGCATTTTTAGTTTCCGAGCGTAGTGATTGTGTTGTTGAGATTGATAGTAGAAATTGGCATAGGCATTTGGCAACGTCGCTAAGAATTATTTTGACATTGCCGATATTTCATGAGTGCCAACTTACGTCAGTTTTAATTAACAAACTTGATGGACCTAAATCATGGCCAACCGGTATAGTTTATAAAAGTGATTGAAGTTTACATTTACATGATTCCAAGAAACTAATTAATTTTATTGAGACCGAAATTAATAGGAACATAGCCTCCTCAATCCAGCGCAATCGTGATTATTCAAATTATCCATGAAAACAAACGTTTTGTTCAAATCTTTCAAGAAAACAATTATCGAAATTCAAAATCGATGAAGGCTTCCTTCCAGAAGAAAAGTTAACACCAAAGAATGTTGTGGATGCTGCAACACATACAACTAAAGGAAAACATATTGATTTTTCCGTCTGTCCTCAAAGTTTTCCTCGACTAGGGTGGCTGAACCCTGCCGGGTATCGAATAATCTACAAAGAAGGTCCAATATGTGCATAATTTGAATTCTGTTCCCGTCGTATTCGAATGTATTTTTTCTGTTCCTCTGTTTGATGCATGGAGTTGGGATAATAGACTCGTGAATACTCTCCATACAAAACATGTTCATTACAGAGTGACGGCTGTAGGGAAACACCGGAGTTGGATATACGGTATATCATTATTTAAGTTCGTTCGTTATTACAGAAGACAGGCCTTTGTAGTTAGAGAAACATCCCGCTTTAATTTTAACGTGGGATTTTCGGAGAAATGTATTCGAATATTTCAAGTAAAACCCGATATTTTACTCTCTCACTACGAATGGAATATACTGTTCGTTTGTGAGTTTCTTCTAGATCTAGAGGTTCTATTGTTGGAGTTCAACTTACTGACAATACACTACGGAGGCGTATCAATGCCACTGTGAAAATTTAAAAATCTGTCAAATGAGTTTTTGAGCGCATGTTCTGAAGAAACCTGAAAAAGCACTGATGTGAAATCAGCTGCATTTGCGCGCTTGTTCAAAAGACACCACCCAACGACCGATCGTCAACACAATAACCGAAAGAAATAACTTAGAAATTCGATATTTGTAGAGTAGTATTGGACCTTAATTACGTAGGCCGAATTCGCGAATGGGTAAAATCCACCCAATGATTCCGCAGATACACTTATTCAAAATTTTATTTTCTCAATACATATTACCAAAAATACAGATTAGATCGAATTGAGGTCCAGTACTTCGTAGAAAAATGACAGCTAGAAGTTTCATACAGAGTTTCATGAGTATAATATGATCAGAAGATTGCAGAATATTGAATATTCGAATGAAAACGAATTTGAATTTTTTTTTCGATTTGTTTTAATGACACGATCATTTCAAAATTTTGCACAACGTTGTCCATCAGCATTTTCAAACTAGCTAATTTTCGGAAAAAAACAACGATATCGAGAAGAAAAATCTAGAAAAGCGCTGCCGTGAAGGCAGCAGATTTTGCGCGCATGTTCAATGTAGATGACCACTTCGGCAAGGAATTTGAACTTGTGCGAAAAAGCTGCTGCTGCCTTCACGATGGTGCTCTTCTAGATTTTTTTTCCGATAAATTACCGGAATTACGATTTTTTTCGAGAAAAATTTTGACATTTTTTTTTTTTTTAACTGAGAAACCATACCATTTCAACGAAATTCTGCTTGAAATTGCGCGTCGTTATGCTCCAACTAAATACCAAGTTTCAATCCAATCGCTTCAGTAGTTTCTGAAATATGAGGAAATTAACCTCAAAATTTCAAACGACTATAACTCCGAAGTATTCGGCCGATTTGACCCATTAACGAACTTAACCTTCGTATTTTGAAATGCAACTTCTCCTGAAATTTTCGTGTTGATAGAATCCTCAGTACGCCTGTAATGGTGGTGACGGCCGGCCGTACAGAATCGATTGTGACACCGGATTCGTGATCAGTGAGTCCAACCTAGTCGTTTAAGACCATTTCCGGCTCAATCATCGAAAATTACAGACATTTTGACAAAACGAAAGCTTGCTATCCTTTCCTATCGTTCTCCTAGAACATGCGCGCAAAAACACGAAATGTTACATATTTTTTCCGAATACCGTATCAAACTGAAATTTGGTACACTACTGTAAAATATAGAGCTGAATGTATAAGCAGAAGTCATTTCAAATTTGAAGAATAGTTTCCGAAAAAAAAAATTACTGACTGTACGTTCTTAACAAAATTCTGTAAAAGTTGCGCGTTGTTATACTCCAACTAACTGTCAAGTTTCAATCCAATCGCTCGAGTAATTGCTGAAATATCAGGGAAATAATCTCGAAAGTTCAAATGACTATAACTCCGAAACCCTTCGGCTCAGTTCTTCTTAACCGCCGCATACCAAAGCACGAACTAATCTGAAAGTTTCGAGTTTTTGGCACCGGATTCGTCATCAGTGAGTCCAACCTAGTCGTTTGAGACCATTTTCGGAAAAAATTCGAAAATAACGGACATTTGGACAGAACGATACCACGCTGTTTTCCAGAATAGGTGCGCAAAAATAGCGTGTTATCGCTTTAACAGAATTCACTTCAGTAACTGTAATTTTCGAACTCATTCCTGAAAATGGTCTCAATCGGTTAAGTTGGACTCACTGATGACAAATCCGGAGTCAAAATCGATTCTGCCCGGCCGGCAGAACGTCCGTATGCACGATTACAGACGTACAGGGAATCCTTTCGACCTGAAACTTTTAGGGTTGGTTGCATTTCAAAATGCGAAGGTTAAGTTTGTTAATGGGCAGAATCGGTTGGACGGTTTCGGGGTTACAGCTGTTTGAAGTTTTGAGGTTATTTCCCTGATATTTCGAGGAATACTGAAGCGATTGATTCGAAACTTGGCAGTTAGTTGGAGCGTAAGGACTTGCGAAAGTTTGTTGAGATCGGGCTGTCAGTAAATTCGAAAAAAAAATTTTTTTCCAAAAAAATTCGTTTGGCGAAAACTATTCATTACGCTTGGAAAAAAAAATTGGTCACACTTCGAGCCTCACATTTCACAGCAGTGCCAAATTTAAGTTCGATGAGATTATAATTTTTGAAGATATTTTGAAAAATATGTCAAATTTCGTGGTTTTTTCCTCGGTATCGAATTTTTTTCCAAAATAACTCGAAAACAAACCAAGAAAAGCACAGACGTGAGGTCAGCAGCTTTTTCGTGCATTTCACCGAAATTGAACATGCACACAAAAACTGCTGACTTCACGTCAATCCTCTACTAGTTTTTTCGAGTGAATCTTCTGAAATCAAAGTTGGCGAGATTCATAACCTTATTCTCGCTGCTTGACTGTGCCTTCTACTCTATCCAGAATCTTTTATCGAAAGTTCGGCATAAGTATCTAGAACTGTGTCTGTGTCAGATCTTGGAAAATCATATTCTGTTTGAAAAGGAATTATTACACCTGAAAATTCAATTGGAAGCAGAATTTCCTTTCCAATTTTTCTGAAGTTGAGGTCACCTCTTTCAGCTAAGACTAGTTTTTATAGAATTGTGAAGTTCCGCGGAATTGGTTGATTAAATTTGATCGATCAATTTTTCAATTGGTAAAACTCTTGTAAACCTATATAATTGTATATCACTGTTGAAAACTGACGAGGACTTTTGTTGCTGGAACAATCCCTATCTCCCTGAAGAAATAAGGAGTAGATTTTCATGCTCTGAACCATAAGCAAGTTCGAACGTTATCAACCCAATTTTAATTTAAGGTTACTTATCAGCAGGTGGTGCATTTCTGTATACCATCTGAAATATTCATTATTATCCACTTAAAACCATTTCATCAATTGAGCTAGTTATTCCTCATCGAAGTTCTCTAATAAAACATAAACAGCATTAGCGCCTAGGCATATAATCCGGTGCCGAAGTCCGCCCGATACCGCTTTCCAACTTCAACTACACCCACCTATTTACTTTGGAACCTCGCCGAAAGGTGCATTCAGCAGGGGTATTAAATTACGAACGGGGACCAACGCTCGAAACCCGAATGATTTAACGATTGCTCATAATAATCAAGTTGCCAGTTATCTTTTCTCTCTCTGCCCGCTCACGCTGTTCCCATGATTTATCACCTAAAATGCCTTAATTATTTCCTGGAGGATGGGCATCGACTTCACGGACGAACGAAGAAAATATTAAAGGTTCACAGATATGCATGGGAAAAATATGGATTCTATTGTTCGATGGTCGAATGAGATGACATGTGACAATTAAAAATGCATAAAAGAATATTTCATGTAAGAAAAAAATTATCAGTGTGTCGAGTCTACAGTTATTGATAATGAATCGTAGAGTTTCTGAGTCATTTAGGATTTGCACCGAGCAGCTGCTACAACAACGTAACTGGTCCCCATCCGAATTTGGCACGATTACTTTGCAAAGGAATAACTTGGGGATTCAAAATTTTCAGGACAGATTTCAAGCTTAAATGAGGATGTCGAATTCAAAATGCAAAAAATCCGCCTATCGGTTAAGTAGATAAACGCAATTGGAATTCCGTCATCGTTTACAGAAATAAAGACACGATCTGATCGAAATTCAGCAGAATCATTCTAAACATGACTCATTTGACAGTTCCTTAAGACAAGATAGACAACTGAAATAATAGATTTTCTTGATGCATAATCCGTTGTGCCCAAATTTTATATTGTTCAGCAAAGTGCCTCTGTTCACTTTAACTGCCCACTGCAATCAATTCTCTTACAACCAATATTCGACTTAATGAACTTGCCTTGATAAAGTCCAAAAATATGAACGAAACGTCGGCTTAGTGCAACTTGGTCGTTTCATTTCTACCAGTTCTGTTCCTGTGAACAAATCAGTATAATACGACTTAATAAAATTTTCCAAGTAATTGCTAATATATTGAGGACGAATTTGAATTGTTCAAGATACCTATTTAATTAATTATTCATAAGGTGAGTTGGTGAAATAGTTCTTTCCGTTCTTTATGTTTTTTGGTGGATTCGCTTTCAACAATTTGATAATTTACACTATTGTAATTTCAGTTTTATTATTGTGTTTGTTTCCATGTAGTAGTTTTGTGTTTTGAATATTCATACCTGTGTGTTATTTTCAGCCTAAGGACGAGAGCAAAGTTTCTCGAAACGTCGCTTTAGTGAATAAGCTCAATAAATTAGTTTCTTAAGACTGATATTATTTTCCGTTCTATATTGATGACACTCAAACATTCAAATGAATACAACCCCGAAACCATTAGGCCTTTGTCCATTAAAGAGCCCAAACTCTGCATTCTAATGAGCGACCTACTTTGAAAGTTGCAAGTCGCTAGCTTGTTTCGTTCGAAAGTTACCGCGTCCTCAGCAGGCTAGGCGGTCAGACAGAATCAAAGTTTACATCGAATTCTTTTCATTGCGTTCGATAGACCATTTTCGGAAAAATATCTGAGGATTACATAAACTCCATTCACTTTTATAAACTATCCCGGTTGGCCATGACATTCTGACACATTTCATGGTGTATATTTTGAAAATGTTAGGTTATAGTCATTTTCCTGTCAGATAACTACACAACGTTGTCATCTCTACAAAGAGGTCGTAGTAATTACGTATTTTTCAAAATGTGAATTTACTTTGAGGAAATAATGAATTTGAGAAAATATGTGAATTAAATAATTCCAAAGACCTGCCGAATGTTGAAGAAACTGTTTTCCCTATTAACACTGGAAATATTTCACCTATAAGAGCATGGTTGGAAGATGCAGTTATGATATTTTCTTGTACGGAAATCAAGAATTAAATGAGGAAATTTCACTGAAAGATAATGGATAGAGTAGTCTGTTACTTTGTGAGAGCATTGTATTATACATTGGTGATAGTTCATTCGAAAAAAAATAAAAAGTACTCGAATAACCCTGCAGTAAAACCTATGGAATTCCCTACTTTTCGAAATTCTCAAGAAATAAGTTTACAGAAGACACCTTGTTGTACAACTTGAAATACTCCTGTATGAAAATGTGGTAGTACTATAAAACTTGTATCAACTTAAAAGATCTAACTCAATTTACAAAGTTATTGGGAATCTATGTGAACAATACACTGGGTTTTCACTCAGATACGTCGAAAATGTTGGATAGCTTGTGATAAATTATTGATTCCAAATCATCAGGGTTACTAGCAGAAAAAGCAGACTTCAGTTTTACACAGCACTTCCTGATACTTTGTCTCTGCTTCTTCAAAACTAAATTCGGCATATTTAGTTTCCCAGCCTGATGATTATGTTGAGCATTTGGCAACGTCTCTGAGAATTAGTTTGACATTGCCGATATTTCACGAGTGCCAACCTGCGGGAGTTTCAAGTGAAAAAACTTGATAGACCAAATCATGGCCAACCGGGATAGTTAATAAAAGTAAATGAAGTATACAAATAAAACATTCAAGCCTTTCCTTGAAACATGCTCGCAAAAAGTGAGCACAAAATTGAAGCTGTACTCATATAATTTTTTCAATCATTAATTTATTATTTTTATTTTTTTTATTGAATTTGATTCCGGAAATAGCGGTTCAGTCCATCTCAAGAATGGGGGTTTTTCCTGAAGTTGAATTATTACTGCAAATGCAAATTTGAACATAATTATTATGGGTTTGATTCATCATTTTCCCAAATTACCTTCAGAAAGTATTCAAAATCAGATTTCAAAATTGGGGCTTGGGATTTGCCAGACATGCACGAAGTGACAACGGTGTTTAGTAGAATAGCTTTTTCTGTTATAGAATAATGAAATATTTATTTCTTTTCTGTGGTACACACGTGTTCTCTGTCAATATAACCAAACAATTTCCATTTGCGATTTGACAGTAATATGACAGTATGACAGTCTGTCCTCTTCTTTCTCTATTCCTTGGTCGTTGTCTTCTACTCTAACCAGATCGAAGTATAGCTATCTCTGTTTTCCTAAGCAAAGTAACACATTTGACGTCCTTTTCATTCCGAGAAAGCTGAATTCGACGCATATCGTGCACTCAAGACAAATCCCTTCGAGTGCAAATCCCCATTTTTATTTTTCAGTTTTAGGTGATCAAACATTTTTTCAAAAATATAATATTGAAATTATATGTTTGAAATGTGACGTTCTAAAGGGTTTTCATGAAAATTACTGCATTTTCGTTTAAAGGAAAAACCCCCATTCTGGTGTTAAGACACCTTCACCATGCAGGTAATTAATAATAAGTGTCCCACCAGTTAGAAAAAATCCAAATCAAACATCATGAAATTCGACAGCACATAACCAAGGCTCAACTTTCTCATTTGCGCATCAGAAAATCCCATATCACCTCCTTAAAAAACATTCATTAACAAATGCGTCGACATCTCAATAACGAGCAGGTACTCCAGATCATATCTTTCTGTCAGTGGATCATTATCGGAGACAGGAAATTCATTAGCACATCCCTGCATCATAGAGACGAACGCGTACACAGAGAATTCTTTGTCCACTCTGATGAGGCGACGGATACGCACTCCATTGCAAATCGAAGTCGGCCGTGTAGGAATCTGTTTTATGCCCGTCTGAATCATAATTTTATTTCTGATGGCGACACGATCCACCCACGTTTCGCTTATTGTTTATTATACCTGTTAATTACATGAGGCTGGAGTCGTTTTCAGAGATCGTCGGCAGAATGGTTAGTGGACAGAAAGAGAGGTGGGTTGGATAGATTACGTATCATTCGAGATAAAGATTATGGCACTATACTGGGATCGGAAACTGTAATCTGTAATAATTTTGTAGGATGAAGGAAATATTCTAGAAGAACATCGACGTGAAGCTAGCAGCTTTTTTCGCCAGGTGAGGCCTGATTTAATATTTCTTTTTAGAAGTGGATAACCAAGATTATGTCAGAAACGGAGTGTTGAGAAGATAAAGAATAGAACCGAAAGGAGAATTCATTCATTGAAATCAAGAATTCGTATAACGTGAAAATGATTTTCAATAGACGACTTCGGTCCAAGTCATGATGTAAAAAAACTTGGTGTGCTCATCTGAAAAAGAGTGACGTCAGCAAGATTAAAATACAAGAAAATATATATTTTATGCTTTGAATTTGAATGAAAAATGTGACATTATCATTGGTAAATACGATCACAGATGAGCATACCATGTTTTACTTACATCATGGTCGAAGTTGCCAACCCACAAATTTCGTCCAAATTTACTATTACTGGGGAAGGGAAATTTCAGAACGAATTCGACATGATAAGGTTCGCTTTATTTATAAATATCCGTAAACAGTGCCTCGGCTCCTCAAACAGGATAATTTCTTCTAAATATAGGTTTTTGTTAAGATCATCTCCGATTAGCTGAAATTTAAGTTGGGATTCCTGATTTCATGTCGATAGTGTCAAGTTTACATAGGAAATGTTTCGCAAATCAACTTGGTCATTTGGTTGCCTGTTTTCTGTTCCGTAGATATGAAATCTTCGGTTGGTTCCTGAAAAAAAGGTAGATAACGTTATTTTATAGATGAAAAATCGATCTTTCTGTCACCAGAACGACAGTCAATGTTTTTGGCATGATAAAAGTAAAACATGGTGTGCTCATCTATGATCATATTCACCAATGATGACGTCACTTTTTTCATTCGAACTCAACGCACAGAACATATATTTCCTTGTATTTCAATCTTGCTGACGTCACTTTTTTTCAGATGAGCACACCATGTTTTTACATCCTGGTTCTTGGTAACCGCATGATGTAAAAAACATGGTGTGCTCATCTGAAAAATGAGTGACGCAGCTAGCAGAAAATGCAAAGAGTTATATATTCTGTGCTTTGAAGTAACATGCAAATTCAAAGCACAGAATATATAACTCCTTGTATTTTCTGCTAGCTGGCGTCACTCACTTTTCAGATGAGCACACCATGTTTTTTGCATCATGTTGGTTACATATCCATATCAAAGAACAATCATCATTTACTTTATGATCCACAGAATATGAAGGAGACAACAATCAACTATGAAAAAATTATTAAGTATGGTCTATGGATCATAAGATTGATATAGATTGTTCTATGCCATGGATATGTTACCATATGACATTGACTGTCGTTCTGGTGCTCTGAATAAAGAACATGAGGAAGGAGCATAATGCCCCACAAAGTGGGTCCGGGATGGATGTTGCATACGGCCGACTTCCCTTTCACTTTGAAGAGAGAACAACTTGATCCGAGACTTCTTTGTCTGAAGAAACTAACTAACATGAGTCATACTTGGAGGTTCAATATGGGCGCCTATGTGCCACTTTTATACGAAGTAGAAAAGCGTTATGCTCTTTCCTGTTGTTCTTTATTCAAAGTTCTGGTGCCAGAAAGATTGTTTTTTCATCAATCAAATTCCGTAATAAACCTTTTTTTCAGGAACCAACCGAATATTTACGGAACAGAAAACCGTCAAGCGAAATAACCAAGTTGATTTGCGGATCATATCCTATGTAAACTTGACACTATCGACATGAAATCAGGAATCCCAACTTGAATTTCAGCCAATCGGAGATGATCTTAACAAAACCTATATTTGGAAAGAATTATCTTGTTTGAGGAGCCGAGGAAATTTTCCATGTTTACTCCGACATTAATTACTTGCTTCAAGAACTATCGAGTATCCTTCAAGATTGTCTGAAGAGGTTGCATAACATTCTTATTAGGCCATTCAGTGATATTTGTATCTTTGGATAAAGCCAAAGTAGAATTAAAAAAAACAAATTATTAATATTCAGTTTGAAACTCGTGACCTGGCCTAATCTCAAAATGACCAGAAAACTCATCATTCTATCCGAGTTGAAAGGAAGGGGGAGGCGATTACGCCTTGAACGCGTCAATCACAAGGCAGCATCCTTGTAGACCGTGCACCGTGCAGTAGGCATTCATGAGAAACAAATTATTCGATTCTTAAAAGGATCGATGTAAACCTCCTGGATGGCATCGCTCTAAACCTTCGTAACATCCGCCCAGGTGATAAATTTTTATTAGGAAAATGTTTAAATGATTTGTAGTAATGGTTAAAATTAATTTATGCAGCATTCCAATCGATCCGATCTAAAGAAAGCAAAAAAATAGGATTAAAATTTTTTTTCTTCATTTTATTTTTTTAGACAAAATTCCTCTCAAAATCCAACGTACCATTTGAATTTGCAAAAGAAGTTTCAGTTCATATGGGAAAATCGAGAGTTATGGCCATTTCAGGTTAAACCCGTCAACCCGAAGTAACAGACACACCTTGTTTACTTAGCCGAAGTAAAACAGTATGTATCAATGAGTACAATTTCAATCTGATATCTTGAAAAATGATTTTCTGGGGTGAACATGATTCCTGTGACACCTGGTGTACAGGGTGTTTCACCATAAACTGGTTAAACCTATATAGCCGTATAGATGACATTGGGAAAGTCATATTTGCCTTATGACATATACCCCGTTTTCGAAGCGTAAGCGAGATACAGGGTATTTAATGTCAACTTTGAGCAACTTTCTGATAACTGTGGTGAGTTATGCGTGACCTTTGAAATAACAGTTCTTGGTCACATCTTAGTATTTTTTGGTAGTCAGTTCAATTGTTGTGTAGAATTGAGGAAAAAATATTTCAAAATGGCGGAAAACCTACAAAGTTGGAATTTTTTGTTTTCGATTGCCAAATTGGATAGCATTATTCAAATGTACTCAATTTTCTAAGATTCTCTGTGAAAAAATGTTTCCAAAATTCAAACTCAACATTTTTTTTACATGCCTACAGTGAAAAAAAAATTTCACCCAAAATTGTTGAAATCTTTCAAGGTTGAACTAACCTCTATTCTGAACACTGCTGTGAAAACAGAATGAAAAAATGTCCATTAGTTGTCATTTTAGAGCCTTCCAAAGATTCCGCTTGGAGTACTCAAATAATTTTTATTTGAGAAACTGGTTGCCCTACGGAGGCCGAAATTGTGCTAATAGGCCCCCCCAGAATGACCTGGATAGAAATATGCATTTATCAAAAAAAAAAAAATTTTCCAAAAAAACTTTGATGGGATTCGAACTCGCTCCACTTACGGAGAGTAGGGACGCGTATAAATTGGATTCATTCTGATTATAATGACGTCCGTAACCAGGCAAAGGTAGTTTATCGAATTTGACCCTATTTTCCGAATCCGGAGAGTTCGATTCCTACCAAAGATTTTAAGAAAATATTTTTTTTCTTGATAAATTCATATTTCTATCCAGATCACTCTGGAGGCCTATTAACATAATTTGGCATCCGTAGGGCCACCAGTTCCTCAAATAAAAATTATTTAAGTACTCCGGACGGAGTCTTTGAAAAGCTATAAAATGAAAACCAATGGACATTGCTGTTTTGACAGCAGTGTTCAGAATGAAGGTTAGTTCAACCTTGAAAGATTTCAACTATTTTGGGTAAATTTTCTTCTTCATTGTAGACGTGTTAAAAAAAATTGACTTCGGATTTTGGGAAAATTTTTTCACAGAAAATCTCAGAAAATTGAGTACATTGAAATAATGCTATCCAATCTGGCAATCGAAAACAAAAAATTCCAACTTTGTAGGTTTTCCGCCATTTTGAAATATTTTTTTCTAGAATTCTACAGAAGAATTTAACTGACCACCAAAAAATACTAAGATATGCCAATAACCGTTATTTCAAAGGTCACGTATAAATCATCACAGTTGTCAGAATATTGCTCAGAGTTGGCATTAAACACCCTGTATCTCGCTTATGCTTCGAAAACGGGGTATATGTCATAAAGTAAAAATGACTTTCCCGATGTCATCTATACGGCTATATATGTTTCACCAGTTTATAGTGAAACACCCTGTATATGCAAGTCCACTTCTGTCCCAAACGGCGCCTCTTAGAACCTGAGCAAACCACAGCGAAGCATTCATAATTCACACCCCATCACGCGAAAACCAGCCAGCGCATCGTTCTCACATACGAAGCCAACACGTTGACTTCTCCACATTCTTCAACCCTTGCCAATTAGAGGAAGTGCTGAGGAAGAAGACAAGAGCGCAGGATGTAATTTGTTGATATGATCGTGCATTCGGAGAAAAGCACTCGCGCCACCGGTGAAGGGTTGAAGTAAGGAATCGTTAGCTCGCAGCGGGAAACTCTTCCCGACTTCCGGGAAACGAGACGAGCCTCCAATTTAAGGAAGATGCGGTAGCAGGTAATCTAATTTCCCGATGAGTTGGCTGTCATGGCTGATCTGGATTACTCGGGTAGGGTGGAAGGGATATTTACAGTTAAATGCTACTGTGTTCACATAAATAGGTTTGGAAGAAATGCCGTGTTCAAAACAAATTCAGGATAAAACTTGATTAGAAGAACAAAAAAAATATCATCATAATATTTTGTTTCATTCTATGAAATTCGAAAATTATTCCTCATCACGGTAATATTTCATTGAATTCTTATACAATGTGAGTAAGGTTCAATGTGATGGTATATAAAAAAAACCTTTCAAATATACATATAGATGATGTACCGAGTGATGTACTCTTTCTGGTCAATTTCATCGAGAACAAATTCTAAAGAAGTACTGACTTTTTCTCGCATGTTCAAATCTGTTACCAAAGCGTCATCTGGTTCAATATTTTTGCACGCATATATATCGATACAAAATCATAATGTATGCTATCACACACTTCAACAATTCGCGGATTTTGAATAATTCGCTATTAAAAATGGCCAAATCGGGACTCAAGGCCGAAGCGGGAGAAACGCGTCAGATCTCCTCTACGTCACTCGTCATTGTACGATTCACCGGTCGATACAGCCCGACGCTGTCTATTGGCTTGCTAGAGAGAAAAGTACAAGAGGAGAGGAAGTAGTGGATATGTTCCCATACGTCACGGAAACCGCGAAGTTCCGTTCGTTTGAACAACCGACATGCGAAGCCAAATTTAAAAGAGCATTTTCTCGTTGAAAATTGGAATTTTTGATAGCGGTTAAAGTTTTTCAGCGGTCTTACGGATAGAATATTTGATTCCAATGATAAAAAAAAATCATGCAAGAGACCTATTGAAGGAATGGTGACAATAATCGATTACTTGTTGGCAGATAAACCCAAAAAATGTCAGAACAATGATAGAACACACCTACGTTAGGAATTTAATTTTTGTGTTATTTCAAAAAACCTAAAAGATTACAAAATTGTAATTTAAATTATTTTCTCCGTGTGTTTTTCGTTCAAAATGTTATAAGTATCAGATATTCCAATACTTTTCTAATAGCCTGTGTTTTAATCATCACCCAAGAGATGCGTTTGTGAAATGGCAAACTCATTATTCAAGTTTAACTAGCTGGAGATCCTTGGAAAAGCTGGAAACTTCGAAGGGTCGGTAGTAGACCTCAAATTTGGGTATTGAATCGACTGAAGAAACTAACCTTCAAGTACTGTTACTGCTAGCCCGCACATCTTTATTTGTCCTATATTCATATCAAGTATATTTTCAAATAATAGAAATTGTTGAGGATCTTCTATTTATTCCCGATCATATGAAGTAAGAATAGGTAACTTGTTCTAGCAAACAAGGTAAAGTTGAAGTTGCCTACATCTTTGAGTGACGTTAGTCCCCAATATTTGCCATCCCGTTTCCGTGGTGTAGTGGTTATCACATCCGCCTAACACGCGGAAGGTCCCCGGTTCGATCCCGGGCGGAAACAACTTTTACACAAAATTTTATTCCTATTTAAACGATATTCATCATCAACTTTGTACTGCAAAACTAGCTGGAGCTAGTTTCGAACTGTTCGAGAGCAAGCTCTACTAATTTGCTTCACACGATGGATTTCAATTCCACAGACGGCCAATAATACTTTTATCTTTAACTTCTCACTACGCTGCTCGCAAAACGGTGTTCCGTGAATTGCAATTGAAGAAGACATTCTCTTGTCTACAAGTTCCTCAAAATTTTCCATTCAACATTGAACATTATTCAGTGCGCGTCAAAATTATGGAAAATTCATTTTCTCATAAGAAAAATATTTGGCAACAAAATCCTGAAACAGGTCAATTTTTGTTTCGAGTGAATGAAAAAGAGGAACTTCAGTGTGGGTTTTTCGTTTGCTGTGCCGTTCCTTTTTACTGTGACTTGGGATAATTCCAGGACGGGAAAAACCCTGATGATGGCCTGTTGACTGGCCGAAAGCGCTCGGTTTTCGACTTATTAATAAAAAAAACCCACACTGAAGTACCTCTTTTTCATTCACTCATTTCAATTTGGTGTGCACAACCATCCTTGCTGAATTTTTGTTTTACTTTCACCAAATTTTTATGCATTTTTGAATGATTTTTGTTGCACCCTGTGCCATCCCCATCAACCCTCTAAATTTTTTGAATAGGGGAAGTTGGTCATGTGGTACTTTTTTGTCGAGGTCTTTTTGTATCTTCTATACAGGCGTGCAGAAATTTTCAAGAAAAAATTTTTTTTGAAAAATCAGTTAGTTCGAAGAGGTTTTCCGTATGTGCCCTTTGTCATGACTCATTTAGTTTCAGACGATGGTACCTGAAGAAATTTGTCACCGAATGAAAGTCGACCATTACAGTTTTGTTCATGCACAACTTTCAACCCCTACGAACCCTTTAATGGAGAAAATAAATGGAGTGACATTGGAAATTTATTTCGGCATGGAAGTACCGCCCGGAGAATCATTGTGCATTACAAGATAAGTTAAATTAAAGGTTCAAAATGACCGTCATCGTTCGTGATGCTATAATCAAAGCGCTTGACACATTCATAACATTGATGACACTGCGTTGTCAGAAATCTTTCTTTGAATTGAAACATTTTATCGAAAAGTTTCAACTTCAGTAGAAACGTACTAATAACATACCTACTTAAGATCATAACTGAAGCGCAGTGTTTCACACATTCTAATTTTTCACGTGAGGGGGTTGAAAAGGGGTTGAAAGTTGTGCATGAACAAAACTGTAATGGTCGACTTTCATTCGCTGACAAATTTCATCAAGTACCATCGTTTCAAAGTAAATGAGCCATGACAAAGTGCACATACTGAAAAACTAATTTTTCAAAAAAAAATTTTTCTTGAAAATTTGTGCACGCCTGTAAAGAAGTCCTTGCCAAAAAAGTACCACATGACTTACTTTCCCAATTAAAAAAATTTAGAGGGTTGATGGGGATGGCACAGGATGCAACAAAAATCCTTCAAAAATGCATAAAAATTTGGTAAAAGTGAAACAATAATTGACCTGTTTCAGGGTTTTGTTGCCAAATAATTTTCTTCTGAAAAAGTGAATTTGCTCCATAATTTTGACGCGCACTGTATTCTACCCACCTTCAGATAAATAATGAAAAAATAACTTTTCAATCACTTTCTGTCACTTCAGTTGTTTACCATTGCGAAGCCGGTTCCGGTCAAAGTTCGGTGTTAACTCAAACTGTTCAAGAACAAGTGCCACTAATTCGCTTTATCAGTTCAGATGAAGCAAGTCAAATTACTATTCACAATTTCCATTTCACAGACGGTGAATGAAACTTCTCTCCACAACTCCTAACTATGTTGTTCCCAAGACGGTGTTCCGTCTATGAATTACAATCGAAGAGGGCATTCTCTCGTCTACAAGTTCCTCACAATCTCCCATTCAACGTAGGACATTATTATACCTACCTTCAGATGAATATCGGGGTACTTGACAAACAAAAGCCCGAGGAATCCCGTCGCAAAATAATTGAGAGTTCAATTAGGTCCCCGGGGCGAGTCTAGCTTCCTGGTTTTCGAGATTTCCATTCTAGGGGCATTTGCATATCGGATGAGAGCCGCATTATTTTGTCCTCTACACCAGCACCGATCGACAATGAGCTCGAAAAAATGCAAATACAGTGCTCATTAATTTTTTAGAAAGCTCGGTGCGAGGGCTGAAAAAATTTATTTAGGGGACTAAGAAATATACGTAGGAATTGTTGATTGAATCATAAAATACAGGTTGTTCAAGCGTAGTTTGAGAAATTCTAGGAAAGCACTTACGTTGAGTGAGGAGTTTTTATGTCTTGTATGCGTGGAAAAGGCGGTTACCCTCTCAGGTGTTGACCCCACAGCTTTACTACTGATCCTAAATGAAAGCGTTTGTTTCATAGAAGAAGCACGTTGCAATAAGATTTGATAAGATAAGATTAACGTCCGACCGTGAACACAATAAGTTACGCGAGAAACAATTTAGAAAATCGATATTTGTAGAGTAGGTTTGGGGCTTGATTACGAAGGTCGGGTTCGTGAATGGGTAAAATCCACCCAAGGATTCCGTAGATATACCCATTAAAAAATTTTTTATTCCAATATTTCCAGAAATACATTTTTGATCGGATAGAAATCAAGTACATATTCGAAAAATTACAGTTCAAATGTTCGTGCAGAAATTCATGAAGATATTATAATCGGAAGATCACAAAATATTAAAAATTAAAAAAAAAATTGAACTTTTTTCGAATCGTTCTAATGACATGATCATCAAGTTATTTCACACGAAGTTGTCCACCGGCATTTCCAAACTAGCTGCCAAGTGTCATCATGATTGGAATAGTATTTTTGGAGTTATTTCGGAAAAAAATCTTCAACCACGGCATATTTTTCCACAAAATTATGATCGTACCGAACTGAAATTTGGTACAATGCTGTGTTATACCGGGTGACCCATTTTAACTTAGGCAGCCAAATAACTCGAAAAATAAGCACACTACGAAAAAATGTTTAGAATCAAAATTTCGTCATTTCGAGGGGGACGTACAATGACGTTAAAATGAGCCCCCCCACCCTTCCCCCTGGGCGGTGAGGGGGGGCAAGTTTGAAATCTTAAATAGGAACCCCTATTTTTTATTGCATATTCGGAATCTTTGGCTAAAAACACATACAATTTGTCTGAAACATTTTTCTCGATTCATGATAGATGGCGCTGTAATCGACGAAATTCAATTTCTTCGATTTCTCTTACTGAGAACCCATGCTTACGATTCTGCAATAAATTAACAATAAAAATACCACGTTTTCATTGTTACAAGTGTTTATGTATTTTTTTAACATTTGTACTCTGATAAAATTTTGGTAAAATGGCAAATTATACGCCTACAGAAGTAGTCGATATGCAGTTTCTTGAGAAGTAATTAATGAGTAATAAAAAATAATGAGAAGTTTGTTTTAAGACTAATTTCGAGTATTAACAATGAAAACGTGGTATTTTTATTGTTAATTTATTGCAGAATCGTAAGCATGGGTTCTCAGTAAGAGAAATCGAAGAAATTGAATTTCGTCGATTACAGCGCCATCTATCATGAATCGAGAAAAATGTTTCAGACAAATTGTATGTGTTTTTAGCCAAAGATTCCGAATATGCAATAAAAAATAGGGGTTCCTATTTAAGATTTCAAACTTGCCCCCCCTCACCGCTTAGGGGGAAGGGTGGGGGGGCTCATTTTAACGTCATTGTACGTCCCCCTCGAAATGACGAAATTTTGATTCTAAACATTTTTTCGTAGTGTGCTTATTTTTCGAGTTATTTGGCTGCCTAAGTTAAAATGGGTTACCCTGTATAAAGTTCAAGGTACAATCAAAATTTTCTCTAAATCTAATAAATAGTTCCCAAGAAAAAAAATTTTTTCGAAAACAACTTCGAAAAAAATTTTTTCAAGGTTTACTGACAGCACGATCTCAACAAAATTTTGCAGAAAGTTGCAAGTAGTAATGAAAACAGTCGAAATTTTTTTGTTTTTCAATTCACTGACAGCAAGATCTCAATGAAGTTCCAATTGGTTGCAGTTCAAAATTGCATTTTGAAATGCAACCAACCCTTAAATTTTCAAGTCGATAAAAGATTCCTCCGTACGCCCGTAATCGTGCGTATGGCTGGCCAGACAGAATTGATTTCAACAACCTAGTCGTTTGGGACCATTTTCGGTTCAAAATTCGAAAATTACAGACATTTGGATAAAACGATTGCACGCTGTTCCCCTAGAACATGCGCGCAAAAATGATAGCTTGAACGTTCATGTAGACTTTCGTGAGGTTCATATAAAAAGAAGATATTTCCATCAGGAAGTGAAATTGCGTTAAGCGGAGTCAATACGCTTTGGCAGCGAATTTGAACAAGCTCGTAAAAGCTCCTGACGTCTGAATTTTGGCGCGCATGTTCTAGGGGAACAGCGTGCTATCGTTTTGTCCAAATGTCTGTAATTTTCGATGATTGAGCCGAAAATGGTGTCAAACGACTAGGTTGGACTCACTGATGACGAATCCGGTGTCAAAATCGATTCTGTCCGGCCGGCCGGCCGTGGACACGAATACTGTCGAACGAACGAACGACTCGAAACTTGCAGGATAATTCGCGCATCGGAATGCCGCGGTTAAGTTCGTTAATGGGCCAAATCAGCCAAATAGTTATAGCCATTTGAAATTTTGAGGTTATTTCCTTCATATTTCAGAAACTGAACGAGCGATTGGATTGAAACTTGGCATTTAGTTGGAGCACAACGACGCGCAACTTTCAGCAGAATTTCGTTGAATTCGCAGGATCACTCAATTAAAAAAAGTTTTTTTTCGAAAACATTTTTTTTTCTGAAACCATTGTTCATATTATGGAACAATTTGAGTTATACCTTGAACTTCATATTTCACAGCAGTGTACCAAATTTCAATTCGATACGGCAATCAGTTTTGGAGATATCGGGAAAAAATATGTAGAATTTCGTGGTTTTCTTCTCGATATCGTTGTTTTTTTCGGTATAACTCAAGAAATTCTGATTCAGTCGTAATGAAACTTCGCAGCTAGTTCGAAAATGTTGATGGACAACATTGTTCAGAATTTCGTGATGATCGTGTCATTAGAACAATTTGAAAAAAAAATTTCGAATTTTTTTTTCAAATATTTAATATTCTGTGATCCTCTCATCATATTATCCTCATTAAATTCTTGTTGAACCTACAAACTGTCATTTTTCTATAAAGAACTGGATTTCGATGCGATCTAAGTTATGTTTTTGGAAATATTGGGAAAATAAAATTTTGAATGGGTATGTCTGCGGAATCATTGGGTGGATTTTACCCATTCACGAATTCGGCCTTCGTAATCAAGGTCCAAATCTTCTCTACGAATATCGACTTCCTAAGTTGTTTCTTCCGGACGGCCGACCGTTAACACAATAGCTTGCGGAAGAAACGACTTAGAAACTTGATATTTGTAAAGAAGATTTGGGGCTTCATTACGAAGATTGAATTCGTGAATGGGTAAAATCCGCCCAATGATTTTCAAAATACAGATTAGATCGAATTGAAATTCAGTACTCGTTGCCAAAGCGGTCATCTCCATTGAACATGCGCGCAAAAGCTGCTGGCTTCGCGGCTGTGCTTTTCTAGATTTTTTCATTTCTTTCAGCCGAATATCGTGCGATATTTCCGCTCTACGACAAACTCTGTTGGTTCGCTCGAACTGTAAAGTGTGAGAATGTCCGTGTGAAAAAATTGCCCCCGGCAGGCTCGTTCTACCCGAACGAAATGTCATTCCTCGGTACGTGATGCCGAGATGGCAATCTTGGCCGGAAATGTGCCAAGCCGAGCGGAGCTTTATGTAATGATGATTGTCTTTTTCTTTATTATTACTGTGCTCTTTGTAATTACGGTGTAAAATTGGACTAAGCCGCATGAAAACTGATATTTTCCACGTCTGTTCTTCAATTTATGCCGCGTCTGGTGATGTTTGCTGATGTGAATTTCGATCCATGGCGGAGTTCTTCGAGGTTTTGAGTAAATTTCGAATATTACATTGAAAAGTTGAATTTTCTGGATAAAGTGTTAATGGTGCTCCGAAAGAAGCTAGCATCATTGTAATAATTTCAGGTCCTTACGGATGGAAGAAACAACTTGGGATCTCGATATTGATAGATTAGGTTTGGCCGAATGCGTGAATGGGTATAATCCACCCAATTATTTCGCAGATATACAATATACAGGGTGATTCCGGAGGGGACCGTCAGATTTAAGGATAACTTTACACTAGTCAAGATAGTCTCGAAACAATGTTGGGTTTATGTTTGGGGTCTCTGTTGAGAATATACAGGGTGATTTTTCCGTTTCGACCGATTTTACTTTCATTGATAACTTTGGTATGGCTTATTCGATTTCAATGAAATTTTCAGCAAAGTACAATATTGATGAGCACATTCATTGATTACAAAAATGTTTTCAAAATAGTCGGTTGTTATTGGGATATTTCCAGATTAATTGTGCAGGTTGAAAAAACACCCTGTACATCGCGTTTCCAAAACTACGCTGTCTGTTTTCGATTCTACTATAATAAGCCATTATTTGAAAGTTTCAAATTGTTTTGGCACACTTCTAGTTTTCCGAGAAAATATAACCAAAAAAAGACAATGTCGAAATTTCGCTCAGATCGATTCTACTTCCATTATTGACTTTAGTATGGCTCATCCAATTTTGATGAAATTTGCAGTGTAGAACAATCTGAATGAGTACATTCAATAATTGCAATAATCTCTCAAAATACAGGGTTATAGTTGTGAAAATTCCAGAATTTCAGATTAATTGTGCAGTTGAAAAAAAACACCCTGTACATTGCTTTTCCAAAACTTTCTTATAAGTTTCAGATTCTACAATAATATGTCATTACTTAGAGGTTTTCAATTTCTTTAGCATACCTCCGGTTTTCCTAGAAAACATTTTTTTAGAAGAGCATAATCGAAATTTGGCTCACAAGCAGTGAGAGTATTCCGCACAAGGTAGGAAAGCTGTATTGTCCAAGGATGCAAAGTTGTTCATCACTTCTAAAATATTCTTTTCCAATCCGAAATATATTCTGAATTGGAGGATTTCATACAATATGAATTTGGAATTTGAAAAGAATATTTTAGAACTTAAGAACTGCTATGCATCCTTGGAATATACAGCTTCACTACCTAGTGCAGAATATTCTCACTGCTTTTTCGCCAAATTTGGATTATGCTGTTTTTCAAAAACCTTTTTCTCGGAAAACCGGAGGTTTGCTAAAGAAATTAGAAACCTCTGAATAATAACATATTATTGTAGAAGGGTGTTTTTTTTTTCAACTGCACAATTAATCCGAAATTCTGGAATTATCACAATTATAACCCTGTATTTTGGAAGATTAATGCAATCACTGAATGTACTCATTCAGATTGTTCTACACTGCAAATTCCATCAAAATTGGATGGGCCATTAAAAAAAGTAGAATCGATTTGAGCGAAATTTCGACATTGTCTTTTTTTGATAATATTTTCTCGGAAAACTAAAAGTGTACCAAAATAATTTGATGATCTCAAATAATGGCTCATTAAAGTAAAATCGAAAACAGACAGCGTAGTTTTGGAAACGCGATGTACAAGGTGTTTTTTCAACCTGCACAATTAATCTGGAATTATTACAATAACAACCGCTCATTTTGAAAAAAAATTTGGAATTAATGAATGTACTCATGAATATTGCACTTCACTGAAAATTTCATTAAAATTGAATGAGCCATACCAAAGTTATCAATAAAAGTAAAATCGGTCGAATCGGACAAATCACCCTGTATATTCTCAACAGAGACCCCCAACCATAAACCAAACATTGTTTCGAGACTATCTTGACTGGTGTAAACTCATCCTGAAATCTGACGGTTTCCTTCGGAATCACCCTGTATACACATTCGAAATTTTATTTTCCCAATATTTCCAGAAAAGGGATCCAATCGAAATGCACTACTTGATAGTTCATACAGAATTTCGTGATGATTATATTTAATATTTGAAAACAAAAATTTTAATTTAATTTTGCGAATTGTTCTTATGACACGATCATCACGAAATTCAGCATTTTCAAACCAGTCACCAGATTTAAGCATGATTTAATCAGCAATTTTCGAGTAATTCCGGCAAAAACATGTATACCGGGAAAAACACGAAATTTGATATACTTATTTATGTCACGAAATTTCACACAAACTTTTTTATCAGCAAACTATGAAATTTGTTAACTATAGTTAACAAATTTCATCATGATTGAATGAGTTTTTTTTGAGTTATTCTGGAATGAACGGATATACCGAGGAAAAAAACACCAAATCTTTTTCGAGAAAAACTTTGAAATCTATTTATATTTGAATTTTTTAACTGTACGATCTCAACAAAATTCTGCAAATAGTTGCATGTCGTTATGCTCCATCTAGCTGCCAATCGCTCAAGTAGTTCCTAAAATATCAGGAAAATAACCTCAAAATTTCAAATGACTCACGAATTGTCACGAATTCAACCATCGCATTTTGAAATACATCCAACTCCGAAAGTTTCAAGTCGATAGAATTTTCTGTAGGTACGTCCGTAATCGTGCTTACAGCGGGATGGCTTAAATCGATTTCAATACCGGATTCGTCATCAGAGGGTCAAACCTAGTCGTTTAAGACTATTTTCTGAAAAAAACTTCGAAAATTACAGGCATTTAGGCAAAACGATAGTACGCTGTTTCCATAGATCATGTGCGCCAAAACTGATGGGAACTAACCGTATGAAATATATTCTTACGAACCAAAGTTTACCTTTTTTGCATTTTCAAGCGCATGTTCTAGAGAACAGCGCGTTATCATTTCGTCACGATATCTGTAATTTTTGAATTTTGAGCCGAAAATAGTCTTAAACGATTGGGTTGAACTCCCTGAAGAAGAATCCGTGGTCAAATTCAATTCTGTCCTCCCGTCGGTCCGTCCGTATGTGCTCTAACTTTCGAAGGAAAATACTTAGCTACTTAAAACTGCATTGACTCGATCAAATTGAACCTTTATGAGCAGTTTTGGAATACTAAAGCGCAACTTAGAGCAAAATTTCGGGTGGATCCAGTAAGAAAAGTTTTACAAAAAATTTTATTCGAAAATTTTCAGAATTTTGATGAAAAATTTTTGTTTCTCTGAAGATATTGATTAGATTTCAATGGAACTCGTTCCAGATTTCAATTCGATCCGATATTTACTTGCGGAGATATAAGGAAAAAAAATGTGCCAAATTTCGTTGTTATTTGGAATTTCAACGTTATTTCCACAATATATCAAGAAGTACTAATGTAATCAGATTGAAACTTCGTAATCAGGTGGAGATTACCAACACGCAACTAGTTGCCAAATTTCGTGTGGATCTGATAGTTAGAATTTGAACAAGCGCTTAAAAGCTCCCGACCTCACGTCAGTGCTTTTCTAGATTTTTGCGCGCATGTTCTAGGGGAACAGCGTGCTATCGTTTTGTCCAAATGTCTGTAATTTTGGATGATTGAGCCGAAAATGATCTCAATCGACTAGGTTGGAGTCACTGATGATGAATCCGGTGTCAAAATCGATTCTGTCCGGCCGGCCGTAGACACGGTAACTCTTGACAGAAGCAAGCTAGCAACTTTGAACTTTCAGGATAGGTTGTGCATCAGAATGCCGCGGTTAAGTTCGTTAATGGGCCAAATCGGTCAAATAGTTTCGGAGTTATAGGCACTCGAAGTTTTTAAGTTATTTATTTTTTATTTCAAAAACGACTAGAGCGATTGGATTCAAACTTGGCAATTAGGTGGAGTATATCGACGCGCAACTTTGAGTCAAATTTCATCAGGATCATCTTGTCAGTAAATTAAAAAAAAATTTTTTTTCGAAATTTTTTTCCAAAAAATTTTTTTTCCGGAAACCATTCATCATATCCAAAATAACTTCCACTTACACTTTGAGCTTTATATTTCACAGCAGTGTTCCAAATTTCAGTTCGATACGATCATAAGTTTTGGAGATATCGGGAAAAAATATGTCAAATTTCGAGGTTTTCTTCTCGATATCGTTGATTTTTTCGGTATAACTCGAGAAATACTGATTCAGTCCTGATAAAACTTCACAGCTAGTTTTGAGATGCTAAAACACAACTTTTTGTGAAATTTCGTGATAATCGCACAATTTGAAAAAAAAAAATGTCTATGATTTTCTTATCATATCATCCTCATTAAATTCTGTAAGAAACTTCGAACTGTTATTTTTCGATGAAGTACTGGATTTCAATTCGATCTGATCTGTAATTTTGGAAATATTGGAAAAATAAAATGTTGATAGGGTATATCTACGGAATCATTGGGAGGATTTACCCATTCACGAATTCGGCCTTTGTAATTAAGGTCCAAACCTTCTCTAGAAATATCGAGTTTCTAAGTTGTTTCTTTCGGAAGTTATTGTGTTTACGCAGTCGGCCGTCAGGCTGACAGTAAACACAGTATCTTCCGGTAGAAACGACTTAGAAACTCGATATTTGTAGAGTAGGTTTGGGGCTTAATTACGAAGGTCGAATTCGTGAATGGGTAAAATTCGCCCAATAATTCCGTAGATATACCCATTCAAAAAAAAGGTACTTATATCACAGAATCAAGAGGTATATATTATAAAAAAGTGAACGTTAACGCTTCTTCCTTCTGAATACCCCTTAAAATGTTCTGCATTTCGTTTTCCATTGATTTCTTCCACCGGATGAAGATTGATTCCTCCCATGACAACGCAAAAAATGGTCTCGTCGAAAATCCCATTCGATCCCGTTCTCACTTGATTTCTCAAGCAGCAAAAAAGCAAACAAGCCGAATTTATCTCGGCGAAACAAAAACCCCGTTTTCGGAAGCACCTTGCGATTGAAATGAAAATGCATGAAGATCGAAGACTATCGAGCGACCGAAGATAATCATAAAAACATGGGATCGCTGAAAAAAAACGATTCATTATCTGAAACTACCAGTATCTTGAATAGCCAAATTTCATACGGAAGATCTGACCTGCTCGGAGATGATCGTTTTGAATGTCTGGGCCTGTTTCGGCAGGTAGGTTAATTATTATCTTTCACAAATTGCAGACTTCCGTTGCCGCTCCGTGTCTGTGCTTTCAGGGGAAAAAGGATGAAAAAGGGTAATCGAATTCTATCTGGGGTCAATTAAATACGACTCATATTAGAAATTTTTTCAGGTTTCCGTTGCCTATTCTCAAACAAAGTTTGTTCTGAGTGTAGCGCGTTATCATTTCCCAAAATTATCGAATTTTGAGCCGAAAATGGTCAAGTAGCACTTCGTTGGTTGGACTCGGAGATGAAGAATCGGATGTCAAATTCAGTCATGTCCCGCCGTGTATACGTCTTCTCGAAGGAAATTTAACTAGAGTCTTGACCCTCCTCCTGTAGGCTTAGAGCCTAAATATCTCCGGTACGTACTGTGATGAATATATTGGACAAGATTGGTCATTCTTTTTTCGAACAATATTCATCAGCTTTCTTTAAAACTTCTCACCCAATTTCTGCTCGATCCGATATTTATTTTGGGAATTCTGGGAAAATTTATGACAGATTTGGTTGTTTGGTCCTCATTATCGTTGTTATTTTATATCCTCTGTTATTCCAAAAATAATACTTTGTCTCTAAAATTCTAAAATGTATATGTGAATAAGCAAAATTATTCCTCCAGTATAATGAAGAGTGATAAGATATGAAATAAACATTTATATCTGTACATTTTATTTGATTAATTATTTGAGTTGCAGAGTGATTTGTATTCAAAAAATCTAGTGGAAAAGTATGGTTGCACCGTAAGCGGCGTATATTTACTAAGCCGCCAGGCCATGGCGCCACTTACTAACGCACGCTAGCTACTTCATTTCAACATATACTCCATTCATTTTTATAAACTATCCCGGTTGGCCATGATTTAGGTCTATCATTTTTTTTATTTGAAACTGACGCAGGTTGGCACTCGAGAAATATCGGCAATGTCAAAAATAATTTTCAGCGACGTTGCCAAATGCCAATGCCAATTTCTACTCTCAATCTAAACATAATCATCACTCTTGGAAACTAAAAATGCCGAAGGTAGTTTTGAAAAAGCAGACACAAAGTATCAGGAAGTGCTATGTATATAGAATTGAAATCTGCTTTTTCTGATAGTAACCCTGATAATTTGGAATCAATAATTCATCACAAGCTATCCAACATTTATCAACATATCGTTCACATAGATTCCCAAGAACTTTGGAAATTGAGTTAGTTCTTTAAGGTGACATAGATTTTGTAGTACTACTACATTTTCATACTGGAGTATTTCAAGTTGTGCTACAAGGTATTTAAATGTCATCTGTAGACTTATTTCTTGAGAATTTCGAAAAAATAGGGAATTCTACAGGTTTGTCTGTTCGTTTGGAAGTTTTACGGCAGGGTTATTCGAGTAATTTTATTTTTTTTTTCGACTGAACTATCACAAAGTAACGGACTCCTCTATCCATTATTTTTCAGTAGAATTTCAACACTCGATTTTTGATTTCCATACAAGAAAAAAGCATAACTGAATCTTCCAACCATGTTTATATACGTGAAATGTTTCCAGTATTAACAGAGAAAAAAGATTATTCAACATTCGCCAGGTCTTTGGAAGTATTGAATTCACATAATATTTTCTCAAATTCATCATTTTCCCAAAGTAAATTCACATCTTGAAAAATACGTAATTACTACGACCTCTATGTAGAGGAGAGGCCAACGTTGTGTAGTTATCTGACAGAAATGTGTCAGAATGTCATGGCCAACCGGGATAGTTTATAAAAGTGCAGAATGCAGTATGGAATTATATTCTATTCTCTCTGTCTAGTACGAGCAGAGTAGTCAGCTAGTGGGGCACCAGAGAATATGGGGAAAGCTTGACGCGAGTGGCCGCTCTAGTTAATGAAATATTGCAAAGCAAATATGTAAACATTTTTGGGAAGCGACAAAATGTTTGTTCTAAAACTCTATTGTAAGGAAATATTGCACCAAATTTAATGAACCATAGGCTCCATGACTGAATAGTGCATTTTAAAGAACCTGGAAAAACTCAGATGAATAAATACTAACACAACCCTATGCCTAGGTCACGAAGTATGCCAATATTTTTTTAGACAAAACCTTCAATTTCAGCATCCTTCGGACCCGTCTACGATCCCAATTCAGCCCCTATGAATAAGGAATTGAATATATGTATACACAAAATTCGAAACGAACGTCTGTCAGCCTTTTTGCCAAATCCCACGCCATGAATTTCTACAAGATCGTCAGCCCGTTACCCGACGAACAACAAACAACAAAAATTCCAAGACAGAATGCCGAACGCAACGTCCAAAGCAGCGCCGAATAACAATAGAATTGCCCTTTGTTTTTGAATCGATTCGATTTCTTGCAACGAAAATCGTCCGGTGCATTTCAGCGGGTTGATTGAAAAATGTACGTCTGTCTGTCAAGCGGCGGTCGAGTCAAGTTTTTGCATGAGAGATCCGAGTTGATGTGCCAGACGGATAGGTCGTTACGTCGATGCCGGACGATAGTTGGCCTTGGAATTATTTCAGAATGTTATTATGTTGGTGTGTTTATTGTGCCAGAGGTGTTGGAAGATGCAGAACGGATTGAGAGCTTATGACTAAGATCAAGTTAATCGAGTTGAATGACCAGAAGTGCTGTAGATGTGATCCAGTAGATAGAGAAAAACTGTTTCTGCGATTTCAAGGAAGAGTTTAATATTTGTCGGGAAGACGAGCGATAGAATTTTACCCAAATGCTCACAATTTTTGATAAGGCTAGAATTCCTGAACAAGAATACGTGGTCAAATTTAATTCGCATCAGCCTTCCTTATGTACTCTTACTTCGAAAGAAAGAACCTATAGACTTGGAATTTTCAGATATAATTTGAAGCTCGAAGATCTAGCTTGATTTCGTTAATGGGCTAACTCGGCCAGACGGTTTCGGAGTTATGCCCATTTAGCATTATGAGGAAATTTCCCCGATATCTCAAGAAGTACTGATGCGATCTAATAGACCACTTCGGTCCAAGTGGCCAACCCACAAATTTCTTCCAAATTTACTATCACTGAGGAAGGGGAATTTCAGAACAAATTCGACATGACAAGGTTCGCTTTATTTATAAATATATCCATAAAAGATGCCTCGGTTCCTTAAACAGAATAATTCCTTCCAAATATAGGTTTTTGTTAGGATAATCTCTGATTGGCTGAAATTTAAGTTGGGATTCCTGATTTCATATTAATAGTGTCAAGTTCCGCGAATCAGCTTGGTTATTTCGTTTGCCAGTTTTCCGTTCCGTAAATATGAAATATTCGGTTGGTTCCTGAAAACAAGGTTATCTACGAAATTTTATTGATAAAAAAGCGATCTTTCTGTCACCAGAACGACAGTCAATGTTCTATGGTAACATATCCTTGGCATAAAACAATCCATGATGTTTTGCTTACATCATGGAACAATCCATCATGTAAGTAAAACATGGTGTGCTCACCTGTGATCGTATTTACCAATGATGACGTCACTTTTTCCTTCAAATTCAAAGCATAGAATATATATTTCCTTGTATTTTAATCTTGCTGACGTCACTTTCTTTTCAGACGAGCACACCATGTTTTTTACATCATGGAACAATCTCTATCTACCTTATAATTCATAGACCGTACCATACTTTTTCATTATTGATTGTTGTCTCGTCTGTGTTCTATGGATCATAAATTAAATAATGATTGTTCTATACTATGGATATGTTACCATGAACATTGACTGTCGTTCTGGTGACAGAAAGAACGTTTTTTCATCAATCGAATTCCGTAATTAACCTTTTTTTCAGGAAGCAACCTAATATTTCAGATTTGCGGAACGGATAACTGGCAACCGAAATAACCAAGTTGAATTGCGGAGCATATTCGTATGTCAGGTTGGCAAGAAATTTGAATAAGCGCGTATAAAAGTCTACTAACGCGAGCAATTAGAAGCTTCGAAATCAGTTAGAAAATACCAAAGCGCAACCCCATGAATATCTTTTTGAAAATTTCCCTGATTTCTGTTGAACAAAATGATTTTTTCGAAGACCCTTAATCAGATAACGATGAAATTTGGAACAAACCTTGGAGTCAATATTTAAGAGTAAAGTTTCAAATTCAATTCTATTCGATATTCAGTTCCGGAGAAAAAATTGTGTGAAATTTCGTTGTAAATTCGAAATTTTAAATAATGAAGAACTTGTATGTCACATTTCATGGTTATTCGAAATTTTGAGATTATAACCTCAATAAATCTAGAAGGACTGACGCTGTTGAAATCAAACTTATTGTAAGTTGTAGAATACTAAGGGGTAACTTTATTCAGGATCTCGCAAGTCTAGAAAATCTAAAAGAGTTTATGATTCAACGACCATATAATGACTGCTATTATTCACGAGGGTGAAGTTTGCATCACTAGCCGCAGGCGAGTGTCGCAAATCACCCAAGTGAATAATAATAATAATAATAATAATAATTTTTATTGATCCTCTGAGACAAATAAATGTTTAGGATAAGTCATACAAAAAAAACAAAAATAATAATCACAAAATGACTACATCATCATTGAGATAATCGTTCACTGAATATATAATAACATTTATTTAACATTAGCTTTTTAATAACATTTTTGAATCTATTCCTCTCAAGAGATAATATATAGCCGAATAGCAATTATATGCGAGTTAAATACTATGATTTGTCCATGACTTCATTGGTAGAATTGGAATAATGCCTCATTTTCTACAACCTACAATAGAGTTGTCAAAATGGTCAACTTCATTCTCTGTGATTGCTGAAAATTGTCGAGCTTACGGAAAACGTCAAACTTGATTCATTATCCGTCAATAATGATACGAGAAATAAACCTGAAATATCAATATACCAATACAGTGTTGCCGACCTTGGCAAATATCCTCAGAAACCGAAATTTCTATTGAAATCTAAAACAAGCTGAAAATAATGTCTGTCTGTCTTAATTTTTTTCACGTTAGATGGTCTTCAACAAATACTCGACAATTACTTATACCCTTTTTGATCGAGGCCGATGTAAATTATAGAATGACACTGCTCACTTAATATTAAGTTAGCATGGCCACCCGGTTAAAAAAAACCTAAAATTGCTACAATTTTTTTTTCATGACAGACTCTCGACAAATATTCGACAATTACAATTACTGAGATTTGATTCATTGACTTCCGTGCAAGTGGCTCTGCTAACTTTATGGATATAACAGGCTGCTATATCATTGACGTTATGTCGAATATTTCCATTTAAATTGGATTATGGAGGAAGCCTTTGTTTAAAATTCTCGCGCCATTCGCGAATCTGCCGACGCAATTGTCTATCCGTGTTGAATACTAAGCGATGAACCTCTGAAGTTTCTCCGAAGAGTACATGAGGATCTTCACCGACAACGCCGAAGTCATAAGATAAATTGGAATTCTTTCTTATCCGAATTTCCTAGGAATTTTTTCATCAATTCCGTAATACTGCTTTTTTGCATGTCGAGAATTCGAAATACAACCTCGATTGAATTGTGTGTTTTCCAGACGCAGTGAGAGTTCAAATAATTGTAAGGATAGCGAAAAGCTTGAAATGAAGTCAGATGGTTTTAAGACGAATTCGAAGCTATTTCGTCATGAAATTGAACCTTCACGCTATCTATGAAATCATTGACATTACTTATCAAGTTTCAAACCTGCTTTTAAAATATTATATTCTTATATTAATTGTGTTCAGGATTTACCAGACTACCGCCAGACTCATTTTTAATTATACAAAATACGATCAATCTGAACTTCGGTACACTATTTTTGAATATCGACTAAAAGACGCATGCAAAATTCCAGCGAAATCGGACAGACATTTTTGGTGTTAAATCCATTTGAAATTTTGAGGTTATTTCCTCAATATCTCAACAAGTAACTATGCGATCGATTCGGAACTTGATAATTAGTTGTGAACTACTACTAGTATATGCCATATTATTTTCTTAGAGATAGATTCTCCTATTTCTAAATGTTAGAGACAGTTTTGTAAAAGACCTAGCGGTTAGATTGTCCAATGTTGCAAAATGGCGAATGCACTCCTTGTTCGATTAGTATAGTATAAAACTAATCGCAGCTGCTTGCAAAATACTGTTAGTATCATATTGTAAGTAATTGAAAAAATATTTCGAATTTGTTTTCGGATTTCGATAAGACATTGAGGTCAATATCTTGCAACAGTGTGCCATCGAAAAATTATCTTTGATATTTCTGGAATATCTCGAAAAAAACTGATTAGATCATGATAAAGCTTGGGATCTATGTGGCAAATACTGATGCAAAATTTTGGCAATTTCGCAATGATAGTGTCATTTCAACAATAAAGAATTAAATATTTTTTCGAAGTTCAAATTGAAAATTTCCATTCATAGTTCTAGAGAAAATTTATATTACATTAATCTTTGAATTTCAACTTGATCGCATCTGTTGATTCGGACATTTTAATGAAAGTTACACCATCATAAATCTACGAAGTACGACGGAATCAAAACCGGTATGGCCTCCGTCCGACGGTAAACATCATAACTTTGACAAGTAATTAAATAATAGAGACTCAAAATTTTCCAAGAGGTTTTACAGCTTGAATAAGAATGTCTAGTTGAGAATGGACGAGATCCGCCGAACGGTTTAGATGTTAGCATTTGAAATCTCGTCATCTAAAATATGCAGACGACCCGATCGTGCACATCAATCAGGTGGAAATGCGGCAAGTGAATATACGATGGCGATGAGCTCCCATTCAAACATTGCAACTATGGCACATGTGAGAACACTAAATACGCTGTAAAATACAATCCAAAGAAGAAACGCAATTGTAGCCATAAAATCCATTGATAAATCCAAAATACTTTATACAACATATAGAATCACTTAAAGCCTTGGCAACAAATTTAAACATTCACACAAATGCTGCTGAGTTCACGTAAGTGCATTTCGAGAAATTTCGCGAACGGGTAAAATCCGTCCAATGATTTCGAAGATATATGTCTTTTCGAGTACCCATTTTCCCACTAGAAGGTGTTTTTTTAGAGGTATAGAACTCTAAGTTGGCAACACTGTTTAAACTGGCGGTCATTTTGTCAGCTGTCAAGTGATTTGTGCTCAGTTTGGTTTGGAAATTCAACATGCATAGACTGACGCCTGAACAACGCTTCCAAATTGTGCAAATTTATTTTTAAAATAATATTTCTGAAGAAATACGTATCGCGCTCTACGTCCATTTTACGGTCAACATAATCGTCCATCAGAGCAATTAATTCGACTAACTATGGACTGTTTTCGCACCACGTTTTTTCCAACTGATAATACGCATCCACAGAAACGTCGTTAAGTGTGCTTTATGGGCTGGTGGAATCATTGGTCCGAACTTCTTTGAAGACGATGCTTGCCAGAAGGTTACGGTCAATGGTGCTATAGAGCCATAAAAACTGACTTTTTCGTTCCTCAATTGAACAACCATAATATGAAGCAGCTGTGGTTTCAACAAGACGCCGCAACATGTCACACAGCTCATGCCACAATTGATTTACTGAAGGATACGTTTGATAAACGCATTATTTCACGTTCTGAGCCCGTGAATTGGCCTCCAAGATCGTGCGATTTAACGCCGCTAGACTATTTTCTGTGGGGATATGTGAAGCCCGAAACGATCGGCCACTTGGAGGACAATATTCGCCGCGTTATTGCCGATATACGGTCACAAATGTTGAAGAAAGTGATTGAAAATTGAACCTCCAGATTACATTACGTCAGAGCCAGCCGTAGCGGTCATACGCCAGAAATTTTATTTAAATTATAATTCCAAAAAATTATCTTTTAAATAAAGTCAATTTCAAAAATCCATCCTCGTTTCATTCCATTTGAAAGTTCTATACCTCTGAAAAAACAACCTCTGTTTCCAAATATTAGAGATTTAATTGGGTGGCGAGGTATTTTAAAGGACATTTAGGTACTCCTGTATAATGACACAACCAAAAATTGGAAATTCGAATAATTAGTTCTGAATTATTATTGATTTCATATATTACTCACATTGTATGTTCAGAGATGCCGAGGAGCTGGTGATGGAAACTCCCTTGGAGTCAACAGCAACGCAGGTGAGTTGACCAGAATCGCGTTCTCTGTCGACTCTTGTGATGTGTAGGTCTGATCCTCTTTGATAACGACGTGTGGTATTTTCGAATGCAGAACCTGAAATAATTGGAAAGAATTCTTGAACATCATTTTCATACATGTTAATATCCTATCTATTCCGTCCCGCAAGAACTATAATGTAACTTAGAATAAGTTGTGATTTTTGTTTTCCCAAAAAACGTTTCTCCGCACAGAAAAAAGGATCTCTCAAATTAATTACATATTCTCGAATTAAATATTCTTCCCCCAATAATAATATTTTCGAATAAACCAATATACTTCTATTTTCAACTCATTTCGTTGTTTGCCTGTTCACATGAATTTTGTTAAACTGAATTCAGTTGAACCGAAACATCCGTACTCTTCACTTCAGAACACAATTTCAGCTAATCATAGTTCGCTCGAATCAAGAATATAATTTCTCATCAAACGTGTTTTGACGGCGAAAGCTCACAAACGTGACCCTCTCAACCAATAAGCGTGTATAGAATGTACAATCCCAGAACCTATATAGAAATGTATAGATAGGATACAACGCCATGGCCACTATAGTGAACATGAACAGTGAACGAGTGCGTTTGTGTTTTTGATGGTGCATTATGAATTGGGTTTTAATGGAGAAGTACTAGTCAAGATCAATGAAGCTTTTCGGGAACACCGTTTTGGAAGTCAAAAAGAAAATGTTGGTTTCAAAAATGAGCTTGAATAATCACAAATAGAGTTTGATTTCAATATCTTTGAATATATATGGGAACATATTAACATGCATGTGTGGTTATGCAAAAAAAAACATTATCACATGAATATATTCGTGAAGTCCAAACTACAAACTTCTATTCAATGCTTGGAGGTCGTTAGTATACATAGACATCGAGCACATTGTTACAATAGACTTTAGTTTTTCGATTTTCGAAACCCTGTTCCCAGAAAACATTCTTGTCAGAAGGTTATCCTCCATTTTCACCTCATTTATGATTGATATCTTCAAAAGTGATAATGAAAGGCTTCTAGAGATACCATACATTTTTCAGAATGAAAATATGGAACATATATAGCAAAAATATACCATAGTTTCTTTAAAATTTCTCGTTTGGATCAGAAGCCTTGAATCAAGGGGTTCATCATTCATGAGGGCTAAGATGGAAAATCTTGCAGCTCCCACCTCCATGTATGGGCTATAATGATGGGAGATCGAGATGGGTTTGTCTTTTTCTGGAAGTAACCAATTTCGTGAAACTTTTTTGCATTCTATGTCTCTATACATAGAAAAACCGAGAGAAAAGCTGGCCGAAACAATAGGTCTCTTGCATGTAACACGAATTCTCATATTTTCATGTTTTTCTCATTCTATATTGATATTAAATCATAATGAAACCATCACACACTTCAACAATCCGCGAATTTTGAATAATTCGCTATTGAAAATGGTCAAATGGGGCGCAAGAACAAAGCGGGTGAAACGAGTAAGATCTCTTTCTATAGAAAGACGTGTGACTTATACGTCACTCGTTATTGCAAAATTCACCGATCTACACATTTGACGCTGTCTATTGGCTTGCTAGAGAGAAAATAACGCGAAAAGAGAGAGAAAGAGAGATTGGATATATCCCGGTTCGTCACGGAGGACGCGAAGTTTCGTCCGTTTGAACAGCCAATATGTGGAGCTAAATTTGAAGATCGTTTTCTGGTTGAGAATTGAAATTTTTGACGGCGGTCAAAGTTTTTCAGTAGTCTTACGGATATAATGTTTGATTCCGATGATGAAGAAAATGTATGCAAGAGACCTATTCCTCCCAATCGGTCCCTGTTCACAACCAGGAACCCATTTTCTGTCGATGAAATCGGTTCCATAGCAATTAATTTGAACTTTGAGCACTACGTTCGCTATTCAGGAAAGAGTTCTAACTCTATAAGTATCTACATTCTTAAAGGAAACACTGCTCAAATTCAGTGAAAAAGGTACTAGTGTCCAAAAAATCCAAATGACAGCCACAACAATCAACATAAACTTATTGGAGTTATCAGGAAATTATTCGATTCTAATATATTCTTAGCTCTCCTATTTTAGGTGAAAAGTTTTAATTAAAGGCGAATTTCGCGATTTTAACGAGTTTCCACTCGGCATTTTCAACGAGATCGCACAGAATTCTTCAGCTGAAGACTCTCCACATGACAACCCACAGCTGGCATCAGCATTTTGTAGCATGCTGGATCGTGTTGAATGGGCAATAGCGAGCGGAATTTTCCAAGTGGCAGATAATTATCCTCTCGTCCACCCTACCCTCCGCTGATATTTTTCTCTTGCACGAATACTCGGAGCATTGCATTTCAGGAAATTCCGTCGTCCGTGAAATGCTAATCCGAAACTTCGGAATTTCATTCATGCTGTTTCCATTTTATTCGTCTACTTGTACCACAATATTCACTTTATACTTTGCCAAGAGAAACTCATTATACGGGTGCGTACAGAAACTTACACTCTGTCACCTCTGACGTTTGACGTCAAAGGTGGAGGTGACAGAAAAGTTGCAAAAAAAAGTTGTGAATAACCCTCATTATTCTGGAGTCTTACGAGGTGATATAATCCTTTTTTCGTGGAAAATTTGAATGTATGATATTGAATTGTTTTCTTCAGAGAGATACGGGAACGCGATACAAAATCTTTCACTCCTTGAGTTCTCTCTTTCCTGTTTCATATCATGAGGTTGCGTATGCAACATAGGCCAATTATGAGATAGATCTATTGAATATAAGACTTGCTGGTGACGAAAATATCGATAAAAGCTTATTGAAGGAGGATTTCGCATAATTTTTTTCAGTTTTTTTCTGGGTTTTCACTTCCAATATCTGAAACAGAACTAAAGAGTTTTCCAATAAGAGGTGTTACTCTGATATTCGAAGAAAAATGCCATTTTTCAATATAAAGGATCGGATGTTTATTTCATTATAAAGAAGAAGCTATGCCGTCAATAGTGGAAAATAACATCAGACAAATGACCACCACGACCACGCTTACAGGACCATATCCTTTTAATGAAAGTTTCCATAACCAAATCGCAAAGTGGCTGCCCTATGTCCTCGATAGCCTCACGAATTCCATCTTTGAGGTCTTGAATCGACGCCGAGCTATTGGCGTAGACCTTCTCTTTCACGTGGTCCCAAAGGAAGAAGTCGCAAGGTGTTAAATCACAAGATCTCGGTGGCCAATTGTGATTACCTCTTGTATGGCACGTAGCGCCGTCTTGTTGCAAGTAATCGTTGTCCAGACCAATACCATCCAATGCCGGCCATAAAAAATCATTAATCATCTCTCGATAGCGCAATCCATCCACCGCAACTGTTTCATTTTCGAAAAAATGAGGTCCAATGACTCCGCCGGAGCATAAACTGCACCAAACAGTCACACGTTGAGGATAGAGAGGTTTCTCAACAATAACTCTCAGCTCCAGATGCGACAATCTTGCTTGTTGACGAAGCCACCGAGGTGTAAATGGGCCTCATCACTCAAGATGATTTTTCGATGGAATTCCGGATCATTTTCATGCATTTCAACGACCCAATCATCAAAGACACGACGTTGTTGATGATCGGCCGGCTTGAGTTATTGTGTTAACTGAACTTTATAAGCCTTAAGACCCAAATCTTTATGCAAAATACGGTGTAATGATTGTGGAATGCCTAATTCCAAAGAACGACGAGGAATGGACAAACCTGGGTTTTCTTCAACACTTTCGGCTACATCAGCAATATTCTCGGCTGTTTTTCAGCGACATGCGCGGATTTTATTCTTCACATCACTAACTTGTCCCAACAGCTCGAATTTTTCCACCAATTTCTTTATTGTGATCCGACAAGGTGCTTCACAACGACCCAAAAATGTTCGAGGTTTACGAACCGTCTCTGCCAAATTTTCACCATTTTTGCGCGCATGTTCTAGGGTAACAGCGTGCTATCGTTTTGTCCAAATGTCTGTAATTTTGGATGATTGAGCCGAAAATGGTCTCAATCGACTAGGTTGGACTCACTGATGACGAATCCGATGTCAAAATCGATTCTGTCCGGCCGTCCGTCCGGCCGTAGACACGATAACTGTCGACAGAAGCAAGCTAGCAACTTGAAACTTTCAGGATAGGTTGCGCATCAAAATGCCGCGGTTAAGTTCCTTAATGGGCCAAATCGGTCGAATAGTTTCGGTGTTATAGGCACTTGAAGTTTTGAAGTTATTTATTCTTTATTTCAGAAACTACACGAGCGATTGGATTCAAACTTGGCAGTTTGGTGGAGTATAACGACGCGCAACTTTGAACCAAATTTCGTCAAGATCATATTGTCAGTAAATTAAAAAAAAAATTTTTTTCGAAATTTTTCTACAAAAAAATTTTTTTTTCGGAAACCATTAATCATATCCAAAAAAAATTATACTCACACTTTGACCTTCTAATTTCACAGCAGTGTATTAAATTTCAGTTCGAAACGATCATAAGTTTTGGAGATATCGGGAAAAAATATGTCAAATTTCGAGGTTTTCTTCTCGATATCGTTGATTTTTTCGGTATTACTCGAGAAATACTGATTCAGTCCTGATAAAACTTCACAGCTAGTTTTGAGATGCTGAAAGACAACTTTATGCAAAATTTCGTGATAATCGTGTTATCAGAACAATTTGAAAAAAAAATTTCTATGATTTTCTCATCATATCATCCTCATTGAATTCTGTATGAAACTTCGAACTGTTATTTTCGATGAAGTACTGGATTTCCATTCGATCTGATCTGCATTTTTGGAAATATTGGAAAAACAAAATTTTGATTGGGTATATCTACGGAATCATTGGGTGGATTTTACCCATTCACGAATTCGGCCTTCGTAATTAAGGTCCAAACCTTCTCTACAAATATCGAGTTTCTAAATTGTTTCTTTCGGAAATTATTGTGTTTAAGCAGTCGGCCGTCAGGCTGACCGTAAACACAATAACTTCCGGAAGAAACGACTTAGAAACTCGATATTTGTAGAGTAGGTTTGGGGCTTAATTACGAAGGTCGAATTCGTGAATCGGTAAAATCCGCCCAATGATTCCGTAGATATACCCATTCAAAATTTTATTTTTACAATATGTCCAAAAATACAGATATGATCGAATTGAAATCCAGTAATTTATCAGGAAAAAATTTCAAAAAGCACTGCCGTGAAGGCAGCAGCTTTTGCGCGCACGTTCAAATTCGTTGCTGAAGCGATCATCTACATTGAACATGCGCGCAAAAGTTGCTGCCTTCACGGCAGTGCTTTTTGGACTTTTTATTAATGGCGTAGTTTCTACTTGTCAAATCTCAAAAAATGACAGCTTCAAAAGTGGCATCTACCGAAATAGCGGGCTATTCAAAATAACACCTCTTATTGGAAAACCCTTTATTAAAAACTGAATAGAAATTGTTTTCTCATGGAAAAGGCCCTTACGGATCGCAGGATTAAACTATTTATCAAGTGCGGATTCTTGGAAAACAGATTGCCTAATGAACAATACAGGAACAATACAAATGATAAGCAAAGCGAACTGTGACGACGTTTTGGAGTACAGATCTTCGACTATTTCCTCAGACATGGTTGAATTTAATTCTCCCTGACCCTTCGTGATACTCAAGATCATTTCTGAATAGTGTAAATTTGTTGAGTTTTTCAGGGTTTTTTCATGATTCCGAAGTTTTAACGAAGCAAAATTCCTAAAAATATGAAAAGGATCGAATTGAAACCTAGTACCTACTCAGTTGAAAATGATAGGCTTGCTTCAGGCAGGATTTTATTTATTTATTTAGTTAGCTCAGGGCTAACTGGTATGATGCATTCACAAGTTTGATAGACTTGTGTTTCGAGTTGTTTTCCCTGCAACGTCGTGCCAACTTGAATTATGACGACAATATGATTAGAATATCGCCAAACCTTTCCATCTGGAAGTAAAGCTGTTTTTGGCGGGGTCACGAAATGAATAGGTGACCGCTCCAGCAACGAATTCGAACGAATGTTGAGTTTTCCTCGAGTTGCGGCAATTTGTTCCGCCTTCACGAAACCTTTCAAGTTTCAAGTTTTTCACTAGTTCCTGTTGATTTGAGAATAGCCACTTTAAGTTTGCTACAAAAGATCTTCCACTTGTTGCTCGAATTTAAAAATAACAACTCTTAATTGTCTACAAATAATCCTCTTTCGACTTTGAGTTGTCAAGTCAGAAGATTTCATGAGTCTTAGTGCAGAAAGGCCGTTCTAGAGTTAAACGTCCTCACTCATTCGAATGCTTAGTCTAAAAACACTGCGAATTTTACACAAGGGTTTATTATTTTCTCAGTAAAGTAACCCAAAATCCATTGATATCTTAAATAAAACATACATATTTTTCATCATAACTCATTTGTTTTTCACACCAAAATTTGCAGCGTCTTTCTCTATAACTCAGGGACCACTGGTTGGAAATCATCCGGGTGAACATTTTTGGTTTGAGTTATGCAACAGTAATCAACGTTGAGAGTTTCATGAAATTTCGGTAGTAAGTTTTCGAGAAATCATTTTTTTCCTCAAATTTCCTCAATTTGGAGCCCTTACGGACGGTTTCACAAAACTTTGATTGCCCAGTCAAGCGCTTGATTTTCAATCAACGGTAAATTCTGTGCTCGATTTCAGTTCAACCCAAACATCGAATGAAAACCTTAATCAACGAGTTGATCGAACGTCAAAAGTTTTGTGAAACCGTTAGGGTACACCGATCCTGCTGAAAAGCATGGAGGATCAATCTCGAGCGACACACGATTTTTCGAAGTTTCACGGATTTCGGTTCAGTACTTTCAGAGAAAAGCTCCGGACAACGGACGGCGGACTCACGGATTTTTATTTATTAGTTCATTCAAATATACAAACTTGTAAATGTAAACTGTGAAATTTTCGGGCGGGGTATTTTTTTTCGGTCGATCCCTAAGGTTTATTATTTGATTCTATCAAATGATAAACCAAAACAGAGAAAATTCTGATTGAAAACTGTGTATTCCTTTCCATTATCGCCAAGTTGTAATACACACCTATCTTTCGACTCTCTAGCGATTACTTCCCAACCTTTCAGACAATAAATATTAAAGCCGTAGGACTCCATCTTTTCAAACTCTTTATATATCTGAGGCACTCTGAGCATTCACGATATTATGAATGACTGCCATTAAAATCAAGTCGAAACAGGAAAAATTGAGGGAATCCGGTTCTCAGACGTATTTATGGTACCTGACCTGGTACACGGGATAAAAAGGCTGAATAGACTTCATTCATAGATCTCAATAAATCCCTAAATCGCCGGTATTATTACCATCTCGATGGGCAAACCAACCTGTCTTTCACTCGTTAAAGCACGATTTCTAACGGTTTATAAAATTGTACGAAGACTTACTTCTATTGGCACTGAAAATTCTGCCTAGTTTGTCTAATAGTCTCACTTTTCATCCTCTGTTTAGATCATTACACTTACTCACCCTGTATATTTTTCTACGCTACCTTGAGAGTGAACAGTACCTCGAATAAAACAGGGTGACTTTTGCAGGCTAGAGATTGTTTTTGTCGAAAAAAACTTGGGTGCAAATGCTTTGAAAAAAATAGTGAGAATGCAATGTTGCCAATTTTTTTTATATTCAAGAATTTTTGGGAAAATGAAACTGATATGGAGTGACAAATGGAAAATTACATAACATTGCTCATGCTCACAAGAGCCAATTATTTATGCAACAAATTGCCAAAGCTGTCATCTATTCACCTATTGACCCTGCCAAACATACCTTTACATCTGGATGGAAAGGTTTAGCGTTCTTCTAATTATATCATCTTAATGAAATTCTGGATGAACCTTCAAGCTGTCATATTTCAATCAAGTACAAGATTTCAATTGAATTCAATTTTATTTTCGGGAATATTGGGATGATAAAATTTTGAATGGGTATAACTATGAAATAATTGGGAAGATTTATCCATTCAAGAATTATGCCTTCATAATGGGGTAATGCAGTAATTATCATGTAAAACCTTTAGAACATCACATTTCAAACATATGATTTCAATATTATGTTTTTTAAAAAATGTTTGATCACCTAAAACTGAAAAATAAAGATGGGGATTTGCATTTAAAGTGATTTGTCTTGACTGCACGATATGGCAACATCGACTTCAGCTTTCTCGGAAAGACGTCCAATGTGTTACTTTGCTGAGGAAAACAGAGATAGCTATACTTCGATCTGGTAAGAGTAGAAGACAACGACCAAGGAATAGCAAAAGAAGAGCCAGACTGTCATACTGTCTAGGATGCACAGAAGATATCTTCTGTGCATCCTAATACTGTCATGTTACTGACAAATCGCAAACGGAAATTGTTTAGTTATATTGACAAAGAACACGTGTGTACCACAGAATATGAATAAATATTTCATTATTCTATAGCAGAAAAAGCTTTTCTACTAAACACCGTTGTCACTTCGTGCATGCCTGGCAAATCCCACACCCCAATTTGGAAATCTGATTTTGAATACTTTCTGAAGCTAATTTGGGAAAATGATGAATCAAACCCATAATAATTATGTTCAAATTTGCATTTGCAGTAATAACCCGAATTCAGGAAAAACCCCCATTATGGTTCAATCTACAAATATCGAGTTTCTAAGATGTTTCAATAGTGAGTTTTTGTTCACATTCGTCCTCATAGCAAACCATAAACGCAATATCTTCCGGAAGAAACGACTGAGAACCACGTTGAGAATGTTTGAAGTTTAATATTTGATAACTAAGGTTGAATTCATGAGTGGGTAAAATTCGCCCAATAATTCTGTAGATATACCCATTCGAATATACTTTGGATAGAATTGGGATCCAGCACTCGTGTGATTAATATGATTAGAAGAGCTTTTCTAGGTTTTTTTTAAGAAGATTATTCTCAAAATTGAATGCAAGAAATTTCTCTGTTACCTCTCACTATATTTAATTAGGTAGGTACTAATACACTTCCATAGGTCCTTCTGTCCGTTTAGAAGCTGCCGGATTATTCAGGTACTTACAGATTTCCAACGATTCCAAGATGCCGAATTTCTTGCTTTTCAATACCAGATATAGAGTTTCGAGATTATTCGGGTCTGGGAAGGAATGGTTTGTTTCGAAGAAATGGTTCATGAAATTGGAGTTATCTTAAAGTATTTGAATAATGCCTAGTGCTCTTTGAACCTATTTGCAACGGTTCCCCTGTGTGACCTATACAGGGTGTGTCTGAATAACACCGAAACAATGTAAGGGGTGATTCTGTGATAAAAATTGAGGTGGGTATTCGGTGTAAAATTTTTTATCCCCACGAATTTTTTCGAAAAATTGAGCATTTAAGAGAAAAAATATCGATGATCTTAGAACCACATTGTAGCAAGGTGTGAAACGATAAGAAATTCAGCAGGCATATTTCATCGCATACGCATTTCAATGAGGAAAAGAAAAAGCTTGTTTGAAGCAGAAGGCAGTCATTTTCATTCATTATAACTATATTGTCTATATTCGACCAGTTTTTGTTTTAGTTGTAAAAGTTTAGCCTAGTAGAATCATAATTTGGTTGGCTGTTGTTCGTTAAAATGCTATTTGACATGAGTTATGGTTTTCTCGTAAATTCTACAGTTTTCGAAAAAACTCGTTGTAAGCAAAATAAATCTTAGAGGTTGACTATTTCAACCCCTTCTAAGCAAACTTCAGGGTTGAAAAAATTTCAAAATGTGTAGTTTTATTGAAAAATAATATTCACCAAGATTCGTGTCTATAGCTTATACAGGGAAAATTTAAAGGGAAACAATTTTTTTGTTAATCTTCGGAGGGTTGTAACTATTCCGGGGAAAGGTAATTCAAAAAATTTTATACTAAATACCCGCCTTAATTTTCATCACAGAATCACCCCTTAAATTTTTTTGGTGTTTTTCAGATACACCCTGTTCAGACGCTAATGCATTCAACTAAATTTGTACACTCCTGCCTCACCTTTGGCATTAAAAAATAAATTTGAATTTTTGAATTACGGCGTGGAGACACTTTTTATTTTATTTTTCGAAATCATAAAGCTATCCCTGCGAGATAATTTTATCTTTGCTAGGCGTCAAAGAAATCATGCCCGCAGTGTTCAAAATCCGATTCTTGGTCCGAATCGAGGGTTCCGGCCATAAATAGCACTAAACGCTACCTGCAACCACAACCTGTCCTACAACTTCATTGAACTTAATCCTTAAATGACATGTCATAAACTAATCAACCTACCATTGAGCTCCCAGTAGTACCTCACCCCTTCAGCGGGTGCCACTTCACAGGGTAAGGTCACGGCTCTACCCTGCACCACTTCCACGTTCTGGGGACTCTTGGTGAAGTACAGATCGTCGGCACAGAGGCAGATGTGTGCTGAAACAGGGGAAGAATAGATTTATTCTGAGGTTCAGATGGAGGCAGATATTTATTATCGGGTTTATTATGCATATTGTGTTTGTGTTTAGGGATGATATTGGGAAAGCACCTGGTTGGAAATTACATTGGCTCTATTGATGATTGGATGAACAGAGATGTGGAGGGCATCGTACAATGCATACCACAATGGATATTTATGTATATTGGACGTCGGAAACGGAGCGCAATGGGGTTTTTTATATTTCTTCGGTGAGGAAACAGTTAGTGGTCTTGATTTTATTCAAAAACATATTCTGCCATACTTTTGGTAGAAAGGAAATTTGAATATGCTTCTGATTTGAATGCAAACGTTAACACATAACACATCAAAATTTTGAAAACGGGTTGAACTCAAAATCTAAAATCTAATTATTCTGACACAAATAATATGATTTATCGAAACCCACATCAATCCAAAGCTTGAGTCATAAAAGAATTATAAGTCGAATTTCGAATAATGAATCACCTTTTTGCGCACATGTTCTATGGGAACAGCGTGCTATCGTTTTGTCCAAATGTCTGTAATTTTCTAATTTTGAACCGAAAATGATCTGAAACAACTAGGTTGAACTCACCGATGACAAATCCGGTGTCAAAATCGATTCCGTCCGGCCGTTCGTACGCACGATTACGGGCGCACGGAGGAATCTATCGACTTGAAAATTTCAGGGTTGGTTGCATCTCAACATGCGGAGGTTAAGTTCGTTAATGGGCGAAATTGGTCGAATGGTTTCGGAGTTATAGCCATTTGGAATTTTGAGGTTATTGCCGTGATATTTTGCGAACTACTAGAGCGATTAAATTGAAACTTGGCAGTTAGTTGGAACGTAATGACTTGCAATGTTTTGCAAAATTTTGTCTAAATCGTGTTGTCAGTAAATTGAAGAAAAAATGTCTCGGAAACTGTTCATAACATTTGGGAAAAATTTCTATCGCACCTTCAGCTTTATATTTCACAGCAAAATTTGAGTTCGATACGATAATAATTTTCGAAGATACTTAAAAAAAATATGCCAAATTTTGTGGTTTTTTTCACGATATCGGTATATTTCACCGGAATAACTCAAAGAATATTATTTCAATCATAATGTAACTTGGCAGCTAGCTTGGAAATGGTGATAGAAAACTTTGTGCGAAATTTCGTGAGGATCGTGTCATCAGAACAATTTGAAAAAAAAATTCAAATTTTTATTTTTTCAAATATTCAATATCCTATGATCATCTGATCATATTATCCTCATGAAACTCTGTATGAAACTTCGAACTGTCATATTTCAATTCGATCTAATCTATATTTTTGGAAATTTTGGAAAAACCTACTCTACAAATATCGAGTTTCTAAGTTGTTTCTTTCGAAAGTTATTGTGTTTACGGTCGGTCGTTTCTGAGTTGTTTTTTTCGGAAGTTATTGTGTATACGGTCAGCCTATAGCATAATTTGATCAGATAATCTCAAAAACGTTTTATCAGGGAGTAAAGCTGCGTTGGTGAATCAATCAATGAGATTTTAAGAAAATTATACTTCAACTTTCAAACCATTATTATGCAACCAAGAGTTCCTGAAATTCAATTCGATCGAATCTTTATTTTAGGAGTTGATGGTGAAATGAAATTTCGGAGAGACATACCTACGGAATCGTCTAGTGGATTTCGCCCATCAAAGTATTTGGCCCCGTATTTACGCTCCAAATCTGCTCTACAAATATCGAGACTGTTTATTTCGGAAATTATTTCGTTTTAGGTTCCCATAGATCGTCCATCTTATCACAAATGAAATAACTTCCGAAATGAAAAACTTAGAGACTCCATATCCCAACATAGTATTTGAAAATTACGGTCAGTTGTTCGAAATGATAATGATAATTAGCTCAAAAAAAAAGATGTAGGGTCCTATACTACTTTTGATCCAAGGGAAATTATATTTAGATCAGTTCAATCTGCTATTTGAATTTTTCAAATTTGCAATTTGAAATACAGTCTGAAGTTTGAAACATGGCACAGTTTTCTCTTCTAATTGTAAGTACTCAGAAAACATTTTTTCCAGTTTCAAAAATCTAGAAAACCTCCACAAAGAATTTCTTCAATTAGGCAGGAGGCGAGCGAGTATAAGACCTGACAGTAAATGCATGAACGAATAGTTCGAATGATTTCTTACAATTTAGAACTTTTACTGTACAGGTGAAAGATTTAATACATGATTGTTTGTGGTACTCCGTATATATATTTTGTTGGGATATCTGGCACAGATGGATATTAAATTCAAATTATTATGATTTAGAATGGAGGTTGATAAATAATTTGAAGACCCACAGATTAGCTTCGCTTGGCTATGTACGAAAATTTTGTGTTTAAATTGAACCTCCTAAACATGAAGCGATGATAAGTAACCCTACAGCTGATTACCAGTGTACAGCTGAATTTTCTGGTTGCAATGTTTTGTCCAACATAGTTTTTTTCTAAGCATGAGCACTCATGAGGAAATGAGGAGAGAACTACTAAATAATATGAAACAAATCCAAATTTTCAGGAGTCAAAACTGTGTAGGATGATTTCAAAATGTTCATTATAGGGTATATTCATTGTGGACAGTCATACAAAGAGTCAATTTTCATCCACAAATAATAATTGATCTCACGATTCCCATTCATTGGCTAGGAATTGTTCACTTTGAAGTATAAATAAATAGAATAAGATTCGTAGGACAATGTACCAGTGAAAAAAATCCACAAAATAATCTTCAAAGTTTCAGGGAATGGAATGGATTCGAGAATGTATCTATTCAATTGTCTTTCATTTCGAATATCATATAAAGAATTCTCAAGATGTCAACATACTCATGTCGTTCTGTTGGAAATATTAATTTTTCTCACTTAACGTCTTCAAATTTATATATTTTGCGATTGTACTCTTCGGCTGGTGAGAAGTAAATGAGAATGAAATATCCATGACAGATGCCTTAATAATTGTTTGACAAAAGTTCAATATTTCATTTTTGAGGACCGGAATCATCAAACTATTTCGACAGAAAACCGGCAGTACAAATGAGTTTTATAATATGGCCCCTAAGTATAATTCAAGAATTTATATGAGCATTTCCTTCAGATGTGAAACATACACTACTAAGTAAGATATGCATCATAATCATATTTTAAGTCTATAAAGCATCAAAACCATACACCTGTGCATTTTAATGGGGATGGTCATGCATTATACTCATGAGCATAAATAAGAACCTAAAAGCTGAAGAAGTTCTGTATGCATCGTAATATAAAAGACAGATACATATTTTCATTCTTTTATCATATATACAGGGTGAGTCTTAAAGTTGTACATTACTTTTAACCATAGATTCCTCTCATCAAATGAAACAGTTTTTTTCATTTATCATTTTTCCAGATTCGGCTCCAGCAAAAAGATACAGGCTGTTTAAATTTCCAAAAAAAAAATCAATTTTTCTTTTGTAGCTTTGATATGATAACTTCGAATGAACTTTGATGTGAAGTTTTCTAAAACTATGACACATATTCTTCAGTAATCACTTTCATCCTACTTCAAACAGTTTCCGAGTTATAGACTCGCCGATTCATAAAACTATACGGAATACACATGAAGAATGCAAATAATGTTTATCTTATGTCATCATCAAAATCTTCAATCATTTCAAAATATTTGATTATTTTTTATAATTTCTCCTTTAACGCACCGTTTTGCAGATATTCGACGTTGAATATTATAAAATCGGATAAAAATTCCAAAAATTTCCTCATATTTATGGATCCGCCCTGATCTAGTAAAGGACGTAAATTGAGCTGGGTTCACGTTTATCCGAACCAAAGAATACGCAGGAATATTCATCTATTTCGCATAGAACGAATGTTAGGTATATGCATAGATATAACAATAAGTTATAATTTCTATGGGTATATGCTATTTCGTGATCACACCACAGACATAGTCCCTGTCTATGGACTAGACTTTCCATAACCATATAATGGGTTCCAAAATGTTCGTCACGCCGAGAAGACGTACATTTCCTTGGGTCCCAGTTTGGAACCCCAGAATTATGTAAATTCAGAAAATATTATTACTAAACCAACGACGAAGATTAAATAATTGTGTGTCTATGTTATTTTGTGAAGAAGTCAAGTGATTCGTACTGTTAATTGTGATAATGTGTTAAACCACGTTAACGACGAAGAATAAAATTCCTGGGGATTGGAGTGTCCAAGACTCCCGCAGTTCCTCGGGACCTCAGGAATTCAACGACGAAGATTTACACTGATATTGGGCGCATAGCCTTCATGAGCTGAGCCCAGATTGCCGTCTTCCCAGTTTAGAGGGGCTGCTAGCTGGGATGATGAGATTACCAAGAAAGAATAATAATAATAACCATATAATTCTAAAGAATGTTTTTAGGTTAGTTGATTGATTTCATATAATTTATTTATAAATTTCGTGAAAATAGTATAATTATGGAGTTTTCAATATGAGAATGGACGAGGATGGAATTGTGTAAAATCTTATAGTGGAATGGAATTGGATATTGCATAAACATCAAGTTGAAGATCAGTGTTTCAAGTCCAGTGTAGAAAAATGTATTCCTTGCGATAATATCGCAAAAAGTACCAAATCAGAAGAATTACCTTAGTTAGTAAATTCGTTTTTTCAATCTTGTTTCTTTGAATTTCGAACATTGCATTGGTTATTCTCCAAAAGAGATCACCGTAAGGGATATCTATGGTGAACTTGCAAACAAAGCGTATTTGCACATTGAGAAATATTTAAATGCTCATAACTTTTTACCTGAGCCGAATCTGGAAAAATGGCAAGTGCAAAAAGTGTTTTATTTGATGAGAGGAATCTATGGTCAAAATAAATGTACAACTTAAAGACTCACCCTGTATACATGGCAACCTGAAAGGCAAAGAAAACAAAAGGCATAATATATTCCATAAAATGATGGAAGATTATGATCAAGCCATGTGCATGTATTAAAACATAACAACAATAATAAAAAAAAGCTTGGTCATTCTCATTCATACTGAATGTTGGGGAAATCCCTCTCATAGACTAATATGAATCATCCAGTGCCTGAGCAAGATCCTTAGAAAAGCATTCCTTTCATTCATCAGAGTAACGTTCCAGATTAATGAAATAGAAACAAAAAAAACAATGATACACATGAGTTGACAAAACATTCGAAAGTTCATACAATTTTGGTAAACACAAAAATAGAACTTCTTGCTCTTCTTACACCATCGCTAAGACAACCATAGAACTCTCGTAAACTCTTATAGGAACCTACCCAAAAATAAAACAAGAATCCACATTGCACCTAATCCACTCATTCTCGAACTTGAAAAGCTCAACTTGCCACTCAGGTAAAATAAAAACAACGTCAAAAATCACATTTCATAAAAACCCCGAGTCCTCATCGTACCGAAGGCGAATTTTTGCAAAGCGAAACAACCGGCGTTCTAAAGTCACCGAAGTCGAAAACAATGCGGTTCGTACAGTTTTGACAAATAGGAGCTTCGTGTCTCCCCTTTTCGCGAGCACTCGAGCTGGAAGAGCTGAAAGCTGACTGAAGCCCTATTGCCCCTACGGTCCCTATTTCGGTTTTCAATCCCTTGCTCTCTTCTCTTCTCTCTTTTCCGTTGCACCCATCTCTATCCGGTCGGACAGGTTTGAATTTAAATGGTCGGTGTAGTGCTGTTGTTCACTTGGTTCTCATCCGAGCTCCTCCGGCGTGGATCAGGAAATAAAAATACGACGTTGCCAGACCGACCGATAAAGCTGAGCTTTCAGTAAAACGGCCGTAGACACGATAACTGTCGACAGAAGCGAGCTAGCAACTTGAAACTTTCAGGATAGGTTGCGCATCAGAATGCCGCAGTAAGGTTCGTTAATGGGCCAAATCGGTCGAATAGTTTCGGAGTTATAGGCACTTGAAGTTTTGAAGTTATTTATTTTTTATTTCAGAAACTACTTGAGCGATTGGATTCAAACTTGGCAGTTAGGTGGAGTATAACGATTCGCAACTTTGAGCCAAATTTCGTCAAGATCATATTGTCAGTAAATTAAAAAAAAAAATGTTTTCGACATTTTTTTCCATAAAATTTTTTTTCCAGAAATCATTCATCATATCCAAAAAAAACCACTCACATCTTGAGCTTCATATTTCACAGCAATGTACCAAATTTCAGTTCGATACATTCATAAGTTTTGGAGATATCGAGAAACAATATGTCAAATTTCGAGGTTTTCTTCTCGATATCGTTGATTTTTTCGGTATAACTCGAGAAATACTGATTCAGTCTTGATAAAACTTCACAGCTAGTTTTGAGATGCTGAAAGACAACTTTATGCGAAATTTCGTGATAATAGTGGTCATTAGAACAATTTGAAAAAGAAAATTTTATGATTTTCTTATCATATCATCCTCATTAAATTCTGTATGAAACTTCGAACTGTTATTTTTCGATGAAGTTGAAGCTTTTGAAGGTTTGCGAGGTAGCTTCAACCTCTTTGGGACAGTTTAACGTTTCGTCCCGGCTTAGTTTGGGGGAACTCGTCAGGGCATGCACCAAACTAAGCCGTTTACATGCCTACGTGAGTGGACACCCCTTGTGAGGACCACAAGGGAGTGTACCAGACCGTTGGGGATGAGCGTATATCCGAGATCTTGAGAGGAGCTAACCGGGAGAGCGTGCGCGCTAGCGCCCCCTTTACGCTGACCGATGATGTTGGCCAAGCGTTACAGGCAGATAACGCAGGATACTTAAGACGCAAGATGGTACTGCGCGCGCGACTTAAGTAAGAGCTGAGAGAGGGCGCTCGCTACAGGACTCCCCTTCCAGTGAAAACGATACCAGAAAGATGTATCTGGAGGAGTGTGACCAAGACCGAAAAGGTGTTCTCCTCTAAAACGCGGCTGTGAGCGAGCCGTTGTGCCATTGCTGCGCTGTTGAGCACGAGTCTACGGCGTTTGATGCACGGTTGACCAAACCGTTTTGTGATGAGCCGTGTAGACTGTGTGCTAGAGCGCTCTGCCTCGTCGTTCGAGGAGTGTGACCGATTTAGAGGAGGTCAGCTTTTGACGGAATGTAGTCATGGCCGAATAGACCAGAAGATTTCCCACAAGTGCGGCCGTGATGCGGAGCAGTTGTGTGCCTTTGCAATGTGAGAAACCCGGATTGAGAAACGCTGCGCCACTTGTGAGTTCCTATACCACTCGATGTCGTGCAGTGAGCTGGGTGCATTAGTGAGCACATCTTTGATCAGCGAGTTGCAGCACGAGAGCGAAGTGGCGGTGTGGAACCTCCTCGGGATGGTTGCCGAACCATCGCCGAGGGAGGAACGGATAGGATCACACAGTGACAAGCGAGGTTCTCACTGGAAACGAAGATGATCGCGGAGGGACAGAAACTGTGACACCGTCGTTGAAATAGATCACGTCGGAAAGTCACCACTGAAGCTTTTGAAGGTTTGCGAGGTAGCTTCAACCTCTTTGGGACAGTTTAACGTTTCGTCCCGGCTTAGTTTGGGGGAACTCGTCAGGGCATGCACCAAACTAAGCCGTTTACATGCCTACGTGAGTGGACACCCCTTGTGAGGACCACAAGGGAGTGTACCAGACCGTTGGGGATGAGCGTATATCCGAGATCTTGAGAGGAGCTAACCGGGACAGCGTGCGCGCTAGCGCCCCCTTTACGCTGACCGATGATGTTGGCCAAGCGTTATAGGCAGATAACGCAGGATACTTAAGACGCAAGATGGTACTGCGCGCGCGACTTAAGTAAGAGCTGAGAGAGGGCGCTCGCTACAAAGTAATGGATTTCAATTCGATCTGATCTGTATTTTTGGAAATATTGGAAAAATAAAATTTTGATTGGGTATATCTACGGAATCATTGGGGGGATTTTACCCATTCACGAATTCGGCCTTCGTAATTAGATCCGAACCTTCTCTACAAATATCGAGTTCTTTCGGAAGTTATTATGTTTACGCAGTCGGCCGTTAGGCTGACCGTAAACACAATAACTTCCGAAAGAAACAACTTGGAAACTCGATATTTGTAGAGAAGGTTTGGGGCTTAATTACGAAGGTCGAATTCGTGAATGGGTTAAATCGCCCAATGATTCCGTAGATATACCCATTCAAAATTTTATTTTTCCGATATTTCCAAAACTACAGATTCGATCGTATTGAAATCCAGTAATTTATCAGTAGAAAATTTCAAAAAGCACTGCCGTGAAGGCAGCAGCTTTTGCGTGCATGTTCAAATTCGTTGCTGAAGCGGTCATCTACATTGAACATGCGCGCAAAAGTTGCTGCCTTCACGGCAGTGCTTTTTGAAATTTTTATCATTGAAATCGAATACTTCGTGAAATACTGAAAAAATTAAATCACCATCAAAATTTTAATTTTTAGCGAAAGACGGATCTTTCAAATTTGAAAAGGTATATCTACGGAAATTTCTTCTCAGGAAACTACCAAAAAGTATAATTTTAATTGTTGTGCTGGAAATAATAACAATAACAAAAAATTTGAGTGAAGCGTTTAAGGTACGTGAAAAATTTCTTTTCGAAATCTGATTAATTGTTTTCAATAAAAAAAATTTCAAAAATATTTTTATTTAAAGTAACTAACCGGACGGTCCGAACAATATTTAACAATAAGTTGCACGTAAGTATAGTAGAACGAACTACTAAATTTCATCAAGATCACTTGGCAAGTGCCTTAGATATTGAGGAAATAATTTCAAAGGCTTAAAGCTCAAATTATTAGAACTCCGAAATCATTAGACCGATTTTGCTCATTGGCGCATTTGGATGCGCGACCTACCCTGGAAGTTTCAAGTTGCTTGCTTGATCCGTTCGACAGTTAGTGTGTCCTTGCACGGCAGGATAGCCAGCCAGACATAATCGATTTTGACACAGGATTCTTCGTCGGTGAGTCCAACCTAGTCGTTTGAGACCATTTTCGGTTCCAAATTCGAAAATTACAGAAATTAGGACAAACGATAGCACGCCGTCCTCTAGAACATGCGCACAAAAATAAATATAAAACTATCATGAAGAAAATGATAATGAACAGTCTGAATTATGAAGCTGAGAAAAAAAATTGTAGACGTCGAAAAAAAGGCGTAAGAAGAAATATTGATCTCAGCCTTTTTATAGGTTTTTATTGGTTTTTTGTACCTGATTAACTGTTGTTTAAATATTTTACACGTTATCATTAATTTTCATTCATTTCTCGTATATTTGTGATTGGAGCTGTAATTATGAAAGATCAGTGTGAATAATATATAAGTTGAGTTCCTATATTCCTGGTCAGTACTTGTCAGTAAATTTTGACAGTCGATTTTACTGGCACTGCTATGGAAAATAACAGACATACAGTCAAATATTTTGCTACATTTCCGTTGTGTTTCAAATGTTTTGTTCTGAAAAAATATGTTCCATACACTTCTCGAATATGAATTCATCACTGTAAAATAATGAAATTTGCTTTATAGAAGTTAACAAAGATCTATAGATTTGAAAAATGTATCTGCTAATTATGTACGTAAAATTTATCTTCATGGTGTATAGTTTCCGTGGTGTAGTGGTTATCACATCCGCCTAACACGCGGAAGGTCCCCGGTTCGATCCCGGGCGGAAACAACTTTTTAATACCTTTCTATATATTTTTTATTATCCAAGTGCTTTGAAAAAATGAATGTTGAAACCTTGATCAATATAATATGATATATTCCAAATATTAGCACTCTCGACAATTATAGGTAAGGCACCAATATTCGATATACGTACTAGGATATCCGAAATTCGATTAGATAACGTTAATTTCGTTCTCATTTCAAGGAATCATTCTAGTTGTTTTTATGTAGTGAGAGTCTGTGAACTGGGTACAATAAATAATTTAGGGAAGGGATAGAGGATAGAGCCGGTGGAAAATCTTACAGGTCTGGTTCTTTGTTATTAATATAATATTCAGGAATCATTGATTAAAATATTTCAAAACTTTCTTTTGAAATCGTTAGATCTATTCCATTTCAACGTGTGCGAATAATAAATAATAATAAGTTTCAATGAAAAACAACTTGGAGACTCGATATCTGTAATGTAGAATTGGAGCTCTCATAATTCTGCAGATTTGCCTAAACATTTGAAATTGTATTTCCGTAATACAATTTCCAAAAATGCACATCTGGTCAAATTGGAATCAAGTACTTGGTCGGAAAATGACAGCGTAAAGGATCATGCAGAATTTCGTGCGAATCTTATCTACAAGCAAACACAAATATAGAGTCTCTATATGTAATTTCTTTCGAAGGTTATTGTGTTGATATGAATCTAGCGGTCTATTGTATATGCCACAATATTTTATTTGGAGAAAATCTAGCGGACTTAAAATTTGTTAAGAGCTCAATATAGAAGCTCGAATTCATGAATGTGTAAAAACCACCCAAAAGCAAGCAATTCGTACTGTAAGTTTTCCGGAATTTCCGAAAAATGATATCTGGTTGATCTGGAAGTCGGTGCACACTTCGTAAATCTCGAATTGTAGGGACATATAGAATTTCAACAGAATCTGATAATTTCGGAAATAAAAATTTTCCGAACCAAAATTGGAAAATTCTTGATCTTTTTTACCTTTGCATGATGGCATGCAACAACCAAGTGTCTACTGATGATTAAGCAAATTGCCGCAAAATTTCGAATGAATATATAAGTGTTGGATTTGGTTTATTAACGTCCTCAAAAATCGCATTTAGATATACAACCTACCCTGCAAATTTCAAGTCGTCCACCCATTTCATTCCGAAGTTTTCGTGATACAGAGTCATCATGTATGCTATCACACACTTAAACAAACGCGAATTTTCAATAAATCGGTATTAAAAATTGTGAAATCCAGACAAAAGTTAACATAAGGTGTAACGTGGTATAATCGACTCCTCTATGTCACGGCTTACCGCACGATTCTACGGTGGATACAGCTTCATGGAACGCGTGGAATTCGGAACGTATGTGGAGCCAAACTTAAATGATTTGCTGAAAATTTATATTTTTGGCAATTCTCGAATTGTTCAGTATTTTATGGATAGAATATTAGATTACAATGATGTGAATACATGCATAAGACTCATAATAGTTATTTATGTATCAAGGGAGTTATGAGGATGTTAATTACCGAGGGCAACAGATTTCAATCCCGAGGGACGTCAGTCCCGGGGGATTGTGAGTTGCCCGAGGTTCTTAACATTCAATAATTCACGTGATAGATAATTGATTTTATTTAATACAATAAAATATGAAAACCAAATTTTGTTGGTTTTCGGAATTCAACGAACGTAATTTAAGAACGAAATATATAGGCATGATTACCATGGATACATCAACTGACAAGTTTGTAAATATTCTTCAAATTTATTTATTCGTGGAAATGAATGAACGCTTGGAGAAAATTGAGATTTGAGGCGATCTGTCGCAATAGGATGAGAAAGCTCGTGCCGGACTGCTAACCATAAGATAAATTCAAAGCCAAAGTATAAATGAGAAAGATTATGACAAATTGCAGAAGTGGCTGAAATTTAACCGTTTGGGCTCTTCTTTACTAGGGACGGTGCTCGATTTTGATCCTGTTTTTTTTTATAGATGCAGTTTTTCATGAAACATCGATTGGTACCAGTCTCAACTCCGGCAAACTCGTAGTTTCGGAGTTATTAATTTTTGAAAATTACAATTTTCTCCCATATTTTGACAACACATATGCATTTCTCCTTTGTTATGTCTATCAGAAATATACATTGTGGATTTTTTCTATGGTTTGTATGAGTTCCACTACAGAATACAAACATAAATCCTCCCAAAATGTTTACAATTCTATGCATCTAAATCCTACTCGACACTCGATTGCGTTTAGATCCTGTCGTCTTTTGATTTTCACATTTTTGGATTGACGGTTATTTAACTTTCAAAATTTCGATTCGGAAGGCAGTAGCAACAATACGAGATTGTGGGCTTGTTCCGACTTACAAGAAGAGACATATATATATATATATATTCTTTTGAGAACGAGCATTACATTCTAAGATATCTCACAGTGTTAGCAGAGGAAATGTGAACGGGGTACCATACTTATTTGCGTATGATACAAGAGCACAGATAAAAACCTCAGGAAAAATTCTGTCTCCCCGTATAAGTGTAGTAATTTGTTTATAGAAGATGGATGGCATCTTTTTCATTGGAAAATAACTTTTTCGTCATCTTGAATTCATTTCGACAAAATATCTTGACATAATATCTGAAACAGAAAGAGGGACAGAAAACCAGAAGGAAGCAGTAAATAATATCACCTACATTTGCTCATGACCGAGAGGGTCTTTCGACCAGGTTCAGTCCTCCAAGCGATGATTTTCAGATCTTCAGATAAACGAAGAACGCTACAGGCCCCTTTATTGGGGAATCATCTCCCATAGATCCATAATTGTTCATTTCGAACTAGAAATCTAATAAAATATCGGGAATAAAGTGAAAAACTTGTGACATGTATTATGTCAGGATGACAAAATATAACGAAGGTACCAGTGGTGAGACTATGTGCAATTAGTACGAAAAACATGCAACAGACCTCTTCTGATTCGTTTTTCTCGTCGAATTTCTATATTGTATGATAGAAATAATGAAATATTCAATTAACTACAGCTTAATGTATTTTTTTACGGAGGAAGGAAGAGACTGGCATTTTAAAAGATGATGATATTGACCAAAGTTTATGCTCAAATACGATAGCAGCATGATGAGATTTCGATGAATCCTTTCAATAATTTGATGTTTCATGTCAAATTCAGTACAAAGAATCAATTTCCAAAAAATATCTCCTAAACTACGATTCTACCGGAATCGAGACTGATACCGATCGATATGCCTAGAAAAACTGAATATATTTAAAAACCGATCAAAAATCGAACACCGTCCATAAAATAGACTAATAGAGTATGGTTATGTTCAATTTTGTTGTCTGGTTAGGTTAGGTTAGGTTAGTTTAATTTAGGACAGTACCAGTTTGAATCAGAAACGGAAATTTAATTCAGGATTTTGCCTTGAATTTCGTCTTCTGAGTTGTTAAGGTACTTGGTTAGGTCAGTTTAGTTTAGGACAGTGCCAGTACAAATCTGAAGTGTAAATTGAATATAGAATAGTGCCCTTGAATTTCGTCCTCTGAGTTGTTGAGGTTTTTGGTTAGGTTAGGTTAGTTTAATTTCTTACAGTGCCAAGTCTGAAGAGGGCGGTGTCCTTCAATCTCATCTTTGAGTTGTTAAGGTTCTATATATATTTTAGGTAGAAAACAAATAAATCGGGACAAAAAATAAATCGTCTTATAGAAGGTAAATAAATTGCTGCAACTAATAAAAACTGAAATATTTGTAAACTCACTTTTGTCCTATAGTGAGGGATTCGAGGAAATATTACCAAGAGATCGCGCAACACGGCATCGTATCATGACCGTTCCTAACCCAACCGGAGTACCCACCTCAACAGACCCTCAGGCAAAGGTGGCTATGCGGGCTTCAGCATTGCCATGAATTATTTCACAGCTGTACCGCCTTTGCCGAGATGAAATACACTAATGTGGCACTACACTCATTACGGTCATTAGCGTAGATGGCAAATATCACGAATTCGCGCGAAAATGTTCCGTTGCAGGCCGAAAAATTAAACAGGTTTTGTTGCAAGTCTGCGGAACGATGAGGTTGTTAACTTTTTTATACAAGCAATTAATAGCGTTGTAATTGAAATAGTGGAATATGTAATGCTAATTTTGTTATTTCAATTAATTGAATAAATGTTAGCGATCGCTAATCAAAATTCTAGAAAACCCCAAACGTCATTAGCTTTGGCGCTCATGTTCGAATTCTTGAATGAGCAAAAAACAAATTTAAATTTATTTTATCTGAATTGTTCAAATCATCTGGTCAGAGATCCGAACCTGCACCGACCTTCACCGAGTTGAATAGAATAAAACCTGGAAAAGCTGCTGACTTCACGGCAGTGCTTTTCTAAGTTTTTTCGATAAAAACGGCCTACCGTAAACACAATAACTTCCGAAAAAAAGAACTCAGAAACTCGCTATTTTTTGAGTAGGTTGGGACATTAATTACGAAGGCCGAATTCGTGAATGGGTAAAATCCTCCAAATGATTCCGCAGATATACCTATTCCAAAACAACCACGAAATGTGACAATGACTTATGATCCTATCAAACTGAAATCTGGCACACTGCTGTGAAATATATTTATAGTTCAAGCTTTGGCCAAAAGTATTTCCAAATCTAATAAACAGTTTCCGAAAAAAAACTTTTTCCACAAAAATCTACTGACAGCACGATACCGAAAAAATTCTGTATTCGTATTGTTTGCCGAAAATGGTTCTGATGAAAAAACCATTTTTCCGAATTCAATTATGGTCCTTCGACTAGTCAGCAGTCTTTCGAAAAAAGACCTAGATTCGCGATGCTGAGATTTATAGCCTAAATATCTCGGTAACGTTTGTTTCTCGAAAAATATCCAGTAGACGACTTCGGCCCAAGTTGCCAACCCACAATTTTCTTCACAAATTTACTATTACTGGGGAACATGGTAAGGTTCACGTTATTTATAAATATCCGTAAAAGATGCCTCGACTCCACAAACAAGATAATTCCTTCCAAATATTGGGTTTTGTTAAGATCATCTCATCATTTCGGTTGCCGGTTTCCCATTCCGTAAACATAAAATATTCGGTTGGTCCCGTAAAAAAAGGTTAATTACGGAATTTGATTGATGAAAAAAAGTTCTTTCTGTCACCAGAATCATAGGCAATGTTCTATGGTAACATATGCATAGCATAGAACAATCTTTTTTTTTTCTTTTACTGTGCTTGGCCATTTCGAACCATCGACACATCGAACATATCATTGGTTTAAGATTCTTTCAAATCACCACCACCTAGACACTTTACAACATCCATGACCTAGCCAGGATTCGAACCCGGTACCTTAGAAAAATCTTTATTTACTTTATGATCCATAGAATATAGAAGAGACAACAATCAACAATGGAAAAATTACTAGGGTTGGTCTATGGATCATAAGGTAAATAAAGATTCTTCTATGCTATAGATATTACCATAAAACATTGATTGTCGTTCTGGTGCAAAGACTTCATATGTCATGTTCTGGTGACACAATGATTGCTTTTTCATCAATCAAATTTCGAAATCAACCTTTTTTTCATGAACCAACCGAATATTTCATATTTACAGAACGGAAAATCGGCTACCGAAATAACCAAGTTGATTTGCGGAACATATCCTCTATAAACTTGACACTATCAACATGAAATCAGGACTCCCAACTTTTCAGCCTAACAATCTTGTTTGAGGAGCCGAGGCATCTTTTACGGATAATTATAAATAACGCGAACCTTATCATGTCAAAATTTTCCTGAAATTCCCGTTCACAAGTGATAGTAAATTTGTGAAGAAAATTGTGGGTTGGCAACTTGGGCCGAAGTCGTCTATTAAGCTACCTTTTGTGCTAGGGAGATTCGGGTATTTGGGTAGTCGGAGATTCTTTCCTATTGGCCGACGACGATCACGTGATCGTCGTCAGCCAATAGGGTGAATCTCTCGACCAATAGGATGAATCCCCGATTACCCAAATACCCGAATCTCCCTAGCTCTAACGGTTCCTTTAGGGGGCCTTTTGTGCTTGGGAGATTCGGTTATTTGGGGAATCGGAGATTCACCCTATTGGTCGAAAGATTCACCCTATTGGTCGACGACGGTCACGTGATCGTCGTCGGCCAATAGGGAAGAATCTCCGTTTACCCAAATTCCCGAATCTCCCTTGCACAAAAGGTAGCTTTAGACGACTCCGGCCCAAGTTGCCAACCCACAATTTTCCTTACAAATTTACTATCACTGGGGAACAGAAATTTCAGGACAAATTCGACATGATAAGGTTCGCGTTATTCATTAATATCCGTAAAAGATGCCTCGGCTCTTCAAACAATATAATTCCTTCCAAATATAGGGTTTTGTTAAGATCATCACTTATAAGCTGAAATTTAAGTTGGGATTCCTGATTTCATGTTGAAAGTGTCAAATTTATATAGGATATGTTCCGCAAATCAACTTGGTTATTTCGGTTGCCAGTTTTCCATTCCGTAAATATGAAATATTCGGTTGGTTCCTCAAAAAATTTCAAAAAGCACTGCCGTGAAGGCAGCAACTTTTGCGAGCATGTTCAATGTAGATGACCGCTTCAGCAACGAATTTGAACGTGCGCGCAAAAGCTGCTGCCTTCACGGCAGTGCTTTCTAAAATTTTTTTCTGATAAATTACTGGATTTCAATTCGATCATATCTGTATTTTTGGACATATTGTAAAAATAAAATTTTGAATGGGTATATCTACGGAATCATTGGGCAGATTTTACCCATTCACGAATTCGACCTTCGTAATTAAGCCCCAAACCTTCTCTACAAATATCGAGTTTCTAAGTTGTTTCTTCCGGAAGTTATTGTGTTTACGCAGTCGGCCGTTAGGCTGACCGTAAACACAATAACTTCCGGAAGAAACGACTTAGAAACTCGATATTTGTAGAGTAGGTTTGGGGCTTAATTACGAAGGTCGAATTCGTGAATGGGTAAAATCTGCCCAATGATTCCGTAGATATACCCATTCAAAATTTTATTTTTACAATATGTCCAAAAATACAGATCAGATCGAATTGTAATCCAGTACTTCATCGAAAATAACAGTTCGAAGTTTCATACAGAATTTAATGAGGATGATATGATGAGAAAATCATAGAAATTTTTTTTTTCAAATTGTTCTAATAACACGATTATCACGAAATTTTGCATAAAAATGTCTTTCAGCATCTTAAAACTAGCTGTGAAGTTTAATCAGGACTGAATCAGTATTTCTCGAGTAATACCGAAAAAATCAACGATATCGAGAAGAAAACCTCGAAATTTGACATATTTTTTCCCGATATCTCCAAAACTTATGATCGTATCGAACTGAAATTTAGTACACTGCTGTGAAATTAGAAGGTCAAAGTGTGAGTATAATTTTTTTTTGGATATAATGAATGGTTTCCGAAAAAAAAATTTTTTTTTTTATTTACTGACAATATGATCTCAACGAAATTTGGCTCAAAGTTGCGCGTCGTTATAGTCCACCAAACTGCCAAGTTTGAATCCAATCGCTTGATTAGTTTCTGAAATAAAAAATAAAAAACTTCAAGTGCCTATAACTCTGAAACTATTCGACCGATTTAGCCCATTAACGAACTTAACCGCGGCATTTGGATGCGCAACCTATCCTGAAAGTTTCAAGTAGCTAGCTTGCTTCTATCGACAGTTATCGTGTCTACGGCCGGCCAACCGGCCGGCCGGACAGAATCAATTTTGACACCGGATTCGTCATCAGTGAGTCCAACCTAGTCGATTGAGACCATTTTCGGCTCAATCATCCAAAATTACAGACATTTGGACAAAACGATAGCACGCTGTTCCCCTAGAACATGCGCGCAAAAAAGGTAAATTACAGAATTTGATTGATGAAGAAATGTTCTCTCTGTCACTAGAACGACAGTCAATGTTCTATGATAACATATCCATAGCATAGAAAAATCTTTATTTACTTTATGATCTATAGAACATAGAAGAGAAAACAATCAACTACTAGGTATGGTTTATGGATCAGAAGGTAAATAAAGATTGCTCTATGCCATGGATATATTACCATAAAACATTGATTGTCGTTCTGGTGCATAGGCTTAATATGTCTATGTTCTGGTGACAGAAAAGGCAGTTTCGGAAGCTTGATCGGATTAACACGGGTAACTTACCTGGATCACTCAAATGTTAGATTTCGAAAGCTCTATCTGTCATTTGGGTGACCCGAGTAAGTTACCCGGGTTAATCCGATCAAGTTTCCGAAACCGCCTAAAGATTGCTTTTTCATCAATCAAATTCCGTAATTAACCTTTTTTTCAGGAACCAACCGTGTATTTCATATTTACAAAACGCAAAACCGACAACCGAAATTACCAAGTTGATTTGCGGAACATATCCTTAATAAACTTGACACTATGACAATATGAAATCAGGAATCCCAACTTGAATGTCAGCCTAACAAAAACCTATATTTGGAAGGAATAATGTTGTATAAGGAGCCGAGGCATCTTTTACGGATATTTATAAATAACGCGAACCTTGTCATGTCGAATTTCTCCTAAAATTCCCGTTCCCCAGTAATAGTAAATTTGTGAAGATAATTGTGGGTTGGCAACTTGGGCCGAAGTCGTCTATTGAAATACAGTACGCATAATAAAAAAATGACACCTCGTAGGTTTATACAGAATTTCGTGAGGATAATATGGTCAAAAGATCGCAGAATATCAAATATTTGAACAAAAGAAAATTGAAATTTTTTTTCAAATTGTTCTAATGACATGATCATCATGAAATTTCTCACATAGTTGTTCATCAGCATTTTCGAACTGATCGCCAAGTTTCATAATGATTGAATCAGTCTTTTCAGAGTTATTCTGAAACAAAACAACGATATCGAGGAAAAATGCTCGAAATTTGTCAGACTTTGCCCAATATTTCCGAGAATTATTACCGGATATAACTGAAAATTGGTTCACTGCTGTGAAATATGCAGTTCAAGATACAAGCATAATGTTTCTCGAACAAAAACAGTTTCTGGAAAAAATGTGTTCGAAAAAAAAATTTAATAATTTTTTTCAATTCGGTAATTATCCGATCTCAACATAATTTTGCAAAAACTTACTCGTTGTTACCTCCCACGTTTTCAATCCAACCGCTCTCAGGATAGTTCGAAAATTCATCTGTTAATAATATTGGAAGATCCAGGTGACTGTCGTAGATAGATTCCTCTATCTACGGTGACTCTCATTGAAGCTTGGCAACTCCGTATAAAGCTTTATGTATGATGAGTTGCTGACCACTCATTTATACTGAGACCGTGAATAAATCAGCTGTCCGTGACAATCTAATGTCAGAAATCCATATCCCTATCCTATCCCCAAAGAACGTCACTTCAAAATGTCAACAAATACTATCAGTATTAAAGAATTGAGCGCTGGCGTATCATTTTAATGTTCGCATTCGCATTATCACAAAATTTCCATCTTGAGCTACTTACGGGCGAATGAACAGTGTATTTTTGTGTTGCTAGTCCTCATTTAACCCACACTGAAAATGATCAACAATTGCAAGGTGAATTTAAAAATCAGTTTTGCCCAAAACATATCAAATTCAATGGAATTTCCAATGGTTTCTAAGGACTCTTATGACGTATTTTCTTTTCCAGGAATGTGGATGTACGTGCAAGCATTGTGGAAGAGCTGACAATGATATCCATCTGCATCTTGAAATTGAAAATCTTAAACAGAAGCTTGCTGAAAGGGACAGTCATATAATAAGAATGGAAACCAATTTCTTGAACGATTCTACTGTTGATAGTGATGAAGTGATGCTGCTCAAAGATGATTTAGTCACTTGGCAAGATAAATATAAAAGGTTAGATATTGAGAGGAAAATCACGACATTTATAGCACATCATTCAAAAACTTTCTAATACAATTTGAAGTAATTCCGGTACCGAAATTCCTATTTTCGGTGAAAGTTAATTTATTACTAAGATTGATTTTCTAAATCAATAAGGTCAAATCAAAAATACATACTAATCCAGTGTCTCGATTCCAATTAAAGCATTGAAAAACAAATTCATAATTCGTGATATTGATTGCTTGTGTACAATATTTATTTATCATTATGTAGAGGAGAACAAAGTATGTGGTGCAACCATCAACTATAAACTTGTAAATATTGAATTAATTTCTGCGATTTTTGATTTTCAGGCTGTCTGATGCACATAAACGTGTCCAAAGAGTAAATCAAGGGTTAGAGGATAAATTGTTAAAATTAGTGGATGCCTGTGAAACTGATAAGAGTGCACTAGCAAAAGATGTGGCTGTGTTATCTGAAAAATTAGCTGAAGCAAATTATTCAGTGAAAAAACTGACAGAAAGTAATGTGAGTATGTAGATAGGTATAAAATATTGATTTTGTCTCATTCCTTTCGAATTACATGTTATCTCTGTACAGAACAATTCATTTAGTTTTCTGCCATTGTCTTCACTTTACTATCAGTAGGAGGTAATAAAAAATATTTCAGGTTTGAATGGTACAATAATATCTTAGTTGATTTCCTGCAGTTTACCTTGAGGTCTATATCACCTTGAAAGTTTCCTGATTGAAAAAACTATATAGAAATCTTTGTTTCTACTCATTAATTACGAGCAGGAAATGACTTTTGATTATATAGAAGATTTTCACAATTAAATTCAATTTAATCATAATTAACTATTTTCAAGAGTCCAATCTCATACAACTGCGAATAAAAATTGAGTGTAGTAAAGTTGACTTCAATCATTGAAAAATCTGAATAAACTACAAGGAATTTTGTTTTCCAACACAAGGGTTTCCATTATTGGCACTCTATGTAAAAAAATTACAGTATCAAGAGTTTTTAGAATCGTAGAACAAATTTTATGTGGGTGGTTCCTAGAATATTGGTGATCCAAAATGTTATGAAGGGATGATTCTGAGGAAGATTCACTTTGTATGAATTTTTGAGAATCCGTAATAATAGAAGGGCCTCCCAAAAGAAGAGAATCTAAGGCTTTCACTTCAATCCTAATTGAAATAATTCTATTAATATGATTTGTGAAATCACTGACAGAAAGTCATGATGTTTTTTCAGGGAAGTAACAAAAAAGCATAGATTGGTTGTAGAAAGAATGAATGCGCAAAGCACAAATGAAAAAAAAAGAATTTGTGAGCTTGTAGATGCTTATACGACACCATTGCTATGAATTTTAATCGATTCTATATTCTGGAACAACCCAGATGATTCTTTTCTTGCAAAAATTGGTTCAGTTTTTTTGTAGGTTGAGTTTCTTTTTGACATGTTGAAGCATAAATTCTCAAATAATTGGTTGAAATTGCTTGTTTCAGGAACGGTACAAAAAAGATGTGAATGTTGCCATACAATTTCTTCAATGCAAGCAGAGCAATTTTGTTGCCCATAAATTCGATTCTGTAAGTTGAGATATTTTAGCTTAGACGTGGAATATTACTACTCCATTCTTACAGTTACCCCCAGAGATTCAAAATGAGGTGTCTGTATTTATGACTCACAAGAAGAAACCTGAAGAAAGAAAACTGATTGAACCAAAAAGTATCAAAGTTCCCATACCCACCTTTCCACCAACAGCCATGTTTTACTCTGTACCAAAATCACCAAAAGAAGAGAGAAACATTGAAGAGGAAGCACATCCCGCAACACCTCCAGTTGATGTGGTCTCAGCTGCAATAATGGCAAAAGTTCTAGAAGAAAGACAGAGGGAAAGGATGTGCATTAAACATTGCGACACATGCACATGTTCCAAAAATATGAAACTAACGGATCCCAATAGATACCATGATATGGGAACTCAAACTGAAGAGTACAAAGAGTCTTGTAAAACGTGTAATGATTTATCTCAGACTAATTTTCAGATTATGAAATTACCTAGAAGCACAGACATAGCGAATAGTAAAGTGCCAAATTTCGAACTTGAAAACTGCAATAATATTGTAAAAGTTCAACCAAATAATTTTCTTGTGGAAAAAAGTAGTTCAACTGCCTCCAGTCTTATAGATCTTGATATTAACTTGAACTCTGATTCAAACAGCATAATATCAGAACCAAACAATGTGAGTTCAGTTAGTGCAGTTAATATTGAACATAATAACAGAATCAATCAACCCAGTATTATGTTGGATAATAACCCAATTGAAAAGTACGAAATTTCACAGTATCAGGCACTTCCACTAGATCAGATCCAGCTTAGTAACAGTTTTAAAATTCCTAGTGATGTTCCTTTGAATATAAATGGTAAACCAATTGCTGCATTTGCCTCAACAATTGCTCATTGTGTACAAAATGAGAAGAAAAGTCAAACAGTCAAGGCATACAGCAGTAAACTTAATCTTGTTCATGCTCACAAAAATTCTGATCATGAGGTTGCAAATATAGGTTCGTTCAAGAAAGATGTTGACAGTCAAACGACAGAAGAAGAAATGGTTATAGCTGAAAGGGTCCAAAACAAAGAAAATTTTCAAAATTTAGATAGGTCAAAATACCAAGAAATGGAGGAGAACGTTAAAAGATTTCTCTTCAAAAAGACTGAATTATGGAAAGATCAGGCAGAAAGTATTCCTCATGGTGAACTGACTGTAAATGATTTACAGCAGACTTATTCACACACACAAACAGAAATCTAAATTATCGTGGTCTAAAAATTTTTCTTTGTTATTTTGAGATTGTTTTTGTTGATATTTTTATGAATTCAATTGCACTCTATTCTTGTCCAATTAGACTTATTTATTTAAGTTTGCATCCAATTATATTTATAATTTTAATTTATCTCAGCACTCGATAGCTTTATTCAAATTTTCAAACTTTATGATGATACCTTATTATTTGTCCAATTTCAATTAATTATCTTCTTGAAATTACATACCTATGTATCTTACTATCAAAAAAGAATTTTATTCAAAACAGCGATTCCAAAAGTGAGATGAATTAAGACTAAGTAATTAATATCCACAATTGATTAGCCATATATCAGATATATTTGTGTTGTGAGGATGAGCTTTAAGATAAAATATAAACACAGGGAACAGTGTAGCAAATAAAGATATATGTATATTGTAGATTATTCAAAATTGAAAATGTGGGAAACTTTATTCTGATAATTGGTTAGAAATGGTTGTGAGGTAGTATAAAGACCAGTAAAGAAAGTATATATTTATATGTACATTTCTCAAGTATTCTATACATTTGTGATTTGCTTAAACTCCGACAGTATTTATGCTTATCGTACATGCTCAAACAAGTGTGAAATTTTAATCATTTGTGAACTTTACAATCATTTTGTGCTCATCTATGTATTTAATTATTTTAGCGAACATAATTTTTATTTTGTGTCATTCTGTTATTATGAAATTGAATAAATACTATGGTTCCTTATCTCATCAGGGTATTCTATTGGATAGAATGTTGTGTTACGGTGTTCGAGGATTACCCAGTAGACTTATTAGAAATTACTTAGAAGATCGGCAACAATGCGTAAGAATAGGAGCAGAATATAGTGATTTTAAAACTGTCATATGTGGGGTGCCCAAGGGTACAGTCCTGGGTCCACTACTCTTCTTGTTATATATTAATGAGTTATTATTAATTGACATTTCTGGTAAGCTGATTTCTTATGCTGATGATACGGTGATATTACTTAAGGGAAATACTTGGACTGATTTTATTGAACAATCTGCATTGGACTTTGCACAAATTCATCAATGGCTAAACAACAACCTCCTAACCATTAATATCGAAAAAACCAAATTTATGTCCTATAGTTTATACACTAGCCATCAACCCAATATACAAAAAATTAAAGTACACAGTATGGAATGTTTAAATAACAATAAATTAAATTGTTTATGTTCTGACGTTTTGGAAAAAACAAATCCAATAAAGTACCTTGGAATTACTATAAATCAAAACATGAAATGGGAACAACATATAGAAAATTTAAATATAAAAATTCGAAAATTAATATGGAAATTCTATCAAATTAGAAATACAATGCCACTATCAATTTTAAAAATGTTGTACATTGCTTTGGCTGAGTCAATAATTAGGTATGGTATTTCAATCTGGGGTGGTGCATTTGCTACATCTATGGATCTTATTAATGTTTCTCAACGATATTTACTCAAAGTTATATTCGCAAAAGAAAAACGATATCCAACACAGCAACTTTTTCAAGATACTCGAATGTTCTCAACTTTATATAAAAAGTATACTCCTATTTGTATTTAAACACCCTGAATTAAAAATACAAAATCCTACACCTTACGAAACAAGAAACAAATGGTCTGCTTATTCCGCTGCACACGAAAACCACTACACAAAGGTACTTAACCTATTTTGATGTAAAGTGTTTCAATTTGTTGCCTGTTTCAGTAAAAAATGTCAAAAGCATTCACTTATTCGCATAAAGAATGGATAGATTAATCAAAACAAACTTTGAAATATTTCATAACATCTTAAAAAGATAATCTTTTTTATCTAATGCTGTTTTTTTCTTTCTCTCATCTATTGGTTTCTCTGTTGCGCATTAACTTATATGAGTATCGGTCATGAATGTCTTGAGTTCTGCATAGTATGTAAGGATAAATGAATGGAATACTTGCTTGTACATCTGAAATTCAAATTTTTTTTTTTTTGTTCATTTTTTGAAGATTTTTTTTGTATAACGCTATTTTTATAACTACCTAGGTTTAATTTAGTTATAAACTTTTTTATTTAATAACAATACTCGTGGATGATATTGCACACACAGACAATTTGTCTAGGTGCAATAAAACAAATTATATCTAAAATGCATTGTAATCTATAAAATGCATTGTAATATATACTTGAATATACTTGAATGTGTATGAAAGAAAATTTATGCAGCTTGAAGTGGATATAGTTATCATGTCCCAAGTGAATTATCCGAAGATATTAGAAGACGTTCTATTTTGTTTCGATTTCTTTGTTGTCCTATCAAGGAGTACTTTTTGTGAAAGATCGGTTCCTTTTTCAAGTTATTAAATATATATAAAATAACTTATATTTATATAACCAAAAATATGTTCAGATTTTCCCTCCCAAGAAAAGCATTCGACATCTAATAAGCACCTGACGGTCGACCATAAACAATAAAACAATATTTTCTGGGAAAAACTTAGGTAATCAGATATGTAGGTAGGCTTAGAAGATTAACTCGTAGATAGAGCAGAGACCCAATTTCACGTCAGTGCTTTTTCTGACTTTATCCGTTCTCGTTCTGGGGAACAATTCGACGAAAGTCTCACAAAACGAAAAATCAAAGTTGTACAAATTTTCCCGTTTGCCTGATGAAGAAGTAACATTTGTACTCTGAAACGATACAATTCGCTATGTTGATCGTTTGTATTGTCCATATCAGGCAAACTTTTCTTGTAGAAACTGCCCTTCACATAATCCGCAAGGGCGTTTTCATATCAAAGAACAGTTTTCATTGATTTTTGATGTTCGTTTTGTGACATTGGGAGTGAAAACCCAGAAAAAACCTACAAAATGATGCAAAATCCTGCCAAAAAAAGCTTTGATCCATAGTGAAAATGGTCTTAAACGACTAGGTTGGCTCACTGATGCAGAATTCGTGCTCGAATTCGGTTAATTTGTTAATAGACCCAATTGTTCGAAATGTTTCGGAGTTTACCATTTTGAAATTTTGGGGTCTCGATATCTCGGGGTGTATTGATGCAATCCGATGGAATCTTCGCGTTATTAATTGGTGAACACCAACGTATTTTTTCCTCAGAGACTAATTCGTCAAATTTCAATGAAATTTGATTCGATCCGATTTTTATTTTGGGAGATATAGGTCAAAATTTCGTTATTTAAAATTTTGACATTATTTCCTCAATATCTCAAGGACTATCGAGTTCAGATTCAAATTTCATAGTGAATTATGGAATACCAATGTACAATTTAATGCAAAATTTCATGAAGAGCGTATAAAATGTAGAAAGAATTGTTTTCGAAAATTTTCCAATTTTTTTCCAGAACCTGTTTATCAAATATCAACGAAATTTGACAAATATACACCTTGATGTCACTTTTTAGCAACATTGTTTTCAAATCCCAGTTTGATCGTTCATTAATTTGGGAGATATTCTCGAGTATCGTTTCATTGGATGAATTAAAAAAAAGTTTTCAAATATTTCTTAATCTAAAAATCATATATGATCCTCACGAAATTCACATGAACCTTCAAGCTATAATTTTTCAAGTATCAAGTATTTCCCAAAGATTCCGTAGACAAAACTACCCATTCAAAACTTAATTTTTTCAATATTTCCAAAAAATCAAATCGCATCGAATTGAAACCTAGTATTCGGCGATTGAACAATAATAACATAGCTTGAAGGTTCGTGCAGATTTTTGTGTGGACCTTTTGAAAAGAGATGGCCAAATCTTTCAATTCTGAAAGTGATGTTGCGGTTTTAATTGGGAGGGTCAATACTGGGAATGGGGCACCGCTTTGGCACGAATTTGAAGAAGCACCTCGCAGTACTTTTCTATTTTGGCGGACAATAAAGTGAGTACTGAAGTGGGATCAAGATGAGCTTTCACGCGCTTGTTTAAATTCGTTGCCAACTCGGTTATTGAGGAAGCAATATCTACAAATTTTTCGCAATATTTCCGAAAATAAAATTCCGATCGACTCAACATTTGGAACTGTGATGTTAAATGAATACCTATACCTATTGCAATAAAAATATTGACTTTTAGGTCTGTGCCTAAAGAACTCTAGGTCATTACAGATCTTAGTCCTCTACATCTAGTTATCATTAGGGTAGCCCATGAAGCTATCCCTAGAATATCTAGGGAAAGTACAGGTAATGAGAGAATTAAAAGTCAGCAATTCTGGTCCCTTGCTGGACAAGTACATCTTATAAGCGAACGCACCTACTGATGTTAAGATTGAAAAAGTTAGCATCGATAGAACTTTGGCTCAATGCTATGTGAAAAGGAAGAATGGAAATAGTAATACAATACCAGAAACTTCAAAGTAAATACCACTAAATGGTATACAGATGGTTGTATAACCAAGATGGGGCCGGTGCTGGAGAATACGGACCAAAAACCAAGTGTACACTATCTCTAGGCTCCTACTCGAAGTTTTTTCAGGCAGAAATACTTGCAATCGAAAGATGCATAGACATGAATCTGTATCAAGGGTGTGACATAGTGATCCACTCTGGTAGTCAGCTGCTATCATAGCACTGAAGTCCTATATCATGGACTCAATATATATATTTATGGGAGTGCTGAATGAAACTCAATTAAGTAGGCAAGATCAACAAGGTCTCATAATCTGGGTTCCTGATGGGAATATCTGGAGTCAAGGGAAATGAAGAGTCTTACATACTAGCCAGAAAGGGAGCACAAACGCCACTTACTGACCCAGAACCATTCTGTGGTAGAGGCAAATGCACCTATGAGAAATAATTTTTGGAGAAGGAAGAAAATGAAAGAGAAGCACTCTGGAGGAATCTTCAAATAATGGATCATTCCAAAAAGTTAATTCGGAATTTTGAAATTGCAACGTATTTAGAAGACCCACATCTACTGAGATTGTATGTATGGTGGCTGGAATCTATGTGGGGATACATATATAAGTGTACGTGGGTTTCATAAACATGTTAGTTCATGAATTAGTGCAGAGAAATTGTTACTTATATTATCACGCCGTTTCACCTGGATCTGCATAAATACCAGTGCTCAGAGGTAAATTATCTGAAGATGAACCAATGTTCGAAACTAGTCACGAAAACGTAGACCTTACATACAGGGCCGTAGCGGCGAAACGGCAAGGTAGGGCAATGCCCTACCTCAAAACCCCATTGCCCTACCTTGAAAAGTAAAAGCTTAATATCTAAAAATTTGATTAGATCAATGGAAACTTTCATTGCCCTACCTCTAAGAAAACTGTAACTACCGCCCTGCTTACATATTGTAAACATCGTATGATTGATGGTAGTAAAACATAGTAATGAAAAATTTGTTTTAATTCTGATCCACTACCCACTACCAAATAGTTACTGCTGAAACAGTTCATTATATCAATTTTGAGTCGATAGCTGGTTCCGTTCCGGAGTTATCGAGGCAGCGGACAGCTGGCCTGTTAGAATTGAATTTAAGACAATCAGTGAGTTCAACCTAGACGTTAAGGATCGTTTTCAGATATTCGGGTGTTTCGAGACAATTAATTCTCATCTGCGACATTGACATAGCTTCAGGGCTGGGCAGTATTTAAATTACTTGTAATTGACGTATTTTGTATTTGTATTTCAATTACTTCTTGAAAATGAATTTTGTAATTGGTATTTCCAATACCTGACGCTGAAGTATTTTGTATTTTGTATTTCGATACTTTTGTCTTCGAAATACTTTCGAACAAATACATTTAGCGCTGAGCGCTCTACAGAAAATAGTCCCTGAATCTCCCTTCAGATGGCGCGACGTTCATCTGCTTCATCTAGTTCTTTTGCTAGCAATCATATTTTCGGCAAATGGAAAGGAAGAAAAGGTCCTGCGCAATGGAGTTAGAATTAAGTCAACTTCTAAGAACGATAAGAGCAGAGAGCTTACCATCTTTGAACATTATCCTAACATAAAAAATGTGTTCATACAATATAACACAAGTTTCTGTCCGTCAGGACCTGAAGAAAAACTGTTTTCCTTAACAGGTTTTATTCATTCCCGAACAAGAGGCTGTTTGTCTGATACTACATTCAAAAATTTTGTGTGTTCTGAAAGGAAATTCTTTATTTAGCGATAAAATAGCTGAACTGAATTAGTTGTACTCTTTTCACATTTTACGTAACACTTGAATGTATTTTGTAATTTGCATTTCGAATACAAATAGTTAAAATACTGTATTTTGTATTATATATTTCAAATACCCGACTTGAAAGTATTTTGTATTTCAAATACCTGCGAGAAAGTATTTTGTAATTTGTTAATTTCAATTAAGCCAAGCATGTATTTTGCCCAGCCCTGCATACCGTCTTGGTCCACGTTGTTACTTTATCCTGTAACTCTGTAAGTAAAAAATCCTTCAGAAAATGATACATTTCCATTCTTTCTCGACAAACATCGGAGTCTTAAGTAAACCGTGGCCTTCATTTTTTAAAATGCCGGATACCAGATGCGCATAATGGTACATCTCATGGTGCATGCCCGAAATAACTAATGCGGTAATGTGAGTCTGATCCTGAACGTCTGATGTCCTCAAGCGCGGAACCACTTTGAGGAACCATAATGCACCATTGCAGCCCTCGGTCTTCTGTAAATGGTGATCTCCAAAACATTTGTTGAAACAGGAAACCTGATTTGTATAAAAAGGCAATACTTAAAGTGTGTTATTGGACCAGTAGTCGGAAGTTCTTGAAGGCGTATTAGGTACTTCGTGCTTGAGGAGCAATTACCTACAAGATTTTATAAAGTTCTAGAAGAGCACTGACGTGAATTCAGGAACTCACTCAGCTATTCGACTTTCCTAATTAAGCCCAAAACCTGCTGTACAAATATCGAGTCTTCAAGTAGTGTCTTTCGGGGGTTTTTGTGTTCACAGTCGGCTCAGCGGCCGATCGTTAACGAATTAACATCCGAAAGACCGAATTCTTGAATGAGTAAGAAACTAAGTCAACGATTCTGCATATTATTCCCATTCGACATTTTTCCCAATATTTCCAAAAATACAAATCGGATCGAATTGAAATCTAGAACTTGGTTAAAGAACGTCAGCTTGGAGGTCACGCAGAATATCTTATGAATCATATATTTTATGATCAGAAGATCTCAAATTAATCTTGATATCAGGAAAAAATGCTTTGGGAGAGCTGTTAATCAGATTACGCATTTCGATCGCTTCATGCCGTCTTTTTACAACCAAGTAATTATACTAGATTTCAATAGACGACTTCGGTCCAAGATGCCAACTCAGAAGTTCCGTCAAATTTACTATTACTGGGGAAGGGGAATATTAGAACGAAATCGACATGATGTGGTTCGCGGTATTTATAAATATCCGTAAATGTACCTCGGCTCCTCAAACCAGATAATTCTTTCCAAATATAGGTTTTTGTTGAGATGAACTCCGATTGGCTGAAATTAAGTTGGGATTCCTGGTCTCTTCTCAATAGTGTCATGTTTACATATGATATGTTCCACAAATCAACTTGGTTATGTTGTTTGCCGATTTTCCGTCCGTAAATGTGAAAAATTCGGTTGGTTCCTGAAAAAAGAGTTGATTAAGGAATTTGATTAATGAAAAAGCGATCTTTCTGTCCAAGTATGGAACAAATTCATTTTTAGCTAAACAGGTCATTTTAAGAAATAATCCTGAAACACGTCGATTTTTGATTTTAATTTACCGTATTCTAAAATAATAATCTAATATACAGGGTGAATTACGTTCGAGTAATGACGTCACCGTCATTTTTTTAAAATTGAACACCCCTTTTTTGTCTCAATATTCGGATTACTCTAGCTGAGCTGATTCCAGAAATGTATCACATGTTGATTCCAATTGGTACAGGGTGGACAAAAATACAATAGTTTTGTGTGTGCTCATAAAGTAACGCGTAACATTCTTTATTAGGTGAATTAACAATATTATCAAAAATACTTAATGTCTAGCGGCAATTGGTTTAAATGTATCACCCCGTAGTTTGCTACATGTTTAGAGTAATAAAAATTTCAAAAAGCACTGCCGTGAAGGCAGCAACTTTTGCGCGCATGTTCAATGTAGATGACCGCTTCAGCAACGAATTTGAACGTGCGCGCAAAAGCTGCTGCCTTCACGGCAGTGCTTTTTGAATTTTTTTTCTGATAAATTACTGGATTTCAATTCGATCATATCTGTATTTTTGGACATATTGTAAAAATAAAATTTTGAATGGGTATATCTACGGAATCATTGGGCGGATTTTACCCATTCACGAATTCGACCTTCGTAATTAAGCCCCAAACCTACTCTACAAATATCGAGTTTCTAAGTCGTTTCTTCCGGAAGTTATTGTGTTTACGGTCAGCCTAACGGCCGACTGCGTAAACACAATAACTTCCGAAAGAAACAACTTAGAAACTCGATATTTGTAGAGAAGGTTTGGACCTTAATTACGAAGGCCGAATTCGTGAATGGGTAAAATCCACCCAATGATTCCGTAGATATACCCAATCAAAATTTCATTTTTCCAATATTTCCAAAAATAGAGATCAGATCGAATTGAAATCCAGTACTTCATCAAAAATAACAGTTCGAAGTTTCATACAGAATTTAATGAGGATGATATGATGAGAAAATCATAGAAATTTTTTTTTTCAAATTGTTCTAATAACACGATTATCACGAAATTTTGCATAAAGTTGTCTTTCAGCATCTTGAAACTAGCAGTGAAGTTTAATCAGGACTGAATCAGTATTTCTCGAGTTATACCGAAAAAATCAACGATTTCGAAAAGAAAACCTCGAAATTTGACATATTTTTTCCCGATATCTCCAAAACTTAAGATCGTATCGAACTGAAATTTGGTACACTGCTGTGAAATTAGAAGGTCAAAGTGTGAGTACAATTTTTTTTGGATATGATGAATGGTTTCCGAAAAAAAAAGAAAAATTTTTTTTTTAACAATTACTGACAATATGATCCTGACGAAATTCAGCTCAAAGTTGCGCGTCGTTGTACTTCACCTAACTGCCAAGTTTGAATCCAATCGCTCAGGTAGTTTCTGAAATAAAAAACAAATAACTTCAAAACTTCAAATGCCTCTAACTCCGAAACTATTCGATCGATTTGGCCCATTAACGAACTTAACCGCGGCATTCTGATGCGCAACCTATCCTGAAAGTTTCAAGTTGCTAGCTTGCTTCTGTCGACAGTTATCGTGTCTACGGCCGGACGGGCGGCCGGCCGGACAGAATCGATTTTGACACCGGATTCGTCATCAGTGAGTCCAACCTAGTCGATTGAGACCATTTTCGGCTCAATCATCCAAAATTACAGACATTTGGACAAAACGATAGCACGCTGTTCCCCTAGAACCTGCGCGCAAAAATGAGCTGTTTCCAAACATGTTTGTTACTTGTGGTCTAGCAGACAGAATATGTAAGAAATTATTTCTTATCTATTTATAAAAAACATAGTCGTCTAGTTTTTTGTGAAATGTCATTATTTGTTTAGTAATTTATTGATGTTCAGTGATAGTTTAGTACTACAATTGGTATTCGTGAATATTCGTATGATTGCTTAGATTTAATTGGAAGTAGAAATGGAGTTAAGTGTAACATAAAGAATTGAAATACTTATGATGATTGGGTATGGAGAAAGATCGCGAACTCAGATGGAACTGTGCAATTTGTTTACTGATAAATATCCAGAAAGGCCTATAACACGTTCAACAGTCAGTAAGATTGAAACGAAATTTCGAGAAACTGGTACGGTTGAAAATGTACGCAAATCAGGTCGTCCCCCTGCAAATGCTGATACAGCATTAGATGTTTTACTGAGTTTTGAAGAAGATGCGCACACTTCTGTTGGTTAGTTAGTTAGTCGCGATATCGGTGTTAGCAAAACAACGGTACACAAACTATTGAAGCTTGAAAAATGGCATCCTTATAAAATCAAACTTATGCAAGAATTAAACAAAGATGATTCCGATAGAAGACTCCAATTTTGCGAAGAAATGATGGATAAATGTCACCGAGACCCTCTCTTGATACAAAACATTATTTTTTCTGATGAGTCCACTTTCACGTTAAATGGTGAGGTTAACCGTCAGAATTGTAGATACTGGGCAAAAGAAAACCCCCACTGGATGCGTGAACATCATACCAATACCCTCAAAAGGTAAATGTATGGGCTGGAATTGTACGAAATCGAATCATTGGACCCTACTTTATCGAAGGTAATTTAAACAGGGCAAAGTACCTTGAGTTTTTAAGGGGGTATCTCGTACCTACTTTACGTAATTTGTTTCCCAGCAGACGTAATCCTGGAGGTTTTGATGAAAGTTTATGGTTTCAACAGGATGGTGCACCTCCACATTATGCTGTAGATGTTAGAAGGTACCTAGATGAAATTTTTCCGAACTGAATGGCCAGCGAGGTCACCAGATTTAAATCCTTTGGATTGTTTTCTGTGGAGCCATCTGAAGAATGTTATTTATAAAACGAAACCAGCAAATATTGAAGATGTACAAGAGAAAATTCGAACAGAAATAAACAATATTCCGCAAGTAACCATACACAAGGTTCAACAAGAATTTGTACACCCTTTGGGTTACTGTCAAATACAGCAAGGGCTGCAGTTCGAACATTTATAAAGTCATGTATTCCAGCATATTCTGTCCGCTAGACAACTACGGGGTGTTACATTTAAACCAATTGCCGCTAGACATTAAGTATGTTTGATAATATTGTTAATTTACCTAATAAAGAATGTTACGCGTTACTTTATGAGCACACACAAAACTATTGTATTTTTGTCCACCCTGTACCAATTGGAATCAACATGTGATACATTTTTGGAATCAGCTCAGCTAGAGTAATCCGAATATTGAGACAAACTGGGGGTGTTACATTTAAAAAAATGACGGTGACGTCATTACTCGAACGTAATTCACCCTGTATATTAGATTATTATTTTAAAATACGGTAAATTACAATCGAAAATCGACATGTTTCAGGATTATTTCTTAAAATGACCTGTTTAGCTAAAAATGAATTTGTTCCATACTTTATGGACACAGTGTATATTCTATGCATCTATTCCATAGCCCTGATGTAAAAAACATGGTGTGCTCATATGAAAAATGAGTGACGTCAGCTAGCAGAATATACAAGGAGTTATATATTCTGTTCATCGAATTTGCATGTTAATTCAAACACAGAATATATAACTCTTTGTATTTTCTGCTAGCTGACGTCCCTCATTTTTCAGATGAGCACACCATGTGTTTTACATCATGGGTGTGCTCATCCAACTTTATTTCCAGCCAATCGGAGATCATCTCAACAAAAACCTATATTTAGAAAGAATTATCTGGTTTGAGAAGCCGAGGCACCGTTAACGGATATCTATAAATAACGCGAACCTCATGCTGTCGAAATTGTTCTGAAATTCCCCAATCTGGAAATATCGGAAAAATAAATAACGGGTATATCTTAGGAATTACTGGGCGAATTTTACTCATTCATGAATTCGACCTTCTTGCAAGAGCGAATGCAGCTTACATTTTAGGGGGGCAGGGTAGTTATAAATCTTAATCTTTTTATTCCCGGAGAGAATAATCTGGTTCTGGTCTCTGGGGGTTAATTAACCCCCCAAAAATGCGGCAAGCTTTTGACTTCCAATTAATTAACCAATATACATAGTTCTGAGAATTTTCGAACGTCGACATTTTACGATCAATTACCAAGTTTCAATTAGATCACATGAGTATTTCTTGAGATATGAAGATATTAAACTGATATAACTCAATCGTTGGGCGGATTTTGCCCATTAACGAAATTATCGTCGCATTCAGATTCAGCGACCGGCTGGTCAGAAAAAAACCAACCTAGTCGTCTACGACCATTTGCGGCAGAAAATTCGCAAATTATAAATATTTGGTCAACAAACTGGTGAAAAAATATTACGCTGCTTATTCCTCAAAGTGATTCACAACACAATAAAAGTGGCTCTTTTATTCCTCATAAATGAACCTCTGTGCAAAATTTGCAACCTTTTTGCGCTCATGTTCTAGGGGAACAGCGTGCTATCGTTTTTTCCGAATGTCTGTAATTTTTGAATTTTGAGCCGAAAATGGTATCAAACGACTAGGTTGGACTCAGTGATGATTAATCCTTTGTCAAAATCGATTCTGTCCGGTCGGCCGTTACCACGATTGCGGTCGTACGGAGGATTGTATCGACTTGAAAATTTCAGGTTCAGTTGCAATTAAAAATGCGAAGGTTGACTTTGTTAAGAGACGAAATCGACCGAATGGTTTTGGATTTATAGTCATTTGAAGTTTTGAGTTTGTTTCCCTGATATTTCAAGAACCACTTGAGCGATCGAATTGAAAATTAGCTCCTAGTTGAAACATAAGGACTCGCAACTTTCCGCGAAATTTTGTTGGGACCATGCTGTCAGTAAATTTGAAAAAAAATTTTTTTCGAAATTTTTTCAGAAAAAAATTTTTTTTTCAGAAACTATCAATCATATTCGGTAACAATTCGGCTCATTCCTTGAGCTCTTATATACTTATTTAACCATGATGAAGTTTGAAGCTAGTTTTAAAATGCTGGTTGACAACTTCGTGCGAAATTTCGTGATCGTGTGTCATTAGAACATTTAAAAAAAATTCAAATTTTTTTTTCGAATATTCAATATTCTATGAACCTCTGATCATATTATCCCCATGAAATTCTGTACAAACCTTCGAACTGTAGTTTTTCGATAAAGTATGGGATTTCAATTCGATCTGAATTTTTGGAAAATTTTGGAAATACCTATTGGGAAAATAAAATTTTGAATGGGTATATCTGCGGAACCATGGGGTGATTTCAGCCATTCACGGATTCGGCCTTCATAATTACGGTCCAAACCTACTCTACAAATATCGAGTTTCTAAGTTGTTTCTTTCGGAAGTTATCATTCAAAATTTTATTTTCACATTATCTCCAATCCAGTACTTTATCGAAAAAACCTAGAAAAGCACTGTCGTGAAGGCAGCAGCTTTTGCGTGCATGTTCAAATTCGTTGCCACAAAAGCTGTCTTCTCCATCGACCATGCGCGCAAAAGCTGCTGCCTTCACGGCAGTGCTTTTCTAGGCTTTTTATTTCAGCACAGGTAAAAGCATTCTACCAGGTGTTGTCGACATGTGAAACTGCCTCTACGAATCTATTTAGAAAGTTTCGAAATATACAATAGGAAAGTTCGAACGCACGAAGAATGCCCTTCAATCTAATGAAGTATCTCTCTATAGTTATTCATAGTAACGCATATAATAATGGAAATAGGCGTTTTAATAAGCGTTAATGACGGCGCGTGACTTCAGACTCATTTCAGAAGCGTATGAATCTATTGTTAATTGTCACGCATTCGAATTCCGAAATGTGCACACAAGAATCACGAATTTCGTTCAAGGACCGGTAAAAGCAGATGGTACGATGACCATGGTGAGTCTGGTCAACAGGCACAAAAAAGAATCCAAGCGAAGGAGTGGTATTCCTTGCAACAAAAAGAAAAATATGCTTAAGGAATTGAACAATAACGTTTATCTGAATTGGTTTCTACTAGCAGTAGAAGTACTATTCAGAACTAATTCAGAACTTCTTATTTTTTGTCTGTGCGCGCATCTAAATCCGAATTCGAATCCAAACAATTAAAAAGTTCTAGTCATTCCCGTGAAGTCAGATCCTTTCAAGCGCATGTTAAATCTCGAAGTCATTTCTTCAGGAAATTTTTCATGAACCTTTACTATATAATTTTTCAACCATCAAATACTAGATCTGAATAGACGGCTTCAGTCCAAGATGCCAACCCACAAATTTCCTCCAAATTTACTATCACTGGGGAAAAGGAATTTCATAACAAATTCGACATTGTAAGGTTCGCGTCATTTATAAATATCCGTAAACGGTGCCTCGGCTCCTGAAATAAGATAATTCGTTCGAAATATAGGTTTTTGTTAAGATCATCTCCGATTGGCTGAAATTTAAGTTGGGATTCCTGATTTCATGTTAATAGTGTCAAGTTCACATAAAATACGTCCCCCAAATCAACTCGGTTATTTCGGTTAACGATTTTCCGTTCCGTAAGTATAAAATATTCGGTTGGTTCCTGAAAAAAAGATTGATTACGGAATTTGATTTTTGAAAAAGTGATCTTTCTGTCAGATGAACGATATTCAATGTGTTCTATGGTAACATATCAAGATGCATAAAATATATCGAGTGTCGACACTTTCCTACTATTAGGCTAAAGCTACCTTTTGTGAGAGGGTATTTGGGTAATAGTGACCGTCGGTTGTTTTTTTTTATTTCTCCGATATTTTTTCCTGGAAAAAAGTGCTCTTGTGTGACATCGCCCAGTTGCACCGGTTTTCAGAAAAATTGATTTGAAATTTTCTCTACTTTCTCTACTCAAGGCTCGTTATCTAAGTAATCATAATAAAGTAATGCTCCTGGCAGATGGCGCGCTGTACGTTGTTATACTGCAGCGGTCCATCTGAAAGGTGACAAGTATTTTGGTTGATTGGATGATTAGATCTGATCAAGGGGGAATTAGAGATGTGCAACTTGGATACTTTTGAGTATCCGATAGTATAGAATACTGAAGTGATATCGGATACTTTCGTTGGATACTTGGTATCCAAATTTATACGATGTAATACTGAAAATGATTTTAATATAACATTATTAAAACTGAATGAATGTTTGGTATCCATAGAGAGACACAATTTCTTGTATTTTATCAGATTCCAGCCGTGATCTTCTATCTGATAGAATCAGAGCAGTTTCAGAAAAAGCTCTCTCACTGGAAACAGAAGTGGCAACAATATACTTAAATATGTTTCTGCTAGACGAGCCACGCGTTGATAAATAAATTTTCTGGACTTCCACCTCAGTCAAATATTTTCTTGTCTGCTAACTGTGGGTTCTTCATTATATTTTCTGAATTCTTTAAGACTGTCCGAAAGAGGATTTGTTTTTTCGCGCATGTTCTAGGGGAACAGCGTGCTATCGTTTTCTCCAAATGTCTGTAATTTTGGATGATTGAGCCGAAAATGGTCTCAATCTACTAGGTTGGACTCACTGATGACGAATCCGGTGTTAAAATCAATTCTGTCCGGCCGGCCGGCTGGCCGTCCGTCCGACCGTAGACACGATAACTGTCGACAGAAGCGAGCTAGCAACTTGAAACTTTCAGGATACGTTGCGCATCAGAATGCCGCGGTTAAGTTCGTTAATGGGTCAAATCGGTCGAATAGTTCCGGAGTTATAGCGATTGGATTCAAACTTGGCAGTTAGGTGGAACATAACGACGCGCAACTTTGAGCCAAATTTTGTCAGTAAATTAAAAAAAAATGTTTTTCGAAATTTTTTTCCAAAAAATTTTTTTTTTCGGAAACCATTTATCATACCAAAAAAAAAATTCCACTCGCACTTTGAGCTTCATATTTCACAGCAGTGTACCAAATTTCAGTTCGATACGATCATAATTTTTGGAGATATCGGGAAAAAATATGTCAAATTTCGAATTTTCTTCTCGATATCGTTGATTTTTTCGGTATAGCTCGAGAAATACTTATGCGAAATTTCGTGATAATCGTTCCATTAGAACAATTTGAAAAAAAAAATGTCTATGATTTTCTTATCATATCATCCTAATTAAATTCTGTATGAAACTTCGAACTGCTGTTTTTCGATGAAGTACTGGATTTCAATTCGATCTGATCTGTATTTTTGGAAATATTGGAAAAATAAAATTTTGATTGGGTATATCTACGGAATCATTGGGTGGATTTTACCCATTCACGAATTCGGCCTTCGTAATTAAGGTCCAAACCTTCTCTACAAATATCGAGTTTCTAGGTTGTTCCTTTCGGAAGTTATTGTGTTTACGCAGTGGGTCGTTAGGCTGACCGTAAACACAATAACTTCCGGAAGAAACGACTCAGAAACTCGATATTTGTAGAGTAGGTTTGGGGCTTAATTACGAAGGTCGAATTCGTGAATGGGTAAAATCAGCCCAATGATTCTTTAGATTTACCCATTCAAAATTTTATTTTTCCAATATTTCCAAAAATATAGATTTGATCGAATTGAAATCCAGTAATTTATCAGAAAAAAATTTCAAAAAGCACTGCCGTGAAGGCAGCAGCTTTTGCGTGCATGTTCAAATTCGTTGCTGGAGCGGTCATCTACATTGAATATGCGCGCAAAAGTTACTGCCTTCACGGCAGAGCTTTTTGAAATTTTTATGCCTGCAATTTTCTCGTAGAAACAATGCCATATAGAATAGAAATGAAGTCAAACAGCAATTTTTTGTTTTGTGGAAATGACATTTTGATGAATTCAACGAATAAGATATACAGACAGAGTATACTTAATCACTTCTTATAAACTTATATCAAGGTGGTTTGCGTATGCGGGTATTCCCAGAAGGCCAACATTTTGGTGCTTGGTGCAACTGTCAAGAATCGCTGATGTACGAATCAAATGATCTCTTCTGTCGCCGTGAATGAAAAACTGGAAACGCAATGCAAAAAAATTCTTTTTCCCAATATTGCGACTTCACCCCCTTAGATGGAGCAAACTCAATTTCACAGGTATCTAATAGTATCCATAGTTTTTGAAATGGAATATCCGATACTCCAATTTCAGTAGAGTATCCGATACTTTTCCTTGGATAGATATTTTTTGCACATCTCTAGGGGGAATGTTTGTTGATTTATCGACAGATATTCGTCCTTGTGATTATTCCATTACTATAAAGTAAGTTAAATATCAATTTTTTGTACTTGAATTAATGCATAAAAGCTTCACCTGATGAAACAAGTAATACGAAATCATTCAATATACTCGAAGAAATTTTTTTCACTTCAGTTAACGGCGTTTTAGAGAACTGTGGCAGAAAATGTTACCTGGACGTCATCTTCAGAGGGCTCTAGCTCCTCAACGAAGCATTTTTGCAATTCACGATTAGGGAAGAATGTTTAGAACATCCACTAGAAGCTTGTCGGTCTGATAATGGGACCCTGTATATAGATGAGCCACCACTATGAATATGAAATCTTAGATTACAATAGTCTTTGATCTGTGTATAAAACACTGGATCTAGGAGCCTCTGTACTACTCCTTCCCGATAAATCTCAGCTTTCGGTATCTTCCTTCAACGATTCTCTATCCTCGTCCATCACACCTCATCTCCAATCTTCTCTTCCTCTCACTCTATTCCTATTCGCCGATACCCGACCGTCGCAACTCCGGCTTTCGTTCGTTCGGGCCTCGGACCCATCAACCAATTTTCTCCACCATTCGTTTTGTATTCATGGTCGCGGCGTGCCATGGTCGTACGTGTTTTTGTGATTAGTCGGCGCGAACGGTGAACCTGCCGATTTGTTTACGCGAAAAAAAACGCGCCTCGGTGTCCTGCAGTGTGAAAAAACAGTGGTGTACCAAGTGCGATGTGACAATTTGGTTCTTGCCTGCTGACAATGAGCATGAGCGACAGTCTCATCAATGAGGATGATACGTGGGAAGAATTTTGGGGTGAGTTTTTGATTGATTGGATTGTGGCGCCAAGGGATGTTGTCGAAGGTTAGGAGGTAATGAGGGATGTGACATTGGTGCTCTGAGATTTACGGATGCTGAAAAATAAACGGCAGTTGTTTGAACAATTTGCCGAAATCGAAATTGCATTGACCTTGAAGTGAATTTTATGTGGTGGGTTTAACCTAGAACTGGGGGATAAGCTGAAATAAATTGGGGATATTTCACGACATCGGCAAATTTGTGAATTTCAGCAGATGATCAATTAGTTTTCATGCTAATTCTTTATAGTTTTATGAATCGGTGAGTCCATAGCTAAAAACCTGTTTGAAGTGGGATGAAAGTGATCGCTGAAAAATATGTGTCAGAGTTATCCAAAACTTTACACTAAAATTCATCTCATTCGCTATAACTATCCCAAAGCTACAAAACAAAGACAATTTTTCGTACAGCCTGTATCTTTTAACCGGGGCCGAATCTGGAGAAGCATTTGATGAGAGGAATCTATGGTTCAAATTAATGTACAACTTAAAGACTCACCCTGTATCTTATGATTGATCCTGTGGCTAAGAGTAAATGCTTCCACTGAAATGCACAAGTTCTTATTTTTCTTATGACTATGCTCAAGATTGCGACTATGATTATGATACATACATACATTGGGCCTATAATATTATTCTTGTTAACAATTCACATCCGAATTGAGACAACCTGAAGGCACTTCTTGTTTGTTTATGGCAACGAATGCCATGAGTTCAACATTCGATTATGTTGCGATAATAACCTTTTATCAACCCTTGAATAAATACGAACAAAAGTTTTCTCTAATTGCTTCAGTCTAGACGCAGATATTACATGAACCTGTTAGTCTAATGGAAATTAATGTTCCTATTAATTCTTTGATGTGTTTGCCTGAAAGCCTTGGAGCTTGAAATGCCATATTGGTTTTTCATTTTGGGAAACTACTGAATTTATCTGAAGGAATAAAAATTCAAAAGTTGCCCTGGATGAGCCACATGCAGTAATATTGGTATGCGGATATAAGAAGAAAAGTAATACCTCTAGAGATGAAATTTTGCCGCCAAAATTTCTCTATTGTAATATGATAGAAAAATCAGTATTAAAAGGGAGAAAATTTACTTGCTTAGATTTCATCAGTTTGCCATGCCGAATCCAATAATGTTTTCTTTAGTTTTCTATGATAGGTACTGAAGAAGTGAGAACAGAAATGGTGGTGAGATAGCGAAAACATTTCGGTATATAAAGAGTATTTGAAACCCTGACAGCCCGAAATATGATTTGTGTTTTTTTTCAATTGTTTTGTCGAATGATTCAGAACTATTCTATGAATGGTGGAGGTTCACTGTTTTTTTCTTAGAAGATTTCTTTGAAGACAAAATCACCCTTACGAAGTTATAAAATGGAGCAAAAACTATATCATAAAATATTCCCGAAAAAAAAATCGAATAATGAAAAATCTAGAAGGGCACTCACGTGAGATCAGCAGCTTTTACGCGCTTGTTCAAATTCGTTGCCAAATATACCAAAGCTGTCATCTATTCACGTATTGACCCAGCCGAGCTCAGCTCATCATCGAAATTTAATCGATAATCTCCGAAAACAGCAATTTTTTCCGACAAATCTTTGGAAAATTTTCGAAAAACAATTTTGTTCGGATTTCCCAACAATGGGGGTTTTTCCTTCAAACGAAAATGCAGTAATTTTCATAAAAAACCTTTAGAACATCACATTTCAAACATATAATTTCAATATTATAATTTTAAAAAAATGTTTGATTACTTAAAACTGAAAAATAAAATGGGGATTTGCATTTAAAGGGATTTGTCTTGAGTGCACGATATGGCAACGTCGAATTCAGCTTTCTCGGAAAGAAAAGGACGTCAAATGTGTTACTTTGCTTAGGAAAACAGAGATAGCTGTACTTTGATCTGGTTAGAGTAGAAGACAACGACCAAGGAATAGAAAAAGAAGAGCACAGACTGTCATACTGTCATATTACTGACAAATTGCAAACGGAAATTTTTTGGTTATATTGACAAAGAACACGTGTGAACCACAATAAAAATAAATATTTCATTATTCTATAGTGGAAAAGGCTATTCTACTACACACCGTTATCACTTCGTGCCTCGCTTCGTGCATGCCTGGCAAATCTCGAACCCCAATTTTGAAATCTGATTTTGAATACTTTCTGGTGGTAATTTGGGAAAATGATGAATCAAACCCATAATAATTTGGTTCAAATTTGCATTCGCAGTAATAACCCAAATTCAGGAAAAACCCCCATTGGATCTTCACAAAATGTTACGCTGTGTTGCTATTTATATTCTAATTACTAAACTTCAGTCTGATCGCATCATTTAGAACCTTCAATCTGATCGTACTTCTTGATATATCGGGAAACCAACCTCTAAAAATTTAAGGAGTCAAGTTACAATTCGATCAGATAAATAGTTTTTGAGTTACCCGAAAATAAAAATTTCAGACTGCTTTAAAACTGAAACTATAAGTGGGAATCAGCTCATTAACGAGCTTAATCGAGATATTCAAGATTGAAACCTAACCTGAAAATTTCAAGACTAGGTCCCTTCTTACGAAAGTTATAGAGCATACGGCCGGGCAGACAGAATCAAATTGGACCACGGATTCTTCATCAGTAAGTCCAACCTAAATGTTTGAGACCAATTTTAGCTCAAAATTCGAAAATAACATACATTGTGACGAAACGATAACGCGCTGTTCCCCAAAACGAGCGCTTAAAAAGAAACAGACTATAGTCTCGAATCGTCCTTTGTTTTTTGCTGTCTCACCTCCATTCAGATTCATCGCATATATTTCAATAATCTGAAAGTAGTCTTAGTTAAAAAAAATCGATGCCTCAACTTACATGTAAGTAACTATGTAGTTAGCTAGTTGAAATCTCGCTTGAAATATATTGTTCATGAGTTTTTGAAACATGAGTAACCCCTTCAATCGATTAAGTTATTAGTGATTATTTGCATAGCTATAGGTTGTTTCGTGTGATTTAAAAGTTCTCAATTGATCACTGTGTCGTGTGTATGTTCGAAGATACCGTTGATTCATTCCATTTTAATATGACTGTCATTGTTTATATCACTGAAGCTAATGGCCGTGAATATCAAACGTATTTTCATTCAATACTGAATTCATTTGTTCCGAATGAAATTGTTAAATTTCTCGGTGTAGACAGATTTGTTGAAATTAAATTTCACGTCATGTAGATTATATGTTATTTAGAATAGAAACATTTGCGAAAATTGTAGGAAAGCACTGACGTGAAGTCAGTAGTCTTGAGGCGCATGCTCAAATTCGTTACTAAAGTTGCTTTTCAAGTACTAACGCCAAACCGAGTCACCACCTAATTGAATGTTTTGGCGATCTTCATTTCATGTAGTCCTCATGGAATTCTGAATACACCTACAAGCCATAATTTTCGAATAAAATACTAAATTTCAATTCGATCCAATCTGTATACTTGAAAATATTGGGGAAATAAAATTTTGAATGGGTATATCTACGGAATCATTGGGCGGATTTTACCTACCCCTGAATTCGAACTTCGTTATCAAGCCTCAAACCTACTCTACAAATATCAAGACTTTGAGTGCTTTCTCTCGAAAGAAACAACTTAGAAACTCGATATCGGTGGAGTGGGTTTGTACCTTGAGTACGAAGGCCGAATTCGTGAATAGGTAAAATCCACCCAATGATTCCGTAGATATATTCCCATTCAAAATTTTATTTTCCCAATATTAGATCGAATTGATAGCTCATACAGAATTTCAATTGGATAATATGATCCGAAGATAGCAAAATACAGTGCGCGTCAAAATTATGGAACAAATTCATTTTCTCGAAAGAAAAACATGTAGCAACAAAATCCAGAAAGTTTTGTTTCACTTTTACCAAATGTTTATGCATTTTTGAAGGATTTTTCTTGTACCTTGTGCCATCCCCATCAACCCTCTAAATTTTTTGAATGGGGAAAGTGGGTCATGTGGTACTTTTTTTGGCAAGGTCTTTGTATCTTCTTTACAGCCGTGCAGAAATTTTAAAGAAATTTTTTTTTTCAAACATTAGTTCAAAGACGTTTTCAGTATGTGCACCTTGTCATGGCTTATATACTTTGAGGCGAGGGTACCTGATGAAATTTGTCACCGAATGGAAGTCTACCATTACAGTTTTGTTCATGCACAACTTTCAACCCCTACGAACCATTTAATGGAAAAAAATGGAGGGGGTTGAACGTTGTGCATGAACAAACTTTAATGGTCGACTTTCATTCGGTGACGAATTTCATCAAGTATCATCGTCTCAAAGTAAATAAGCCATGACAAAGTGCACATACTGAAAACCTCTTTGAACTAACTAATTTTTGAAAAACAAATAATTTTTTCTTGAAAATTTCTGCACGCCTATAGAGAAGATACAAAGACCTTGCCAAAAAAGTACCACATGACCTACTTTCCCTATTCAAAAAATTTAGAGGGTTGATGGGGATGGCACCGGGTGCAACAAAAATTCTTCAAAAATGGTAAAAAAAATCCTGTTTCAGGATTTTGTTGCACATATTTTTCTTCTGAGAAAATGAATTTGTTCCATAATTTTGACGCGCAATGTAGAATAGGCTCGTATTCGTGCATACAGTCGGCCGGTTGTTGGAGACCATTTTCGGGCAAAAATTCGAAAACTACAGACACTTGGACAAAACGATAGTGAGCTGTTCCCCAGAATATGATCGCAAAAAAGAGGGGGGAGGGGGTGGTTAAATTACCACCCAATCACTCCATAAAACAGATTCCCGTCGTTTACCTCACATACTTTGATTTGGAGAAACATTCCTTGGCCTTTTGCTGCTCCGGCCAGAAATTTCTGAACAAACAAAATCCATACTGAAACTAACTCATTTTGAATCTGTGAGATCCTCTTCGGAATCTTAATATTTCGGTTCCCATCAATAGACCATTAATCTCTAGTCCTGTACTTGCCTTGGATTACTCATTAAGTCTTACACGATAGTTTACATATGCAATGCGACCCCATCTCCATCTGCTGCATTGCTGGAGCGTACGAGTTGATGAACCGTGTCTTCAAGCTCAAAGCTCGGCGCTATTACATGACGGCATTGATTGGTATGGAAGCGTAATTTGAAAATATAGTTAATATCTTTTTCATGATGATGAGCCTCTGGTGGGGCTTGAATTAGTATTATCTCGCCTATCTATGTAACAATATGAAGGGTTAGAATCCGATCGGTTGTTATTCTTGAAAATCTGGGAGTAGAACAAATGGGAAAAAGGGTTTAGTTCACGGATTTTACATTCCTGAACATATAATATCCATTGAACAGTGATCCACAGCAATGAGTTTTCAAATATTCGAAAACTCAATGATGCATCTTTTACGAGAGGACGAAACAGGAAACACTTTTTCTGAGGTAATGTTTTCGGTTACTTTCGGCTGATTCGAGAAGTGTGGGTCAGATTTCATCTATGGGGCCTTAAGTTTTAACAATTGATGAGGATGAGGATTTTGAATATGTTAAAAGTGAAAAACAGAACCAAATAAATGACGATGAGACTCCCAAAAGAAAGCTTTTTGATGTCTGATCAAATCTGTCTGGATTCACGAAGGGAAATAATGGATTTCTTACAAACCCCATGTTGTCTGGAACATTCAGAACACTTATTTCAACCTAGTATGGAGATTTCAGACTTTGTAATCTGTGATTTCGGAAAAGCCACAAGATGGTGGCCGCCCTAATGCTCAGAATATTCTTCTATGATTTAACTCCGAATATTTCATAGTCCTGCTGGACAAATATATACGCCAACCATAGAAAATATTGTCTTTATGCAACAAATACGTCAAATTCAGTACCAAAAAAAATGTGATTTCAATAATTAATATCTTCTAAACTACGAGTTTGTCGGAGTTGAGACTGGTATCAATCGATTTGCTACGGAAAACTGCATCTATAAAAAAATCAGGATCAAAATCGAGCACCGTCCCTAAAGTAAAGTTTTACCCTAAAGGCTTTTACAGAATCTATTGATACATCGATATCATGCGATAGCTTGTTCATATAAATTCATATTTTTCCAGATTTTGCATATATACAACGGAATGTGGTAAAGCGGCGGCAAGTTTATGGAAGTTGATGCAGAACAAGCATCATCCTTACTTTAAGTCAGACTGAAACCTATCAAGAGTTGGAATTTCACAAAGAATGAAAACTCGTTGAATAGGACATATTATTAAATCAGTTCAATTTGATTTCTTTCCCATTCAAATTCATAAGGTTCGCAATTAGGAAGCAGGAGTTTTATTCAATGGTTAATTTTATTTCATCGGATTTGAAAAATGAGCTTTTCTACAGTAGCACTTGATAGTAGCATATATTAGTGAATTTCAGTTTCAAGTAAACGAAAATTGTTGAACAATTCATGTAGGTATGTATATTCAATGAAGAACCAAGAAAAATAAAACACATTCAGTGGTGAAAATATAATATGCATAATTATTGAAGGTTGATAACTCGATCCTCGATTGGTGAAAATGATTGAAAGACAATTATGCAAAGAATGATATACTTCCGAGTATCATGAAGTTTATACCTTGTATTAATAGGATTCTTTATTTTTTTGAACACTCATTTCCATATACATGCACTGTCCAAACAAAATACAGGAGGGACCCATTTAAAAGTATCTGCGGATTTACACAATTCTTCGAGGCTAACACAAAAATATTTCACGCACTTATTAATAACTAAATAATAATCTGAGAAAATATAAATAAATTCAAAATTACAATTGACGAATTCCCATTAATAATGTCATGCGCTCTGGTTGGTTGATTGGTGGCGTTTTTGTCGGTGGTGAGAGTATGAAATAATCCGGTTTCCCCAGTTTGGTCCAAAAATTTAGTGTGAAAACAAATGAAAACAAGAGCACCATTCTTCTGTACATTCTAGATACAACTATGATGACAATATGTCAATGTCAAATATATGTTCTGTACAAGATGCATATCAGATGATGACACTTTCCACTAAAATTTTGGCCCAAAACGAGGTTCTAGGATAGTCATATATTGTACTTCTTGACTCTGTAAACTATGATGGCGCTAAGGTCACTTTGTCAGGTCCATAGACAAGATATTCTGGTGAAGGGAATAAGGAGCAATATGTAGTTTATTGTAGGAAGACATTCATGGATACAAGAAGTCATATCGAAGATTGATATATTACCGAGTATATTACTCATGGATTTCAATGGATAGTTTGGATCATTTTTTCATAAAAAATATGGTATATAAATTTTGTATTGTAAGTTATGAATTTGTTACATACTTGTGAAAATATTTCGAGGAAATGTTCATGTTTATTATTATTGAAATATGTATTATTCGCTTTGATTTTCAAGTTCATAAGAATTTATCAGAAATATTTCAAACCTGACGAATTAATCGTAGTATCTATCGTTCAAAATGTTTCTGAATTTTTGAATACGCATCTCCGGAAGACTTCCTCCCCATGAGCTAAATAATGAAATAATAAATACCTCTTGTAATGAATAGGTGTTCAAAATATCAAGTTTCAGACTTGTGAATTTAGAGACGAAGGAATTCAGACTCAATGAAATGAATAATCATAACTTAAATTGGTCGAAATGATTTTATTTTCGGAAATTCTTGAAAATAAGCTATGGTCCTACACGGAAAAAAAATATGCTCTGATTAGACGAATCTGTTCACATGTCGGTAACTTCAGATTATAATTCACAATTCACGTGGCAGATTTCTCGATGTCGGCATCTATCGGGGAAAACTGAAGTAGTATAATAAAGCCATATTTGGACAACATTTGGACCTCATTTCGTACACAAAATATGTCAAAGAGTGACCTTGTTATTCTATGCATCTTGTTCTATGCGATAAATATGAAGTTAGCTCCGAGTCATCTGTCGAAAAATACTTGTTTCTGATTGCTTAGAACATTTGGTATCATTGCTCGTCGAGTAGCGCCCATTTTCATAACGAATTATTATTTGTGGAACCGAATGAAACATATAAAACTCCTATAATTGTTATAGGAGTTGGGAAAAGTACATAGTATCGGGGAATCTGTTAATAGAAAATATTTCGAAGCTTTCTCAACATATGCCATGCTTTGCTGTCCTGGTCTTCTGAATATTATGTAGGAATAGTTTAGTATAGGATTCGATAATTTTGTGCGCTAAGGATTGAGAGCATGCCCTATAATTTTGCCCCAATGACTTTAAATGTTGATTGAAAAATAATTTTTAAAAAAAATCGAAATCTGTACCATAAAAAAATATTCAAATATTTATTAGAAACAGAAAAGTCTACTTTAAAATTGGTGTTCATCTAAACCAAGTCCGCCGATTTCGAAGACTCCAAATGATCGAGGATAAGGGTTACGGAGAGGACAACGAGGTTAATCACCCCTTTCAACAAACCCCTCTGAAATATAATTCAAAACGTTTAATCGGAAATGAATAGTAAACAAATTGGACGTTCTCGCTTAACTCGATAAATTCATAGAGGTCATTAAGGGATGTCATGTCAAGGGCGTGCCTTGTTTACTAATTTGGTTTGTTATAAATGACCAGTTAATTTTTTAACGGCATCTTCTTCGAAGTAATATTGCTCTAATAGGTGCATAAGGAAGTAATTTTAGTGTTTGTTTATATTGGTTCATTAAACATTGGATCTAATTTGCTCAATTACACATGAATCGAGTGAAATCATTCATCATTACATCATGATGATTATTCTCGGCAAATTACTTAATTAATGGTCTTGAATCCACTACACCGTCACATCAAATATCAGTGATTGATAGGCATCGGAATCACCTTCAGAATGTCTCGAACCTATGCAGTTAAAATTTTCATCCACGAAGAACTGGAATGCATTTCTTTGAAATCTGTTATTTTGTGGGAATATTTAGAAAATAAAATTTTGAATAGGTTATTGGAATCGTTCGGCGGACTTCACCCATTTAAGAAATTATACTCCGTAATTAAGCCCCAAACCTACTGCTTGAAGATTTATACGAAATATCGACCAGATGAGTCACTTATTTCGAATAGTTCTATACAAAGTGGAAAAGAATGATCAATTGGTTGGAAGTTTTTACCTATATCTATATCTCCAAAGCAGACAAATCATTGCGGATAGCTATTTCCATCGTCGTATTATTTAAGGATGAAGGATAGATGCATATAATTCATGATGCGGACTCTGAAATATTTTGGGTCCAAATGTTGTCAAAATACCGATTTGTTGTTTTACTTCAGTTTTTCGCCGGCATCGAGAATTCCGAGGAGAAATCTGCCATGTTGCCATGTAAAATCTGAAATATCTTCGGAAGTTAACGACAGGTCATATCAGAACTTAGTCAAATTAGAGTTTTTTTTGATGATTTGATTGAGTTGGGCCATACATTATTTTCAAGAATTCATTTTGACAAATTTGAATCTGATCATTCACTTCATTCAGTCAGAATGATGAAAATATATACAGTACGCGTCAAAATTATGGAACAAATTCATTTTCTCAGAAGGAAAATATTTGACAACAAAATCCTGAAACAGGTCAATTTCGTTTCACTTTTACCAAATTTATATGCATTTTTGAAGGATTTTCGTTGCACCCTGTGCCATCCCCATCAACATTCTAAATTTTTTGAATAGGAAAAGTAGGTCATGGCAAGGTCTTTGTATCTTCTTTACAGGCGTGCAGAAATTTTCAAGAAAAAATTTTTTTTCGAAAAATTAGTTGGTTCTTAGAGGTTTTCAGTAGGTGCACTTTGTCATGGCTCATTTACTTTGAGACGATAGTACCTGATGAAATAAGTCACCGAATGATTTTTTTTTTCTTGAAAATTTCTTCACGCCTGTCAAGAAGATACAAAGACCTTGCCAAAAAAGTACCACATGACCCACTTTCCCTATTCAAAAAATTTAGAGCTTTATGGGGATGGCCCAGGGTGCAACGAAAATCTTCAAAAATGCATAAAAATTTGGTAAAAGTGAGCAAAAATTGACCTGTTTCAGGATTTTGTTGCCAAATATTTTTCTTCTGAGAAAATGAATTTATTCCATAAGTTAGACGCGCACTGTATAAAGAAGTTTCCTTCGTCTCTGAATACACAAGTCTGAAACTTGATAATTTTGAATACCTTTACAAAATTCCGGTGCCCGGAAAAACAGTTTTCCTCTTCTACAGAAATAGGACTCCCCTTTCAATAGTATTTCATCCCATTTCATACTCATCTGATACAGTTACGAAAATGAAAAATTAATAGAACCCCTTAACACTTACTTTACAAAAAATATGCCCCTCTGAGATTTGGATCGGAATCAGCCCTTGCAGTTTTAGATCTATAATTTGCTCTGGATTCAGATAAGATCAAGTTGAAATCTGTTGTAAGTATAGATGTAGAATTTCAAGCATCATCAAATACAATACATAATGATAACTCAAGTTCTGTGCCATATTTTTCATTGGAAATGTTCGTCCCTCCATTCGAAATATCGGATCTAGAAACAGACAGGTCATTAATTCTTCCTCTCTATCTTGAAAAAGTTAACCTGTTTTGATAATTATGAGGTAGTCCAGAGAAACGAAATACGAGTATGATAACAAAGGACGTTGGACGGTATCCCAGAACTTTTGATTTATCACGGTCTTTCGTTGAGTGTTTAACCCTGTTCAGAACCCCTGCCATCTGCTGTCCACGTGCTAGGAGCCATGCTTTCGATATTTCTGAATAACAGTGTGGTGGCATATTTGATTTTGGGGTATATATTCTATTAAACAAAGAGGGTTCTACCGGGTAACCGGTAAACCTTCAACGATACTTGAATTGGGGATAGAATAGGCCGTGACAAATCAGAATATCGAAAGAAAAATAGGTAAAATTTGCACCGTTTTCGAGATCATGTCCACTTTGCAAATTCGTGAAAAATCGAAAACATTCCTCGATGTTTTGGATACCATGCCTCTAAATTGGAACTGATTCAAAAAAACCTGAACATGGCTAAGGAGTATTGCTTTTTGGATGTAAAAAAGGTTTCCGAAAATTCCTAAAATTTTCGGGGAATGGTATGAAATGACATATTTTAATTCTACCTATTTTATCCCGGTAACTTTGACCCGATTTTCTGGGAAAAATTATAACCACGTGATTGTGAACTACAAGAATATGCGCACTTTGTCAAGTCTCCAAATTTTCATAAAATATACTGAACTTTCACAATTCTGACAAAAAAGTATTATGTTGCGAATTTATCGAAATAATCATTAATAAATATAAATATAAATCCATTGATTAGCAATTTTCAGAGGAATAAAAAAAACAATTTCCAATCTTCAAACCACAGTTTCAAGGAATAAATTGCACTAATTATTATTCAGAGAAAAAATTGAAGAGATGATATGATATGAAAAGATCCTTTTAGAACATTCTCTGCCACCTCATCACTGATACTCTGAGTGTCCATGTAGATACATCATACCAATTGTTCCACGACAGTTGTATTTAACTGTAGCGTAGCCTTGTTCTTATATCCGTCATATTGGGTACATTAGTCCCAAATTTTATCGAACTTGTGGTTGAATACTAACCGGTGATTTTGCAATAGGAATTGACCCATCTTTAAAGAAAGAAGCCATAGTACTACTGGCCCGTGAGTTCGATAATGTTTGGGTTTGATGTACCTAGAACGATAGATGAGACATCCTATTGACCAATCCTAAAGCCCCCAAGTCAATGAACTAAAACCTTTCGATCAACTCCACTTGAAATAATTCATAGAAAAAATAAGCAACAACTAACTGCAACTGACATAAAAAAAATTGAGAAGGTCAAAATGGTAATAGAGAATTGTTGTAAAGGGGGCATAACACCATATGAAAGGTTGTTCTCGAAAGAAAGAAAACAATCAAAAATTAATTAAAATTAGTTTGTGAGAATTTATTGCTTGAAACTCTGGCTTGAGAAGATTTGAAATTGTTTTTATTTTTCTGTAAATTCATAAGCAATGGGTTTATTACTATTGGTCATTATTTATAATACTATTCCGATATATTCGCAACAGACTACTTTTTTCGTGAAAGTTTCGGATACCAGAATATTTCTGCATCCTCTACCAACGGAAATATCACCTCTTCCAGAAACAATAAGAGTATGCTTCCTACAATTTTGAAGACTTGACGAAGTTTGCATATTTTTGTAGTTCATGTTCACATTCACGTGGTCATATTTTTTTTTCAGAAAATCTGGTCAAAGTCACGAGAATAAAAATAGGTTGAATTTTAAATCTATTATTTCATCCCAATTTCTCGAAAAATTATATGAATTTTTGAGAACTTTCTTATACGTCTCAAAAGCAACACTCATCAGCAATGTTCAGGAATAATATTTTTCGAATTAGCTCCAATTAAGAGTGAAAGTATCCAAACCATCGAGGAAAGATAGTGATTTTTCAGAGGATATGTGCCTTCGGTCGAAGCTGCTAAATCTTACATAATTTAAATTATGCAATTCCGATTCATTTTCATTCATTTGTCGTAGGTTGGTTTCAATTGAAATTGAATTCAGTCGCCTTGTTTTAGCGATGTACTTTGAACGGTGACTTCATAACATTCATTATTTTCGTGGTACAACTATAGAAGATATTATTAGATATTATTATATTATGAAAAGCGATAATAATAATTTCTATATTGAGTCGAAATAACTTGAGTGCTCAAATTTTTCATGATACAGAAAAGAATAGAATGAATAGAATAATTTTGCTTTCACGTTCATCTCTTTTCCTACTAAAGCTTTAGACCGAACTGGAAGATACCAGTTGTTTTGTTGGGAAAACGAATTTCCTCTACATGGGAAAAACTAAAGCGCATCTTTGAATTCACCTTATGCCTATGTTTCTTCGAATTATGTATGGAATACAGTGAAATCCTCAAAAATTAATAGTACTCATTTATATTGATTAAAATTCTGAGCCTAAAATGGTCTTAAACGATTGGGTTGAACGCCCTGAAGAATAATCCGTAGTCAAATTCAATTCTGTCTGTCCGTCCGGCCATATGTGTTCTTACTTTCGAAGGAAAAGACATAGCGGCTTGAAATTGCCAGATAAGGTTTGGAGTCCAAAAATCTCGGTTAAGTTCGTTAATGGGTAGAATCGTTCGAATAGTTTCAGAGTTGGGCCCATTTGAAATTTTGAGGTTAATTCCTCGATATGCCATGAAGTATCGACTCGATCAAATTGAAACGTGGACAGTGTTGAAATACCAACGCGCTATTAAGTAAGATCAAAATTTCGTGAGGATCCAGTTGTTAGAAAATCCGAAAATATTTTCATTCGAAAATTTGAAAAAAAAATTTTTCCTCTGAAAATATTAGATTTCAAAGGAATTTGAAACAAATCTTAGAGTCACTATTTAACAACAATATTCCAAATTTCAATTCGATCCGATATTTACTTTCGGAGATATAAGGAAAAAAAATGTGCCAAATTTCGTTGTTATTTGGAATTTTTACGTTGTTTCCGCAATATCTCAAGAATTACAAATGGAATCAGATTGAAACTTCGTAATCAGGTGGAGATCACTAACACGCAACTAGGTGCAAAATTTCGTGTTGATCTTATTGTAAGAATTTGAATAAGCGCGTAAAAGCTCCTGACCTCTGGTCAGTGCTTTCCTAGATTTTTCGTACTCATCCCAAACAACCTCAATTTGCCATATTCAAACGAAATACCCCATATATTTTGGCTGAATTCAATAGATCTTTTCTTTAAAATATGAAAATATGCGGCAGTGTGACAATATTACCAAAATGGAAAAACACGATTCAAATTCATTCTTTATAAATTAATAAGGATCTTTAAATTTTCCTTTCAAATCCCTTTCTGCCCATAATATGTAATCCTATTTATGAATTCCTGAGTTATCCATTCCAATACTTCTACGGATTATTTCACATTCATAATTTATCACGTCTTACCGTTCTTACTGATAATTGGCATTCCAAATAAAATGTTAAAGTTATCCTTTTCGATCTAAAGATATTTTCTTAGTACGGTAATTTCTCGCCAACTAACCCTGTATATCTGCATGTTTCTGTATATCTGATCAGGCATGCTTCCGAACATAAAAATTCTTCCTCGTAATGAAGATAAAAGTACTTTATTTAACACTTCAGTCCTTGATCGAACCGATAACGTTTATGATATCGATAATATGACTTCTCAAGTGGTGAAGTAAATGGTTGAATCCATAAAACTATCAGCAATTCATTAAGAAATATTATTATTCGAAATTTACTCATCGTTTTCAACTGCTACAATTGCGCAGTTATTTATGGTCCGTTGATTGATGTATGTATGGTTCAATGAGGATTTCGATGCCCCTTTCATTTGAACCGTAATAAATGATTTTAATATTGGTTGATAATCAAAAATCAAGATACGACTTTTATCAGTTAGTTTCTGCAGAATTAACTCAGGGTGTATCATATTGTTCCCTCATTACGCGTATGTCCTAGGGGAACAGCGTGCTATCGTTTTGTCCAAATGTCTGTAATTTTCGAATTTTGTTCCAAAAATAGTCTCAAACGACTAGGTTGTACTCACTGATGACGTATGCACTATAACAGGCGTACGGAGAATCTAATCGGCCTGAAACTTCTAGGGTAGGTTGCATTAAAAATGCGACAGTTATGTTTGTTGATGGACCAAATCGATTTCGGAGTTACAGCCCTTTGAAATTTTGAGGTTATTTCCGTGATTACTCTGGAAATACTGAAAAGATTAGATTGAAACTTGGCAGAGGGTTGTAGTATGACGCCCAACTCTCTGCAGAATTTTGTTGAGATCGTACCAGTAAATGAAAAAAATTTTTTTTCAAAATTTTTTCGATAAAAATTTTTGTTTTTGAAAAATTCATCATAATCTAAAAAAAATGTTTCTCGGGCCTTGAACTCGCTGTAGTATGCCAAATTTCAGTTCGATCCGAAAAAATATGTCAAATTTCGTGTGTTTTCCTGACAACGGTGTTTTTTTCGGAATTACTCAAAAAATACTGATTCAATCATGATGAAACTTGGCAGCTAGTCTGAAGATGCTGATGGGCAACCTTGGGCGAAATTTGGTGATGATCCTGTCATTAGAACATTTTGATAAAAAAAATCGAATTTTTTTTTCAAATATTAAATGATCTTCTGATCATATTACCCTCATGAGATTCTATATGAGCCTTCATGAAACTGTCATTTTTCGATGAAGTACTGGATATCCATTCCATCTAATCTGTAGTGTCGGAAATATTGGAAAAATACCATTTTGAATGGGTATATCTGCGGTATCATTGGGTGTATTTTACGCATTCAGGAATTCAGCCTTCGTACTTGAGGTCAAAACTTACTCTACAACTTAGAAACTCGATATTTGAAGAGGTTTTAGGCTTAATTAAGAAGGTCGAATTCGTGAATGGGTAAAATCCTCCCAATGACCCCATTAAATGTTGGATTGGATTGAGATTAACACCCAAATTGAGTACCTAGATACATTTCAACATGAAATATATATCCTTACGGACTCTGGAGATGTGAAATAGTTCCTTTCGAAGAATATTTGGGTGCTATAAGCGGCAAGAATGTTAACATGATTTATCTGTATATCTCCTGTGGAAATCAGTTTCAATTATTGAATTGAACAAGACATGTTAGTGCACATCATCAAAAATTATCATTTTCAACTGATTCTTGATAAAATAGGTCTCTTGCATGTAACACGAACTATCATATTTTTATGTTTTTCTCATTCTGTGCCGATACAAAATCATAAGGTATGCTATCACACACTTCAACAATGGGGGTTTTTCCTTCGAACGAAAATGCAGTAATTTTCATGAAAACCCTTTAGAACATCACATTTCAAACATATAATTTCAATATTATATTTAAAAAAAATTTTTGATCACCTAAAACTGAAAAATGAAAATGGGGATTTGCATTTAAAGGGATTTGTCTTGGGAGCACGATATGGCAACGTCGAATTCTGCTTTCTCGGAAAGAAAAGGACGTCAAATGTGTTACTTTGCTTAGGAAAACAGAGATAGCTATACTTCGATCTGGTTAGAGTAGAAGACAATGACCAAGGAATAGAAAAAGAAGAGCACAGATTGTCATACTGTCATATTACTGACAAATCGCAATGGGAAATTGTTTGGTTATATTGACAAAGAACCTCTGAATAAAGAACATAAGGAAGGAGCATAATGCCGCACAAAGTGGGTCCGGGATGGATGTTGCATATGGACCACTTCCCTTTTCACTGAAGAGAGAACGACTTGTTCCGAGACTTTTTTGTCTGAAGAAATTAACTAACATGAGTCATACTTATATAGAGGTTAAATATGGGCGTCTATGTCCCACTGATACACGAAGTAGAAAAACGTTATGCTCCTTCCTCTTGTTCTTTATTCAAAGCAAAGAACACGTGTGTACCACAGAATAGGAATAAATATTTCATTATTCTATAGCAGAAAATGCTATTCTACTAAACACCGTTGTCACTTCGTGCATGCCTGGCAAATCCCAAACCCCAATTTTGAAATCTGGTTTTGAATACTTTCTGAAGGTAATTTGGGGAAATGACGAATCAAACCCATAATAATTATGTTCAAATTTGCATTTGCAGTATTAACCCAAATTAGGAAAAACCCCCATTCACGAGTTTTGAATAATTCGGTATTGAAAATGCTCCAAACAGGACGCAAGTTCTGAGCGGGTGAAACGAGTCAGATCGTCTTCTACGTCACCCGTTATTGCAAGATTCATCGATCGATACAGCTAACGCTGTTTATTGGCTTGCTAGAGAGAAAAGTACACGAGAAGTGAGAGAATGTGGATATATCTCGGTACGTCACGAAAGGCGTGAGGTTTCGTCCGTTTGAACAGCCAATATGTGGAGCCCAATTTAAAAGATCGTTTTCTGGTTGAAAATTGAAATTTTTGACAGCGGTTGAAGTGTTTCAGTAGTCTTACGGATAGAATATTTAATTTTAATGATAAAAAACTCATGCAAGAGATCTATTCAGCCAACAGGGAATCGTTCAATACTCTATAGGTTTGTTTTATTTCCGAGTTCAGAACTGTTCTGGAACGGTTCCGCATGCGCGATTGCGATTTTATGTTTTGGTTCATTTCAGAACCGATTCAGGATTTGAGTAATCCTGTTTTGGTTATTTTCAGAATCGATTCCGAACTGTTCTAGAACTGTGAGAGGAGTTCGGACTCAAGAGTCCGAACTGCTTCAGAATTTGGTAGTTCGCACAAGTGTAGAGTGGCTGTCAACAATTTAAATGGTAAATCCGACATTTTCGACGTCGTGTTGATTTGGTTTATGATTTGATTGTTGTATTTGTTGAGGAAATGATTAACTGTTAAATATAAATTTTTGTTATTGAGGATAACTCCTTCGCTACGACCTTCCAGGATAATCTAATGGATTTTATTTCCATCGTTCACTTGAAATGTCTATTTCCTAATGCAAGAGTCATCTTCCTCTATTGAATAATAATAATGTTTCGAATGAATTTTTTTCTGAGAAGCACATATCTGAAAAAACTTTCATCATTAAATTCATTATTATATCAATCAATAATTTGTTGGTTCATTTTGAAATATAATTGAAGTAATAAAGAAAGTTCAGAAAAACGATTTTTACAAAAAAAGATTCATATCATTAAGTTCATTATTATATCAATCAATAATTCGTTGGTTCATTTTGAAATATAATTTAAGTAATGAAGAAAGTTCAGAAAAACGATTTTTACAAAAAAAATTTAAGTGGACGGAAGTATCCCCAAAAATATTTATATATTATCTACATAGTGCGACAAAGACTTTCGCATATTTTTAATTAAACCACAGGCAATATATAAGACCTGATTAACATCCCTATTTTCTGCCAACTCAAACGGAAGTTTTTCTTCCTCTACAATCCGGATGAGAACCCGAACTTAATTCGTGTTTTGGTCTCATCGCTTTCAGAACTGTTCTAGGATAGTTCAGAATCGGGCTTCAACAGCGCATCGGTTCTACGCAGTTCTAGAACTGTCCAAGGACAGTTCTGAATTTCGCAACCAAAACAAACCCTATATGTCATATCAAGTGCTGTTGTTTATATCATTCGAATTCTAGGGTGCCTTCCGATGAAGTCACAACATGGATAACATTGCGGAACTCCTTTGCGTCCCCAAAGAAAAAGATATTACGCGTGAAAACCGATGAAGCACGATCTATTACAAGGATCGCTGCCAGCATGATGTGCGTTTCGACCATTAAACTAAATCTGAGGAATTTTCAAGCATGCATCGTATATAGAATAGCATGGAGATATTAATATTTATGACAGGAAAGTGGTAGGTGCTAAAGAATCATTGTAATGTGATATCCCCGATTTCCATCTCATAAAAGATGGCTCCGAAACTGGGTTCTGAACCTGTTTTATTTAATCACTCTTGGTCTAAAAATAAAATCTGAGCTTAGATCTTCGGGTACTGCAATGAGGGGTTAGTTATCAATCGTAAGTGTCCAATAAACCAGGCTAATGTTCGATTACTAGGATAGAAGAACTATCCAGGAAAAGATGGAAACACCTACTGGGATTTCGAGTCTTTTATCAATACTGCAGTCGGAAACCATTTGCCTTTAGGATGAAGTGATAAAACATGCAATTTATGAGGTACCTTACCTTTTATCATCTGATAACCTGCTAAAAAGGCTTTTTTGGTTTCTAATTACAACGAAGGTGGGCCCTTTTTGTGTGGGACAGATACGTACATTCTTATCTTGGAATAGAAATAACAATAAATTTGTTTTTCTTGAGTGAGGCAGCCAAGGATGGCATTTATTTTCAATTGGTTGTATCATATGATTATACTTCATTATAACTTACTTATTCCGAGGGAATCCATATGTTTATTATGATTGAGATTATTTGTTTCTGTTCATGTTATCATACAAATTTATCATGAGAATATTCTACCCAGATGAATCAATCGGATTTACCGCTCCAATTATTTCCTATAGGAGTTTTTGAAGATGAAACTATTTGAGACTCATTTTCAATGAAGTAATAATAAGATAATGAATACCTTCTGTACTAAATATCTGAATATTTGAAAATTCAAATACACTGCGCAAAAAAATTAACGCACATTATGGAAATCTCAAATTTATTCTACAACTGAAGAGGTTGAAGTCTCTCGAATGGAATGGCCAGCAAGAAGTCCAGATCTCAATCCGATTGAGCAGGTTTGGGACAACCTCAATAGAAGGCTGAGAAGTTCAGAAAATCATCCAGCTACTCTTAATGACTTAGGAATCCAACTCGGAGAGATCAGAACATTTTAAGATCACTCATTTTGAGTATGAACCGTCGTTGCCGAGCTGTAATTAACTCAAGGGGTGGAAATACCAAGTTTTAAATCACTTATCGGCATTTCAGTATTTTGGAAATTGTTCATTTCTCTTCTTTCGCATAAGATTCGGTGAAATCCTGAATTTTTCTTCCATTTAATGTGTCTTGTTTCGTTCAAAACCTTCCCGAGAGAACATAAAAAATAAGTTATAAGGTCAATGTAGAGTTAACTTTCATTAAAATTGAGATTTTCAGAATGTGCGTTAATTTTTTTGCGCAGTGTATATATAATATTTTTCCCATTCTGACTAATTGAAATGAATCATTATAACTCAAATTTGTCAAATGGATTCATTCTTAGGAATTCTTGAAAATACTTATCAACTTGGAACATCAAAAAAAATGCTGCAAAGTTCACACAAGGGTTTATTATTTTCCCAGTTGAATAACCCAATACCATTGATATCTTAAATGGAACTAATATATTACTCATAACTCATTGGTTTTTCGCACCAAAATTGCAGCGTGTTTCTTTATAACTCAGGGATCACTGGTCGGAAATCATCCGGTTGAAAATTTTTAGGTTGAGTTATGCGACAGAAATCAACGTTGAGAGTTTCATCGAAATTGGGTGGCAAGTTTTCGAGAACTATTTTTTTCCCTCCTACCCCCAGTTTTGAGCCTTTAGGGTACACCAATCCTGCTGAAAAGCTTGGAGGAACAATCTCGAGCGACACACGATTTATCTACCAAGTTTCACGGATTTCGGTTCAGTACTTTCAGAGGAAATCTACATACTTCAAAATGTAAACTGGAATTTTTAGGGGTAGTATTTTTTTTTGGTCGATCACTAAGGTTTATTATTTGATTTTATCAAATAATAAACCAAACCCGGGAAACTTGACATATCATTCCTATTATCTCCAACAATTACAATGGGATTGAAATGAAATTCAGTACAGTGTGGTAAATATAAAATATAGGGTGTATAATCGGTGCAGAATTTATTCGAAATCCGAAAAACAAATTTTTTTTGGACATATTTTTTTTATTCATCAATAACACGATCGATACGAAATTCATAAACTCGAGCATCAGAACTACTCAGTTATTCACCAAGTTCAACTATTATGGTATTTTTGCAATTTTTGAATGTTTCCCGAAAAGGGTCCAGCTATTCTTCAAAATGTAAGCTGAAATTTTCGGGGGGGTAATTTTTTTTTTTTGGTCGATCACTGAGGTTTATTATTTGATTTTATCAAATAATAAACCAAAAATTTCTGGTTTCAATAGTTTATACAGGGGGATTTCGGAGGAGACCGTCAGATTTTGGGATAAGTTTACACTAGTCAAGACAGTCTCGAAACAATGTTTTGTTTATGGTTGGAGGTCTCTATTGAGAATATACAGGGTGATTTGTCCGATTCGACCTATTTTACTTTTATTGATAACTTTGGTATGCCTCATTCGATTTTAATGAAATTTCCAGCGAAGTACAATATTGATAAGAACATTCATTAATTCCAAAAATTTTTTCAAAATGAGCGGTTGTTATTATAATAATTTCAGATTAAATGTGCAGGTTGAAAAAACACCCTGTACATCGCGTTTCCAAAACTTCGCTAACTGTTTACGATTCTACTATAATAAGTCATCAATTGAGAGTTTCTAATTTTTTTGGCACACTTCTAGTTTTTCGAGAAATTCTTATCAAAAAAAGAAAATGTCGAAATTTCACTCCAATCGACTCTACTTTTATTAATAACTTTGGTATGGCTCATTCAATTTTGATGAAATTTGCAGTGTAGAACAATCTGATTGAGTACATACAATCATTGCAACAACCTCTCAAAATACAGCGTTGTATTTGCGATAATTTCAGAATTTCAGATTAATTTTGCAGATGAAAAAAAAACACCCTGTACATCGCTTTTCCAAATTTTTTCATTCGTTTCAGATTCTACCATAATATGTCATTATTGAGAGGTTTTCAATTTTTTTGGCATACCTCCGGTTTTCCTAGAAAACATTTTTGAAGAAGAGCATAATCGAAATTTGGCTCACTAGCAGTGAGAGTATCCCGCACTAGGTAGGAAAGCTGTATTATCCAGGGATGCAAAGTTGTTCGTCACTTCTAAATATTCTATTCAAATTCGAAATTTATTTCCAATTGCTCATTTTCTGTATAAAATCATTCCATTCAGAAAATTACTTAATTTAATTTTTTTGTAAACCTTGGCTTTTCAATAAAAGAGTTATTTCTATGAAGCAGTGATGTTATGTGATTTCGTTCAATACTGTCGATTGGAAATTCAAGAAAAATATGAATTCGAAAAAAAGGAAACCATTTCGAAAATCCAATGTGAATTTTCTGTTGATCCTATAGTCCACTTTTCATTATTTGTTTCGTATGTTTGTTCGAAATTTGTTTCCATGTGTGTAGATTTGTTTGGTTTATGCACATAAACATATGCACATATGAAGTTATATTATGAATTGAATGATTTCATACAGAATATGAGCAATTAAATATGAATTTGAAATATGCAAAGAATAGTTTAGAACTTAAGAACTGCTTTGCATCCTTGGAATATACAGCTCTACGACCTAGTGTAGAATATTCTCACTGTTTTTGCGCCAAACTTCGATTATGCTCTTCTTGAAACATTTTTTCTCGGGAAACCGGAGGTGTGCCAAAGAAATTAAAAACCTCTAAATAACGACATATTATTGTAGAATCTGAAACGAATCAGAAAGTATTGGAAAAGCAATGTGTTTTTCTTTCAACTGCACAATTAATTTGAAATTCTGAAATTATCACACTTAAAACCCTGCATTTTGAGAGATTACTGAAATTATTGAATGTACTCATTCATATCGTTCTACACTGCAAATTTCATCAAAATTGAATGAGCCATACCAAAGTTACCAAGAAAAGTAGAATCGATTGGAGCGAAATTTCGACGTTGTCTTTTTTTGATGAAAATTTCTCGAAAAACTAGGAGTGTGCCAAGAAAATTAGAAACTCTCAAATAATGACTTATTATAGTAGAATCGCAAATAGATAGCGAGGTTTTGGAAACGCGATGTACATGGTGTTTTTTCAACCTGCACAATTAATCTGGAATTATCAAGATATCAACCGCTCATTTTGGAAAACATTTTGGAAATAATGAATGTACTCATCAATATTGAATGAGGCATACCAAAGTTATCAATAAAAGTAAAATCGGTCGAATCAGACAAATCACCCTGTATATTCTCAATAGAGACCCCCAACCATAAACCAAAAATTGTTTCGAGACTGTCTTGACTAGTGTGAACTTATCCTTAAATCAGACGGTCTCCTCCGGAATCACCCTGTATACCTATAAAAATTCGGGTACTGTCGCAAATATTTCAGATTTCATATGGCAGGTACCACTGTATTTTGGAAATATGTGTACCGCTTTTCGAATCCAAAATATCTCAGCGAGTGTATTATGTAGATATATCTTTCAACTCTCTCATAGGGCAGATCCTATTCATGAATTCCGTAGATCCATTCAGAACCCAAATTCTTGGAATACTTCAAAATGTTCGAGTTTACTCCCATCGAACACCTACCCTAAACGAGTCTCCCACCTAGACGCGCACGAACCTCTAAAAATAGCAATTTTACCAAGAACAGACGCCCGTTTGTAGCGACGTGATTAATTTTGTGTTCCGGACTTTACGAATGCCTGTCAAGTCCGCCGCATTTTTAAATGTCCCAGACGGGATTCTTGGGCGTATCTTTGTCGGAATAATTGCCGGTTCATAAGATGAAAAAATTTCGTACGCTTTCAGGTTAATGCGTTTGCAAGGCGTTAAGTATTTTTTGGGGCACGTGCTGAGTTGGTGGCACGATTCGATATTTTTTTGGGCAAATCGCAGGCCTCTCGGGCTTTTTTATACAAAAAATTAATTGTGTAAGTATAAGTTTCAGTAAATACAGTTTTTTTGATTCAGTTTTTTTTTATTTATTTCCTGAAGGAATAATTTTCAAATTAAAAAGTAAGACATATAGTAAGTTTTTTTTTCTGAAACCATATATGGGATCGTATGCATCAAAGTTTCAAACCCCTTCGACATATATGGTTTCGTATTCATACTAGCACATAAGTGATATCAAAACCTCATTACGTATCGATTAAAGCTTATTTTGGGAGGATTTCGTACCATTTTTTGGTTTTTTTTTTTGGTTTTCACTCCCAATATCTGAAACAGAACGACTGAAAATTAAATAAAAATTGTTTTTCCATGAAAAACGTTCGTTTCAAAAAATTGGAAGAATTATATAACAAAACACAAAACGAAAGATCGAGAGAAAATAATTGTTAAAATTTTCTCCTTTGATGAAAGAGTCAGATTTGTCTCTGAAATGTCACAGTTCGCTTTGTTTATCATTTATATTGTTCCTGTATTTTTCATTAGGCAATCTGTTTTCCAAAAAACTGCCCTTGACAAATAGTTCAATCCTGCAATCCGCAAGGGCGGTTTTCACGAAAAAACAGTTTTTATTTAATTTTCAATAGTTCTGTTCCAGACAATGGGAGTGGAAACTCAGAAAAAACCTTAAAAAAAACAAAATCTTATCATATTGATATCGACCCTGTTCTGCCGACCGTTTGTAATGTTTGCATGCACGATTACGGGCGACTTGAATATTTCAGGGTTGGTTGTCTTTCGAAATGCGAAGGTTATATTCGTTAATGGGCAAAATTGTCAAAAAGGTTTTGATGTTTTAGCCATTTGAAATTTTGAGGTTATTTACCTTATATTTCTAGAACTACTGAAGCGATTAGGTTGAAACTTGGCAATTAGTTGGAGCATAAGGACTCACAACTTCCTCTAGAATTTTGTTGAAACCGTGCTGTCAGTAAATTAAAAAAAAAACATTTCGGAATTTTTTCGTGAAAAATTTTTTTTAGGGCACTATTACTTACATTTACAAAAATTTTGGTCAAAAAATTTTAGTTTGATACGATTGTCATCTCGGAGTAACAAACAACATAGAAGTAGCATACGTTATATTTAGAAGGCGAATGCTGTCCGCAACATGAGATGAAAAAATTAGACACTTTGACCGCAATCAAAACAAACTTGTTAACAAAACAGTTACCAACCTGTGATACGATATTTCACTCAATTCACGGGATTCTCCACAAACAACACACTTCTTACGTCCCATAGTGAATTAAAGTATTGTAATAATTCGAAAAATATTTAAGTAAACAGCTAGAAATATCTAAAAACTCGTTAGAAACTCACCAAAACAACGGATGACAGATTGACCGGCGGTATACTGTTAATGCGGCATCGTTGCCAAAGCTTGGATTTCAGCAGGTAGATACTGAAAAGGGTAAGTATTCTTCTCACTAGAAATTCGAAACTGAAGAAAAATAACTATCATGAAATGTTCAAATTTCCATATTCAACCGAGAATCACTAAAATTTTTATTTTATTTAATATATAATTAAAATAAGATAATATCATTGCGCATTTCCAAATATATCACAATCTGGCTACGTCGACAAAAGCATGTTGCGGACACCCAAAAACTGCGTACAGTCCCCGTATGTTGTTTGTTACTCTGAGATTATAATGTTCAGAGATATTGTCAAAAAATATGTAAAATTTCGTGGATTCTTCGTCGGTATCGAAGTGTTTTCCAGAATAACTCAAGAATACGTTGGAAAAACCTCATAAAGCACTGCTGTGAAGGCAGCAGCTTTTGCGCGCATCTTCAAATTTATTGCCAAAGCAGTCATCTCCTTTTAACATGCGAGCAACAGCTGCAGACTTCATGTCAGTGCTTTTCTAGGTTTTTATTTTCATTCTAGACATTCGCCCAACCTTTTATACTCACATCTCACATAATTTTCAAGTGTACATTACACATCGACATAAAAAACTGACAACAGACATGCAGACCAGACGACAATGGTTGTGATAAGCTTTTGAACAATATTGAGACAAGTGATAGCTAGTTACATAGTTGCCCCAAAAGGCGCCTTGATTCGTCGTGTGCATTGTCGAGCATGACTAACAATCATCAGAATAATAATTCTTAATTCCAGTAACGAGAATAATTATATTTTTCGTGGCGCATAACTTTACGTGACAGATTAAAATCGGAATAGCAAGAAATAGAACGCTGTGATAAGCCGTTTCTCAATATTTCACGTCCCCAGTGTAAATATTTCATTTGCCTTATCTTCGTTCAAACAATAGGAATAGCGTCGAAAAATAACTATATGTGTAATAGCGAAAATAGAGTGAATGTCGAGGTTATTATTGCAATTTGCAATAACACTGAGAGAACAAGGAGAATTGTGTCAATTATAAAGAGTGTTCCACGAAAAATCTAGAAAAGCACTGACGTGAAGTCAGCAGCTTTTGCGCGTTTGTTCAAATTGGTTGCATAGGCTATCCTTTCATCTTTGGTGATCTTCTAATCATATCAATCATCTCAAACTTTTGCATGAATCTTCAAGCTGTTATTTTGCAATGAAGCACTAGATTTCAATTCGATCCTATCTGTTTTTGCGCGCATGTTCTATGATGAACAGCGTGCTATCGTTTTGTCCAAATGTCTGTAATTTTCTAATTTTGTGCCGAAAATGGTCTCAAACGACTAGGTTGGACTCACTGATGACGAATCCGGTGTCAAAATGATTCTGTCTGGCCGGCCGAAGACACGATAACTCTTGAACAAAGCGGTTAAGTTCATTAATGGGACAAATCTGTTGGGTTATTTCGGACTTATAGTCATTTAAAATTTTGGTATTTATTATACCTGACATAACAACGCGCAACTTTTCACGATATTCTGTTGGGAAAAATTTTCAGCAAATTTTTAAGAACATTTTTTTCGAAATTTTTTCCAAAAATTTGTTGAAGTTGAAACAGCTGTGTACCAAATTTCGTTTTCATACGACCTTTCTAGAGATACTGAGAAAAAAATGTAAAATTAGGTTTATTTTTGGATATCGTTGTTTTTTCCGGAATAACTCATTTTATACTAATTCAATCAAGATGAAACTTTGCAGCTAGTTTGAAAATGCTGATTGGCAACTATCGTGATGATCGTGTCACTATAACAATCTGAATAAAATTTCAAATTTCCTTTTTCAAATATTAAATATTCTGTGATCTTCTGATCATATTATTCTCATCAAATTCTGTAGACCCCTTTGAGCTGTCATTTTTCGATGAAGTACTGGATTTCAATTCGATCTTGGGTATTTCTGGAAATATTGGGGAAATAAAATTTTGAATGGGTATATCTGCGAAATCATTGGTTACTATGAAATCGGGTTCCTTAGTTTTTTTTTCGGAAGTTATTGTGTTTACGATCGTTCGTTCTGTTAATAGGCGCCATCTGAGGGACGACAAGCTCTTGGGGAAGTTATTTTGTATAGATGCCAGAGGTGAACTCATTAGATAGGATGAATCCTCTGGCACCTGCCTATGATAACCGCAGAAGCGGTGTAGTGAGAGCCCTGATGTAAGTAAAATATGGTGTGCTCATCTGTGATCTTACGTGCAAATGATGAAGAATGAAACTAGATGTGAATTTAAAGCACAGAATATATATTTCCTTATATTTTCAACTAGCTGACGTCACTCTTTTTGCAGATGAGCACACCATTAGTGTTGGGTATGACGTACAAGAGCCGGCTCATTTGTCCCGTACAAAACACAGAAATGTCAGATCGCCTCACCGTTCATAAATGTAAGACTTCAATCCAAATGTCATATCATTGATTGGTTGCTCTGTGGTCACATTGTCATGAAAGATTATTCCTTTGATGTCATGTCATGCCTTGTCATTTCACCTACTCCTTTGATCGAGTCATTTAGTCGATATTACAGAATTCTGTGTTGATATTTACGTACGATGAAAGAGTTCAACAATGTGAGGTTATGTTGTATTTCGGGATCTCTAAGAATGGGTTGAAAAAATTCTAAATCTTAGCAGAGAATATAAAGGTATACAGTAATTTAAACGATGGGGTTTCTCCCAAAGTTATCGAGTCGTTCTACCCTTCAATTCAATGTATATCAAACACTCTTACCAATTCAATATGACCATTTAGGACAATTAGGCTAATTATTGGAATGAATATGAATTAATACTTCCGATTCCGAAATTTTAAGATAATATGTTTTCACCTTGATCATTCAATATTAATTATCATAAAATAAAAAAATCATCAATAATATTCAAATCCTGCAATGTATTATTGTCATGTCATGATCTAAGATCCGAATTCCGAATCAACCACACGAATAACGTAGTAAGTATTAGTAAGACTGCATCTTCTGAATAGTTTGTGAGAGACCCACTGAAATGTAGGTGTCGCTTCATTGAACTATCGGGTTAAAATTTGTCCGGCTCATTTGAACCGGCTCACTGTACCGGCTCAGTTCGAAAATTGAGCTACTCTTACAAAGTCATTTTGAAGTCATGTCATACCCACCACTACACACCATGTTTTTTTAATCATTGTGAGAGCGACCGTAAATAACGCCCTTATGCTATGGCAGAAAGAAGTAGCTAGCGTGCGTCCGTCGGTGGCGCCATCGTTTGGCACCTCAGTCACGCTACGACGCCTACAAATTTGACTATGCGAGCAAAAATTGGTTGAAAAAATATTAATTTTGTTTGAGACAATAGCTCAAACCTTCATAAAGGTACAAGCTTAGCTCTTGTTATGGATGACTATTAGTTATTTCCAATTTCTCTGAATATTCATGAATTTCTCAAGATTTCACGAAAAAATCATTCAATTTTTGAGGTATTGAAGGGAAAGTTAAGTCGAACGCTGAGTTATTACCCATAAGGTGTAAAGTTGATGGACGAGGTTGTAAATAGCCTATACCTATGAATAATTGACCCATAATGAGTTCTACTTAGAACGTAATTGCGCATTTGGAATTGTTCGTTTAAAATACGAGGATGAATTATTATCTAGTTCATTGACGTTGAAATTTAATAGTTGGTGATCGTAGCCGTGTACCTGTTACGAAAGAGGAGTCAAATATCGATCGTTAACCTTTCTCAAATTTCAGTCGAGCAGAAATCTCTGCAAATTGATACTCTATACGTGCAATAATTTCGACCAATTTAATTCTTCATCTTGAGTCGAAGTCGAGTGAAAACGATTTTTGGGGAGAAGTATTCATAATTGTAAATCAGGCTTGTTGAGATTTTCAAGAAAATTGTTGATCTGCGAGTGCAGTTCTAAACAATCTATCAATGCCTGTATAGGAATCATTTAGAAAATTCTGTGTCGTTTTTGGCTTTACTGATTCGTAGGTTATAAACTTTCGTTATCTTGAATTTTCATTCCTAACGGCCGAACCTTAAACCCAATAACTTCCGAAAGAAACAACTTAGAAACTCGATATTTGTAGAGAAGGTTTGGACCTTAATTACGAAGGCCAAATTCGTGAATGGGTAGAATCCGCCCAATGATTCCGTAGATATACCCATTCAAAATTTTATTTTCCTAATATTTCCAAAAATACAAATCAGATCGAATTGAATTCCAGTACTTAAAATGACAGTTTGAAGGTTCATACAGAATTTAATGAGAAGATCACAGAATATTAAATATTTGAGAATTTTTTTTTTCAAATTGTTCTAATGACACGATCATCATGAAATTTCGCACAATGTTGTCCCGCAACATCTTCGAACTAGCTGCGAAGTTTCATCATGATTGAATCAGTACTTCTTGAGTTACACCATTGAGTATTAAACACAGTGTTTAATACTCAATGGTTATACCGAACAAAACAACGATATCGAGAAGAAAACCACGGAATTCTACATATTTTTTCCTAATATCTCCAAAACTATTAGCCGTATCGAATTGAAATATGGAATGGAAATATGTCTTGAAATATGGAGTTCGAGGTATAACTGAAATTTTTCTTAAATATGAGCAATAGTTCCAGAAAAAAAAATTGTTGAAAAAAAATTTTTTTCAATTGAGTTATCATACGATTTCAACGATTGCATAAAGTTGTGCATCGCTAAGCTCCAACTAACTGCCAAGTTTCAATCCAATCGCTTCAGTAGTTTCTGAAATATGAGGAAATTAACCTCAAAATTTCAAATGACTAATTCCGAAACTATTTGGCCGATTCGGCCCATTAACAAACTCAACCTTCGTATTTTGAAATGAAACCCTTCCTGAAATTTTCAAGTTGATAGAATCCTCCCTACGCCCGTAATCGTGGTGACGACCGGCCGGACAGAATCGATTTTGACAACTGATTCGTCATCAGTGAGTCCAACCTAGTCGTTTAAGAACAGCTCAATCATCGAAAATTACAGACATTTGGACAAAACGATAGCACGCTATTCCCCTAAAACATGCGCGCAAAAACTAAACATAGTGTCATATTCACCGACTCATTGAGTGCAGTGCATAAACTGAGAGATTGGAAAATATCATCTGAAACGGACCTCATTCCATAATTGCGAAGAAATATTTCAGTAAGGCAGCTAAAATGGGATTGAACGTAATTTGTGTATGGATTCCAGGTCATTCTAACATCACAGAAACGAGCGCGTAGATGCTTCAGCAAAAAAAGACGCAATTGAGGGTAACTTTTTAATGTATGGACGACTAGGCTGACATTATATGTTAATTAAGGGGCAAATTGAACAATCAGTGGTGTAGAGAATGAAAAAATATAGGCCTAACCAAGGGGAGAACATATACGCACAGAAGAAACAGAGACAAAAAAGATCACCATTACAAAGATATTTTCTATTGAATTCAGAACTCATTGAATACGATATTTCTATAACGATGAGATTGCGTTCGAACCATTGTTTGATCCCGAAACATTTATTTAAGTTGAGAGTAAAGGATAGTCCAAATTGCTCTTGTGGAGAGTATGGTGATGTGACTCTCATCCTATTCAATTGTAACACAAATATAACAAACTGCAATGCCCTCTATAATAGTTTCATTAGGTTGGGGTTGGCCCTGTGATTGTAATATCTTCCTATCTTAATCTAACCCAAGGGTGGGACGGGAAATGTAAGAGGAGATTGGCTGCATGACCTTTGGTTAAGCCCAAATAACCCTCTATAGGGGTTTCTAGAAGAAGAAGAAATATGTCATCAAGAATTCGTATCAGGTAACTTGAATGAATCGTTAGTTATACCAATTTAGCTAGGTTGCCATCTCCATCAGGTTGGTCAATACTATCAATGTCTATACTAGTGATGGTGTAGGTAGCCAATATACGATACTCCAATACATGAGGAATGAAGATTGACCATTTTGTTTGACTTCGAGTCGCTGAATTTCCCGCTTTTACCTTCGACGGAATTTTCACATCTCATAATAATCTCCGCAATAACAGATACGATATTCAACTCTTTTTTCGATTAATTGACAGCCGCTGAAGACGGCGACCAGCCCACAAGGTCTACCTGCAACCTGGCGGTACCACGCAATCACAACTGCCCACAACAAACCAATATGTTAGTACCAACACCTTACTAACGTTTCTCTAACTGTAAATCAATAACGCAGCTCGGTTTATGTCAACATGGGTAGCGTAATATCACAAAAAATGGGTATTGAACCATTAGAAAATGTTATTTCACACACAATGTTAATTGATATAAACGCCATATGGCTGACCGTGAACGATGTAGAGGTAAAGTGCAGTTGTGAAACAACTCGACAAAGTGGGCTTGTTCTCATTACTGAATGGAGTCTCAGAGGTGGAATGAAAACGATCATTCAGTTTGGAGTATAGATATGTATGGAGATAATTAACATCTTCATTAATTCATGGTTTGATGTGTATCGATTTGAAGCTTCAATTTTCGAAGCATAAATTTTAATGGTTTCTGCATATTGAAGATGATAAATTATCGTTGTCAAATCGGGAATTTGGGTTGACTTGATGTCGGGGAGCTCATGACACATGTTACATGAAATGTTTGATTCGAGTTGAAATTTAACATAATGGTGTATACAGGGTGTCTACTTTAAAAAGTCCAAATCGTCAAGGCGCGATTCTACAGGTGATTTTCAACAAAAAAGGTAATCTAACACATGGTCGAAATATTTTCAATTCAACATTTTGTGTTTTTACAGAATATCTCATTTTTTATGGAATCAATCGCACTCCAGTTATCCTTGTAGTCTCATCAAATTCGATTACATATCTCGAAAGAGCATGAAATTGGCTATAATACAAGAATTTTTTGCGTCAAAAATTCCTCACTGCAGGCGTTGCACGCAGATAAACATAGAAGTTCTTAGGTGAAAATTATCAATGATATTTTTCCAATAGGTTTATCAATGAAAAATGAATATTTATGAACATGATTTCTCTTCGACAGAAACTTCACCATTTAGTTATCTTTCGAATGACATATCAACTTTTGTACTAGCTGTTTCTTTTCAACCTCAGTATCAATATGCCAAATAGGAAATTATTCAAACCTGATTTTTTTCCAGTTTGAAGTTTTAATGATTGAATCAGTTGTTTTTTCTGATTAAATATTGGAGTAATACTCACAAGAATTGTTAATGTATCCGTCGAGTCAAACGAATGAACTCAGTTAGGTTGATACATATTATAAGAAAGAAGTTAAGAGAGATGGCAAAATGTTGAATAAACTCGTTGTGAATAATTAAGCAATTAACTAATATCAGATGTTCAAAATGGCTACCGCCTTGTTCAATACATTTCACAAATTTTTTCTTACTGAATCTACAACCCTGCGTAGTTCAGAACGTTTCTGACCCATTTCTGCATAACACAATTTTATTCTATTTATCAGATCATCTAGAGTTTGGAGTTTATTTTATGAACTTTTTCTTTTAATGTGTTCCAGACATAAAAATTCCAAAGGAGTAAGATCAGGACTCCTTGGTGGCCATCTTACTGGACCGTAACTTTCAATCCATTGTTCTCAGAAATATTCATTAAGTTGGTCCCTGACATTCCGGCTATTATGACCTGGGCAGCCATCTATTTGAAACCAAACGTTTTGTCTGTTTTTCTGAGACATTGTTAGATGACTTTTTTTGTTGGAAATCACATGTAGAGTCTTGCCTTGAAGTTTTGGACATTTTGATGTAGACACTCTATATGGGCTAGATGAGTATGTAATCGAGTGTCTTTCTGACCCAGGTTCTGCGCATACCCTCGTATAAAGAAGTTGCGGAAAATGTTGGGCATAACATGAATTATTCGAAAATTTCATTTCCGTAAAGTAAAAAATCAATGAGGAAGACCATTCTGGAGGAGGTAACATTGAACAAATTTACTTCAAAGCTGCATTTTTTAAGAAACAAGAATAGATGTTTGATTCAGGACCTAACGAAATTAATCCGACAATTTTCTCGCCATAAAGTAAATAGATCAACGAGGCTCCCAGCTTCCCTGATTTTCGTCATGGCAACTGAATTATCGAATAGTTTTTGTCGGGTCCTAAAAAATTCAACTTTGCCGTAATTAATTTCAATATTACCTCCTCTTCATTGATTTTTTACTCTACGGAAATTAAGTTGTCGCATTACTCTTGTTTTCCAAACATTTTTCAGCAACTTCTAGATCAGAAAGACACTCGATTTCTAATTATCTGGCCTATATATGTATATACCGGGTGTCCCACGAATACCGTTCGTCCTACGAATACCGTCCGTTAGGATATTTTTGGTAAGGAATCAGAATTCACGTTTGAAATTTGGGAGTGAGCTTTTACTACAGGAATGACTGCATGTGAAGTTTTGAGGCTCGTGGGACACCCGGATTCACCGGAAGGGACACCAACTTTCGTTTTTCAAATGGAAAGCCCTATATTTCATGATGAAAATAGATTCCTTATGAAATTCTGAGTTATCCTAATGTGAAATTCCTGAATCTTTGTCAGAAATTTCTTTTTTCAACGTGAAATTCCAATAAAAAAATTGAAAAAGGTGCTTTGCTGAAACATGAATATCTTTCAGGTTTTTCATTGTTAAAACGCAGTTTAGACTTTCGCGAAAACGAAGAATATAACTTCTGTCGTAATAGTCAGAATTGAAACAAAAGCGATGTCAAAGTGGCAATTTCGAAAACTCAATATTTTATAATTAGAACCTCATTTTTTTATGGCCACATTGAAATCTGCATTGAAAAATAATGTAGGTGTGGAAATAACACAAATCCCCTTAAATTAGTATTTTCTGAGATATTCGTGAAAAACAATGTACGCTATCACATTTCGAATTTTATTCTTCTCAGGAAGACAATTATTGTCTCGATGGGAATGGAGGATGTATTGAACTTTTATTCAGATTGTTTTCATGGAAATTTTGAATATTTAGTTTCGCTTGTATTTTTGGGAAGATTGATATGAGAAATGAAACCGCGACTGCATATCTTAGATAATATGAACATTAGGGCATTTCCACGCCTATATTATTTTTCAACGTAGATTCCAATATGGCCACATAAACATGAGGCTCTAATTTGAAAAAATTGAGTTTGACATTTTTTTTTGGGACTATTGCGACAGAAGCACTATTATTACTTCTCACGGCAGCCTAAAAACGGCATTTTTTCAATAAAAAATCTGGAAGATATCCAGCAGAGCGCTTTTATCAATTTTTTTATCGGAATTTCACGTTGAAAAAGAATTTTCTGACAAAAATCCAAAAATTTCACATTAGGACCACTCAGAATTTCATGAGTTTTCGGATGTCCAACAAATCGCGAAAAATTTACAGGCAATCATCTGTTCAGCTAAAGCTTAAGTACGAAATTGCAAACGTGAATTTCAGTTCCTTCCCAAAAATATTCTAATGAACGGTATTCGTGGGACACCTGGTATATATATACCATCATGTCAAATTTCAACTTGAATTATATACTTCATGGAACAAGTGTCATGAGCTTCTGGACTATTGGTGAATAAAGTATCAGGGATGAAATGAAAACGATCATCCTGTTCGGAGCAGATATGTATGAAGATAATCGACATGTTAATTAATTCAGGGTTTTATGTGTATTGGATCGGCGCTTCAAAGCATTAATCAATCTTAATAGTTTCTGCATATTGAAGAAGATAAATTATCGTTGTCAAATTGGGAATTTGGGTTGATTTAAGGTTCCATATATTTGTCCAACTATTCCTCGTTACCTCTGAAGTATATCATAAAAATGAGCACAATAATAATGATGATGAATATGATGAATTCATTGAAAAAACGCTGCAAATTTTACACAAGGGTTTATAATTGTTTTTGGTTAAATAACCCAATACCATTGATATCTCAAATGAAACTACTACTCATAACTCATTGGTTTTCCACAACACAATTTTCAGCATTTTTTTCATAACTCAAGGACCACTAGTTATCAAATTCGGTGGTAAGTTTTCGAGAAATAATTTTTTTTCTCCTACCCCTAGTTTTGAGCCCCCAGGGTACACCGATCCTGCTAAAAGGCTTGGAGGATTAATCTCGAGCGACACAAGATTTTTCACGGATGTTTCACGGATTTCAGTTCAGTCCTACTTTCAGAGGAAAGCCCCGGACAACGGACGGCAGACGGACGGATGTTTTTCATAAGTTCATTCAAACCTACATACTACAAAATGTAATCTGTGAAATTTTCAGAGGGGTATTTTTTTTGGTCTATCACTAAGATTTGTTATTTTTTTATCAAAAAATGAACCAAAATATATAATTATAATATAATAAGCATTAAAAAACGAATCACGAGTGCAGATGGTGACAAAGCACTACCTGCTTCGACTTAAAACCCTGACGAAAAGGAAAACAAAAATTTGGTATAACGCCTCTAGGAATACATAGGTGAATGATGCCAAAAAACAACAAAAATGTAACAGTAATATTCCAAGATTCGAAAAAAAATTCTACATTTTGAAGTGCCATAAAGAACAAAAAAGTTACTGATATCTCAACTCACATTGATCTCTTGTTGTGCTATTTATATATGGAAAGACCAAAAATATTTCAAATAGTGACAACCCATGAGGATTACGGGCTATCAAACCTAAATTATATCTTTCGTTACAGATATAATGGTAAATGTGACAATACAATATACTGGAAACAAACTAAAGCTCCTACTGGAATCAACTTGAATCTTGCCCTTATATTCTAATATTGTTATGAATGTAATACGGATTCTTTTACGATAAAGACATTATTATTAGATATTATTTTTGAATTTTCTGAATTCCGTTGCGAGGCACCCGATCCAAATATGAAAAAAAAAACTCTGAGCAATAATTGGAATTGATCAACCCCTAACGAAAAGAATTGTGCATTATTGAACCAAAGATACGAATTTCTTCACAATGGGAATATTATGACCCCTGATAGTTGGCCGAAAATAATCGCACAAGATTTACTTCGCCTACTTCCTAGATTGTGGAAGGTCGCAAGATGATGATTTATTTGCTTTTATCACATCACCAGCATTCAAACCGAGATAAAACGGAAGGAACTTCCAAAATATGTGGGTGTAAATGATGAAAAGCAAGGGGTCAGAAGGGATCCCTGTGGCACACCCAAAAATATGTTTTATTCTCGAGAAGACGATTTCCAGAGTGTTTTGATCATTGCTCCTAAGATCAGCCTGTAGGCATTTTTTTGAACCAACATAAATTTATTCTCAATATTTCTGAAACTACAACAAATTTATTTTCTGGGATTTTTTAAGTTGCAGGTGTCTATTCACTGTTGGTTAAACAATTTTCAGTGCTGTTCCTAACGTGACGCAAGGAATCGGTAACAACGCCTACACAGAACACACCCATTCTCCTAACTCGCATAAGCATAAGCTTTTAAGGGGTTCTATACCAAAACCTAGGGGAATCCACAACAAAATGATATATAATTTAGAACTGGAAACGAATGAATCTTTCGCTATTGCTAAAATATTTAGAGAAAGAACCAATTCCTCAAAAAAAATCGGCATTATGAATATCAGAAGTATAGTGTTTGAGGCCTATGATTTATGTTAGTTTTTCTCAAAATCTTTTAAGATCCTCATTCGCAAGATGCTCACGTGAAAAAAACTTGCAGACAAAACCAATTTCTTTGAAATTAATATTCTTCGAGGTATACCACCAAAGATATTTCCCTATAAAAAGAGAAATGAAAATTATTTAAGATACAAAATTAATCAATTGATAAAAATTATGAAATTGAAATCCATACATAGTGATTGGATGATTTTGAAATTTTCGATAATCTTAACAATTGGCCCAATTGACGTTCACCTCCATTGTCTCCAGCAGTTGCGTTATGTTTCGTCTGTTTCTTTTACTACAACTGATGAAGGCTGCCTTCACCATCGTATCAAGTTTACGGGCGCATGACTATATTCAAAACAATTAACTATCGAAATAGGATCTAGGTGCTTGGTTTTCGGTTACACCTTCCTCAATACTCAAGCTGCTGGTGGTTATTGGTTGGGAGTTTATTGAAGGGGGTCAGTAAACTGGAAACATTCAAATGTCAAATTTCGTGCCAAAATTTGCAATGAAGATTGGGAACGTTCATCGACAGTGGATTGTATTATAATAAAAGTATTCGCAGACATTGAAGCTTCTTAAAAATATCCTCGATATTCATTTCATCATTATAAGATGAACTTACCATTGCTAATTAAAATATTCATCATTTTGAAGAGTAGTTCACTCTAATATATCCTTCCGAATTGGGAATAGATATTGGTTTTGACCAAGTTGGCTCCTGAACATAAATCTGCAGTCGAAACTCAGCGTCTTTGTTTCGAAGATGTCGGGCCCCCGAGGTTCTGAAAGTTAATTTTCAGATCATTTTTGTGCGCATGTTCTAGAGGAACAGCGTGCTATCGTTTTGTCAAAATGTCTGTAATTTTTGAATTTTCAGCCGAAAATGGTCTTAAACGACTAGGTTGGACTCAATGCTGACGAATCCGGTGTCAAAATCGATTCTGTCCGGGCGGCCGTCACCACGATTACTGGCGTACGGAGGATTCAATCAACTTAAAAATTACAGGAAGGGTTGCATAGCAAAATACGAAGGTTAAGTTCGTTAATTGGCCGAATTTTTTCCTCATATTTCAGAAACTACTGGAGCGATTGGATTGAAACTTGGCAGTTGGTTGAAGCATAACGACGCGCAACATTCAGCAAGATTTCTTTGAGAACGTATGGTTACTCAATTAAAAAAAATATTTTCAAAATTTTTTTCCTGAAACTATTGTTCATCTTCGAGAAATTTCAGTTATACTTCATATTTCACAGCAGTGTACCAACTCTCGATTCGATACGGTCATTAGTTTTGGAGATATTGGAAAAACATATGTCGAATTTTGTGGTTTTTTTCTCGATATCGTTGTTTTTTTCGGTATAACGCAAGAAATACTGATGCAATCGCGATGAAAATTCGCAGGTAGTTCGAAGATGTTGAAGGACAACATTGTGCAAAATTTCGTGATGATCGTGTCATTAGAACGATCTGGAAAAAAATTTCAATTTTTTTTTTCAAATATTCAACATTCTGTGATCTTTTTTCTCATCATATAATCCTCATTAAATTCTGTATGAAATATTGGAAAAATAAAATTCTGAATGAGTATATCTGCGGAATCATTGGGTGGATTTTACCCATTAAAGTATACGGCCTTTGTAATTAAGGTCCAATCCTTCTCTACAAATATCGAGTTTCTATGTTATTCCTTTCAGAAGAAACGATCTTAAACACAATAACTTCCAGAAGAAAAGACTTAGAAACTCCATATTTGTAGAGAAGATTTGGGGCTCAATTACGAAGGTTGAATTTGTGAATGTGTAAAATCCGACCAATGATTCCTTAGATAAATATTTTCAAAAATACAGATTAGATCGAATTGAAATCCAGTACTTTACCGGAAAAAACTTAAGAAAGCACTGCCGTGAAGGCAGCAGCTTTTGCGTGCATGTTCCAATTCGTTGCCAAAGCGGTGATCTCCATTGAACATGCTCGCAAGAGCTGCTGCCTTCACGGCAGTGCTTTTCTAGATTTTTTCAACTATCGGAATATTGGTTTTTTATTAATTAAGATTCTCGGCAAAACTCAACACGTTTTTCTTCTAGTAGAAAATAGATACTACTGATGATTCTTCTTCGTAAGATGATGTTGAAATGGTGCATTTTGTATTAGTTTATACAATTCTTGAGGTTTTCGTGGTTCAACATTCCAATTTATTTCACTCTGTGACAGATCAGCTTGAATCAGACCACAAATAAATACAAATGTAAGGTACTGAATACATTGAAAACAATAATTGTAAAGCAGAATATGGACGAGCGCGCAAAAATTTCCTCCATCCAGTCATTGCTTCTTACAAGTTTATACAATTATAGTATCAATTCACAAGGAAACAATTTTGAAATGGAAACGAATGAATATGAATATTTACGATAATATAAAATCATGCAGAGTTTTATCTTTGTTGGTAATATCCGTAGATTAATACACATAGCGATAACCTTTCAATTTCTTCCTTATTTATAAGAGATTTATTTATAGTTTGCTTTGCCGACCGATATTCGTAAAGTTATCGGATTTAATAAGATTGTTCATTCATGAAACATTACTCACAGATTGACTTAAAGTACATACATAGATACTGTACATTCCTTTTTATAAGATTAAGTCATTAGGAATTGAATAATTTTATTGAGTTTCTGTAAGTAGAACTGAAGCAGGCACTAGTAGATATCGTCAAGGTGGAAATAATTTGGTTTGATATGGTCAATTCCGAGGTCAATTCCTACTTATTTTCATGAAGAACTCTATGGTTTGGTTCATTTATAAGTGATGTGGCGCATGATGTAAAAAACATGGCGTTCTCATGTGCAAAAAAGTGACATCAGCAAGTTGAAGATTCAAGGAAATATATATTCTGTGCTTTTTGAATTTTCATGTTTCAATACATCATGTGTACGTACGATCACAGATGAGCACAACATTTACATCATGGTCATGGTATGGCGTGATGAATGGTTGTATGGTACATGCGATTAAAGGACAATATGAGGATTTGGAAAAATACATATTCGACATTTTTCAAATTGCGAAAAAATTACGCTCTTTTCCATTTTTTTGATAGCAAGGTAGGATGATAAAGGGTGTTTTTTAGAGGTATAGAGTTTTAAGTTGGCAACACTGTTTTAACTGGCGGTCATTTTGACAGCTGTCGAGGGATTTTTTTTTAGTTTGGTCTGGCATTTCAACATAAATAGACTGACGCCTGAACAACGCTTCGAAATTGTGCAAATACATTTTGAAAATAATGGTTCTGTTCGAAATACGTATCGCGCTCTACTTCCATTTTACGGTCAACATAATCGTCCATCAGAGCAATTAATTCGACTAAGTATGGACCGTCTGCGCTCCACGCTTACTCTAACTGATAATACGCATCCACAGAGACGTGAGAACAGAAGAAGCTTTCGCTGCAGTAGAGCGTAGCGTAGAGGAAGACTCGAATGAGTCTATCCGCAATCGTGCACAGGAATTGGATATGTGTCCAACCGCTTTTTGGACGATTTTACAGAAGGATCTTGGTTTGCAGCTGTGGTTTCAACAAGACGGCGCAATATGGCACACAGCTCGTGCCACAATTGATTAACTGAAGGAAACGTTTGATAACAGCATAATTTCACGTTTCGGGCCCGTGAATTGGCCTCCAAGATCATGCGATTTAACGCCTCTAGACTATTTTCTGTGGGGATATGTGAAGTCGCTAGTCTACGCCGATAAGCCCAAAACGAAAGACCACTTGGAGGACAACATTCGCCGTGTTATTGCCGATACACGGCCACAAATGTTGGAAAAGGTGATTGAAAATTGGACCTCCAGATTCAATTACGTCCGAGCAAGCCGTGGCAGTCATATACCAAAAATTATATTAAAATTATAATGCCAAAAGATTATCTTTTGAATAAATTCAATTTCATGTAAATTTTAAAAATTCATCCTTGTTTTATTCCATTTCAAAGTTCTATACTTATGAAAAAAACACCCTTCATTTGGCTGGATACCCTATTGAAAGTAAACAATGATTCTTGGGGTGCATGCTTAATTATTGTTTCAGCAATTACCAATACAAAATGAGCTCACTCAACACGATCCCATAATATAATGATAGAAATATTCTCTTTTCAGATAGCCAAGCGGCGTTGCCCATTTTACTAAACCTTCGCAGTTATTATGTACGTGAACTTCATTAACTTTTATTGTCAGTCGGTTGGTGATGAAAGTTTGACACATTTTACTGTGTGTTATCAAAAAATGTTAGGTCAGAGAAATTGTCCAGTCTGATAACTTCGCGACGTTGTCCGTTCTACACAAAGTTAAGATTGATTACAGATGTAACTTAAAAAAAAGCATAGAGTCCTTGATAAAAATATATAGGAATTGCCAACGTCTACCCGAATCATTCATTAGTATGAAATTTCGTTAGTGCCAAACTTGCTCAGTTCCATTCACACAAACTTGATAAACTTATTTCGAATCCTACCGTTTGACTCAAAAAAAGTGAATAGAGTGTATGTTACTAACTCAAACCATGGAGTCATTGATAAAATGATGTAGGAGTTGACAAAGTATCGAATTATTTTGGAATCGACTTCATTCCACCAGTGCCCACCCTTCTCAATCCTTCTTGCAAAACCTCAAAAAAACTATCTCAAAGCGTACCGACTCAGTTCTAGGAGTTAATGGTAAAGGTAGTAATGGCATACTTGCCAGAAGAAACAAATGGATAAAACGAATATAAACATTCTCATCATCTACACCTTTTTCAATCTACCAACATGTATTAATTTCCAATTATTTTTCCAACCATAACCTGAACCAACCTGTTTGTAATGAAGGAACTCATCTATGACTCATTCTTCGACACCCCCTGAAACCACCCATTTGATTTCAAAGTCCCTGCCATAAACCGAGAGTAAAATTGCAATGGTCTCGCATGTAACCTGGAATTATTACTTATCACTTACCGCAAAAGATAACATAAATACATAATTACGGGCCATCCTAATGGACGGACGGCTAAATAAGGACATTACATATTTTATCTGGCTTGTTGGCACGAACTTCTACGCCAGATCGCAGCTAGCGACGATTTGCCATCATCAACTACGGCGTATCATCATACGCAATATGAAGTTTTTTTGCAAGGACTACAGCGTGTAAATAGTGATGTTGGTGTTTGTGAGGATATAAATAGCGAATGTGAGGGTATGATTACGATGCAAGATAAGCTGATATGTGTGGGATTTTGTAGAGGATACGGTGTTCCGATCTTGTGTGGCGATTTGGTTGATGGCTTTAAAGGTGGAAACTAGATATGGCGGTTTGTTTTAGGCAGTCGTATAAATTAGAATAAAGAATATGACTGAGGTTATAAAACTAGAGAAGTCTATGATTCAGTGTATTTGATGACCCGGTCTATTGTATGATGGTTAGGAATTCTTCGCTCTGGCTCTGTGTTTATTTGAATCATAGACAAAGATATGGAGTGCGTATTACAATTTGTTCGAAGATTTTTTCAGTTAACAGAAGTGATTCTGTGTATACATATTTCATTTTTATGAAATAGCTATGTATCATCTATTCTAATTCAGAGTAGTAGTAGTTGGTCTTAAAAAAGCTGTAATAAATAAGCCTTGTACAGCTTCGATTTCATCGGCAAAAGCACTTTGAGCGAAGAGTATTCATCACCAGACATTTCCTTGTTGAGACTCAACAGTTCTATTACTAAAACATTTACGCTTTTCCTTAATAATCAGTTCAATAGGCAGATTTATGGAAGGCATAGCATTCCTCTTAAGTAACTTCCTCTGCTTGGATTAAGGACCTGGAAAACAATTGTCGTCATGAATGTGATCTAATATTTCATGAGCAGTTCGTGCTTACCTCTATAAAAATGATCATCATCGGTAAAATGCAGGTAACAGACTCTTAAATCTTGTTAATTGGTTTATCAATTTTGAGTTACAAGTTGCAAGTTTTTATCGATTCTTCAACACTTTCAGGCCCGACTTGTTCATAGAAGTTTCTTTCACCCAAGCTCGAAATTTTTCATCGGGCTGTGGAAATCTATGGGAAGGGACATTTGAGTTTGCTTTTTACTATTATAAACACCTGTTAAATCACACAAACGCCAAGAAAAATTCATAAACTTTCTCATTTTCTTGATATTTCTTTCAACTTGTCAATAATAATCCCTGAACCTCGGGTCACTCTGATTGACACCAGAGGGAGTAGCGCTTATCTTCATTCGCCAATTGTGCAATGTAATGTTTCTTCCTCCACGAATCTTTGAATTATGTGAAAAACACTATTCGACATAAGGTACATACAAATTGTTGAACGATTCCCTTTTTAGCTACATCCAATCAACAATAGAATCTTGACGATGTGCGCTTACAATGTTGAATTCAAATTCTAAAACCGATTTCTACTGCAGATATGCATTCCTTACGTTTTAATGCAAACAGCTCAACCAGGTTAGCATCTTCGATTACTACCACTACTACTAGTGCTATGAAATATTGAAGATAGTTCGTACTTTTTTAAGGTTATATCACAGAAAACCATAAAAAAAATCAAAATCACTAAACAGGCTTGGCAATGTATTTTCTCTCCAACCACTCTCCCACCTTATGTGCCCTCTGGTCTAAAAGTTCACTTATCTCACAACCTGTCTATCTATGAACCCTGATTCCCTCAACATAGACCATGGACGAAAGAGATAGAAGTCAGAGCTGTCTTCTTTTGTCTACTTAAGCTGCCTTTTGTGCGAGGGAGATTCGGAGATTTGTGAAATCGGAGATTGAACCCTATTGGACGACAACGATCACGTGATCGCCGTCGGCCAATAGGGTAAATCTCCGATTCCCCAAATCACCGAAACTCCCTCGCAGTAAAGGCACCTTAAAGGGTGAGAAAGCCTGGTCTCTCTCTCTCTCTCTCTCTCTCTCTCACCGGAACCGATGTCCTACCACAGATTCAACCGATGCCTGCCTCTTCTATATGATTCGCATGAAGTATAGATATAAAAATTTGGAGTGAGCCTTTCGGTCGAATCTGTTGAGTGTTACCTGATAGAGAGAGACGAGGATATTTTCTCCTGAAAAAAATGGAAGAAATAGATGATGTAAGATTCTAATCCTCTTCCTCTATCTATGTTCTATGATAGGAACAGATTGGTTTTCTAGTTGCTACATGTCTCCTCAACAAGAATTTTCTAGGATACAATTAAACATGAGGATCGTATAACTGGAAATAAAAAAATAAAAGAACTCAAAATATTCTTCATCTCAAAAACTATACTTTAAATTTTTATTTCAAACATTGCATCACTAGAATTCATTTAGATTCGACTCGTATGACATGTCAAACGAAATCTCAGGTTTGATTCAAAGCTGAGGTTTGTATTATCTTCAAAAACTACTCTTGAATTGAAACAAGGTGACTTCTGCAAACTATTAATAGGATTACATCAATGGAAAAGTCGAAAGTAATTTTTTCCGAAATGTTAGTAGTTTGACTGCAAGGTTATTATTTTTGAGATATTTTGGAGTTACAAGAATATATCAAGAAGAATTGAAGATTGGAATTCAGTAGTTAGTTGAAGAATACTGAATTGCAATTTTGTGAGAAAATTGGTGAGGATAGTTTGAAATGAAATAAAAGTTTTCTTAATGCTGTTGAACCATTTTATTTCCAAAACTACCCATCCGAATATCTATGATATTTGGCGAACACCTTGAAATTCATATTCAACAACAACAAACCGTATAACAGATAGATCAAATCAAATATTGGATCTATCTAGCTAGAAATATTGATAAAAATAATATTAAATTTTGCCCTACAAACGAATTGAAACAAGCGCGTAAAAGCAACTTGCTTGACGTGCCTCTCAAGAGTTTTCAACGAAGTCTCAGATTTCCATTCAAGTGGATCTGTATTATTTGAAATATTCTACTGGACAAATTTATGTGGGTCACCTCGTTTATGTTTCAAGTTAGTTATTCTTCAGAACTGGGAACTTATTGAATGAAACATTCATTCATTATAGCGGCGGTAGCTCAGTGGTTAGAGCGCAAGCCTCAAGATCGTAAGGTCTGGGGTTCAAGCCCTTGGCCGAGAAATAACTTTTCCGGTTTTTAGGGGACCGTCCAACCATTCGCTGTTGGGTAAACAATTCACAGTGCTGTTCCTAACGTGGCGCAAGGAATTGGTAACAAAGCCTACACAGAACACACCCGGTATCCTAACTCGCACAAGCTTTAAGCTTCTGAGGGGTTTCGTTGAAGCCTAGGATATTCGGAAAAAATACAAATACAAATTCCGAATGTCCTTTTATGCGATGAGAATCTATTATATTTCTCAATTACATTTCTATACAAACTGGTAATATCAACTTCTCACCTCAAGTTCGCCGAGATGATGACAAAGAAATCATTGTGAAGATCGGTCAACACAAGAAAACCATTTAAAGAAACAGATACTACAGACGGGTCTTAATTTTCAACGACAACACAAATTGTGTTTATCTATCTGCCAATTGATTAACGACTTCTATTCAGATAAAACGGAAAGTAACCTTGTACCACCTCGTGTAAAGTCTGTAATTGTTTACCTTTTTATTTCTCGATCGGATTTCTTGTTTACTTTTTCAAGTTTGACAAGACTAAAGAGGCGTTTGGCACTCGAACAGAAATTACGACTGGTTTTGATTGATGTGTTTTCCACATTGTTTTTCTGATAAGGATATCAAGTTGTTGAATTTGTGATTTTGAATGAGTTCTGTTTGAGTTGCACCTCTTGAAAATGTTGACTCAACATCGCAAACACGAAAAAATGTGGGGTATGATGAACTGTTCCATGCCGGAAATAAAGTTCATCATGAAGTTTAGAATGATACATTTAGTCTCTTTATTTTTTGTATTTGTATTTGTACTTTCCTCCCATCCCAGGTTTAAGAGGAAACATTACCACGTGTTGGTAAATTACGGCTCGGCAACACAGCCACATTCAAGTTTCATTAAACCCCGTTAATATCTCAAGGCCAATATACCTCTTTCCGCTGTCTGCCTAATTTAACGTTGCCAACAACCGCGAGAAATATTAGAACTTCGTGAAATTTAGGAGAAAACGGGCTGTTATTCTGCAGGCTTTAGTGTTTATTTTTTGGAAAATTTTTTTTTGAGATGTACTTAATTCCTCAATGAGAATGTGCAATGTTAGTTATTTCTTCATTTTTCACTGCATTTTAGTTTTTATTTTCCCGAAAATTCTTGAAATAAAAAATTGCTACAATGCGCATTCTTACAATTTTTTCAACCATTTGCATACCAAAAATGTTTTGAAAAAACCGGACTCTGGCCTCCAAAAGTCGAGGTATTGTTTGCTTTTAAGAAACCTGTACGAGTCCGGATTTCAGGTGTGATTTGTGCAGTCTTTTTAACGTGTTCCTACGCAACACCAGGTAAAGCACTGTTAATATTCGACCCAACAGTGAGGGTTGACCGATACCGTCCTACTAGAGAATGTCTTTCCTATGTCGGAATCGAACCAGAGACCTTTTGTCCGACGCTCTACTCACTGAACACTACCCCTACTTCAATATGAGCTGCTGGACAGTTATATAAAAAAAGCAAAAACAGTAACAACATTAGTTCAGGACTTTTTACGCATTCGTTCCAACTATAGCGAGAGTGGTCACCCATCCAGGTATTGACCCTACCAAATGAAGCTTTACTTTCTGATGAAACTATTGTGTTTATGATCGGTAAATATCCGGTTGATCATTTGAAATAGACTTAAAAGCATCTTTTGTCAATCTGTTTACATTAAAGTGTGTTCTCCGATGTATATGCTATGGATGTAAATATTGAATAAGAAATCTGTCTCCAATTTTAAAATATAAATGGTGTGAAATCCCTTTTTACATTGACAATCGAATTCATCAAAAGTTCATTCGAATGAGTGATCCAGTGAGTTCGTAATTCGGTCGAGATATGATTGGCCCTCCTCCTCTGGCGGTCCATTGAAGTCTTAAACAGAACTTAAAATCTCTGAAGTGACTGAAAATCTCTCTCACGAAGCAAATCCGACCGATACAATTTGTATACTCCATTCACTTTTATAAAGTCAGTTGGTAGGCCTTTAGGTCTATCAAATTTTTCCAACTAAAACTGAGCCGGTTAGCAATTGTGAAGATTGTCAAGGTCAAGGACAGAATGATTCGTAAAGACGTAGGTCAAGTCTATGGCTTTATTCAGTCACGAACGTAACTACTACCACCTTTATGTTTACATAAAGGTGGTAGTATGGAATTTTGGCACATTTCACGCGACGTTGTACGTTCTAACGTACAACGTCGCGTTGTCATGTGAGGAAGATGAACCTAACCAAACATTTTCCAATTATACAGAGTGAAATGTGCCAAATTTCCATAACCAGTCGACTGTCTTTATAAGAATAAATGGACTATAGAATGGATGTTCGTGGATTTTGCACCATAAAAATATTGCTCCAGATGTTATTCTTTCCTTTTCATTCCAAAATTCGAAACACCATTACAGGGCATTCGTTTTCAGTTTATAGCAGACAGAAAAAGACATGGATGAAAATAATATACTTAAAGTTTCCTACATGTTACAGAACGAGAGTTCTTATGGTTCTTCTGAGATGGCGCTTTCATTCAACAGGGTGTTAGTACCCAGAACTCTTTCGGCGAATTTCCTGGATGATACTTCCGCTTCGTGAATGCTTCGGGGTGTAGTGTGACTTGCTCAGATCAAGGTATTAGGTATTTCCTGACCTTTGAATTTGATGTCTAGGACCCTTGATTTGCGATACGAAATTAATGTTTAATGAGACAATTTTATTCTATATCAGTGTATGTAATTATTTTGAAAAATATGCCTTTTACGCGCTTGTTCTAAGCAACAGCGCGTTATCGTTTCGGCACAATGTCTGCAATTTTCGAATTTTGAGCCGAAAATGGTCTTAAAAGATTGGGTTGAACACCCTGAAGAAGAATCCGTGGTCAAATTTAATTCTGTCCGTCCGTCCGGCCACCCGTTTGTGGTTTAACTTCCGAAGAGAAGAACATAGCGACTTGAAATTGTCAGATTATGTTGGGAGTCCGAATATCTCGGTTGAGTTCTTTAATGAGTAAAATCGGTCGAGTACTTTCGGGGTAGGACCCATTAGAAATTTTGAGGTTCTGATTCGATTAGATTGAAACTTCGTAGATAGTTTGGGACTACCATTGTGCAACCTGCTGCGAAATTTCGTTTGGATCCAGTCGTTGAAAAATTTTAAAAAAATGTTTATTCCAAAATTTTTCAAATTTTTGATGAAACTTTTTTTTCTATGAGAATAGCGATTCAAACCTTAAAGTCAGTATTTGACAACAAAATTCTAAATTTGAATCCGATCCGATGGTTACTTTCGGAGATAAAAGTGAAATAATATGCCGAATTTCGTTGTTATGTACGCGCAACTAAGTGCGAAATTTTGGTTTGATCATATATTTAAAATTTGAACAAGCGCGTAAAACCTCCAGATCTCACGTCAGTGCTTTTCAAGTTTCAAAATTGTATTTGTGTACTACTCCACTGTTCGGCTGTTTGTTAAATTGGTATTTTCAATTTGCATGCTAATTTCCTATTGCCAATATGAGATACTTATTTTCTGGAAATTGAAGCATACTGTGAAAATGTGGAATATATTATCTCTTTCGAACTATGTTTTCATAACCCAATACCGAAAAACCTAATATTTAGAAATAATAAATTCTCACGCCACCTATTCCAACCATAACTCGACAAAACAAACATGAAATCGTGTCGAAAAAGTAATTCTATTTCGACCATTCTATTCGCAATTCGTTCATAGCCTGTCCTTGAAATAATCAAAACTCATAATTATTATTCGCGCCACCAACCAGAGGTGGAACCATTCATTCTGACTCATTCTCGCAGCGAAACAAAAGAGCGTCGTTTGGTATCGAGTTTGGTATCATTAACGTCTGTTGGATGTGAATAATCAATGGATTGTTTACCCTCCTAAATAATTTAATTACTAGTTGTGCAACCGCAAATGCTGGCAGACTAAGACCCATCGCCGAGTTTGATTTGGTGTAATTTTTTTGTGCAGCAGTTTTCGCAAGGGTGGAGACTGATATGAGGTGCAGTTTTTCTGACAGGTATGTAGTTTCATGTCTGAGAATGACGAGGGTGAGGCACTTTCCTAGCTATTGTGTTTGTGCAGCCAAATGAATGTTAAATAGTACGCCACTGATTGAATCTTATTTCTGCTTTAATTGCATCGAACTCAGGTATAATGTCGTTATTGTGTGCTTACTGATGAGTGTAACTAGCATCATTGATGTATAGGTTGCAATGAGGAAAATTACCAGTTGAATAATCCAGTTATGGAATTTCGACTTATGGTGTGCAAGGTCGAATTCTCCATTCCACTGTTTTATATTCGCATAATTCACTACTTACATTTTCCCAGTTCCATTTTTTCGATGGTTCACTATATATATACTCCATTGGTTGGCCGTGATTTAGGTCTATCAGGTTTTTTAATCAAAACTGACGCAGGTGGCGCTCGTGAAATATCGGCAATGTCAAAATAATTCCCAGAGACGTTGCTAAATGCCAATGCCTATTTCTACTCTAAATCTCAACATAATCATCACGCTTGGAAACTAGAAATTCCGAAGGTAGTTTTGAAGAAGCAGAGACAAAGTATCAGGATGTGTTATGATAGATAGTTTTCATGGAGAATTTATCCAGATATCTTGTAATTACACCCAAAGTTAACAGACTGAAGCTAAGCTGCATCCCAGTTCACATGGATTCCAAAAAATTCTGTGAATTGAGTTAGTTCTTTTAAGATGACACAGGTTTTGTAGTACTACTATATTTTCATACTGGAGTATTTCAAGTTGTGCAACAAGGTAATTAAATATCTTCTGTAGACTTATTTCTTGAGGATTTCGAAAAGTAGGGAATTCCATAGGCCCGTCTGTTCGTTTAGAAGTTTAACTGCCGGGTTATTCGAGTACTTTTATTTTTTTTTTCGAATGAACTATTATAAAGTAACGGCCTACTTTCCATTATTTTTCCGTGATATTTCAACACTTCTTGATTTATGTACAAGAAAATAGCATAACTGAATCTTCAAATCATGTTTATAGAGATGAAATATTTCCAGTATTAATAAAGAAAAAAGTTTCTTCAATATTTGCCAGGTCTTTGGAATTATTGAATTCACATGAAATTTTCTCAAATTCATTATTTTCCCAAAGTAAATAAACATTTTGAAAAGTACGTAATTACCATAACCTCAATGTAAAGAGGACAACGTTGCGTAGTTATCTGACAGGAAAATGACTATAACTTAACATTTTCAAAATGGATGTCAATTCGATCTAATCAGTAATTTTGGAAATATCGGAAAAATAAAATTTGGAATGGGTATATCTACGAAATCATTGGCGGATTTTAACCATTCACGAATTCGACCTTCATAACTGAGGTCCAAACCTACTCTACAAATGTCGAGTGATTGGATGAGTCAGTTTTGAGTTTTTCTGGAAAAAACAACAATATCGAGGAAAAAAAATATTTTTTTACCAATATCTCATAAATTGAAATCCAATCGAACTAAAAATAAAATTATGAAATTTTGTTATGGAATATAGGGCTCAAGGTCTAGTGCAAAGTCTCTCTGAAACCTGAAGACCTGCGAAAAAATAATTATTTGAAGAAAAATTTCTGAAAAGTTTTTCATCATCACGAAATTTCATATGAAGTTTCAAAGTAGTATTTTTCAAACAGGGCTGAGTTTTATTATGATAAGTATTCTTTGAGTTTTTTTTCCATATCTCCAGAAGTTGAATCCGAATCAAACAGAAATTTGGTTCATTGTTGTGAAACATGGAGTTTGAAGTACGTGAGAAATTTCGTCGGAATCTGATGGAAAATCTCTAAAATTTGTTATTTGATTTTATAATACAACGATCTAAACATAATTTTGTTTTTAGTTACGCGTCAGTACGCTACTCCCAATAACGGAGTTTCAAATTGATTATTACGGTAGTTCCTGAGGTATTAAAGAAATGATCTGAACACTTCAAATAACTATTACTCCGAAACGATTTGATCGATTTGTTCCATCTGCGAACATAACCGACACTGAAAGTTTCAAGTAGCTAGCTCGATGCTTTTGACAGTTATCGTGTCGTCGGCCGAACAGAATCAATTTTGACTCCGGATTCGTCATCAGTGACCAACCTAGTTCTTTGAGACTATTTTCGGGAAAAAATTCGAAAATAACAGCCAATTGGTCAAAACGATAGCACGCCGTTTCCCAGAACATGCCCACAAAGAAAACATTTTTAAAACTTCATTCACTATTCTTCTAGCTACTGCAATCGTATGTTAGTACGCAACGTGAGAACTCTTTCCATATGGGAGATTGTTCTGAGAAAAGGGTAAAAGGAAACCATTCATTTCCAATTTCATTTCCTACGGAAGCACAAAACACCTGCGAAGGTTTTTTCCAAAATATATATCAATCACCATCTAGTATGCGGAGAACGTAGTATGAAGTATCGGGTTACATAGGTCTCTTACATCGTAGTTAATATTACAATTTCAATGAGGAAATATTATGTTGCCCCTCGGTCATTGGAAAGTGTCAGAGAAATGAATCAAACACACAATAGGTTTCTCGATTACTGGCATCAAGATCGTTTCTCTCTTTAAGCAGTCTATTAGGCTTGAATTTACGGCTTGACCTTAACGAAGGTGCTTATTTGAAGAATTCACCATGTCCCTCCGAGTGTATTCTGATGTTTTTCTTGCCTCCTGGTAATAATTCATTGTGTTTTGTTGGGGGAAATATCACTATTATAGATTTTATAGTCGATTTGGGTGTGTTCAAACTTTCCTGTATTAAAAGGTTATTTGATCCTATCTTATATCATTTTATGAGGAAAGAATTGATCGGCAATATTCATATGGAAGTACAAATTTAAGGAAATCACTGACTTGATGTCAGCAGCTTTTGCACGCGTGTTCAAATAAGAGAACGGAAAAATTTTGGATTTTTGAGCGCATGTTCTAGGGGAACAGCGTGCTATAGTTTTGTCCGAATGTCTGTAATTTTTTCCCGGAAATGGTCTCAAACGACGAGATTGGAGTCACTGAATGACGAATCCGGTGTCGAAATCGATTCATTCCGGCCGGCCGTCCGTGTGCACGATAACGGGCGTACAAAGGATTCTATCGAATTGAAAATTTCAGGGTTGGTTGCATTTCAGAATGCTAAGGTGGAGTTCGTTAATGGGTGAAATTGGCCAAACGGTTTCGGAGCTATGGCCACTTGAAACTTTGAGGTTATTTCCCTGATATTTCGAGAACTAATGAAGCGATTAGATTGAAATTTGACAGTTAGTTAAACCATAAGGTCTCGGAACTTTCCGCAAAATTTTGTTGAAATCGTGCTGAATTCAAAAAAAAAAATTTTTTTTCGGAAACTTAACATTCGAAACAATTAGTTATACCTTGAGCTTCAAATTTCACACGATAATAATTTTCGGAGATATTGCAAAAAAAGGCAAATTTCGTGATTTTTTCCTCGGTATCGAAGTTTCTCCCAGAATAACTCAAAAATATGTGGAAAAACAGAGAAGCGAAAGCTGCTGACTTCACTCCAGTGCTTTTCTGGGTTCCGCACAACATTGTGCATCATTATTTCCATCTAGTAAGTAACGCTTCATCCTGATCGAATCAGTATTTTTCGAGTCATTCTGAAAATAACAACCTTCTCTCCGAAAATATTGACTTGAGTTCAACGAAATTTGGCACAAACCATTGAGTCAGTATTTAACAACAATATTCCAAATTTCAATTCGATCCAATATTCACATACAGATATATAAGGAAAAAATATTCCAAATTTCGTTGTTATTTGGAATTTCAACGTTATTTCCTCAATATCTCAAGAAATGAAAAATGCAATCAGATTAAAACTTCGTAATCAGGGAAACAATACCAACGCGCAAGTAGGTGCAAAATTTCATGTTGATCATTAGATCTAACTATTAAGTTAGAATTCGATCGTATCAGTACTTCTTCAGATATTGAAGAAGCAATATCAAAATTTCAAAGGAGCGTAACTCCAAAACCGTTCAGGATTCAGCCGATTTTGCCCCTTAACGAACTCAACGGAGATATTAGAGAGATATTGCAACTTTCGAATAGCGCAAACGTTATGTTATTACGGTTACGCTAAAAATAACGTTTAAGTTTTATCGGTCATTCCAAAAGTAGACATATTGCTACACGTTTTCGTTATCGTTGCGTTAGTTATCAGTTTGTTTGGTTAGGTTATGTGAGACGTCAGATTTTTGTGTTACAAACTCACGTTCAAACTCCTAAAGTTTAATCATTTGCATTTCTTCATTAGTTTTTTGATTCTGTATACAATGAAAAAGGAATCGGAAGCGGTAATTTCAGCTGGTGCTATTGCAGAAGAAGTGGAACTAGTTACATATTGAACAATATAATTGGCATAGTTCAAACTATTCCTAATTTTAAACCCCTCATGTTGCTTCCAAAAGTATTTCTTGAAAAAGTATCAAATATGAAAAAAAAATGCTGTGGTAGCACTTAGAAATCTTCATGTCTAATATCAGTTGTGTGTAGGAGGCATTATGAAATAGATTTAAAAAATCCGAGATAGTTGTGTAATTAACACCCAAAAACATATTAACAAATAGCTTCTCTATGACAGTGATCGGAGCCGGAAGGACCCGAAGCTTAACGAATCCTTCTGATATAGAATAGCGCAACGTAAATTGCGGCTCGCAATTTTCCGTGAAGAACGTTAAAAGCTAACGCTATTAACGTCGCGTTATTCTGAAACTGAATCTGCGCATGCTTAGATGTCCAAAATAACGTTTGCGTTAATAACGTCACACAAATTGGACATGCAATATCTCTCTATTCAGGCTCCAAACCTAACCTGTATATTTCAAGTCGCTTATTGCTTTTATTCGAAAGTTAGAGCACATACGGCCGGAAGGACGGACAGAATTGAATTTGACCACGGATTCTTCATCAGTTAGTCCAACCTAGTCGTTTGAGACCATTTTCAGAAAAAAAATCGGGAATTGCAGGTATTGTGACGAAATAATATCGCGCGCTGTTCCTCAGAACAAACGTGTAAAAATTTGTCATTTGACACGGCCAAGTTATGTAGTGCTGATGATCGATAAAGACGAAAAACTGCAGTTAATAAATGGCCGATACTTTGATATGTTTTGAAAAAATGAAAGTGTTATTTCAATTCATCTTAGGCCTGAACACCCATTCTGGCTAATATCGAAGAGTTGCTGTGTTAGTGAAACCCACCGTTTAAATCTCAGGTACTGAAGGAGCGCATATTATAGTTCCTCATTCTAATGGCCCCTTCTGAATTTTAAATAATGTTCTCTACTTTCACCCCCGTTTTGATCCGAATCTTCGAAATGTTAGAATTGCGGTTAGGCAAAAACATTCATAATTACCTTCTAGCGAAAACCTACGTATGAACTCAATCTCGAATATGCCGCTTGTTACTATGTAACAGTCGCTTTCTTCTTCCTCTTCACAGTCATTTGGAAATCGTTATAGTGCCATTCAGAAATACTATAATCTTCAATCTTGAGGAAGAGGATCACTAGGAAGTCCAGTTGAACATTCAAATCTCCTAATCAAAAATTCACTCATGGTTAGCCAATTATGTAAGTTGAAAAGCATTCTTTCGATATATCAGGTATTATTTTACTTTTACTGTTCTGGTCTAACGCGGTTGTCTGGTCTTGTTAATTTGAGTTGAACAACCTCAATTAGAGACGGACTGAAATGCTTCATTTGAATCAAAATAGAAATCCAAATTGCAACAGATGATATATTATTGTCAAGTCGACAATTAGGATTTTTCCAGACAACCGCTTATGGGCGGTTGAATTCGAGAACCATAAACTATACCGACCTGAATACGCCTATTTGCAGTTGAATTTTCGAAATGATGATACTTTGGTAGCCATCGTGATCTTTTCTAGTATAGAAAGATGTATCATTGATACATTAAAGTTTCTTCCAGTAGACCTACTACTACTACTGTAAGCCATCGAACCCATCGAAGTGATGGGTTCGCCTTTTTGTGTACACGCAAGTTCTAGGAAACAAAATATACAGATTTCTTTGTAGCACCTTCACATAATATCTTTCAATATTGATAACTCACGATATACTTTTTGTTGTGCCCCGTATCCTGGACCCAGCATTTTATGATATATTGTCTTTTCTTGATTTTCCAACGTCGGAGTCTGAATTCTTTGGTTCCCAGGAATATGCCCGAAATCCAATATTTTTTGGTTTAAATCAATTGACACCGGCTTTAAGAGCATTTTATCTCAAGCCAACATTAAAGTATAATTTTGCATGACAGAAACCACTCAGATAAAATTCAAGCTCTTAGCATTCCAGGAATCGGAGCTTTGTGGTTGGTATACTTCGGTTATTCAAAGATTCTAGACATCACATGTTACAGTTTATAGAATTTATCGTCTTAGACCATTTAGGGAAATTTCCTTCACACATTTGTGCTCTCTCTTTCGCACCAGCCAATCCGAGGTGTTTTTTCGGATCTTAAAAGGGCGTCGCTTAATTCAAAAAACCAATCAAAATTTATATTCTCCCTCTAAAATGTGAAGAAGGGAATTTTCTCAATTTGGGTTTAGTTAGTTTTTAAACACTCTTCATTTGACCGTTGTATAGTAAACAACAATTTGCTTTCGAATTTACAAACAAGACTTATTTTTGTATTGTAAAAATCGTAACTTCTCATTTGAAAGTCGCTTCGAACTTGCTATCGTAAGATATAGAAGGAAGATTCTATTGTATAAATTGTATACCACTTCGGTCTTGTTATCTAATACAGATACAAGATAATACATTTTTTGTTACGTGTTAAAAGTGCGTTTTTAATACACCTCAACACCATTTTCGTGTCATAAGTGCAACGATATTGATCAACTGGTCAATGAGTTCTTCAATTATCTGCTTATTTTAGAAGCATCAACATTTCTGATAAAGATCAGAAAATATTCGTCGGCCGTGTCTTCATTTTGATAACGACAGAATTAATCAAGTGCGATTAATTCAACCAAGCGGGGTCTCTACTATTGAAACCCCCCAAACACCTGAATAAACCAATTCAGGTCAAAACACTTTTATTGTCTCCAACGTACTACGTCTTCAATGACAAATTATCGTATCAATTGGCATATGATGTTCGAAGTAAAATACTCGAGAGAACGGTAACATAATAAAATACAATCCAAAAATAATACTAAAAACAATGTTTCCTCTTCTATTTTTCGATTGAGCATCATCAGTAGCATTTATTCTACATTATATGTCAAAATATTACCTCTTGTTTTCGCGTACACTTCACTTCAACGGAATTCAGCAGATATATTTTTCATACGCAAGCTTGTTGAAATGTGCATAGAAAAAATATTGGCACAGCTACACCATGAAATGTGATAAAAACTTTTTCAAAAATAAGAATTGGTCTAATGTAGAAGAAAGAGCTACTGTAAAAATAATGTAGCATAATCACAACAACGAATATCTGTCGATAAATCAACAAATATTCCCCCTCGATCAGAACTAATCATCCAAACAACCAAAACATCTACACCGAAGAAGCGGATCCAAGGAGAATGACTACAGCTGTTTCACAGTTATTACTTATCGTCAGGTCATCTTACCTTGGATAAAACCGCAGAGGGAATCTCGATACTTTTCACTTGTTCAGATGGACCGCTGCAGTATAACTACGTACTCCGCGCCATCATCCAGGAGCATCTTGGGAATCCCACATATATTATGTTACCGTTTTCTCAAGTTTTTTACTTCAATCATTGTATGCCATTTGATATAATAATTTGTCATTGAAAACAAAAAAATATATCGTAAGATATCAATATCGAAAGATAACATGTAAAGGTACCTACTACAGAGAAATCTGTATTTATAATGAATCCAAGATTATGCATCAAAATACGACAGATTCCTGAAGGAGCCAAATTTGGCAGAAGATTTCGTAGTGCTACTCATTTGAATATCTCAGGTTATTTTCCTAATATCTCAAAAACTGTGATTGGGATCAAATAGAAACTTTGTTGTTAGTTGTACAATACTGACACACGACATTAGGCAAAAGTTTTGTGGGAATCGTACTTCGCGTATCAGCTATTATATTTCAATGCAATATTGCACGAACCTTATGGTTAGGGGTCTAACAACACTGTGCCAAATATATGAGCTGATATGCATTCTAGGAAATATTGAGAAAAATATGTCATATTTATTCCTCCTCATCGCTATCATTTCCTGAATTAATCAAAAATATTGCCTTGGCAACAAATTTGTACATGCAAAAGATGCTACAAGTCAGTTCTTCTCTAGAACTGTCTAATGGAGCCGACAGTATGAATGAGCCTACAGTTTCATTTTCTAGTGCCGTGAAATGGCGAATGCACTTCCGATTGAATTAGTATTTTCTATCTGCTCGAGGCCATCAATTAATCCTATCAATAGATAAACCTTTGTGTACCTATGTGGTTGCAAAATGGTGTAGGACTCGAGAGCGATCCCCTACTTTGTCGATTTTGAGATTTTTTTAGAAATACGCGGAATTGTGAAAGGACCAAACTCTTGCGTTAATTGGTTAGTTTTTTGTTGTACCTTTGTAGCAAGAAAGTCGTAATGTCGTCAGAATTTTATATTTCGAGTTCAAGATCGCCACCATTCAAACCCTATTCAATTAGTATAGTATAATGATTAATTAATTAATTAATCCGAAAGGAAGAAAACGAGTAGAACTTCTTCAAAATCTAAAGCAGAATTACTACAAGAATTCTCACAGAACCAAAAGGATCTTTCAGATATACAAAAGAAGCTAAAGCAAGTGGTCATAGCACAACTGGAACAAAGGTTTCACGATATGCAATCAAAGTTTGATCGTGAAGAAGACAAAATATCGGACTTGATTGAGCAGCTACAGAAGGTCATGGAGGCTTTGTTGGCTCAAGAGTTTGAAGTAAAGATGATGAACCAAAATGCTGCTAACAATAGGAATGACAATGAAGTCTATCATATCTCACAATCTGATAAGAAAAACCATCATATAAAGGACACTCGTAGTCAGAGAAATACACAATACATCAATTTGCTACCTCAGAAACATTTAGGAAGACCGGCCGCTAAAATGTTGTGAAAAATTCCACTTATATTTGGAAATCTAGAAACCGATGACCACGGCTGGGCAAAATACATGCTTGGCTTAATTGAAATACAAATTACAAAATACTTTCTCGCAGGTATTTGAAATACAAAATACCAAATACTTTCAAGTCGGGTATTTGAAATATAAAATACAAAATACAGTATTTTGACTATTTGTATTGAAATACAAAATACATTTAGGTGTTACGTAAAATGTGGAAAGAGGACAACTAATTTAGCTCAGCCATTTTATCGCTTAATAGAGAATTTCCCTTCAGAAACACAAGATTTTTGAAGGAAGTATCAGACAAACAGCCTCTTTTTGGGGAATGAATAAAACCTGCTAAAGAAAACAATCTTTCTACAGGTCCTGATGAGCACAAACTTGTGTTATATTGTATGAACACATTTTTATATTAGGATAATGTTCAAGGATGGTAAGCTCTCTGCTCTTATCGTTTTTGGAAATCGACTAACTCTAACTCCATGTTGAAATTACCATTGTGCAGGACCTTTTCATCCTTTCCATATGCCGAAAACATGATTGCTAGCAAAAAAACTAGATGAAGCAGATGAAAGTTGCGCCATCTGAAGGGAGATTCGGAGACTATTTTCTGTGGAGCGCTCAGCGCTAAATGTATTTGTTCGAAAGTATCGAAATACAAAATACAAAATACTTCAGCGTCAGGTATTTGAAATACCAATTACAAAATACATTTTCAAGAAGTAATTGAAATACAAATACAAAATACGTATTTGTATTTCAAATACGTATTTCAATTACAAGTAATTGAAATACTGCCCAGCCCTGCCGATGACAGCAATTTGTATTGATGGAAAAGATAATATAGTCGTGGAATGTCATTGTTTTATAATCAATTAAGATATATTGTCAGTTTTTTTGAATAGTTGAATATATAATTTGAGACCAGGGATCAAATAAGTTCACTGTCTTGTTATTGACGACATAACACCATTCATGAATTTAAGTATCGTAATTCAGCTCCAAACCTACTTCACAAAAATCACTTTTCTGAGGGCTTCCTTTCGGAAGTCGTGAGTACAAATGAACATTATAACTCCTGAAAGACTGAAGTGATGAGGAAAAAATCATTGCAACTTCCTCTTTTGTAGGGTGACCAAATTTCAGGTGATTTTTTTTATGTAATAATAAACCTATAAAATTCAAAATCTCACCAGGGAAATCTTTGGATTTTGCTCCAAAAATCATCATTTTCAAGAAGTAGATCATCCCATCAGCTTTTCATTCAAACAGAAGGTTTAAAGTGGGGATCTAGATTTGAAAAATGATATTTCCTGTGATTAACACATAAGCCATGCAATAAATGAACAAATGTGAGAAATTTTCTGCGTTTTCATCACTAAATGAGCCAGTAACCTGCCCCAATAGCAGTTATATTTCTTTTAAAATCCCTTCATCAGGAATCAATGATTTGAGTGCCTACATCTTCAAAGACTAAATGTTAGTCTATTCAGCGTATATCCAAACATCTTATTCGAACTGATAAACGCGTGCATCGTATCATTTCAGTGTCGTGTTGAAAATTGAATTTCTCTGTTTCCATCTAACTACTCCGTCCGATTTGAATACCGCATTTCGAAATCTTCTCCTTATTCAAATCATAACATAGCGGTGCCAATTATCTATTGACTCAAATTGTACTTCCACGCAAATCCCACTGAGCCTTTTCATTAGAGGAAACAACATGTCTTTAAGCTATTTACTCATTTCAACAATCAGAGGTTTTCTTAAAATTGGCAAGACTTGACTTGAACGCATATCAGAACATCTCATTTGAATGACCACAAAACATCGTTGGACGTCTTCAGTGGCGTGTGTACAAATCCAGGCATATCGAGAAGTGAAGTTGCAATTGTGTTTTTTGAAAAAGATTCATTATTTGCTCTTTTCCGTCGTTTGGTTTCACATCCAGTCAGGTTGTGATTCTTCTGATTTGGACTCTTGTCTCTTGTTGTGTTGGTCTAGCTTACCTAGTCCTAGCTTCCTCTACCTTGTGTTGTTGACATGTCCATGTTCCAGGTGCTACAGGGGAGACTGTTTATGAAAGAGCCCATTAACTTTTTTTCATAGTGTTGCCAAGTAGAGAGTTGAATTAGGAGGTCTTCTCAGGAAAAACTTGAGATTCTTTGAAATCACTCGGACCGCGTGCATTTTGTTCCTTAGCGGGACCTTTTCTTATAAGAAATCCATCAACGTGTCATTAACTCTATCTGCGGGGCAGCCTCAACACATAAAATTTGATTCTGAGAGATTTGATAATTCGTTTACGTAATTTGAGCTGCAAAATCAAACGTAGCTCCGAAGTATCATTCTCAGCGGTGTCACAAAGTAGAGGGTGAATTAATTCTTGCATTGAATGTCTGGGCGAGCACTAATGGTGATCGCATCGTGCGACCTTCATTTTTAGAGAACAATTTGACAGGCGAACGCTACCTTCAATTATTGCAAGAATTTATTTAGTTATAGTTATAGTTGGTAAGGGGTTACGTTCCACTGCGACCTTAAGGTCTATTGTGCCCCCTTGTCAGAGCTGTTTTCGCAACCTACAGCTCGCCCTCCAGCTCTAGAGCTCTGATGAATTCTAATATCTGTGAGGGCTTCAAGGAGGCTAAGTTCTCATTCCTCCTATAATGCTCCTGTCCAAGGTATCTTTTGCGCAGGCTCACAATGGCGACGCATTCTGTGATCAGGTGAACAGGGGTTTCCTCCTCCCCCCCCACAAAATCTGCACTCGTCAGTTTCTGATAAGCCCATTCTCATCATGTGCTTCCTTAGGCGACAGTGTCCTGTGAGGAAACCAGTGAGGAGGCGTAACTCATTCTTACTGAGATCCAGATGATTTTTGGATCTAGCAATTTCAAAGTTCCGAAGGAACTTTTTAGAGTGTTCCATTCCTGGAGAATTCCTCCAGAGTGCCCATCTTTCATTTTCCTCTTTCTCCAAAAACTCTTTCTTATAGGTACATTTGCCTATACCACAGAAAGGTTCTGTGCCAGCAGGTAGCGTTTGTGCTCCCTTTCTGGCTAGAGTGTTGCCTCTTCATTTCCTTTGATTCCTGAGTACCCAGGAACCCAGACTAAGGAGACCTTGTTATTCTTGCCTACTTCATTGAGTTTCCTTCGACACTCCCATATCAGCTTTGAGTCGATGACATAGGAGTTCAGTGCTTTAATAGCAGCCTGACTATCAGAATGGATCACTATGTCACACCCTTGATAGTTTCTTTCCAGGTTTATGTCTATGCATCTTTCGATAGCAAGTATTTCTGCCTGAAAAACACTCGAGTAGGAGCCTAGCGATAGTGTACATTTAGTTTTAGGTCCGTATACTCCAGCGCCGGCCCCCGTCGTGGTTTTAGAACCATCTGTATACCATTTAACGGTATTTGCTTTGAAGTTTTGGGTAGTGTATTCCTTTTCCCATTCTTCCCTTTTACATAGCATTGAGTCAAAGTTCTTCTCGATGCTTACTTTTTTAATCATAACATCACTAGGTAGGTTCGCTAATGAGATGTACTTGTTCAGGGAGGACCAAGCTCTCTGACTTTTGATTCTCTCATTCCCTGTACCTTCCCTAGAGATTTTATTTACCGTCTACTTCTTTACATCGCGATGCATGGTTCAGAAAGACAACCGCTCTTCAGAGACAGTTTCTAGATATGAATTACCTCAACAAGTACACTGGGTTCTTTTCGAGGGTCACTTAAAATCGAGAATTTATGCCACCTTATGTGCCACTCTGGAAGAATTATGCCTGCGAAAAGTAGCCGAACTACCCCCAAAATGCAAACCTGAATGCTACGGGGAAGTTTTCGAACAAAATTTACACCATTTATGAAAGATGGCGGGGCTCAATTTGAGCATTCGTTGGATTTAACTATTCAGGACAAAATTTCCGATTACTTGAAAGAATGATCAGATCTAAAGCAAATTATAATTGTTACATTCAGAAGGAAAAGACATTTTCAACAACATATCGCAGAGCCTATATTACTATTCAAAGTTGTTTCGTCCCAGTGCCGGAGGTGGACTTATCAGATAGGCTGAATCCTCTGGCTCTTGCCTATGTCAACCGCAGAAGCGGCGTAGTGAGAGACTATGAACCTACTCTAAGGATTGTGTCAAATTCCATCGAAATCTTTTCAATATTTCCAGAGAAAAAAAATTGTTCATCGAAAATTTCAACAATTTCGAATAAATTTTTCTTTAAATTTTCTAATAACTGGGTTCACTCGAAATTTTGCTCTAAAATGCAAGTTGGTATTGAAAAACTGTCCACGAAGTTTCAATTTTGTCGAGTCAATACTTCATGAGATACCGAGGAATTAACCTTCGAATTTCAAATGGGCCTTACTACGAAACCATCCAGTCGATTCCACCCATTAACGAACTTAAACGAGATATTTGGACTCCAAACCTAATATGACGATTTCAAGTCGCTAAGTCTTTTCCTTCGAAAGTTAGAGGACATACGGACGCACGGACGTACATAATTGAATTTGACCACGGATTCTTCTTCAAGGAGTTCATCCCAATCGTTTAAGACCATTTTCGACTCAAAATTCGAAAATTAGAGACATCGTGACGAAATGATAACTGTTCCCTAGAACAAGCGCGCAAAAAGACCTCTGTTTCCATTTCAGTGTGACACCCTGTACATTCATCAATAATACGCCCTCTGTCGAAACTGCTACTGCTAGGTTATTTCTGAAACTGTTTTCACCCCAATTTTTCGTTCATTTAGTTTCAACCCGCTTTCTGTCTCAGTTGGTGTTCCAGCACTGTTCGAAGCAACTCCCTCGACCTGGCATGCCATAATGACATAGATAACATGCCAGGTATCACGAAGTGCATCTAATGTCGCGTTCTCAGAATTCGAATTGCTCGCCGGCTCGAGTTTTGCATGAAGGTAATGTTTGGACTCGTGCACTGACATAGTAATGAGTGCGTCCTGATCGTTTGATTGCCTATGTAGGCTGAGATTGCGTTCTAATGCCATTAAAAGAGGAAGATGCCTGCATGCGGAGGAGTGTAAACATCCATGTATGATAATTGCATTCATTGAATATTACCTTGAAAATTATTGGTTCAGTGGCAACTCGTTGTGTTAGCGTGTGGGATGCAGTTGAGTTGAAATATCGATTTATTATGGTTTTTGAGACAATTCCGAGAATGGATGAAATCAGGCATTCGCATAATATTTCGTCGGTTGGCAGCTCTGAGAAATTAAAAACACAACGAAGAGTAGAGATCAATCCAGTCCAGTTTATTCTGCTCTCCATAGTGCCAGTAATGAGTGAATTCTAAAGGCACTTATTACATTTTTGTTAGAGTTAAACAAGATGACAGTTTTCTCGTTAATCAGGGTAGGTATTGAGTAGTAGGTCCTCACTTGGCATTTGATCGGTATCGATTATACAGTACGCGTCAAAATTATGGAACAATTTTCTCAGAAGAAAAATATTTGGCAACAAAATCCTGAAACAGGTCAATTTTTTTTTCACTGTTACCAAATTTATATGAATTTTTGAAGGATTTTTGTTGCATCCTGTGCCATCCCCATCAACCCTCTAAATTTTTTGAATAGGGAAAGTGGGTCATGTGTTACTTTTTTGGCGAGGGGTTTGTATTTTATTTACAGGCGTGCAGAAATTTCCAGGAAAAAAATTTTTTTTTGTAAAATTAGTTACTTCAAAGAGGTTCTGAGTATGTGCACCTTCTCATGGCTCATTTACTTTGGGACGATGGTTCCTGATGAAATTTGTCACCGAATGAAAGTCGACCATTACAGTTTTGTTCATGCACAACTTTCAACCGCTAAGAACCCTTTAATGGAGAAAACAACCCGGTGAGGGGGTTGAAAGTTGTGCATGAACAAAACTGTAATGGTCGACTTTCATTCGGTGACAAATTTCATCAGGAACCATCGTCCCAAAGTAAATGAGCCATGAGAAAGTGCTCTTACTGAAAACCTCTTTGAACTAACTAATCTTTCGAAAAAAAATATTTTTTTCTTCAAAATTTCTGCACGCCTGTAAAGCAGTTACAAAGACCTTGCCAAAAAAGTACCACATGACCCACTTTCCCTCTTCAAAAAATTAAAAGGGTTAATGGGGACGGCGCAGGGTGTAACACAAATCCTTCAGAAATGCATATAAATTTGGTAAAAGTGGAACAAAAATTGACTTGTTTCAGGATTTTGTTGCCGAAAATTTTTCTTCTGAGAAAATGAATTTGTTCCAAAATTTTGACGCGCACTGTATAGATAGGGCTGACGTCCACGTTAGCGCCGGTATTTTCGAAGATGTCTTCGGTGTTGTCGAAGAGGCTGGCTAGATTTTGGATTCTGAATCGCCGGGTCTGTTGATGTGTTGACAGTTTTATTCGATGAAAACGATCAATTTCATGAGATGGATGCGGTGATTTTTGAGAGCATAGTGAAATATATTTGTGGGGTTTTCTGGAGACTTAAACTTTGTGTATCCACTGCGCCCTCTTTTTTTTTGACGATTCTATTGTGCCTGCATTCGAATGGTATTGTACACTACCTCCACTGACTTCTACTTCTCAATGCGAATGAGTTTAGTTGAGTGTAGTCACAGATAACAGAATGAGTGTTATAAGTGTAGTTCAATCTGTTTTTTGTCGAAAAAGTTGTCACAGAAAAAAAATTGAATCGTTTGAAGAAAATAGACAGTTTCAAGGCCAGTGATTGCTTCATAGATAACAGATTAGAACCAGAGACAACAATAGATGTTAATTATCATGGTTTATATTTACGCAAAACCTCCACAGAAAATAACCTCACTGAATGCACTGCACTCTTAATCTGTGACTCCCCTAGTTTCCGACATTTTCGCAATGAACAGAGTGCAAGTTTACAACAAAACACACCGAGCGGTATCAGTGCTACACAACCTGGTGTGCAATACTTAGTGCACTTCGTATTGATGTGTATTTGGTTTAAAATTGTGTAGCCTGTTTCTTGCATGAATTTCGAAAAATTTCGGAAAAAAGCACTGGCATGTGACCAGGAGCATTAATGAACTCTTTCGAATTTGCAGTCAAAGCGGTCGCCCATCCAAGTATCAACCACCACCCATCGCAGCTGCTCTTTCCGATAAAAAACACTTTTGCAATTTTCTAGTTGTACGATCTTCGCGAGTATTCGGACTTCAGGCTGCAGTTTTTTCTCAATTATTGATTTCATCTAGATAAAATCATTTTTTTAAAAAATAATTTTAATTAAATTGAATTTTACTCTTGAAATTCATTCCAGAAACGATTCTACAAATAACGAGTCCCTAAGTCGTTATATACGATAAGAAGTTATGATGTTTAGGATTGGCACTTTTTCAGTAATACGATCCTTGGGATAATATGCGCAAATTCACACGAAGACAATTCACAACTATGAGAAACAACTTTTAAATCGATCGGGTCAATATTTTTTGAAATGAATTCAACTTTTCAGTCGAAATGGAATTCAAGAGCTTGACAGAAAGATGGATCATGCGATATTTAAGCCAAATCTGATTGGTGGTTCCGGAAATATCACATTTCCGGAAGTATTTTTTTAAATTTCTCCAGTGATACCACCCTTACAAAATTTCGCCTAAGTTTGTGCCTTAGCGTTTACTAGCTGATAAGCTGTAATTTGATCAGATCAGTATATACCTCCAGTTACTGATGAAACTTTACAACAGCCTAACTCCGAAATCATTGGCTATATAGTTCACTTTATAGACTCACCGATATCTCACATTCATCCAGCAAATTTCAAGTCTCTTGGTCTTTAACTCTGAATATTTTCGTGAAAACGAGTGGACAAAATCAAATTTTACCACGAATTCTTGATGAGTCCATATTTGGCGCGACATTTCAAAATTACTGACATTTAAACAAAACGATAACGATCTAAGTTTGGTATACCAGCTTTGATTTATTTGTCATAATGGTTTTTAATATCTACCAGACTCATTTCACAATATTTACTGTATATATTCTCAATTTGTTCTGTTGATACTTCTCAGGATTTAATTGTTTCTATTTCATTTCAGGTGAGCATTTCCATACTGCCAATATATACGGAAAGAGATTGCTGATGGTGAGTTTTATGTTGAAACTCAATTAAACTATGGAAATGAGCATCCTAATTCTAGTCTCGTGATGCAATTCACAAAATAACATCCTTCCGCGACAAGCTATTTATAAGTATAGGTCATCTCAATTTGTAACATTCGGAACAATATTTCAACGGTTTCACAAGATTATATTCTATATAGTGTTTCTAATTAAACGTTACGAAAATCGGATTGGAATTAATTCAGCACTATGCTTCCGTAGTTGTATGATAGTTGAAAATGAACAATTTTTCAAAAAATATCAATAAATTGAGCAAATAATCAAGTTTGAAAATCCTTTGTGACGATCCATTGTGTCTTCAAGAATTTGGTATGATTATTATACTTATGTGGAATTTTCACGTATTCCATTAAATTCTAGAAATTAATGTATGCTTACAATACAATCTGATGAACTTGTTTCAAGTCTTATGAAGTATGTGATGTATATAAATCTTAATTTTTTGATTCTTCATTTGCAATGCTGAATATTATGGAGGGCTCTGAATTACACCTATAAAAATTGTAGAAAAGAACAGACGTGAAATCAGCATTTGTTGCGCTCATGTTTGAATTCGTTGCCCAAAAAGGGTCATCTTTTACCGTATTGACCCCGCCAAACGCACCCTTACTTTTTGATGGAGAACTTTAGCGATCTTTCAATAATTATTCCCCTCCAAATTTGCATGAACCTGCAAGGTGTCATTTTGCAATCAAGTCCTGAATTTGAATTAGACTTTTGGAAATATTGGGAAAATTAAATTTTGCAAATTACGAAAATGGAATTTGTGAATGAGCGAAATCCACCTAATAATTCCGCGGACACACCTATTCAGAATTTCATGAGTAATTTCTTGAGGATAATGATAAAAAAAATATTTTTTTTTTAATTGTTGTAATGACAGGATCACGAAATTTTGCGCGAAGTTGTGTGTCAGCATTCTCAAACTAGTTACCACGATTTATCATAATTGGATCAGTATTTCTTCAATTACTCAGGGTATAATACCGATACGCAAGAAAAACTGGACAAATATTTTTCCAATATATCCGAAGATAAAATTCGGATCAGAATATATTTTGGTACACTGTTGTGAAATATAAAGTTCCAGGTATTTTTTTCAAATCTGATGAATGGGTTCCGAAAAAAAAATGTTCAAGAAGAATTTAGAATGATAAATTTCAAAGAATACCGTACGATTTCAACAAAATTTTGCAAATAGATACTCGTTGATATACTTCAACTTACTGCCCAGTTTCAATCCTTCCGGTGAAATAGTTGCAGTTCCTGAATTATTGAGGAAATAGCTCCGAAAATCATACAACCCTTACTCCGGAACCATTTGCCGATTTGGCCCATTAAAAAACTCAACCAACCCGCCGTGTACCGTGAACGTCCATAGACGTTCTCCATACTTACGAAAACGTGCCTCCTGCCGAATAGAAACGATTTTTTCTTCTTATTTATTATCATTGGGAAACTGGAATTCCAGGACAAATCCGACATGATAAGGTTCACATTACTTATAAATATCCGTAAAAATGCCTCGGCTCCTCAAACAAGATAATTCCATCCAAATATAGGGTTTTGTTAAGATCATCTCTGATTGGTTGAAATTTAAGTTGGGATTCCTGATTTCACGTCAATAGTGTCAAATTTATATAGGATATTCTTCCAAAATCAACTTGATTATTTCGGTTGCCGGTTTTCCATTCCGTAAATATGAAATATTCGGTTGGTTTCTGAAAAAAAGGTTAATTACGGAATTTAATTGATGAAAAAACGTTCTTTCTGTCACCAGAACGACAATCAATGTTCTATGATAACATATCCATAGCATAGAACAATCTTTATTCACTTTATATTCCATTGAACATAGAAGAGACAACAATCAACAATGGCAAAATTAGTAGGTATGGTCTATGTATCATAAGGTAAATATAGATTGCTCTATGCTATGAATATGTTACTATAAAACATTGATTGTCGTTCTGGTGCTTAGAATTAATATTTCTATGTTCTCGTGACAGAAAGATTGCTTTTTCATCAATCAAATTCCGTTATTAATCTTTTTTTCAGGAACCAACCGAATATTTCATATTTACAGAACGAAAAACCGGCAACCGAAATAACCAAGTTGATTTGCGGAACATATCCTTCATAAACTTGACACTATCAACATGAAATCAGGAATCCCAACTTGAATTTCAGCCTAACAAAAACCTATATTCGGAAGGAATTATCTTGTTTGAGGAGCCGAGGCATCTTTTACGGATATTTATGAATAACGCGAACCTTATCATGTCGAATTTGTCCTGAAATTCTCGTTCCCCAGTGATAGTAAATTTGTGAAGAAAATTGTGGGTTGGCAACTTGGGCCGAAGTCGTCCCTTGAATCCTTAAAAAAATCAAATGTTATTGATTTATGCTTGACAGTGGTGAAGAACATAAAAGAACAGAACATTCTGTAATACAACATACACAGGAAACCAACAAATTGTGATGAATATTATTCTATGTTTCCATGTAGATATATTAAACTTGAGCACTTATCTTCATGAACCTTTTGTTTTATTCTGTAAAATTTTGATATAGTTTCTTTCAAAATCCTTTATCATACCTTTTGCTTGTCATTCGTGAAGACTTGAATTCTTAAATGAATCAAATATTATTGATCAATACTTAACAGTGGTGAAGTACATAAAAGTACAGAACATTCTGTTAAACAACAGACAGAGTAAATCAACAAATTGTCATGAATATTCGTCCATGTTTTTATGTAGATTTGTTAAACTTGAGCTCTCATCTTCATGAACTTGATATTATTCTAGGCATGCGCATATTGTAAGGTTTTTCATATAGCCATATAGATCAAAATTTCAATGATTATGATGGAAGTTGGATACCACTATATCTCTTTTGTTATCTCTTTCTCAAATTTCCAGTATTTCTTGCCTTTTGATATTGATTTCAATTCATTTATCAACGGATCATGTTTTTCCGACGTATATGAAAGCATATCAAAAAGTGTAAGACATAGCCTTTACAGAATGATCTGTTCTGTATAAAAATTATGACTCATTTAAAATTCATTTCGAATATCATGTTTTGATTCAAGTCATAAAGCCATTTTTCTTAGTGGCATAGTCAATCATAGGTACAAACGATCAAACTCCCTGTTATTACAGTACGCGTATCTATGTCTTCTTCATCTTCGGGGAGGTGAACCAGCTTTATTTATAATTAGACCGCAATCTAAATCTGTCTGCTCTCCGCGACCAGCGGTTTAGCAGCTTGCTCAGCTGGCTCGAAACCAGAATGTGGTGTTTACACTATCCGTAACGAGAGTATAAGTTCAAGTACGTGGTCAAATACAGGCCAGAAAAGTGTTGCAAGAAATTTCTACATGACTGAAAAAGGATAAAATCCATTTTTCAAATTGACAAAACGGAGAATTCGAATTGACCGGTATACAAACATGTCATGTCATGTGGCCGGCTCGTATTAAATTTTAATGGTAGACCCCATGTTTAAATGCCCACGTTTTGTGTGGTAAAAAGATCGAGAGCCTTCATTTAGTCGATAGCATCTCGTTTATCTTCATTTAGATAAGCTGTCTGTTGGGTTTCATATAGTTTGGACAAATTGATTTCGTTTTGATGTAAGATAGGTTGATTCGAATTCGTGATTAAGAGGTTATTCTTTTGGAATGCAATTGACGGCTTCTTGTTTGTGAGAGAAGGAGAGACTGCAACATTCTGATGAATTAGGATTTTCCAACATTCATCTCAAAAGGTCTAGAAAAATTTTAGGGAAACAGTGACCTGAAGTTAGTCAGCAGTTTTTTCGACCATGTTCGGATTAGTTGCCAAGACGATAATTCTTGAATAATTTAGAATATAATAGCGAAGGTAGGGAAAAACAAAGAAATTAGACATGATCAATAAAGCTATCAATATATTTAGACGCGAAAGAATTAAAATTCAACGAAACGAGTTACTTTGGAACTTCTTCTTCGATTCATTTTTGAGATTTTATTCCTTAATTCATTTAATGATTTATTGTTTTTCATTTCGGATACATCTATCAAATTCAATTTAATTTTGTGAGAATTTTCAGAAATAATCCTTCTAAATATCAAGAAATACTAATTTTCAATTACTTAGTAGGACGAGATAGTTTTTTAATTCCTTTACAAAGTACGATTTGTCTGAGATTTAGTGGAAATCCACTATTGAATCAACTACTTCCGGGAAATTTTCGATAAGCAATCCAACTTGCGGGGTAAAAAAATGAACTGATTCCAATTGAAAATTTTGAATGAATCCCAGCTTCATAAAAAATCGTTTAAATAGGAATCGATTCACCTGCATAAGTGAAGTATAAGTCTTATATATCAACGGATTATACTCGGTGGCTTCGGAGTTATGAGTAATTGGAAATATTGGTGAAAAGAAGAACCACCCTGTATCCTACTCATGAAATTGATTAGATATACCATATATAGGTTTTTCGGAATCGTCTGGCTGTACTTCAGGTTACCTTATGTTTATTTACCAATGAAACACTTTGTATAATTTCGTCGAAAATGAATATCGGACCGAAATAAAAGTCACACTATTTGTCGAGTGCACTCCTCCGAAAAATGTTGCCCAATAAACAATATCGAAAAGTACCAACGATTATTTAATGTAATTGTGACGTTTCAGTCTCCGTGCATCAGATAATAAATCGATAATAATTCTGACGAATTTCAATTCATTGTCTGATACCTTGCTCCCTTATTGTTTTTTAGGCCAAATTTCTTCAAAAAACTGTCCCTGAAAAATAGTTTGAATCCCGCGATCTGTGGGGTCGATAATTTTCATTTCATTCATGATACTTTTTTTCAGATATTGGAAGATATTGGAAAACTCAAAAATCCCTAGGGAACAATGAATACTTCGCAGAGAAAATAATCTTGTGGGTGTACGACAAATTTCATTAATCCTTTTTGGTTATAGAAAAAGGAGCATTTTGCATGTGATTGTATGGATATTTATGATTTTTTTACTTTATGTTGAATTTCTTCATTTACGAACTCAATATTTCACCTGCTTGAAAATAAATAAGATCGAAAACCCCTCATGTGAAAATAAACTTGAAGTATCAATCATTCGAATAAAGTATTAATAAGTCGAGTTCTTTGACAAATCTGTTAAAAAACGCTAATATTTAAGATGGGTGGAGCAGTAGAATCCCAGCTGTAATTGAGTTTTTCATGGACGCATAAATAACCAGTTTTTGTTGACCACAAAAAATCTAGTAGTTCATCCAATTCTCAGTTGAGTCACGTCTAAACGCTTACATTCAGAATTAAATACTCCCTCAGGATTAGGAATGATCCGCAATTCAGGTCAGGGTATCGTTCTCCAGAATCGTTCTCATAGCTTACATTTCAATAGTTCCTCCCAAAATTGAAATATCGCAATGAACGGAAAGAGGAAATGTTCAGACAATACGAGGCAACATCTGATTCTTCATAAACACTTTGTTTGTCAACGATTCTCTCTACCACAGGTGTTCCGAATTAGAGTTTAGGTCTCTTTCTGCTCACAACGAGAAAAGGAGTAACTGAACACGCTTTCCTGTATAGTAATGTTCCACAAGAATCAAGCTTTTTTTTAATAAATAGTAAATATTAAAATGGGCTAAAGTGTTTCAGGAGAAAATGAGCTACAAACTTCTTATTTTGTGCGTTGCCCTGATTTTGCCGATGCGTATACATACATTTGAATATATTTTATAGAGCATATCACGCATTTACCCATTATCCTTTCGGTAATCAAGTCGATTCTGTTCGCGGATTCATATAAACCTTGCTATTCAAGTCACATTGTTATCTTTCTAATTTATAGCATTATGGCCATGGTATTAGGAATTCAGTTCCGAGTGTTATAGCAATGGTTGTTATGAATTTTGTCATGGTAATATTGTTAACATAGACTTGGTAATTTTAGAGCTGACAACTCTGTATTTATGACCTCAGATTTACAAGAAGGAAGAAAATAACCTCACCTCCCGAACATTTTGTCCAGTTTTCGATGATGTTTTGCGTTCATATCGTCCATCTACAGTTTGCGTTATTCATGTGAACATGATTAATATAAGGACTAATTCCAAAATGTTACAGTACAGTAAAACCAATAAAGTCAAACTGACCAATAACTTATTTCCTTGATACAAATAGAAAATTGGTTACCAGAAACTAAATGAAGCAATTTTACTCAGACGGAATAATTCGATCAACTTTTCTGTTGGCAACTCGAAGTAAATGCTGGACAAATTTCCATTGGGCAATACGTACTTCCCCTTTTTCAACATTTTGGAATTCTTGGGAGAAATGACAATGAAACAAATGGTTTAAGTATCGATTAGTTTGACAAATTTTTCGAATACATAAATTGTCAAGAACCCACTATAAAATTCACAATCGATTAGAAAAGAATAAGAAACTTTCATTTTTGGATTTTTCTGTTGAAACAAAAAAAATTATTCCAATCATCAACTCATTGTAAAAAGAGGTATCATTAAAACCCTTTATGACAGTGCTAATGTAATCTCATCAACCCATGAGATTCGTCATCGTGAATTGAATTACATCAAATCGTTTCTTGAAGTGAATGGATATCCCGGAAAAAACCTAAAAAATTAAACAAATGGTTCTCTGTCATATTCACTTTCTAACTCATCTTGAAGGTAGAAGGTACATTTTTGAGATTGCTAAGAAGCAATATTGATTGCAATTGCTTGTTAAATAGACAAATTATATTGCTCATAATCGGTAATCATAATACCAATTTTTCTAATCTTGTTATGGAAGCAATGAATGTTTCCTGGCAATATCCATATTTGTGAACAGGATAGGCCTGATTATCATTTCGGTAATGTCCCCCCTGATCGAATAATTGAGGGGGGTACATATTCCTAATGCGGATCTCAGATAATTCCAAGTTACAAAGAATCGATAAAAAGCTGCAGACGCCACGGATGGGATGCTGCTCGCCATAAAACTCTTCTGGTCTGTGCTTTCGAGCCGTATTAGGAATAGCGTAACATTGTTTTCCTTTAAGTCTTTTCTCCACAAGTCAACCGATGGAGTCACTGCACTTCAGCTTTCGATGTTTAGATGAAAGGTTAGTGTCAAGGATTCGTTCTGTTTCTGTGATTTTTTAGCGGCATGTCGCTGGTCGCGACGGATATGGGTACTGCGGGTGCAGGTGAGTGGATGCAGTGACATTTTTTTGAGCTGTTCGACCCATATCGGGTTTTTGGTTGAATGTTGTCAGACGCTTTTGAATATGGTGATCGACAGAAAATAAAAAAATTACCCATCCTTGAAAATGTCACAGTTTATATTTTGAAGTACAATGTAGATTTGAATGAACTAATAAAAAAAAATCCGTCCGTCCGTTGACCAGGGTTTTTCTCTGAAATTACCGAACCCAAATCTGTGAAACTTGGTAGGAAAATCGTGTGTCGCTCGGGATTGTTCTTCCTCCAAGCTTTTCAGCAGGATAGGATAGAGCTTGAAATTGGGGGTTGTAGGGAAAAAAAATTATTTTTCGAAAACTTACCACCGAATTTTCAAGAAACTCTGAGCGTTGGTTACTGTTGCATAACTCAACCCGAAAAATATCACTCTGATGATTTCCGACCAGTGTTCCCTGAGTTATAAAGAAAATTGCTGCAAATTTCCATTAATTCCGAAAATGAATCATCGCATTCGGTTCTAAAATCGAAATTCAGTGCAATAATCGGTTAAGTATCGTTCCATCCAAAATCATTTATTTAAAAGTAGATGAAAAAGATTGATTACCAAATTTTCACCACATATCGAGAAATTCTTTACGGATTTCGTTTATCATTTTATAAACACAATGTGAAAATGCCCCATCGATACTCTTAGACAATTTCATAATCGTAAGTAGTTCGAATTAAATATTTTTGGGTTTTCTTTCCCAATATCTGAAACATAACGACTAAAAATTGAATAAAAATTATTAATTATATAAATCAACCTGCGAATTACGGGGTTTTAGATTAAATTTCTTTATGAAGCTCATTTATATCTTAAATAAAACTTATATATTATTCATAAATCATTGGTTTTTTACAACACAAATACTAATTCTATGAAAAATTCATTTGAAACATTGAAATCTCAATAAATACTCTTGTATAACTGAAAAACACTTTTACATGCAGAATGCGAATTAAGAATCGTAATTTAAATTAATGAAGATTTTCAAAAAGTTCGGTTGATCGCAGGTTTTCATCAATTTTGATTTGCGTAGTACAACTTATTATCGTCAACATGTGAATATCCGTTACTGGTTTCAATCGAAATCCAATATTTTTCGAATTGAGACTTTGAAATAAGGGTGAATAATGAGAATAAAAGATAATGAGGATGTATATGATAAAACAAATTTGAGGATATATGCAAAAAAACCAATAACAAATCGGAAATCTCATCAATTGTAGAGAATCTGATACTAAGGGTAGGAACCTCAGACTAAGGTAGGAGCCGATGATCCACCTGTTTTAGTTTTATGAGTCAATTTTGGAAAGCTTCAATTTTTCTAGCCAGGTAGGAATTAAAATAAGAAATACAGCCAATACAGCAGTTTTCTGAATGAATATTCCGAAATACAAGAGGATTGATACGGCTGCTCGCATTTCAGAATTTTCTTCAGAATAACTTCGAATCCCGCTATAATATTTACTAGCCGATATTGGCGGACAATCTCAAAAAATGTTTTATTCCACTGTCAAACTTCTCATGCTGAAAGTGAGATAAATATAGCTGAAGAAGTTGCATATCAAGCTGGGAAAATAATAAACCTTTGTGTAAAATTTGCAGCTTTTTTAGAGCAGTGTGTTTCATGACTACGAAACTTCAGAGGATGATTCGTTTAGTCGGTTCCTAGGAGCATGCCCGTTCTGAGGTTGTTAAAGTTCAAATAAAAACTGTTCTTACAAAATATAAATATTCTAAACCTGATTCGATTGATATATGTTCCAGTCATTTGAACTGATGAGTTGCTTATTTATCCCTTACTTAACTCAGTTTCAAAAAAGTGACGCACTAGATTTTAGACCTTTATTAAAAAAAGTTCGCCAATTATGATTCTTTTCTTTTTTGTTGAAAGGTTCTGCATTTGGCTCTTAAAAAAATTGAAAATGGAAATATTTTCAAAGCCTCCTTGATGGTGGTGGAATAACCCAAACTATGATTTTTGAACCTTGCAGATTACCAACTTTCTGAATTTATCGAGAGACAATTTTCTAGTGATTAATACCAATAATTTCAAAAAATTTTCATTAAACACAAAATTATAAATTGGGATAACTGCTTAATACAGTGTAATGCCTCTTCTAGCAACTCTAAGAACTTCTAATCTACGATGCATACTGGAAATTAAGATGCTTATCGTTTCCATTGGTATATGATCCCATTCTTCCACTAATGGATCTGCCATTTCTACGAGACTTTTCGGAGACCTCTCGCGAGAACCTACCTTTCTCCCTAATTAATCCCACAAATGTTCTATAGGATACATATTGGGGCTTCTCGCAGGCCATTGTGGTGATACCAATAGCTTCTAAGAAGTTTCGCACTGTTGCTGCGGTTTGTGGTCGGGAATTATTCTGCATGAATATAAAATTATTGCCCAATAACTCTGCATACTGCTGTAAAATGCCAATGTAAATTTAGGCATTTATCGACTGCCTTACCGGAAAAACACGAAGGGATGTCTTTCAATTCATTGAAATGTCTCCCCACGTCATAACGGACCCGCCATTAAAACTTTTGCATTCTATTATGAAATTTTGATTAAACCTTTGACCAGTCCTTCTCCACAATCTTTTTCTTCCATCCCCATGTAAAGGCAAAACCTTCCATCATTCAGGAATATTCCACTGTCCATAATTTTCAACAAAATTTCTTCTAGCAGCACGATGTAAAGATTTTTGAATTTTGCATTGAGAATATCAACTCTCATATAATTTCTGAAGTATTGAAGATTTTTCTAAGTGCTTTTTACCGCATTTCATTTGTCCATGAAAAAAAAATGTGTAGAATCTCTGGCAATATTGCTTCTTACACTTTAACAAGCTTGCGCATGGATCTGGAGTGTATGCGAGAACACGAGGCAAGATTTCGATATTGTATAATGAAGAATAAATGCTACTGATGATTCCAATTTGAAAAATGGAAGATGAAACACTGTCGGCCGGTTTCACAAAACTTTGATTGCCAGATCAAAGGCTTGATTGTCAGTCAACAGTAAATTCTGTGCTCGATTTCAGTTCAGTTTCAACCCAACCATCGAATGCAAACCTTAATCAACGAGTTGATCAGAAGTCAAAAGTTTTGTGAAACCGACGGATAGTCTAGTATTATTTTATTATGTCACCGTTGTCTTAAGTTTTTTACTTGAATCATTATATGCCAGTTGATATAATAATGTGTCATTGAAGGTAATAAAAGTGTATCCGGAGATATCAATGTCGAAAGATATTATGTAAAAGATCTACAGAGAAATCTGTATTTTTGCGCACATGTTCGGGGCAAAATGGTCTCGACGAGGTTGGACTGATTGATGACGAATCCGGTGTCAAAATCGATTATGTCCGACCGGTCGACGACACGATTACTGTCGAAAAAAGCTAGCGACCTGAAACTTTCAGATTAGGTCGCGCATTGCATCGGTATATCTGCGGAATCCTTGGGTGTATTTTACCCATTCACGAATTCGGCCTTCATAATTAAGGTCCAAACCTACTCTACAAATATCGAGTTTTTAACTTTTAACAACTAAGAAACTCGGATTGTGCGCGCATGTTCTAGGGAAACAGCGTGCTATCGTTTTATCCAAATGTCTGTTATTTTCAATGATTGAGCCGAAGATGGTCTCAAACGACTAGGTTGGACTCAATGATGACGAATCCGGTGTCAAAATCGATTCTGTCCGGCCGGCTGTCCGACGACACGTTAAGTGTCGAACGGAGTGAGCTAGCAACTTGAAACTTTCAAAGTAGGTCGCCCATTGGAATGCCGCGGTTAAGTTCGTTACTGGGCCAAATCGGTCGAACAGTTTCGGAGTTATAGCCACTTGAAATTTTGTTTTAAATTTTTTATTTCAGAAACCACTTGAGCGATTGGATTTAAACTTGGCAATTAGGTGGAGTATAACGAAGCGCAACTTCTAGCCAAATTTTATCAGGATCATACTGTCAGTAAATTTGGAAAAAAAAATTTCCAAAATTTCTGTCCTAAAATTTTTTTTTCGGAAACCGTTCATCATATTCAAAACTCGGACTTTGAGCTTCATATTTCACAGCAGTGTACCAAATTTCAGTTCGATACGATCATAATTTTCGGAGATATTGGGAAAAAATATGTCAAATTTCGAGCTTTTCTTCTCGATATCGTTGTTTTTTTCGGTATAGCCCAGGAAATACTGATGCAATCCTGATAAAACTTCGAAGCTAGTTTGAAGATGCTGAAAGACAACTTCATGCAAAATTCGTGATGATCGTGTCATTTGAACAATTCGAAAAAAAATCATATCATCCTCATTAAATTCTGTATGAACCTTCGAACTGTAATTTTTGATGAAGTACCTACCGGATTTCAATTCGATCTGATCTGTATTTTTGGAAATATTGGGAAAATGAAGTTTTGAATGGGTATATCTCCGGAATCACTGGGTGGATTTTACCCATTCACGAATTCGGCCTTCGTAATTAAGGTCCAAACCTTCTCTACAAATATGGAGTTTATAAGTTGTTTCTTTCGGAAGTTATTGTGTTTACGCAGTCGGCCGCAGCTTCTGCGCACTTGTTTGAAGTATATGACCAAAAGCTACTGACTTCACGTCAGTGGATTTCTAGGTTTTTAATGATTGTATTAATAGCCTTTATCAATTATCAAGTTTGAATTTAACATATTTTACTTCAGTGTAATTATTGATTCACTAAGAATTATTGTTTCTTGTCTGATCCTTTCAAACCAGGAAAACTAGTCATAACCCTAAGAATTAATGTAAAACCACCTCAATCGTCTCACGGTCCGACGTGTCGACTACACACTCTATCCCGACATAAAATACTACGTTTCGTGGATTGTGGGAGCTGATTAAGAAAGAATTAGCATTAAAAGTGGGATGTTTAGTCTGCGATCCTACGCGCTCTCCGTCCTGACCACAAAGACCCAGACAAAAATCTCCCCGCTCTCTACCTACGGCGTGTACGGAAAAATACGACCCGTCCTGACCATATGCGACAATTATGGCGAAATGTAAAATTGTGGCTGCAAGTGTCGAGATAATGGAATCCGTACAAACACCTTGACATTAATCTCGATGTGTTCTAGAGGAGCAGAAGGCCGAATAGATAAAGTATGATAAATGTGATCGTTCTCTTTCTCTTTGACAGTTGGGTGGACCGGTTCAATCATTTTTTAAGCGCATGTTCTGGGGAACAGCGTGCCATCGTTTCGTCCAAATGTCTGTCAGTTTCGAATTTTTTCCCGAAGATGGTCTCAAACGACTAGGTTGGGCTCACTGATGTTTAATCCTGTTTCAAAATCGATTCTGCCCGGCCGGACGACGACACGATAACTGTCGAAAGAAGCAAGCTAGCAACTTGAAACTTTCAGATTAGGTCGCGCATTGAAATGCGGCGGTTGGGTTCGTTAATGGGACAAATCGGTCGAATGGTTTCGGAGTTATGGTCACTCATGCGATTGAATTAAAACTTGACAGTCAGTTGAAGCATAACAACGACAACTTTTCACAGAATTTCGTTGCGATCACAGTGTCAGTAAATTTTGGAGAAAAAATTCGCTCAAACCTAGAGCCCTATATATTTCACAGCAGTGATAGGAGATATTGGGAAAAAATATGTCAAATTCCGTGTTTTTTTCTCGATATTGTTGTTTTTTTCGAAATTACTCAAACAATACTGATTCAATCATGATGAAACTTTGGAAATACTCATGGACAACTTTGTGCGAAATTTCGTGCTGATCGTGTCATTTGAACAATTTGAAAAAAAATTTTTTTTTCAAATATTCAATATTCTGTGATATTCTGATCATTTTATTCTCATTTAATTTTGGATGAACCTTCGAACTGTCATTTCTCGATAAACAACTGGATTTCACGCTCGGTCGAACGGCCGATTTTAAACACAATATCTTCCGGAGGTATCGACTTAGAAACTCGATATTTGTAGAGTAGTCGAATTCATGAATGGGTAAAATCCGCCCAATGATTTCAGAGATATACCCATTCAAAATTTTATTTTCTCAATATTTCCAAAAATACAGATTAGGCCGAATTGAAATCCAATAATTTGTCGAAAAAAACCTACAAAAGCACTGACGTAAAGTTCAAAGGATATCACCAAAAATGAACATGAGCGCAAAAGCTGCTGACTTCACGTCAATGCTTTTCTAGGTTTTCATGTAAGTATTGTTTTATGCAATTGCACTCGATGTCTTACGAAATATCTTAAGTGTAGAAAGGTAGAGAGATATTTTTGCACTCATTTTTGCGCGCATGTTCTAGGGGAACAGCGTGCTATAGTTTTTTCCAAATGTCTGTAATTTCCAATGTTTGAGCCGAAGATGGTCTCAAACGCCTAGATTGGACTCACTGATGACGAATCCGGTGTCAAAATCGATTCTGTCCGGCCGGCCGTGGACACGATAACTGTCGAACGAAGTGAGCTAGCAACTTGAAACTTTCAGGGTAGGTCGCGCATTGAAATGCCGCGGTTAAGTTCATTAATGGGCCAAATCGGTCGAATAGTTATGGAGTTATAGCCACTTGAAATTTTGAAGTTATTTACTTTTTATTTCAGAAACTACTTGGGCGATTGGATTCAATCTTGGCAGTTAGGTGGAGTATAACGACGCGAACCTTTGAACAAAACTTTGTCAGGATCATATCGTCAGTAAATGAAGAAAAATTTTTTTTCGACATTTTTTTCCAAAACATTTTTTTTTTGAAATCATTAATCATACCAAAAAAATTTCCACTCACACTTTGAGCTTCATATTTCACAGCAGTGTACCAAATTTCAGTTCGATACGATCATAAGTTTTGGGGATATCGGGAAAAAATATGTCAAATTTCGATGTTTTCTTCTCGGTATCGTTTTTTTTTCGGTATAACTCGAGGAATACGAAATCAATCCTGATAAACTTCGCAGCTAGTTTGAAGATGCTGAAAAACAACTTTATGCAAATTTTCGTGATGATCGTGTCATTAGAAATATTCGAAAAAAAAATTTCTGTGATTTTCCTATCATATCTTCATTAAATTCCGTATGAACCTTCGAACTGTAATTTTTCGATGAAGTACTGGATTTTAATTCGATCTGATCTGTATTTTTGGAAATATTGGGAAGATAAAATTTTTAATGAGTATATCTAAAGATTCATTGGGTGGATTTTACTCATTCACGAATTCGGCCTTCGTTATCAAGCTTTTGCGTGCATGTTCAAATTCGTTGCTGAAGTGGTCATCTACATTGAACATGCGCGCAAAAGCTTTCACGGCAGTGCTTTTCTAGATTTTTTTTTCGGGAAACGACTTATCCAATAGGTCCCTTGCATGTCACAAGAATTTTCATATTTTAGATTTTTCTCATTCTATATCGATACAAAATCATAATGTATGCTATTCCTCAACTCAACAATTCGCGAATTTCGAATAATTTGGTATTAAAAATGGCCAAGTCGGAACTCAAGGACGAAGCGGGAGAAACGCCTCAGATCGCCTTCTACTCCACTCGTTATTCTACTATTCACGGCTCGATACAGCCGACAATTTCTATTGGCTTGCTACCTGATTGGAAAATGACAGCTTGACAGTTCATTCAGAATTTCGTGAGCCTAATATGATTGGAATATCTTTTCATGAAGGTACCTAGGTTTGGCGGGGTCTAGGGTTCTAACCCGAAAAGATGATCGCTTCTGCAAACAATTTGGACATGCGTGCAAAAGCTTCACGTCAGTTCTTTTCAAGAATTTTTGACTCATAATACTGACAATGTCAAATGTTAAGCGATCGTGACCAAACTTGGAGATGTCATGAAAAATTGTTGCAACAGCATATTGTTTTGACAGCTGGGTGATTTGAAAAAACTGCTCTAATAGTTCTCGTGTGTGAAGCAACAAACGTATCGAAAGAATATTCTGTGTACCTCCCGTGCAACTTTTTCAGCCATTAATGTTATTTCTCACGACCTCCATTTGCCACAAGGCGACCAATCTTCTTAGGGAGGAGCAGATATTACCATAAAAACAAATACGTCCAATCACCAACGGTATTCCGTTATGTGAGAAAATTAAGATAAAATCTGAATTTCACCCTTTGGGCGACAATTTCACCTCACTTCTACAGAACCTCCATTCTTATCTCGCCTCCAAGCTTTCCTCAAACGCCACACTGGTAACTAGAGATCGGCTTCGGATAGTCAGGTACACATTACATTCGATTCAAAATGGCGCATCAGTTAGCACATTAAAACCATTCTCTGCGGCCTTACTAACGATGCAGTTTCACCTTCATGGAAATAATAGTAAGAAAACGAGCCAATTATAATGTTTCCGGAACAGATAGACTTATGTAACATTATTCCGAATATCCTAAGGATATTTATATCTGGATAAATCTGTGCCGTGAACGGGGTCTCAGAGAACGAAGAAAGGACAGAAAGAAATGTGAACTCGACTCGCCAGTCGTTATGTCATTTTTTGCCCAAGATATTTGAATAGGCGTAAAGATCATTTACCTCGAAGAATAGGGAAATGGTTGCCTATACTCCATTCACTCTTATGAACTATCCCAGTAGGCCATGATTTAGGACTTTCAGTTTTTTCACTTAAAAGTGACGTAGGTTGGCACTCTTGGAATATCGGCAATGTCGAAATAATTCTCAGCGACGTTGCCAAATGAAAATGTCAATTTCTACTCTCAATCTCAACATAACCATCACGTTCGGAAACTAAAAATGCCGAAGGCAGTTTTGAAGAAGTAGAGAAAATGTATCAGGAAGTGCTGTGTAGAATTGAAATCTGCTTTTTCTGGTAGTAACCCTGATAATTTGCAATCAATATAATTTATCACAAGCTATCTAACATTTTCGACGTATGTGAATGAAACACAGTGTATCGTTCATATAGATTCCCAAGAACTTTGGAAATTGAGTTTTTTCGTCTAAGGTAACACAGATTTTGTAGTAATACTACATTTTCACACTGGAGTATTCCAAGTTGTGCAACAAGGTATTTAAATGTCTTCTGTAGACTTATTTCTTGAGAATTTCGGAAAGTAGGAAATCCATAGGTTTGTCTGTTCGTTTAGAAGTTTTACTGCAGGGTTATTCGAGTACTCTTATTTTTTTTTCGAATAAACTATCACAAAGTAACGGACTACTCTATCCATTATTTTTCAGTAAAATTTCAACACTCGGTCCTTGTTTTCCGTACGAGAAAATGGCATAACTAAATCTTCCAACCATGTTTATATACGTGAAATATTTCCAGTGTTAACAGAGAAAAAAGTTTCTTCAACATTCGCCAGGTATTTGGAATTATTGAATGCGCATAATATTTTCCCAAAGTAAATTCACATTTGAAAATATACGTAATTACTACGACCTCTATGTAGAGAGGACAACGTGTACTTATCTGACAGGAAAATGACTATAACCTAACATTTTCAAAATATACACGGTGAGATGTGTCAGAATGTCATGACCAACCGGGACAGTTTTAAAGTGAATGGAGTATATGTAGAAGTATGAGGCACCCTTTGGGACAAGAGTGGGTTTGCAAGTATATTTATTTTCGAGTCAATATATTTTTTAATTGTTGCAATATATTTTTTTTGTCACGATATATTTATATTTCATTCCGATATTTTTTTTACAAAACTATATATTAACGAGTTGTGAGTTTCCGATATAAAAAATGTAAGATTCATTATACTTACTTTTTAATTTGATCTATCGAACAATGAACTTCAAGAGGGGGCACTACGAAACTATGCAGTTTTCAGGTTCCAGCAAATTCTGTTGAAATTCTAGTTTCCGAAGATACTCATTACAAATATTTGAGGGATAACACTAAATATTCATATCGAAATCAATACCTACTTACTACTAGTACTAGTTTTTTCAAAGTATAACTGCTGGATCCTGGAAACTGTAGCTTACTTTCGACGCGCCATCGTTTGACGATCTTTGATAGATCGAATTAATAAATATATAAAGATCTCACTTCTTTATATATTTGAAACTCGTGGATATATTGTGCAGAAAATAAATATATCAGTACTAAAAACAAGTATATGTTGTCACATGAAATATGTGTATATATAGCTAATAAATATATTGAGTCGAAAATAAATGTATTTGCAAACCCTCCTGTCCCAAGCATTCCCCATTTAGAGGAATCGTGCGAGTTATGAGAGAGATAACGTAATTCTTGGTGCAGACAAAATAAAACACAGCGACTTGTCATTTCATCTCTTTTTCACAGGACGAAAGTTCTCGTAATTGTTATCCTCTAATTTTGAAAAAATCTTCATTGTTGAACACAAAAAGCCTGATTCCAGTAATTCAGTAATCTCACATAATCCAAATTGTGTTCACAATCGTCTCATGGCCGTTCGTAAACATAATTCCGAAAGAAACAACTCAGAAACCTGATATTTGTAGAACAGATTTGAACCTTAATTACCATGGCCGAATTCGTGATTGGGTAAAAGCCACCCAGTGATTCTGCAAACTTTGTGTTACTGATTAAGCCAAAAATACAAAATGGATCGAATTGAAATTCAGTAATTGATTGAATAATGTTAGTTTGAGGGTTCATGCGAAATTTCGTTAGGACAATCGACACCAGTGTAGAAAGTATAGAACTCATACCGTTTGGTGTGTTTTATTGATAACTTGCACTCTGTTCGTTGCTAAAATGTGGGAAGATATCGTAGTCATAGATAACGGATGCAATGGATAGAGTCAGGTTATCATCTGTGATAGTTATGCGTAAGATCAATAGAATATTTTTATTCAATTTCGTTATGCGTAATTGGTTCTAATCTGAATCATTATCATATACATCTTTTGTTGTCTCTGGTTATATTCAAAACGAAACAGAAGAAGCATAGAATTCTATCGTTTTGGATTCACCCAAAATCATAGAATAAATTGTACTACACTGATTCTGTAATCTGTGACTTCACTCATTTCCACTCACAGAATAACAAAAACCTAGAAGTGCTAACTCCCTACTAAATTAGGGAAACAGCAATTCAAATGCATGCATATACGGAAATCTTACTACAATAACTATTGATATCAAGTATACATTTTACTTGGGAATGAATCTGAAAAATTGAAACATCCAGTTATCACGAACATATTTGTTGCGTTTTAAAATTCCCAACTAGATCCGGCCAGTAATTCGACCCGTTCAAGGAAACATTATCAACATTTCTTATGCTATGAAATTTTAAAGGTGCTATCTCTCAACACAAATAGTTTTAATCCAATTGAATCTTGTTCGTGTAAAATATTAGTGAAATTAGGGAAAATACAAATGATAATTAGTCTCAACATACGTCAAAGATTTCTAGTCGAACTATTCAAGTTCGATCATCATCAAACAGAGCTTTCAAACAGTAAAATGGAAACTGATTTTTGGCAACTCAGTCCATTGGATCAGATCACAATCTGAATAAGCCACCGATTAGCTTATTATCTGAAATTTAATAGGATGATTAATGCTTGAAGTGAATTCACTACATAATGTATTCTTCTTCATAAGCCATCATTGAACATATATTAAATTTATAAAACCTATCACGTTGAACAGAATCCATTTCATATTCGAACCGTGTACCTACTTCACATCGATTTTCTGTTGACTGAGTAAAATTTCCATTAAACGCACCAAATAAGTGAAGTATACTGAGACATCATAACAAGCGGACAAATATTGAAGCGTGGCGCCATCAGATAGCGAAGAAAGTAAAAATCTGGTATATCCGTCGTCGTTTTATTACAGACCAAATGAATAATACGAGGTAAAAACGCAATTAATCTGAAAATGTCATTAATCTAGTGCTTCTGAGATATCGGGACTCATTAGAGAAATACGCGGACGCCAGCCAGTATTTTTATTTTGCCTCATTACCAGATAAATACATTAGAAACTACCATTCTGGCTCGAATAATTTCACGAATTGGCTTCGGAAGAAAAGATATTTGTGTTCGATTCGATCAATCGCAGAGACTTATTAGTAAAGTAGGTTCTGCCCAAGTGACACAGATTTTGTCTCATTTTGTTACGCAAATCGTAAATTGAAAATCATCGTTCGGCAGTAAGGAGCAAACTTCAACGCGTCATGAAGTAAGGTGGAGTTTGTGTATTTTTTTTCGAAAATGTGCCAATGAATTGCGGCTTCGTGGAATTCGCAACACAACAACATCTATACGGTTCATAAAACCTCGTAAACATGTCTATGACAAGCACCTGCCTACGGCCTGAATGCTGCAACGATGCCAATAGCAACGGAAATATAAGAATGCGTGAAGTTTTGTACAACTCGACGATAGTAACTATAATAATATAATAGTAGTAAGATAATGACTTTTTTTTTATTTTTTCTTTGATGTAGTTACTCAATTATTACGTGAAAATGCGCAATGTAATTTAGTTCTGCATTTTGACTCCATTTAAGTTTTATTCGCCCAAAAATTCTTGAAAATATAGAAAAGGCAACATAGAGCATTCTTACCATTCTTTCCAGCCATTCGCACCCCAAAAAAAAAATGCGAAAAAATGCAACGTTTACGGTAGGCCTAACGGACAACCGTAAACACAATAACTTCCGACAAAAACAATTTAGAAACTCGATATTTGTAGAGTAGGTTTCGATTACGAAGGCAGAATTCGTGAATGGGTAAAATTTTCCCAATGATTCCGCAAATATACCCATTCAAAATTTTATTTTCTCAATATTTCCAAGAATAAAGATTTGATCGAATGGAAATCCAGTACTTTATATCATGATAAGAAGATCACAGAATATTGAATATTTGAAAAAAAATTTGAAATTGTTCTTATGACACGATCATCACGAATTGCACAAAGTTGTTCTTCAGCATCTTCAAACTAGCTGCCAAGTTTCATCATGATTGAATCAGTATTTCTTGAGTTATACCGAAAAAAACAACGATATTGAGAAAAAAACACGAAATTTTACATATTTGTCCTCAATATCTCCGAAAATATTATTCGTATCGAATTGAAATTTGGTACACCGCTGTGAAATATAGAGCTCAAGGTATGAGCCATTTTTTTTGAATATGACAAATGATTTATGAAAAAAACAATTTTTCGAAAAAAAAATTTTTTTAAATGAAGTGACCATAGTTGCGGGACCTTATGTTCCAACTGAGTGCCAAGTTTCAATTCAACCGCATCAGTAGTTCCTGAAATATCAGGAAAATAACATCGGAATTTCAAATGGCTAAAACTCCGAAACCATTTGGCCGATTTGGCCTTCGCATTTTGAAATGCAACCAAGCCTGAAATTTTCAAGTCGATAGAATCTTCCGTGCGCCCGTAATCGTGCGTACGGCCGGCCGGGCGGTCGGACAGAATCGATTTTGACACCGGATCCGTCATAAGTGAGTCCAACCTAGTCGTTTGAGACCATTTTGGCTCAAAATTAGAAAATAACAGACATTTGGACAAAACGAAAGTATGCTGTTCCCTTAGAACATGCGCGCAAAAAACATGGAAATCATCATCTTTGATTTGCGCGAAATCATTCAACAGATTGAACTTCACTAACTGCACTCATTCTTTTATCTGTACACTCACCTACACTCATCTGCACTGAGAAATGGAGTTAGTTTACCGCCACATTTTCATGCAGGTACAACGAACAAACGTATTTGCTCATAACAGTCATAACCAATGACCAAATATTGGCTCGAAATTCTAAGATTCTATTCTCATTGAGACCAACACATCAATGGAAACCGTATGCTCCCTGACCGTCGCCTATTCTTAGTCTGAAAGTCAACAACCTTCCCGGTAAATATTTACCATTAATAAAAGAGCAATTTACGCTGGTACTAGAGAAAACAGACTAAATTTTACGACAATTCGAACTGAAATGCAGTCAGTCTAATCGCAAGCATTTGTAATTTGTTCGATACTGAGGTCCGGGAATGCGGTGAGATATTTTTACTCAGAAATGTTGTTCAGATTGTTGCACTTGTGGCTAGGTAGTAAGGATTACCTACGCATTTCCTACTTGCAAAAGCATTAGATATTTGACTCTCAAAATGAGTATACAGGCGCCCTATATTGTGTGCACTCTTTCTTAAAAATAGGGAAGTGAAATTCGTTTTCTAAATTTCATTTGAAATTGCTTATGATATTTGGTTTCGTGTTTTAGTAGGTAACATTTATAGAGAGCACATTATGTTCTAGGAAAAAAATATATATTTGTAGAAATATACAGGTGTGCCATAATTAGACCGACAAGCTTCTAGTGGATGTTTAAGACATTATTTTGCATTTTATGATTTGGGAAAAATGTGTCTGATATGATGTGTCTAAAACATTCTGTATATATGAATTATACTTCAGTGGATCTTTTCGAAATATTAAATTCAATGTCAATTCCATATCACAAGATGTTCATTGGAAGATAGCCATGATGAAAATATCCCATTTAAAACTAGTTCTTGTAACATTCTTCATGAGAAAATCTATACGAGCTTCACTGCTGACAGTAATTTTCTTTAGAATTTTGTGCTTTACCGCTTCCAGGTGATGAATCAAAATTCAAAATCCAATTTCTTGCAGTTTGAAACCAATTTTTCAGAAACGGTGTTGAGGTCTGTTGAGTGAGAGAAATATCGCCACTTGTTACTGTCTATTGAATCGATGAATTTGCTGATTATATATCTATTCTCTATTTTATTTGTTTGACAAAGTTGTTTTTCAGGTGAGTTATACATTCCTTGCTGAATCCGAAATAGTGAGTATTTTAATTCTCCAAGAATATTTCAGGGAAACAAATTGCTAACAAGTAATAACTTCTTTGCGCTCATTCTTTACTTTTCAAAAAGTTTTAGGAATCACCAAATTATGACTTGTCTGAAACATCAAATTAGCTCACTGATCATGTTTATTTAGTACCTCTAAGATATAGAAATGAAAGAAAATATTCTTTCTGTGAACTACTTCCGGAATAACATTATACTTGATTTTATTCCACATATTTGAAGAATCCTGAGAATATTTTGACATTACACATCCACAATGGACACCTAAAATTGGACACTTTTGTAGGGGAAGTCTTTTTCTGTACCTACTAGATAGACGAATACTGATGTCGGGCCAGTTTTCATCAAAAACTCGATGGTGAGAACCGCAAATTTAGAGCTATCACCGTAACATAGTGTCTTCCGAAAATATTAATTTTAGAAATATCGTTCGCTTTCGTTGAATTCAATGAAGTTAATTCAATTGTCTGCAAAGTGTATGGAATTTCGCTACAAAAAAATTTTTTTCAAATGGGACCACCCTTATATTTTCACAAATTTGGATATAGATAGAATTTACAATTTGATGAATAGATCATATACTCCATTCCCTTTCATAAACAACCCGGTTGGCCATGATATTCTGACACATTTCACCGTGTATATTTTGAAAATGTTAGGTTATAGTCATTTTCCTGTCAGATATCTACACAATGCTGTCCTCTCTATATAGAGGTCGTGGTAATTACGTATTTTTCGAATTTTTCAATTTTACTTTGGGAATATAATGAACTTGGGAAAATATTATGTGTATTCAATTATTCCAAAGACCTGGCGAATATTGACGAAACTTTGTTCTCTGTCAATACTGGAAATATTTCACGTATATAAACATGGTTGGAAGATTCAATTATGCTATTTTTTTGTACGGAAATCAAGAATCGAGTGTTGAAATTTTACTGAAAAATAATGGAGGAGTAGTCCGTTACTTTGTGATAGTTCATTCGAAAAAAAATAAGTACTCGAACATCCCTGCAGTAAAACTTCTAAACGAATAGACCGACCTATGAAATTCCCCACTTTTCGAAATTCTCAAGAAATAGGCCTACAGAAGACATTAAAATAACTTTTTGCACAACTTGAAATACTACAGTATGAAAATGTTGGATAGCTTGTGATAAATTATTGATTCCAAATTATCAGGGTTACAATCAGAAAAAGCAGATTTCAATTCTACATAGCACTCCTGATACTTTGCCTCTTTGCTTCTTCAAACTACCTTCGGCATTTTCAGTTTTTAATTGTGATGATTATGTTGAGATTGAGACTAGAAATTGGCAGTGGCACTTGGCAACGTCTCTGAAAATTATTTTGACATTGTCGATATTTCATGTTTGCCAACTTAGGTCAGTTTTAAGTTAAAAAAACTTGATAGACCTAAACCATGGCCAACCGGGATAGTTTATAAAAGTGAATGGAGTTTACGTGATATTTTTCTGGAGTTATGTTCGAGATCTTGAAATATCAACTTTTATTCCTTAGATACGTAGGTTTGCTAGGACAAGATGGTGAGTAAAACCATGGAAAGATTAGTTATCAATGGTTTATGGAAACAATTTCGTGGGAAATTTCCAGAAAGATTACAACCGTTCGAAGATGTTTTCGCACGATTGCGTCCAAACTTAATAAATGATGAAAATACCGAAGAAATATCTCAAGAATACAGATTTACAAGAAGTTATCGTTCTAGGAGCTGTTGAAATCAATCCTAGTACATCAGCTTGTATTGCTTTCCAACGCCTACTTATCCAAGAGGTGAAATTTGAAAATTCAATGTTTCGAACATGACTCCAGAATAATATCAAATATGTAAAATTCCAACGGATGTCCCATTTGAAAAAAATATTTGGAAATATTAAAGTTTTGGGTCCCCGCTGATATTGAGTTGAAATTTGGTTTTTCTTGCTAAATTTAGTCCCCTGAAAACAAATCTGCAGTCAAACCTTGGCAGTCAACCATATTTTCGAAGATATGGGCCCCAAAGTTCCAAACATGTCCATTTTCAGATCTCTTTTTCCACTATAAAAACAATCACAAACCACTAATTGTTAGTCCATATATCATCTATGAAACTGTGCCTAACTATTCACTACGATTTTTCCCGAGAATATTCATTATTTATTGAATGAATACGAAATTAGCAAACTGCCATTTAACCTGAAATCTGCTTACTTTCGCAGGCGCAAAGCTAATATCCATCGTCATGCTTCGTAGACGGATGCCATTTGTTACGAAGAGAAGTAATCGAATTAGTATTCGCAATATGACAGACAGACATTGGGAAGTTCGAATTGATATTTTATAAGCCCAATAAGTTGAAATTTTTCTTTTAGGTGGTTTAATAATTAATAAAAATTCTTAGTTTAGGAGATATTAAGTACTTGGTTAGGTTAGCTTAGTTCAGTTTAGGACAGTGCCGGTTTGAATCTGAAAAGTGAATTAATTTACTCTTTAGATTCGAACTGGCACTGTCCTAAACTAAACCAACCTAACCTAACCAAGTACCTTAACAACTCAGAACACGAAATTCATATTACGAATTCGACTACTCCTCTTTCAAAGAAACATACCCCCAACGATGACACTCAAAAGCGTCAAACGTGAGTTGATATTAGCGCGTTTGCCAAACTTCAGTTGTTATATAATTGAATGTAAGCAGATTTTGAGGTTAAATGGCAGTTCGCTAATTTCGTATTTATTCAATAAATAATGAATATTCTCGGCATGAATCGTAGTAAATAGTTAGGCAAAGGTGCATAGATGATATATGGACTAACAAACAGTGGTTTGTGATTGCTTTTATAGTGGAAAAAGTGATCTGAAAATGGACATGTTTGGAACTTTGGGGGCCCATATCTTCGAAAATAAGGTAGGCCGCCAAAGTTTGACTGCAGATTCTTGCTCAGGAGACTAAATTTAGTGATAAAAACGATATTTCAATTCAACATAAGCGGGGACCCGAAACTTTAATATTTACCAAAAGTTGCTAACAGAAATAAAAACTTTTCAACAGAAGAATAGTTACAGCAATATTTCTGAAATGAACATTTTCGAAAAACACCGGGTAATTATATAACGTTGATAGCTATGGAGTTGCCGTTTTCGCTAATGAGTTTGTCATGAAATTGGCCCTCAGAAACTGACATCAATTTTCATCTATCTAGGCCCTTCAAAAGTGTCCAATTTGGCCAATCTTTACATAAGATGCAACGCCACTTCAATGATGAAAGCGACATTTTCACTAGTATATTTCTCTATGTATCTGACCATTTCTAGGTCAACATGCAGTAATGTAATATTAAATATTATATAACATGGAAGATGGTTATCTGTAAGTCATTACGCCAACTATGGGACCCCTACGGGTGTATATACCTTCCAACGTCTTCCTTCCTCATTTTACTGTTATGAATTTTTGGAACCAGAAGCGGATTACCTATTTATACTAAATTTATTCATTGGACAAGTCCAATAAAATTTTTGTTGAGCTGCTTTGGCCATATGGAGGATGATTGGGTCATTTTTCATAGCCATTGCATGTTGCATGTAGAATTTGGTAGAACCTGTTACATGTTGTCCGATATCAAGTGCGTTTGCGGCCAACCTGCTTCAAAAAATTCATTTTGCAACATATCATTCTTGAGCTCATAGGATGTCCTACATCCATAAACATGTTGTGAGTTTTAGTAATATATTCTTAAGAGCAAATAATACGCCTTATATATCGGGGTGACTTCCGGAGGCCAGAGTTCATTATTTTCTAAAAACCTGACCTTGAAATATTAACGAGGTTTAATCTCGGTTTAATGAAACTCGAATGATGCCTTGTTGCCTAGTCGTAATTTAGCGCCACGTGGTATTGTTTGCTCTTAAGGAATTATATTCTAACCTCAGATTCCTTGTTTTAATCTTTCGTAACACAAACAATTATTCGAAACCCTTTGTAGTCTTACAGTGCATATTTATTTTGTAGTTCTATAGACGTGTAGGCAGGAGCAAGGATTAATCTTTGAGTAGGAGCTTTTACGCGCTTGTTGAAATTCATCAATCGAACGCAGCTTGGCTTCTTGATAAACAATAATTCTAGAAAGCACTCACGTGAAGTCTACAGTTTTTTGCGCAGGTTAAAATTCTTGGTCGAAAAAAATAACTTGAAAGTAATTTTTCTCGAATTGTTTTTATGACAAGGTATTTTGCAAAGCATTTGTCGACTAATAACTGAGTTTCATTATAAGAGGATCAGTAATTCATGAGATATTCCAGAAATAACCCTACCGAAACAAAACACCACGCATTCACGGCGCACTTTGATACTCAATAACCTTCTCTAAAACTTTCAAGTTTTCAAGCTAGGACTCGTTCTGAAGTTATCGTAGCAACGGATGGGCGCTCGGACAGAATCGATTTTGACATCAGATTCTTCATCAGGACAAAACGATAGCACTATGTTTCCTTGAATAGCGCAAAAACGATTTTGCGATCTGGATCACGATATAACTGGGAGTTCCACAGGTCTCGGTGCTGAGGCCACTCCAGTTTCTTCTCTTCATTAATGATTTAGCTCAGTGTTTCTCAACCTGTGGATCGCGAACCCCTAGGGAGTCGCGAAGCTTCTGAAGGGGATCGCCAGAGGCCGAGGGAACTTCAGTAAAAATACAACAATATTGATTTATTCATTCAGTAGGAGAATTTTAACAAATGGATATTCCCATAAAAATTTGTATGTTAATACAAAGAAATTAACAGAAAATAAAATCCTAAGGCTCATATGAATGCGAAGGTTGTGCTTGTTTTTGATTAATCGATTTCTGTATCTTCCGTATAACTTATTATGGAACCAGAAAAGCAACAACGTGATGTCTGCAGCTTTTGCGCGCATGTTCACCCTTGATGATATCCTTTGAACATGTGCGCAAAGGCTGCTCACTTTTCGTCAGTGCTTTTCTAGGGTTTTTTCGATAGAGTACTGGATTTCAATTCGACTTTATCTGTATTTTTGGAAATATAGGGAAAATGAAATTTTTATTGGGTTTGTCTACATCTAAATATCTACGGAATCATTGGACGGATTTTACCCATTCACGAATTCGACCTTCGTAATTAAGCCCCAAACGTTCTCTTTAAATATCGAGGTTTTAAGCCGTTTCTTCCGGAAGTTATTGTGTTACGCAGACATACCTATCGAAAATTTTATTTTCCCAATATTTCCGAAAATAAAAATTAGATCGAATTTAAATCCAGTACCTTCTCGAAAATTGACAGTTCGAAAGTTCATACAGAATTTCATGAGGATAATATGATCAGAAGATCACAGAATATTGAATATATGTAGAAAACAATTTTTTTTCGAATTGTTCTAATGACACGATCATCACGAAATTTTGCACAGAGCTGTCCATCAGCATCTTCAAACTAGTTGTCAAGTTTCATCATGATTTAATCAGTATTTTTCCAGTTTTTTCAAAAGAAACACTGATATCGAGAAAAAACCACAAAATTAGACATATTTTTCCACAATATTTCCAAAAATTATTATTGTAGCAAATTAAAATTTGGTACGAAGCTGCGAAATATGCAGCTCAAAGTATGACCGAAATTGTTTCCGAAAGTAATAGATAGTTTCTGAAAAAAAAATTCTTCTGAATTTACTAACAGCAAGATCTAAACAAAATTTCGCAAAAAGTCCTTATGCTCCAACTAACTGCCAAGTTTCAATTCAATCGATTCAGTAGTTCTCGGAATATCCGGGAAATAACCTCAAAATTTCAAATGACTATAACTCCGAAACCGTTTGTCCGATTTGGCTCATTAAAGAACTCAACTTTAGCATTTTGAAACAAACTCAACCAACTCTCAAATTTTCAAGTCGATAGAATCCTCCGTATGCACGGAATCGTGCCTACGGACGGACGGCCGGCTGACCGGACAGAGTTGCTTGTGACACCGGATTGGTCATCAGTGAGTCCAACCTAATCGTTTGAAAATATTTTCGGCTTTAAATTCGAAAATTACAGACATTTGGACCAAACGATAGCACTCTGTTCCTCTAGAACCAAAACAAGTAAATCAATGTAAGTACCAAATTCACCAAATTAAAATACCTTTCCAGAAAATGCACTCAATCGAATACATAGAGAGCTGTTCGTTGTCTGCAAAGATATCCACAGAAAGCAAATTCAAACTGAAACATTTCTCAGAGTAATAAAATTCCTTTACGGTCTTATTTCGACAACACTTTTCCACTTTGCCTTTAAAAAATGTAATAACATACATCACCCTGACAGAAGCACACCTCGTCGGGTATCAAGTGGTGCATTTTTACATCTTATGAGCATAACCCGAAGCAGTTGAGTCGCTGTGAAGGATATTTATAGAGGGTAGCACCAATTAGGAAAAGGACTCGACGCAAAGTTATGATGCGCGTGCATCAAGCATTCGTTAAAGACACTCTAGATGTATCTTTAATGAACGTTTGTTCGGAGATATCCATTCCAAGTCATGCGTCTATGTTCGTTAGTTGAGATTGGGAATGTTAATTTGAAGGCAGAATCGAAACAATTTTAAAGGGATCCAAGTCAGACTTTGAGAGTTTGCATAGAAATTATAATCGAAAATTTTGACTCTTGCTTTATGACCGTTCGTTTCGTTATACAGGGTGGTCCAAGTCGTGACGTCAATAAAATTTTTTTAGATTCCTCACACCTAGGCGTATCCAAAAATACCCCATGTATGTCATGCGATTTTTTCTAGTTTTCGAGTTATAGTTTTTTTTGTGTTTTTCCGATTTATTATTCAAATATTCATATCTTTTTATGTAAAACGTATTTTGCAGATTTTTTTCTGTAACGTGATCTCCCTAAACATTGTTTCGATAACAAAAATAAATCAGCATCTTGAATACACTCAAAGTTACTCAAAAGGCTTGAAAGTTAGAACTTTAGCTTTCAGTAGGATTCACTCAAACATTCAACATCAATTAAAAAATACGAAGAGGAGTTTACATAGCTCCTGGCTGAGTTTAAAAACTTTGCACGATCCTAAACTACCAAAATCATAAGAAAAAATGGTACTTTATAGGTCTTTTTTTACTGTAATCGGTCTTTGAAGGCGGATAGGCTTAAAATCATTGATACACGATTAAAGTTATTCTTTACTTGTAATCATCCTTATGGTAAATTATACACAAAAATGTATTTCTAAACTAATTATAATTGAAATTCCTGTAAACTAACTGTAGCTTGTGTAATTTTTACAATAATTTTTAACTCACCACTGACTGAAAATTTTGGCATATTTCAAAATTGGTAGTTGTGAAATTACTTGCTTTTGGATGAGAAATAAAAGCACAACTTACGAAAAAATTACCATTTACTACAATAAATCTTCAGAATCCCTTCCTCCATCTTGAATACTTAATCGTCAACGTCTTTTGTTTTATTTTTCTTTCCGCTTTCAATAGTTTTGTCTAAATTCTGCTTTGTTGTTGCTTCTAGAAGCTAACACCAGCTTTTTGTAAAATCCCCAAATAAAAAAATCGATGGGGTTCATGTCTGGCGGACGTGCAGGCCATTCGATCGGCCCTGCACGCCCAAAACATCTTAATGTAAAAATAACACGAGCCACAATTATTTCACAGGAATTTGAATTAAAATTACTCTAAAGTCACATTTTCAAGCTTAATTTGCCATAGAAGTGATAAAAAGTAGAAAAACAACTTTCTCGTATTTCACTGATTTTGAGTCTATCCGCCTTCGATGGCCGATTACAGCAAAAAATGGCCAATAGAGTACTATTTTTTTCCCAGTCAGAAATTACGAAAACTCCTTTTTGTATTTTTAAATTAATCTTGAATGTTTGACTGAATCCCACTGAAAACTGAAGTTCTAACTTTCAAGCTCGTTTGGAAAAACTTTGAGTAATTTCAGGAAGCTGAGATATTTTTTTCATTAAAAGAACATTCGGGAAGGTCATGCACAGAAAAAAAATGAACTTTTGAAACTTCGCTGGCACAATAAATCGGAAAAACACAAAAAAAACTATAACTCGAAAACTACGAAAAAATTTATTGACGTCACTACTTGGACATCCCTGTATACTTGGAGTGTTTTGTAATAATTCCAGATTTCTCCACCATACAACATTTTTGAGAATGAGATATAAATTCAAACTAATGGAATCAGGAGATAATTGCATGGAATCTGGAAAATCTTACGCTAAGCTATTACTTGAATATCCAATACCCAAAAGTGTTCAAATGAACTGAATCTCAAGTAAGGTTCATTCTGCATAAAACACCCTATAAATGCCCACTAACTCGCATACTTATTCCATGTAGTGAGTTTTTGCACGCATTTTCTGGGGAACAGCGTGCTATCGTTATGTCCAAATGTCTGTTATTTTCGAATTTTCTCTCGGAAAGCACTAGGTTGGACTATGAGGAATCCGGTGTAGAAATCGATTCTGTTCGGCCAGCCGACGACACGATAACTGTCGAAAGAAGCAAACTAGCGACTCGAAACTTTCAGATAAGGTCGCGCGTTTAAATGCGGCGATTAAGTTCGTTAATGGGACAAATCGGTCGAATAGTTTCGAATGGTCTCGGAGTTCTGGTCATTTGAAATTTTGAGATTAATTCCATGATATTTCAGGAACTACTCATGCGATCGAATTGAAACTTGACAGTTAGTTGAGGCATCATACGCACATCTTTTCACGAAATTTCGGTTAATTTTGAAAAACTTTTTCGAAAAAAATTTTTTTTCACGAAAACTGTTTATTGAATCCGGAAAAAACTTCTGCTTATACCTTAAACATTATATTTCACAGCAGTGCACCAAATATCATTTTGATACGATCATAATTTCTGGAGATATTGGGAAAAAATATGTAAAATTTCGTGTTTTCTTCCTGAATAACTCGGAAAATACTGATTCAATCGGGATGAAACATGGCAGCTAGTTCGGAAATGCTGATGGGCAACTTCGTGCGAAATTTCGTGATGATCGTGTCATTGGAACAATCTGAAAAAAAAATTCAATTTTTTTTCCAAATATTCAATAATGTGTGATCTACTAATATCATAATATCCTCTTACTGATCTGTATGAACTTTCGAACTGTCTGTTTTCGAAAAATACTGGATTTCAATTCGATCTTATCTGTATTTTTGGAAATATTGGAAAAATAGAATTTGGAGTGGGTATATCTGCGGAATCATTGGGTGACTTTTACCTATCCACGTAATGAACGTCCAAGCTACTCTACAAATATCGACTTTCTAAGTTGTTTCTCTCGGAAGTTATTGTGATTACGGTCGGCTGTTAAACACAATGACTTCCGGAACAAACGACTTAGAAACTCGATATTTGTAGAGTAGGTTTGGAGCTGAATTACGAAGATCAAATTCGTTAACCGGTAAAATCCGCCCCAATATTCCGCAGATATAACCAGTCAAAATTTTATTTTCTCAATATTTCCAAAAATACAGATTAGATCGAATCGAAATCCAGTAGTTTATCAAAAAAACCTCGAAAAGCACTGACGTGAAGTCAGCATCTTTTGCACGCATGTTCAAAGGATATCACCAAAAGTGAACATGCGCGCTAGAGCTGCTGACTTCACGTCAGTGCTTATCTAGTTTTTTTTTATCTAGATCAGAACCCAACACGGAATGTTGTTGCAGCCTCAATTATAAATAGAATAGATCTCGTTTCAAGCAACAATCACTTGCCCTATTGTTGTAAGGATAGCCATAAAATAAGTAAGTGCAAGGTGTAAACCGTTGTCGGTCATAAGACTGAAGACAGCTATTAATAACAAATGTCAGGGATGGTGTGGTCCTTTCTATTTAGATGCTGCGGCCTGGTATGGGCCATTGTTGCATCCTCGATTGTTTATTGATAGGAATGATGTTTCAAAGAGTTGCGAAATGGATATCTCGATCCACTTCCTAGATCATTAGGGCCCATCATTTATTGTGAGACATGCCTCCAGATCCAAGACGATTGGAGAACATAGAATATCCCACCTTGATATATTTGAAAAATGCAATAAAAAAACTGTTTAAGTTATCACCGCACTCGTTCTGCATATCTCATAATGATTCTGGTTGGAAATTCCTAAATATGAAAGTTAATTCAAATTAGAAAAGAGTATGAAGGGATATTGGGCGGTTAGAGAACTCAATATTTTTATTTCACAGTTTATTTGATACATATAGTTTTCACATTCATCAATCGTACACAGTAGCCATAGATCATTAAAATCTAAGCACAGAACCAGAGTTAAGACTGCCAAGGTTATCTTCCTAACTCTTTACACATCATAAAGTTAGGTTAAGAAAAACAGAACATAAAGGGTCACTTGAAATCATAGAACATAGAGTCACAAATAAATACAGGGGCTTGAGTATGCAACACAAAATACACATGAAAACTACAAGTACAACGATTTCTACCCATAAAATATTTGAAATGCATCAAAGCTCTCGTTTTTAGTTCGCACTTGTTCTGAGTAACAGCATGCACTCAGAATTCAGATTATGGATAAATATAACAGAGAAAATGGAGAACCTACTGTTACTCGAGAATATTCTATAGATCCAATGACTTTTCTATTATCATAAAAGGAAGACTATTTTTATGATTACAGTCTTTATTTTTCAATATCATAACATCAGTAGTTCTCGAAATGGAATATTGTAATCATTATTTGTGTCATTTGTAACATACATAGATGATATATTCAAACTAAGTGTTAAAATAAACCAGATCTCGAATAACAAAAGCTTTCTGCTGAGCCAACAACTAGTTCCAAACGCTTTACAGAACTTCTGTTGAATAAATAGGGCTTTTCTGTGCTTGGTACATATGGACTATTGTTTCTTCGTTAGGCTCATGACATTTCCACAATATATGGAGAAATTTTTCACATTTTTGAGTTTTTTTGGAAAAAAGAAATATACAGAGGAAAAAATCACAAAATTGGATATATTTTTGCTGAATATGTCCATGAATTATAATTGTATCAAACTGAAATTTGGTACACTGCTGTGAAATATAAATTTCAAAAGGTGAGATTTTTTTTTAAAACAAGAAGAATAGTTTTTGCAGAAATATTTCTTTTTTGAAAAATTCTGAAAAATAATTTCTCAAAATTTACTTATGGTACGATCTCAACAAATTTTCGCAAAAACTTTCGCGTCGCTAAAGAACTGCCAAGTTTCAATCAAATCGCTCTGGTCTTTCTTGAAATATCAAGGAAATAACCTCAAACTTCAAATGACTATAACTTCGAAACCGTTGCCCATTATCGAGCTTAACCGTCGCGTTTTGAAATGCAATCTGATCTAAGAGTTTCAAGACTATATGTTAATCTGTACGCCAGTTATCGTGCATACGGACGGCCAGACAAAATCGGCTTTGACATCGATTCGGACCTTGTCGTTTGAGACCACTTGCGGGAAAAAAATCTTGAATTACAGACATTTGGACTATATATACGTAAGCCCGTTTTTCCCCAGATCATTTGCGCATTAATAATTTTCTCGATTATCGTGTCATTAGAATAATTATAGAAAACAATATACTGTGATCTTTCATCAAATGATTCTCACGAAATTCTGCATGAACCTTCGGACTTTCATTTCCCAAGCAAAAGCTGGATTTCAATTCCATCCTCTTGTATTTTAGTCCTGAACGTACTATACAAATATCGTTCCCTAGGCTGTTTCTTTCGGAAATTATCGTATTTATAATCGGCCTACAGGTCCCAACCTTTCGTTCGATACGATTGTGGCTCTACATTATGAAATAACAGACTCAGACAAAATGATTAAGCCCTTTTTTCGAAGATAAACCAAGCAGAAATAAAACTTAAAGTTTCAAAATCACTTTTATCTTCGCTGAACGCGTAGAGGTATTCGTCTTGATTCAGAACCAGAAAAACTGTGATCATTCCAGTGATGAAGCACTCAACAAAAATTCGCGTTTTCACAGCGAAATTCCAGCCATTCCTTCAGCGAATCCCTACGCCATGAATCATCCCAAAAAAAAATCTAACCCGACCATAATAAAGTGAAACACTTCTTGCAACGCCACAAATACCGCAACTTTTCATCGTCGGACATCAAGTTTGCGGTAAAGTTAATTTCTCAGCGCGTCGTCTTCCGATGATGGAAGGTCCGAGGAAGCGATAAAACATCGCGTGGTTGAGATTGCTCGACTATGAATCAGGTGTGCGAGTGGAACCCAAAGCGATCTCGAGAGCACGGGAATTACCAGTCGCTTTGAAATTTATGCAAAACGATCGTCTTCTTCCGACCGATGACCTCCCAGATTACGGTAGCTACATGCGCTCGATCTCTTTTGTGATGATAATCCGGTGGTGGTCAAGCACAGTCGCGGTGGATGGGACTTTGTTTCAACCGAAGACAAAAATTGATGCGAGCGTCACGAGTATGTGGGAGCAGCCTTTGTTGTGTGTTCAGAGGTTAATAGCCCAATAGCGAACGCTAGAAACCTAACAATCTTCGTAATGGATAGGTACGTTGAAGGTTACAATGCAGCTGGAAAGATGCTGATAGACTAGCAAAATTGTTGCGACAATCTTACTGGATTACTTCTGTGCTACTCCACATTGACATAGCAATGCAATGAGGTCCATATCTTGTCAAAATATACTCCATTCACTTCTATAAACTATCCCGGTTGGCCATGATTTAGGTCTAGCAAGTTTTTTCACTTAAAACTGACGCAGGTTGGCAATCGTGAAATATCAGCAATGTCAGAATAATTCTCAGCGACGTTGCCGAATGCCAATTCCATTTTCAACTCTCAATCTCAACAAAATGATCACGCTTGGAAATTAAACATGCCGAAGGTATTTTTGAAGACGGAGAGACAAAGTATCAGGAAGTGCTATGTAGAATTGATGGTGATCCTGATAACTTGGAATCAATAATTTATCACAAGCTAACCAACATTTTCGACGTATGTGAGTGAAAACCCAGTGTATCATTCACATAGATTCCCAAGAACTTTGTAAATTGAGTTAGTTCTTTTAGGGTGACATAGGTTTTGTAGTACTACTACATTTTCATACTGGAGTATTTCAAGTTGTGCAACAAGGTATTTAAATGTCTTCTGTAGACTTATTTCTTGAGAATTTCGAAAAGAAGGGAATTCCATAGGTTTGTCTGTTCGTTTGGAAGTTTTAACGCAGGGTTATTCGAGTACTTTTTTTAATTTTTTTTTTTTCGAATGAATATCACAAAGTAACGAATTACTCTGTCCATTATTCTTCCGTAAAATTCTTGATTTCTGTACAAGGAAATAGCATAACTGAATCTTCCAACCATGTTCACATTCGTGAATTATTTCTAGTGTTAACAGAGAGAAAAGTTAAGTAAATTAACATTTTGAAAAATACGTAATTACTACGACCTCTATGTTGAGAGGACTACGTTGTGTAGTTATCTGACAGGAAAATGACTATAACCTAACATTTTCAAAATATACACGGTGAAATGAGTCAGAATGTCATGGCCAACCGGGATAGTTCATATAAGTGAATGGAGTATATGCTCTATTCATCAAATTGTAAATTCTATCTATATCCAAATATGTGAAAATATAAGGTGGAGAGTAATGGAATATTTAATTTATTGTCCTACTCCAGTTATCGCAAATAGATGCCGGCATCGGGAAATCTACTTAATATAATAGATTATTTTCAATCATTTCGAATTTTGAGCCGAAAATGGTCTCAAACGATTGGGTTGAACTCCCTGAAGAAGAATCCGTGGTCAAATTCAATTCTGACCGGCCGTCGGTATGTGCTCCAACTTTCGAAGGAAAAGAATAAGTGACTTGAAATTGTCAGATTAGGTTTGGAGTCCGAATCTCTGGGTTAAGTTCGTTAATGGGTGGAATCGGTTTGGATAATTTCGGAGTCTGGACCATTTGAAATTTTTAGGTTAATTCCTCCATATCTCATGAAGTATTGACTCGATACATTTTTACGTATGATACAAAAGCGCAGATGAAAACCTCAGAAAAAACTCCGCTCCCCGTATAAATGTAGTATAATTGTTGTTTTTTATTGAAGGTTCCTCTTTCATCAACAAAATTTTTTCTTCTTTCGATGCAGGTTGATAACTCGAAATCACACCCAAAAACAAAAAGAGGACGGAAAAACCAATATGAACTAGTAAATGATTTGTTACCCATCAAATTAATTTGTTCACTATCCACTTCAGGATAGAATCAGACACGGAATGAACTGCCTCGAAACCATCGTCAAATTTATATATTGCACTACTATTAACAGAGTTCCTTCGACACTGTATCGAGGAATCTCCAGGTATTAACGTCAAATCACAACGAAAATGATAGATGAAACTTTACATCTTAAAATGAAGTAATGATATGCAATTCGTCATAACATTGTATTCTGAATTCAACGGAAGTTACAAGAAAGTTCAGTGACCACGTCTTTATTAAGCTTTTGAGCCTGCTAATCTAAAATTAGTCTCAAGTTCAGACCATAAAACACGATGTAATATTCTAGATCTGGATTAGTAAACATAATGATTTCCTCAGTCATTTGGCCTAGACCGATTCACTTCTTTACTCAGGCTAAATACCAGTGGAAAAGCTGTTACACGCGTTTACAAGACCTGACGATAGGAGCGAGATATTAATCACTGAAATGTAATGTTTCAATTTTCGTTTTATATGAACGTATAATTTTCTGCTTGAGGGAACGGAATGTTTTTTTCATAATTCCATTTTTTCCGAAGCAATAAATTTTAGGGAATTATAAATGGTGTCCAGTGGATATTTTTCAACTTCAAAATATAATGCAACAAAAACTATATCGTTTTCATTTATTTCTATTTCAATGAAGTACAGCATTACATATCTAGTTTCTAAGTTGTTTCTTTCGGAAGTTATTGTGTTTAACGTACGAATTCATGAATGGGTAAAATCCACCCAATGATTCCGCAGATATACCCATTCAAAATTTAATTTTCCAATATTTCCGAAAAACCAGATTGGATCGAATTGAAATCCAGTACTTTATCGAAAAATGATAGTTCGAAGATTCATATAGCATTCAATAGGGATAATATGATGAGAAGATAACAGAATAACGAAATTTCACAAAGTAGTCCTTCAGCATTTTTAATTTAGCTGCTAAGTTTCATCATGATGTAATCAGTATTTCTTGAGGTATACCAACAAAACAACGATATCAAGAAGGAAACCACGAAATTTTACATATTTTTTCCGAATATCTCCGAAACATATAGCTGTCTCGAATTAAAATTTGGTTCACTGCTGTGGAATATGAAGCTTAAGAGCTGAGCAGAAGTTTTTCCGAATACGATAAATAGTTCCTGAAAAAAAATTGGTTGTAAAAAAATTTCGAAAAAATTTTTTTTTTCAATTTAGTGACCATACGATTCCAACAGAATTCTGTTCGAAGTTGCGCGTCGTTATGCCAAGTTTGAATTCAATCGCTCCAGCAGTTCCTGAAATATCAGGGAAATAACCTCAAAACTTCAAGTGGCTATTTCTCCGAAATCATTCGGCCGATTAGTCCCATTAACGAGCCTAACCGGCGCATTCCCATGCGCGACCTAATCTGAAAGTTTTAAGTCGCCAGCTGCCTCCGTTCGACAGTTATCGTGTCGTCGGCCAGTCGGACAGAATCGATTTTGACACCATACCCGTCATCAGTGATTCTACCCTAGTCGTTTGAGACCATTTTCGTCTCAAAGTTCGAAAATTACACACATTTGGACAAAACGATAGCACGCTGTTCCCCTAGAACATGCGCGCGAAAAGGAATTACATCTTCCACTTCACAGTCCCGACCTTGCCCTCTCTGACTATTAGTTTTCTCGAAACCTCAAAAAATACTTATTATTTACTTGTTGTTTTTACAACATTACCAAAACAATTCTTTTTTCGAAGGCATTATTGAAAAAAGGTGTGTTCACTAGATTACATGGTGAACACACATTAACTTGAAAAATAATACACACATTTTTTTTATTTATTTCATTTGTCTTCATACCAAAATAATAATACCCTATTCTCTTGATAACACAAGCAAAAATGCACACATTACTTGCCCCGAATTCAAACTTATATAAATAATTGAACTCAGGTGATGAGTGATGTCTGGTCTACTAATGCCTAATTTATTGTCGAAAACATTCGAAATAATATTGAAGATTTCATTGTATATCATGAAACCGTCTCCAGACAAATATTCATTCTCGATTTCATCGCCAATGCTTCAACTTGTGTGGGCGCAAAACTGAGATTGACGGGATATATCTTTCCTGGCCACTGGTTATCCATTAAAATATAACCTACCTTTATTCCAGAGCCTGAATTATGAGATTGCTCAGCCTTTGAAGCAGGCGAAACGCTTGAATTCATTTAGAGTCGATTGGTCAATAATCTATATCAGGATGCCTTCGGGAATCACTCAGAACTGGCGCCTACCGCACTTGTGTTCGTACGGCATTAGAGTAATGATAAGCTCCGTCAAACTATTTCTGGTGTGCCAAATCAAGAGAATGACCACACAAAACCACAGCTAAAAAAATGCGTTTTAATGGGATCATCTGATAGTGATTTTGTTTTTGTCCTGCAGGATGCCTTTAAGACCTTGCAGGATTAATTTGGTCTCCCTGTTGAAGTATCCGAGGTCCAATTCGATAGTAATAATTACAACTTATCGAATGAAATGCTATCAGGCAAGGGATGAATAAATTGGTATAATGGACTGTAAATTAATTATACTTCTTGAGCCTTAAGATTTTATTTATGTAAAATATTGTTGTGTATGATCGTAAGATCAAGACTGATTTCTTAGAAGGCGTCTCAGGGTCTCAGAGCGGCCGTCTGTTATATGTCAATCATCGGGTCGAAAGGCACCCTAGAGATAGGTACAGTATTGGCATCTAAACAAGTGATTAATAGGGGTTTCAGCAAGGGGAATATTTTGAATCTTCTGAATTCAGCTCCAAACCTACTCTACAAATATCGAGTTTTTTAAGTCGTTTCTTCCGGAAGTTATTGTGTTTAACGACCGACCGTAAACACAATAACTTCTGGAAGAAACGACTTGGAAACTCGATATTTATAGAGTAGGTTTGGGGCTTATTAAGAAAGTCGAATTCGAGAATTGGTAATTTCCGCCCAGTGATTCCGTAGATATACCTATTCAAAATTTTATTTTCCCAATATATCTAAATATACCGATTAACCTAGAAGTGCACTGACGTGAAGTCAGCAGCTTTCGAGCGCATATTCAAAGGATATCACCAAAAGTGGACATGCGCGAAAAAGTTGCTGGTTTTTTCCTGGTTATCGATGTTATTTCTGGAATACCTCGAAAATACTGATCCAATCATGTTGAAATTTGGTAACTATTAGAAAAATACTGATGCCCAACATAGGGCGAAATATCTTTATGATCCTGATATTAGAACAATTTGAAATTTTTCGTATTGATCAGAAAAAATTCAGCTCAGACCTTGAATCCCATAATTGACAAAAGAGTACAGAATTTCAGTTTTATCTGACCTTTCTTTTTGCAGACTTTAGGAAAAAATATATCGAATTCCTTGATTTTTTTGGTATCGTTGTTATTTTCGGATTAACTCAGAAAATACTGATCCAATCATTATGAAACTCGATGACCGGTTGGGAAATGCTGATGTCCAATTCAATACAAAATTTTGAGATCATGTCATACAAATTCGTTGCCAAAACGGTTATATTTTCACGTATTGACCCCTCCTAACGCACCTCCACTCACTCCTGATGAAAAGATTTTTATTTATTCATTAGAACAGGAACCTCAATAGGAGTACACAGAGGTTCCAAGAAATTAAAAATTTCAAAAGTATTTACGAGTATTAGTGGCCCAAAGATACAAAAAAAACTACATCAAATAACTACAAAAAACTATAAAAGATAAAAATGAAATAGTACAATAATTGAGTTATAATAATTGAGTTATAATTGAGTTATAACTCAACCATAAGATGTTCGCGAATATGCCATTATAAATCTCCCATCAATATGGAGATATGTGCTCACAATATCAACCTATTACTTCCCAATCGAGTACAAGGTTTCTGTTCGATCAAATCTGTATTTTAAGAAATCTTTGAAAAATAATATTTTAAATGGTTATCTGAGGAACCATTGGGTGGATTTTACCCGTTCGGGCATTCGGCCTTCGTCATTAAGGTCTCATTTTTCTTTCCAAATACAGGGTTTCTAAGTTTTTGCTTCCGGAAGTTATTGTGTTTACGATTGGCCGTTTCGTTCTGAAATATATTATATATTTTTCAATTACTATTCGGATGATCCCCCCATCGTTTTTTCAAACCCTTCGACTTCATTCAAAATATAAATAACCATCTAAATTTTTCTGAGAACAGTATCGAATGTTTTTTCCACAATTGAATCGAATGAATCGATTCAATGGTGGAAAACATGGAACATCATGAAAAACATATTATTCAACTCAGAAAAAAAAATCTGCAGGAGCATCAGATCAGAATGTTATTTTCGACCACTAACAATAATGCGAATGTGGTTAAAAAATGTATGCGAAGAACATCTTCATAGTTACATACAGTTTCATCACTTTTCAGAACCCTTGAAAAACACGCAGGACACAGGGGCTCTATCTGGAAGGGTGGGCTATTTGGAAGAAAAAGTATATGATGTACTTTTATTAATTTTCATTGCGGAATCAAGTCCTTCGCATATTGCCTTGCTTCTGTCGAAAAATAATGTGATTTATTGTAACATAAATATCAGAGAGTCACATACTCATTACCGCCATAGGACGTACTCATTTTCACACTATACTCACGCTTTTATGAACTATTCCGGTCGGCCATGATTTAGGTCTATCAAGTTTTTTCACTTAAAACTGAAGCAGGTTGGCACTTGAGAAATATCGGCAATGTCAAAATAATTCTCAGCGACGTTGCCGATTGCCAAAGATAGTTTCTACTCTCAATCGCAACAAAAACATAACGCTTGGAAACTAAAAATGCCGAAGGTAGTTTCGAAGGAGAAGTGCTATGTAGAATTGAATTCTGCTTTTTCTAATAGTAACCCTGATAATTTGTAATCAATAATTGCTATCCAAACATATTCGACGTATGTGAGTGGAAACCAAGGAATTATATTTTATATGAATAGATATTATTATTTTTTAGCTACAATCATCACCACAATAAGAAAGATTTGTGATAAATAAGTGAAAAAGACGACAAAGAATTTCCTTCTCTTGGTGCACCCAAAAATACACTGACTGAAGACTTCATTTTGAAAAAAGATCTGCAACGACAAATTTGGAATAATGATTTGAAAAGTGAACACTTTTCGATTGATACACTACTCACTTTTGCAAAGGAACATTTGGAACATAACGGAGGACGGACATCACTTTTTAAAATTATAAAATCAATGGGTTACAAATACAAAAGGGTAAATGACATGACATGTTATTTCAGCCAAAATGACTTTCCGGCGCAAACTTTCACAGTATAAATCATTAAATGAAAATGTATGATTTGTGTAAATAAATATTTTGATAAATACGTAATTACTACGACCTCTATGTGGAGAGGACAACGTTGCGTAGTTATCTGACAGGAAAATGACTATAACCTAACATTTTCAAAATATACACGGTGAAATGTGTCAGAATGTCATGGCCAACCCGGATAGTTTATAAAAATGAATGGAGTATAGGTAAATTAATCCATGTAATAAATCGACTCTGCCATCTGAATAAAGAACGGAAAGAATTAAAAATTATTATCAGCTCGTGTGTCCCATCTCATCCTTTTTAGTACATACAAGTCCAACAATGGTGCTTTGTTTTCAGCTGTGCGTTTATTCATTCATAGAAGTCTTGCTTTATTTGAAGCGCCTGTTGAAATTTTGACGTATATGGTCGTCGTATCATAGGCGTACATATTAAATTTTACATTATAATGATCCACGAAAAGGTGTAAATTGATTAGATGGGAATATATGTATAATTTAAAGATGGGAGAAAGTTGTGATCATTACGTACTGAAAAAACTAGTTTTGTAAGTGAGCAGCTGGCTTTGATTGAAGCTTGTCGAATGTGAGATAATAGGAAAATAATTGATTCCCTATTATCACCATAGAGTTTTCTCCTAATCTAAAGACGATTGGAATTTCAGTATCGTTCTTTTCGATAACGATCAGATCAACGAATTTTCGGTCGAACGTTCTCATTGTCTCTTCAAAGAATTTTTGGAAAAAAAACTCAGCATCAATTACCTCAATCAAATTTAGTTATTTTTATTCTAATCGGAAATTCCGAAAACGGATAAATAGATTGAATATTTCGATATAAAGTGGAATATGAATGCGAAATCTTGATTGTACATGTCAAAATGAGTATAGAGTGTAATAGTGTCTTGGGAGTTTCCAGTTTCGACGAAACGTGGCAAATAGATGCGAATCAAATCATGTTATTTGATTGAGGAAACAATTTTAAGAATGAATGGAATGAGTTTATTCAGATTCCAGACACGTGTTTCGGTCTCATGACCATCTTCAAAATAGTACAAAAAGTAACTTTTTGAGACCGAAACACGTGTCAGGGGGCCGATTTTTGAATTTCGATCAAGAATTGAAGAGTATAACAATTGTCATATGTTTATGTCGATTTTTCGAATTTTCTCCAGCATCTGAAAATTTGTGGCAGTTATTCTATTAGCCATTTTGGCTATGTTTTCAAGCAAATATTCAAGAAATTAACTGAATGCAAGATATCGAGAAATTCAAAATCGTTATATAAACATAACCTAATCACCGTTTCCTTCGACTTTGCAACGAGTGGTACGGAGTATAGGAGATATACCATTATATCGTCGAGTAACATTCGGTTCATATTATCATTTATTTACATTTGGAATCTTAGTATCTAAGTTTTTTTTGCACTCATGTTCTGGACAACGGCGTGCTATAGTTTGTCAAAATGTCTGTAATTTTCGAATATTAATCCGATAATAGTCTCAAACGACTAGGTTGGACTAACTGATGGTGGATCGGGTGTCAAGATCTATTCTGTCCAGCAGCTGGCCGGCCGAGGACACCTTTACTGTTAATCGGAGCAAGCTAGCGACTTCAAATTTTCAGGGTAGTTCCCGAATCGAAAAATGAGGCAGTTATGTTCGTCAATGGACCAATTTGGCTGAAGGTATCGGTGTTATAGTCATTTGATCTGTTAATATTATTTCCGTGATATCTCTGGAACTACTTGAGAAATCGGATTGAAACTTTGTAGTTACATGGTTGAAGCGTACTGATGCGCCACTAATAGCGGAGTTTAGTTGGAATCATATTGTTATTGAATCGAAAAATTATTTCTCGACAACTGCCTTTCGAATTCCGAAGAAATTTTTCACGTTTATCAACGTCTCTATTTCATATGAATGTGCCAAATTTCAGTTATTTCCGAACTTTCAGAAATATCAGAAAAAAAATGTCAAATTTTGTGTTCTTCTCCTCAGTATCGTTTTATGTTCAGAATAACTCAAAAAATACTGTCCCATTCACTACTTTGTGCATAACTTCTTGATGATCGTTCTATTGGAACAGTTTCAAAAAAATTATTTTCGAATTTTTTTTTAATTTTTTTTCGGAAACTAGTCCTCAGAATCTGAAGAGAATTTGCACTCACCTTGAACATTGGCAAATTTCGTGGGTTTTTTGTGGTATCGATGTTATTTCCTGTATAACTCTGAAAAAACTCTTCCAATTATGATGGAATCCTTCAACTAGTTGAAAAAAGGCTGATGCACAACTTTGTGCAGAGTTTGCAGAGTTGGTCGTGACAGTGAATCTCGTTGCCAAAGAGGTCATTGTATTGAGCCCGCCAAACGCACCTTTATGTTCTCATATAAAACTTTGGCGATCTTCTTCTCTTCATATGAAACGAGTCATCGTGAAATTTTCAATGAACCTTGAAACTATAATTTTCCAATCAAGTACTAAATTTCAATTTGATCCAAACTGTAGTTTTGGAAATATAGTGAAAATAAAACGCTGAACGGGCATATCTATGAAATAATCGCGTTAATTTTACCGCAGTGAATTCGACAACAAACTTTCGATCAGTTTGATCAAAGTTTAGGACAATTTCTTTATTTTCTCATTCAGTTGCATACAGACGATATTATGTCATGTTTTAGGATTATTTGTGAAATATCATAGTTATTCCAAACTCCTTACTACCTGTTGCCTTTCTCCGCCACTGATGGTCTATAGAAATGCATCGCATCACATGGTCCTTCATTCGCCGGATGTGCAAGTTCTCCCACCGGATCGTCATATCATTTGTATTTCTATGTGTACAAATGTAGACGCACCGATGACATATACATAAACATTACAGGGCACTCCCTCTATGATGTACCTATTAGATATCGGCGACATGGAGAACTCAATTTAATCATGGCCCCCTTTATGAACCGCATGATTAATTGCCGTACTCAAAGCTCCCTGTCGAATTGCATTTGGTATAGAATTGATGAGCAGATGGTCTAAAAACGTAGTTTTGAGGAGAATGGAACTAATAGGGTGATTGTCCTTTTTGGAAATACAGAAATATAGGAACGTGTTCAAGAGGGGTGTTTTGACTGGATATTAGTCATTTATTGTTCTGATTTGTTATGCTCATCCTCACGAGAAAGTGAGGATGGGCATAACAATCCAGTTCCAAATGAATTGATGTATTCTCAATACAGAAACATCACCATACGTATACTTCATTCACTTATATCTTCAGTCGGTTGGCATTGGAACACATTTATCAAGTTTTTGTATCTTGAACTGAGTCAGGTTGGTACTCGTGAAATTACGTCAAGGTCACTAGCTATATATTTTCATCAGATTCTATGGTTTCATTCAGTTAGATATACTCCATTCACTTTTATAAACTATTCCGGTTGGTCATGACATTCTGACATATTTCACCGTGTATATTTTGAAAATGTTAGATTATAGTCATTTTCCTGTCAGATAACTACGCAACGTTGTCCTGTCTACATAGATATAGTAATTGCGTATTTTTCAAAATGTGAATTTACTTTGGGAAAATTATGAATTCGAGAAAATATTATGTGAATTCAATCATTCCATTCTTCAACGAATGTTGAAGAGACTTTTTTCTCTGTTAACTATGGAAATATTTCACGTATAAAAATTGGAAGATTCAGTTATGCTATTATCCTGTACGGAAATCATGAATCGAGTGTTTAAACTTATCTGAAAAAAATAATGGATAGAGTAGTCTATTACTTTGTGATAGTTCATTCGAAAAAAAAATAAATAAAAGTACTCGAATAACCCTGCAATAAAACTTTTGAACGAACAAACAAACCTATGGAATTCCCTTCTTCTTGAAATTCTCAAGAAATAAGTCTACATTAGGTAGAAGTTCAACGTCGCATAGCTTTCTGACACAATAATGCACCTTACCTTTCCTTCCTCTATGTACAAATCAGTATAAATCAGAAGTCGTTGACTCCAGAGATTCGAGAAGATATTTCAGTTGTGCGATTCAAGACAACAAAAACTGGAGTCGAAATTCTCACGACTTAACGAGAGATGGCTTACGAGAACTATTAGCATTATGTCTCTTTCAGAGTGCCATTTTCGATAGGATTCACCGTTAAAAGCCTCGAGCCAGTCTTGATTAGTTGATACAATTCCATACATAATAAAAACCCATTCATAAAAATAATGGGTCACATCGCAGCAGTCTGGCCAAATTGATATCAAAATTCTATCGAATAACTATGACTCATTAGTATGTTTAGTGAATCAATAAACTTCGTAACTGTACCCTAGTACAGTCAGCTATTTCTATGGTAAAAGGTCGTGATTCAGATTGTTTGTTGTGTTGTAATATTTTGTTAAGACGATTTATGATGGTTAATATTGCACGAATTGTATATAAAGAAAGGATTCTTTTGTGACCCGAATTCGTATTGATCTCCAAACAAATTATAATTTGATCATATAGGTACATGGTTTGCCACAAACTCAATGACAAACTTTGGCGGATGCTGTGTATCCACAAAAAGATGTTTCTATGATCATCAATCCAATTCTTTTCTCTTCAAAAGATGTAAGAATTATTTAAAGACCAACTGAATGTTTACAGAGGTTGTTAAGAGCATGAACTCTCCAAATAATAATACAAGACAGAAATATTGTTGGAATTAATTTTCCAAAATTATATAATCTAGTAGATAATTTCATGGCTTAAATCTTTTAAATATTTTTAATGGCAAGTTTCGCTAGAGCAGCAATGTATTCTCATCAGTGTGAATGTTCCTTTGTGTTGTTGATTGTTTTTCATGTAGAAGAGTAAAATGAGTGCGGAAAAGATCAAGAACTGCATCATAGGTCCCTTGCATGTATTTTTTTATCATTGGAATCAAATATTCTATTCATGAGAATACTGAAAAACTTCAATCGCCGTCAAAAATTTCAATTTTCAACGAGAAAACAACCTTTCAAATTAGGCTCCACATATTGGTTGTTTAAACACTCGGAACTTCCGTGACGTACCGCGATATATCCACTCTCTCCCTCTTCTCGTGTACCCTTCTCTCTAGCAAGCCAATAGGGAGCGTCAGCTGTGACGTAGGAGGCGATCTACCGCGTTTCAAATACTTTGATTTTGCGTTCCGATTTGACGATTTTTAATACCGAATTATTCGAAATTCGCGAATTGTTGAAGTGTGAGATAGCATACATTATGATTTTTCATCGAAATGAAATGAGAAAAACATACAAATATGATAATTCGTGTTACATGCAAGAGACCTATTGATTGCCCACTAGGTAGATTATTTTGTTACCGTAAAATAAATGAAGTCTTCTATGAACTTCTCGAATAGATTTAATTTCGTCAAAGTAAATTTCCAAAACTCTGAGGCGTTTTCCTGACGATATATACGGTTCATGATGAATTACCATAGCTCACTGAACATAAATATCAACAACAGCGCTTAAATGAGCAGATGGAACAATCATCCCAGCATAAAATATCAGCAAAAACCTGTAAATCACCATCTAATCCACGTAAATCAATAAATTACCCAACCGATAGGAAAACACAGCACATCCTTTCATAAAACACAGAATTCGCACGTGTTTCCACTCCTTTATACAAGCCGCCATGTTGTCGCGGTACACAGAGTAATCGTACGTTAACCATAGAGATCCAAACAGCCGATAGGCCACTTCGGTAACGAACAAACGGCGGACGTGTTTCTCAACACTTTCCTCTGTCGGAGATGAATTGAATCGGATTAATATCGGTTGGCTTTTCCTGAGATATTCCGCCTTTATTGAATGTCCATTTGATTTAATCATGTCTGAATACGGCGGTCATACGAAGTTCTTCGTGTTCCAAAGCATAGAACTTTTGAAACAATGGAGATACTCCGTGAATTGATAGATCGGAGAAAAAATAATATTGAAATCTGGACTGTTGAGTGTTGAACTGACAGTCTTTGAGTGAGAGAAAGTCGTTGGTGGAGTTTTCCGATTGATGCATCAATAAAGCATAGAAATTAGTGATAGATGGTCTTGGTTAGACATAGACACATAGCTCACGTCCTTTAGATCTATGGAAAATCCGTTCCTATGACAGTGACGACGCTATTCCTTCCCCAGAGTCGCTTTTCTTGACTGCAAAAGTATAGAACGTTCATTTGAGTTTGTGAACGATGTGAGAAAGACTATTGCCCCCTCTTTGATGGAAAGGACCCAACTCAGGATTGTCTACTTCTCTAAGTGACAAATTTTGTGAGATTAAACACAGTAACTTCCGAAAGAAACAACTTAGAAATTCGATATTTGTAGAGTAGATTTAGACCTTAATTACTAAGGCCGAATTCGTGAATGGGTAAGATCCACCCACTGATTCTGCAGATATACCCATTTAAACTTTCATTTTTCCAATATTTTCAAAAATACAGATCAGATCGAAATAAAATCCAGTAATTCATCGACAAATGGCAGTTCGAAGGTTCATACAGAATAAAATGAAGATAATATAATCAGAAAAGCACAGAATATTGAACATTTGAAAAAAAAATTTGAAATTTTTTTAAAATTTTCTAATGATACGCTTATCACGAAATTTTACACAAAGTTTCATCATAATTGAATCAGTATTCCTTCAGTTATTCCGGAAAATCAACGATATCGAGAAGTCTGCGAGAGGTTGCGTGTCATGAGTCTTCAACAAACTGCTATGATTCAATCCAATCGCTTCAGTAATTTCTGGAATATTATCAAATAACCTCAAAATTTCAAATGGCTATACCTCCGAAACCATAAGGCCGATTTTGCCCGTTAAATCACATAACCGTCTCATTTTGAAATTCAACTTACCCTGAAAGTTTCATGTAGGAGCCTCCGTACGTCCGTAAGCCTGCATTTGGCCGGACGGCCGGACATAATCGATTTCGACACCGGATTCTTCATCAGTGAGTTCAACCTAAACGTTTGAGACCATTTTCGGCTAAAAATTTGAAAACTACTTACATTAAGACAAAACGATAGCACGCTGTTCCCCTAGAACATGCGCGCAAAAATCAATAGTCCATACCTGTACTCCATTTTGCTGCGAGTCTGCTCAATTGATAAAATCTCTGAAACGGATTCATAAAGAGTTCCTTCCTCCACTAGCCGAAATCTAACTAATGCACCATATGGCTGAGAACAGATAGAAAGAAGACTATTTCCATCTATTTTATCTCGGTTACTAATTTGGGAATTTTATTTTCGATACGTCTGTACAAATAACTTCCGACTGCTTCTCTGTTTCGGATAACAAGAGTTAACTGAGACGTATGTGGACCAGAAACCATGAAGATGTCACAAGGAGATGACAAGTTACAGCATTTATCATTTGAATACTTTGATGCTGGAACTGATTTTGGGGGTCGTCTAGCTCTTGTTGGTCGAATTCGATGGCTGCACACCTTCAATTCCATTTTTCATGTTGGGCTCATAGGGCTAGGGGTAAACTACTGTAAGGATTTCTAGTGAACCAATAAGGAGTGAATTTGACGACTAAGCATTAACTTCAAAATTGATATTATGATATATGAATACGTAAATAGGCATGTTTTCAATGGTTTCGGAATCATATACGTTTGGTAAATGAACTTCCCGTTTTATTACCAGAACTACAGATGCGTTCTAGTTGAAATATAAATAAATGAATGTTGAATTTCGTGAGGACTCAGCACTTAGAAATCACAAATCAAAAATCATGATGACTTATTTGTGAAAGAAAAATTAAACAACCGATCCGGCGCTATATATATATTGGATTCACCATTAGAAAATTTTCTTTACGTACACATTCTTATTATCTGATCAATGGAGCCAAAGGATATCTTCCATGAATTTCCATTTTTCCTTCCGAAGAGGCTAGCAGTGAATAATGTCACCCTGTGGGCTCTATAATTTCTATAACGTACTTGATATTTGAATAACTATCATTCAAGGCGAATGGAAATGCTTTTCAGGCTGTATCTTATAATCGCATGGAGGTCTAACCTATAAACTGCATTAATGGCTTCAGATTGTAATTTATCATACCATCGTATAAGTGTAATGAGGGCTTCAGACATCTGTTAATAAAACCCTGCCCCTAAGTATCAACTCACATCATTTTTGCAAATACTCAAGCGGCTCTCAGACAGTTCATTCAAATTTCAATAATGAATAGCAATTTAAAAGATTCCCCTCGTTCCACGAATTGCTTATTGCTCGACAGCACAACTTTTAATGAATTTATGGGCATAAAACCATAAATAAATTTCGAGACATGACAGCCGCTTTATTTATATTCGCCAACCTACCTCCTGCGGAAATTACAAATTGGAGTTGCAATTGGTCACAGTATTGGAACGCTAAAATCAATAAACTAAAGTGAATATTTCATGAAAATATGGTATCAAAGCATGGCCGCTGACAAAAATGAAATTATTTCCTAGCAGTCATTTTTTGTAATGCAGATGCAAAGATGTCCCTCAGTCATGTCATATCTTGGATATTGTAACATATGAGGTGACTTATGGGACAAAAGTGTGTTTGCAGATATATTTTTTTTTAGGTGAATGATTTACTACCTGTTCCGATGCATTTATTTCGTTTTACCATATATTTATTCCCTTATTGATTAAGGATGTTTTTCGAGGAATTTGCATTATATTTCCGTTGATTTTTTGGATTTTCACTCCTGAGAAAGAGCTGTTATTATCATTATTTATGAGTTGAGAGTATTAAATATATGAAATAAGAAATCCAATATACCGGCTTATACTTAGTCTGATTGAAATCACAGTTTTCGACAGCCAGATCAAATTGAATTTTTACTCAGATTGGGACGATTCGGTGAACGTGTATAGTTTCAATAATCTAATAGGTATTATTCCGCACTTGTTAGATCATTGTATAGTTTCGACAAGTGGAAAGCAAAACGAGATGTGCGCATGCACCAACAGTGTCATTTACGTAGCATCGTTGCCAGACTGTAAAATAAATTCTATGTCACGAGTATGTAATGTCTTTATGAATTCTGCTTCTTCCCTGTGAGTTGTATGAAATTTAAGTTGAAGAGGAAACTTTATATGAAAGGAATATATCAGAATAAGTAAAAGAGGGCCATTGTGCATTAATTGTTCGACAGCGTGATAAAGTATATTTTTGAATGATTGGACACCTAGGTCTTCATTTTATGATTTATATTGGCACTGTCCTAGATTAAACTAACCTAACCTAGCCTAGGAACTAAACTAATCAGAAGAAGAAATTCAAGTGCACTATCGAAATCTAATTTCTTTTTAATTGGGCCTGGCTATTTCTCAACAATTTTTTCATCAGCTAACCTAGTGATTTGCAACCAGAATTGGGAAGAAATTCGAAAATTTTGGACATATGGGTATAACATATGTATTTCCTAGAAACGCATGGAACAAAAGATTCATGAAATAATTTATGATTGTGTGGATTTCTGATAGCTATCGGTAATATTTTACTTCTTAATTCATGTTTCATCGATGAAGCATTCACATTATAGTAAGTGCGTAAATTTCACGATGGAAAACAAAATATCGACAAGAATAGTCGTTTGTTGCATCACAATGAAAACGAGGAAACGAACAATCGAAGATTATGCGCCTTCAGTTCACCAGCCTGCATGCAACTCATTGATAGTTGCTCTTGCCAGGTACCCATAAACTTTTATTCAAGTATTACAACGGAACTTTTACCAATCATTATTAGTGCCCATTCATACTGCTTATTGTTCCTACGAAATTCTATTAATAAAGCCGCATGGATTGTTTATTCGAATGTTATTTATCGTCCCATTGTTGGATTTAACGTTTTACTAGCTTTTTTCCTTGTATCGATCGGCAATTTCTATTGCTCATACTGTACGTTTTGCATACAAATTAAAGAGGAAATCTCCCACCAAGCGTATTGTTTACAGCTGGGGATCGTGTTTTAGGTGCCAATTCAGATGATTTTTTCATATTGTTCCAATATCTAATCGATTCTGTTATGATTAAATATTACATCTCCAATAAACAGGTTTGTTCGTTGTACTTGCATGAAAACGTTTATCGCACTGATTTCAACTATTGCGGATGAGTGTAGTTACAGATAATAGAATGAATGTAGTCAGTGTAGCTCAATCTATTGTATGATTTTGCGCAAATCCAAAATAGAGACATACAAAAATCCCAAATAGCGAACCATGTAGGTTCAACCCTTGGGAATCATATGATAGATTGGGACAATACAGAAATACTGATGCTAGAATCAGATAATTTAAAAACAAAAAATATAGAGTCCTCTTGCATTTTGTTGAATGGAGAGAGTAATTTTGTTCATTGTTCTGTATAGAGATAGACCCTATTTGGCTGAATTTACTTAAAAAAGAGGTAGAATTAAAAAACTTTCAAACCAAATGAATCTGTGTTGCTGGTTTTTCTCAAAAATGTCAATTCGACAAAAGTCTCAAATCGAAAGAAAATTATTCTTGAAATTTTCTCCTTTGTCTGATGGAAGATTCAGATTTGTACTGTGAAATGTCACAGTTCACTTTGTTCATTGTTTGTATTGTTCCTGTATTGTTCATAATACCGCAATCCGCAAGAGCCTTTTTCTTAAAAAAACAATTTTTTTTTAATGTTTAATAGGTCTGTTTCAGATATTGGGAGTGAGAACCAAAAAAAAACTAAACAAATGATGCGAAACCTTCCCAAAATAAGCTTTAATCGATTCTTTATGCCTTATATAGCGCAGTTTTTCCCGATTCAGTCATTTGCACTAATTTTTAACATTTCAGAAACTTTTTCTATACATATGTTCTACTTCTTTTTTTCTCTAGTTGTGACATTTGATAAATTGTTTACCTATTGACAATCAACAATATTTGACAGGTAGTGTTGTCACGCAACTTTGGCCATAGCCGACTATCTGCACAACCTTATTGCGCGCATGTTCTAGGGGAACAACGTGCTATCGTTTTGTCCGAGTATCTGTAATTTTCGAATTTTGAGTCGAAAATGGTCTCAAACGACTAGGTTGGACTCAATGATCACGAATCCAGTGTCAAAATCGATTATGTCCGGCCAGCCGTCACCACAATTACGAGCGTACAGAGGATTCTTTCGACTTGAAAATTTCAGGGTAGGTTGCATTTCAAAATGCGAAGGATGAGTTCGTTAAGGGGCAAAATCGGTCGAACGTTTTCGGAGTTAGAGCCATTTGAAGTTTTGAGATTAATTTCCTGATATTTCAGGAATTGGATTGGAACTTGACAATTAGTTGGAGTATAAGAACGCACAACTTTTCACGAAATTTCGTTGAGATCATACTGTCGTCAATTTTGAAAAAAAATTGTTTCGGAAACTATTCATTGAATCCGAAAAAAACTTTTGCTCAAACCTTGAAAATCATAATTTACAGCAATGTACCAAATTCCATTTCGATACAACCATAATTCCTCGAGATATTAGGAAAAAATATATAAAATTTCTTCATTTTTTCTCGATATCGTTGTTTTTTCCGGATTAACTCAAAAAATACTGATCAAATCGGAATGAAACGTGGCAGCTAGTTTGGAAATGCTAATAGGCAACTCTGTGCAGAATTCTGTGATGATCGTATCATTAGAACAATTTGAAAAAAAATTTCAACTTTTTTTTCGAATATTCAATATTCTGTGATCTTCTCATCATATCATCTTCATGATATTCTGATATTCTGTCGTTGAACTGTCATTTTTCGATAAATACTGGATTTCAATTCGATCTAATCTGTATTTTCGGAAATATTGGAAAAATAAAATTCGTTGCCAAAGCGGTCATCTACATTGAACATGCGCACAAAGGCTGCTGTCATCATGGCAGTGCTCTAGGTTTTTTCATGTTTCAATATGTTGCAAAAAAGAACTATAATAAAATTATGGAAAATAATAAATTTCTGATACTTTCTTGACGGACTTTATCATTTGAAACTCCCAAGTTGTAAATATATTGTGTTGGGTAGAAGTATTGACTCGAAAATTTGTTAACACCCATAATGCCTTTTTCATTGGAATACGATAAAATATTCACATTCATGGTAGCAGACTTCTTGAGCATTCTCTTGAACATATGTTGAGAAGCTCTCCACCTTTTTCTTCCGGCCTTAAAACCAACGAACGGTACCTTCTATATTGTTTGATTATTGTCACTCGAAGTGGGCGATAAAAGCCTGTAGGTAAATACTCTGGGACGATATTATATTTGTGTAGCATCTCAAAACATACGAATTAAATAACTCAACTGCCGAAGATGACGGGAATAGATAAATATCATTTTGGATCGAATAACGTGTGATTTCACTCGTTGAAATTTCCGAATGAAAACCCCACGCAATCATGGCGCCGCGAGGACCTGAGGCAGAGTCCTACTCATAAAATACCTGAAAAAGGAGTTGTACTAGGTGTGATAGAGATTTGAATTCAGTTCATGCATAATTGTACCATTTCCCTAATACATAATGACACAGAAGAGAACAAATATGCTTGTATTCATACCACAAAATAAATAATTTGAATTTGAATAGCTTTGAATACCTTACGTAATATAATTTCGAAATAGCATTTTGGAAACTAAGTGGAAAAGTTACAAACCAGTCGCGTGGTGGTGAGTTAAAAACTCTATCATAAAGGGAGACACATTGAAAATGAAACAGAGATTTTTTTGGGCATTAAAATCATGATTTTGGACAATCCGCACGGACCCGTTGATTTTGTTATTGAGGAGTCTTTTTTACGCGATTCTTTTAGGTAACAGAGCGTTATCGTTTCGTCACAAAGTCTGTAATTTTAGAATTTCGGGCCGCAAATTATCTTGAAAGATTGAATTGAATATCCTGAAGAAGAACCTGTGGTCAATTTGAAAGTTAGAGGTCAGAGGTCAATTTCGCCCATTAACGAACTCAAGCGAGATCTTCAGGCTTCGACTATAAACTGAAAATTTCAAGACTCCAGTTCCTTTCCTTAGAAAGGAGTACACCCGGACAGAATTGAATTCGACCACGAATTATCTAGTCCAACCTTATCGTTAAAGGCAGAGTTCGGTTTAAAATTGGTGATTTACAGATGTTTTGATGGAAATAATATGATTACCAAAACAATTGATTCTTCGATAAGTTTTTTTTCATTCACTCCACCCAAGAACAAATGAAATGGAATGATCCAGTAGTATCGTCTAGCATCATCATCATAGACGATTTCGATACACTGCTCATGCGTTTCAGGGAAGTATCGATCAAACTTCCAAGAGATCACCTCGTGATGCATAGAGTGCGGACAGACGATTGTAAAGTGGAGGCCAGACATACCCGTTCACAACCACCATCAGGTAATAGGCCTCTTGCATGTAACACGAATTATAATTTTTTTATGTTTTCCTCATTCTATATCGACACAAAATCATAATGTATGCTATCAAACACTTCAATAATTAGCGAATTTCGAATAATTCGGTATTAAAAATGGCCAAATCGGGACTCAAGGTCGAAGCGGGAGAAACGCGTCAGATCGCCTCTACGTCCTTGTTATTGTTATTGTACGATTCACTTTTCGATACAGCCCGACGCTGTCTTTTGGCTTGCTAGAGAGAAAAGTACACGAGAAGAGGAAGAGAGTGGATATATCCCCATACGTCACGGAAACCGCGAAGCTTCGTCCGTTTAAACAACCGACATGCGGAGCCAAATTTAAAAGAGCATTCTCTCGTTAAAAATTTAAATTTTTGATGGTGGTTAAAGTTTTTCAATGGTCTCACGGATAGAATATTTGAATCCAATGATGAAAAAAATTCATGCAAGAGACCTACTACATTGAACTAGTGGAGCAGCTAACACTTGTCGTGACCTGTCTGCGGCTTGGCAGCGTTCAGACGCAGTATTGAGCGATTGACTGGCGTTAGAAGAAAATATTACAGGTGCTATGGATATTTCATTAGACACTGTGGCAAAAGTTCGCGATCTGATCGCGTATATATGTTTCGGGCAGAACGTGATCGCCATCGCGATCAGGATCGCGTATATGTGGCTTCTTGATGAGTCCATTGTCGATCTATTGAAGTCACTGTCCTATTTAAACTCACTGCAGGATCCAGTAAATGCTTAGACTATTCACCAGTAGATGCGAAAGAATATTCTAAATTCTAGATCTTATTTTTGGGATAATTCTAAGAATACATATCTGATTATGGACTGAAATAGGGTCTTTGGTGTCGATTCAAGCAAAATTTTAACGGAATCGATGGTAGGGGTTCTGAAATATAAGAGTTTATGAAATTTTTTTTTTCCAATTTTTGAATTGATTTGTTCCTCAGGAAATTTTGCATGAATCTTCTCATTGATACTATACATCTTCTTACCAAACTTCAATTCGATCAGATATACTCCATTCATTTTTATAACTTTTCCTATTTGGCCATGACATTCTGACACATTTCACAGTCTATATTTTGAAAATGTCAGGTTATAGTCATTTTCCTGTCAGATAACTATACAACGTTGTCTTCTCTATATAGAGGTCTTAGTAATTTCATATCTTTGAAAATGTGAATTTACTTTGGGGAAATAATGAATACGAGAAAATATGTAAATTCAATAATTCCAAAGACCTGACGAAAGTTGAAGAAACTTTTTTCTCTGTTAATACTGAAAATTTTTCACTCATATAAACATGGTTGGAAGATTCAGTTATGCTATTTTCTTGCGCGGAAATCAAGAATCGAGTTTTTCGAAAAAAAGTCTTCAGTCAGTGTATTTTTGATGGCACCAATAGAATTTTCGTCTCTTTCACTTAAAATCTTTTTTATTGTGGTGATGTGCAGCTAAGAATGAATATTTATTTATATAAAATAAAATTTCAATTCTGCATAGCACTTACTGATACTTCGTCTCTGCTTCTTCAAAACTACCTTCGGCAGTTTTAGCTTCTAAGCGTGATGATTATGTATATCTTGTCTATGATAATGTTGAGATTGAGAGTAACCATTTGCCATAGACAAGATATATTATTATGAAATCGGCATTGGCATGTGGCAACGTCCTGAGAATTATTTTGACATTGCCGATATTTCACGAGTGCCAACCTGCGTCAGTTTTAAGAAAAAAACTTGATAGACCCAAATCATGGCCAACCGGGATAGTTTATAGAAGTGAATGTATTATATTTTTTGAGTCATCGAAAAAAATGAACTTAAGAAGGCTGGTACCACAAAAACCGTCTGTCAAATTCGTCTCATTAATGAACTCGTACGAGATATTCAAGTTCAAAACCCAACCTAAAAATTTCAAGACTCTAGGTCCCTTCTTCCGAATGTTAGAGCGCACACGGTCGGACGGACGGACAAAATCAAATTCTTCATCATTCTAACCTAGTCGTTTGAGACCAATTTTAGCTCAACATTCTAACATTACAGACGAAACGATAACATGCTGTTACCTAGAACAAGCGCGTTAAAATTACGGTGTGGAGGTCCTCAAAGTTTCATTTTTTCGTGTGTTATGATCCTCACGGAATTTGGCTTGAGTTCGCAAGTTGATATTAGACATTTAACAATCAATTCTCAACTCGATTCAATCAGTATCATTTGAATAATGAGGAACAACGATTTGCGAAAATTAATCAATATTCAATTAAGTTTTTTTTCTGATTCACAGTATTCTTTCTTTCGGAATGATCGATCAATTCCTTGATTTATTTTCTTCGACCACCCAAGTGAAGGTCGATAAGAACATCAGAAATCAATTTAAGATGTATTTGTCATTCCGACTCAAACTTCTCAAGAACCCAATACAGAAAATGATCGATTGTATTACTGGATATAAAAGATGACCCAAGTCACAAAAATATCGATGAATAATATAAGCAATCCCAGTCAAGTGGCTGAAGGTAATTTATTGCATTATTCTAAGACGTTTACATCTATTACTTGGGTAGAAACACCATTCACGGGAGCCATCATATGGGTTTATATCAAAACATGTCAAAGGCATAATGGCAAATTATATGGCCTTCTGCCACTGGTTATGCGTCGTGTTTGAAAATACTTCAGAGGTAAGGTTGATGTTAGATCGAGTCCATAAAATTCAAGATGCATGTAGATTTATCTCATGTTGGAGTATAAGGCATTTAACCGTTGTGTCTGCCAACAGAAATGTATAAAACCATGAGTTTTCTGACGTTCTTCTTTTGTATTTCGATGTGAAATATTTAATTACAACACTATAGTTTTCATACATGAAAAAAAATTATGTAGAACAAACTTTTCGGAGGTAATATTTCTCCTTCTTTAACGCTCGATAATAAATAAAACGGTGGGACTTTACGTTACTCACAGCGAAAAAATTATTGAAATATGTTCGTTAAAACCTAGAATAGCACTGACGTGAGGTTAAGTGGTTTTACGCGCTTGTTCCGTTGCCAAAGCGGTCATCCATACAAGTATTGACCCTGCCAAACGCAGATTTTTTTCATATGGTCCTCACGAAATTCTGCATAAACCTCAAGCTTTAATTTTCGATCGAGTACTAGATTTCAATTCGATCCAAAATTTTGAATTGGTATAACTATCTAAAGAATAATTGGCGAATTCAACCCATTCAAGCATTCGACCTTCTTAATTAAACTGAACACCTACTCTACAAATATATTCCCTATGGCGATTCTTCCTAAAGTTAATGTATTTACAGCGGCCTAACCACTGATAGTGGACAAAATAACTTCCGGAAGAATCTACTCAGTAGCTTGATAATTGTAGAGTCAGTTGAGAGATTAATTACGAATGCCGAATTGGCGAATTAGAAAAAACTATCGAATGATTCCGCATATGTAACCTTTGAAAATTTCAGTTTCCCGATATTTCCAAAAACATACATCGAATCGCCCTCCAATGAAAAATGCCACCTTGAAGTTTCAGCCAAACTGAACTTTCCCTTTTTTCATGGATCCGTCCCTGAGCTAGTGAAGGCCGTCTTTTAAGTAAGCTTCGCCCTCACCTGGAACACAGATATATTTATCCATCATGTAAAAAACATGGTGTGCTCATCTGAAAAGTGGGTGACGTCAGCTAGCAGAAAATACAAAGAGTTATATATTCTGTGCTTTGAATTACCATGCAAATTCAAAGCACAGAATATATAACTCCTTGTTTTTTCTGCTAGCTGACGTTAACCACTTTTCAGATGAGCACAACATGTTTTTTACATCATGTACTCATCTATTTCTTCTAGACCAAATATTAGGTCTATGCTATTTCATGACCTGACCACAGTCACATAGTCCATGTCTATGAACCAGACTTTCCATAAAATTCACGAGTGATTTCATGTAATTAATTTATGAATTTGAATTTTGAGATTGTGAAGAATCTCATGCTAAAAACAACTTGGTATTGCACGAATATCAAGTGGAAGATCAGTGTTTCAAGGGTCAAATGTAATGAAATATTTCTCCACAAAAAGTACCAAATCATAAGAATTAAGTAAGTCAAAGTCAAGCTGCATTCAGAATCACTTCGAAGGGCCAAGTGCGACTTGGCCACGCGTGCTAAACATATTAAAATCATGCAAAATTCGACCTACACTTCTTGCCTGCTATCGCACAGGCGTATTCCTTCTGTTTTGGGTGCTTCGATGTGTTTTTTTTTTATTTTGCACGTATTTTGCTTGTATTGCAACAATTATTAACTACTGAATATAGGAAAAACGGATGAGGACCATGAAACTCTTCAAATACTTGTATATTAGATCTAATCGAAGATAATAAATCATAGAATTGACAGAAAGCTTTGATTTCATTGTGAATGGCAAATTTCGTGCCGACTTGCTTGTTGAAGTTGCTTCGTCCTCGAATTGATTCTGAATGTAGCTTAAATCATATTTTTTCGAATTTCGAGCAATACAAATCGCCGTACAAGATATTCGTTTTGAACATGCAAACAAAGTATAGGAGTGTATAAAAGCACATAGAGGAATATTTAAATGCTTATAACTTTTCACCTGTGCCGACTCTGGTAGAATGATGAATGAAAAAAGTATTTTATTTGATCAGAGTAATATATGGTCGAAATTACAGTCAACTTGAAGTCTCACCCTGTAGATACACGTTGACTGAAGAGATACTGGAATGATAGCACTGACTAGTATAACGAACTGACCGGCATTACCTGCTTCTCTCCTACGTCATTGCTACATGACTGTGATGCTTTTCCAAAGGGCCCAGAAGCTTCCTCGCGAATTGCGAACTCTTCTCCAATGGAACCTTTTGAAGCTTGAAACTGATGTTATCGAAAGTTCGTGGTCTTGCTTGCACAGATAACAACAACAGTAGGTCGTAGCTGCATGACAATGGGTGTCGTGGGCGTCCGTCACCGTGCAGCGGAATGCACGGATTTATTTCACGGGTGATTGGCAGCGGCGGCGCGTGTTGGCAAGAATGCTGCTAGGCGCCAACCGATATATCGGGGTCAATGCTTCGCTGAATACGAACATGGGAATCTTCGCGAAATCGAGGTACACGGATGGTTGGAAAGCGAAGAGCTTGTTTATGTTCGAGGTGACAACTTTATCTGTAGGTACAAATCTGGTACACATATTTCCGTTACACGGGGTATTCTACAAGCTTTATGACGAACATTGGATGGTGAAAGCTTTGCTTATCCTAACCATGTTTTCCCTCTATGACAATTTTCCTTATTAGGTCCGGCGCCGGACTTACGCTCTGAAGTACACAGCATTAGTGGTGTAGAATGCACACATAAGTAAGGCACCGCAACAGCGCAGGAGCTTGAATAACCGTATGTGTGCACCGGACAATCCAAAACACCGATCGGAATGGATATATTGTCTCATTGATTCATTTATTAATTTGACACTTGTTTTTAATTGAAACAATGCATTATTTCTCAACTCAGAACTACGCAAGTCTTGTGCTTATATTTAGATATTATGATTGTGTGCATTTTGGTGAAAAGTAAACCTAACCATCTACGATTGTAACCAACATATGATGGAGCAGAATGGTGGAGGTGCCGGTTATATCTGAGGTAGAAGGTGCGTGTGTGAAACCTGGCTGATGGAAGTCATGCATGAGGTAAATTTTACTTTACTCAAGCATCTGCATGGAATATTGCGTTCATATAAATGAAATGACTTGTCATTAGATTCAAATTGTGAGTTATGTACAGGTAGATATCGGTTATACCGTCAGCGAGAAATTAGCTTTGTACCTATCTAGGTGCCATCCGTATATTTTATGAAGTATTGGCCTTCGTTTTGAATAAATGTACTTGAAAACTTCTGTACATGAAAGAAACATTTTTATTTTGCCACTTTCAAAAATTTCTTTTAATTGTCGAGTAAAAGTTTGCATGTAAAAGAAAGGACAGCTCTCAAACCTAACCTTGAATTTCATGATCAATATCATATCAACTTGATTTGCCGCTAACATGAAATGAATTCAGTAAATTCAAGATAGTGTTTTTATTAATGAAACGCTCGGACCGATCGATTAGTATTTCAATCTGCGCTCTTTTTGCTGTAAGAATATGATATACACGTTTTTTGACTATTCTTAAAGTGTATATCAAGTAGTCTCTACTTACCGAATATCAAGTTTTATTTAATTTAAAAAGGGAGTTAGTCATAAATTCACCTTCATTCATGGCTTAACTGAATGAGGGGTAAGGTGGTCTGTTGTTGCAAAATGGTGAAGGCTCCCGCATTTTATTTCTTATGGTAGATATTTTTTTTTTTAGTGAATATAAAGTGACTTATTCATACACATCTGTTACTCTTCGAGAATAGGTAAAGAAAAAACCTTTGCTCAAATTAAGGACACTCCGTTTAACATTTTTTTGTCAAATAGGGGCAGGTTAATATGTTGTCCATCGTTTGAATATTTTATTTATAATTTGATAAATAGCCTTCTGAGATATAAATGGCTTGTGTCAGAGAGGAAAATTAAGTCAAATATAAATATATACAAGAATGAACAATACAGGAACAATACAAACGATGAAGAAAGAGAACTGTGACGTTTCAGAGTACAAATCTGACACTTTCATCAGAGAAAGTAGAAAATTTCAACAATTATATTCTTTCAATTTTTCGTTTCGATTTGAAACTTTTTGCAAATTGATAAGCGAAGTTGTGCATTTACATTCTTCATCTGGTTGTCGAATTTCGTTATGATTGGATGAGTATTTTTTAAATTGATTCGGAAATAACAACGATAACGAGGAAATAATTTCAAAATTTGATATAGGAGATTCCTTGCCAATAACTCCAAAAATCAAATTTCGATACGACTGAAAGTTGGTATACTGTTGTGAAATGTGGAATTTGGTCGAAATCCGATGGAAGGTATTCGAAGCAATAATTCTTTCAAATAATTTCGAAAGGAATTTTCAAGTTATTCACCCTACGTTCTCAACAAAATTTTGCTCTTCAATATGCTCTAACCAAATTTTGATCCGATCGGTCAAGTAGTTTCTGAGATATCGAAAAAATAGTCTCAAATATTCGAATGACTAATAACTTCAAAGCTGTTCGGCCTGGTCAGCCTTTGAACCAACTCAACAGTAGCATTCTTATGCAGCACCCTAGAAGTTTCAAATCGCTAGCTCGTGTCTTCCGACAGTTATCGTGTCCTCGCCATGGCGGCTGGCCTGGCAGAATTGGTTTTGAAATCGGATACGCCATCAGAGTCCACCCAGTCGTTTGAGACCGCATTTTCGGCTCAAAATAAGAAAATTACAGACATCTGGGCAAAATGATCGTAAAAACGTAAAGTTTCTGACAAATCATTAATATTTCTAATGAGGAACTGGGTTTCCTGAGTCAACTGTCAAAAAAGCTGATATTCCAGTGAAGTTTTTCTGTTACCTACCAGCAGAAAAGAGAAGTATACATAAAACCAAGTATGTTATCCAATCTTGCAGTCCCGAAGAATGGGATCAAGGGCATATTCGTAGGATCTCAAGATGGTCGTGATGACTGGCCATTAGCTCGATCAATTCCCCGCAGCCTCTGATGTATCTATTGTTACCGAGTTTCAAAGCCTATTACCAGAGTTTATTACGCATTTGAAGTTGGATAATACGTCGTTAACAAGGGGTATTTTATATACCAAATGATCGTTGTAGATATAGCCCGAGTAGACGAGAGCTGGTCTAAAACATAAAGGGAACTTTTTACATCATTGCATGCCTCGGGTCAGCTTCACTCCACTCGATTGCTGCAAGGTGATAAATCCGTACAAAAAACTAAAGCTGTATATTGTGCTTCGTCTTTTACTTCTGAAGGTGTTGATCGCAAGAAGTTTACATGTTACAAAACCCTTCATAACTCAAGAAGTATAATGAGCTATCATAGATTTACAACGTCTTGAAGGCTCTTCAACAAACAATTGAGATGGTTTGTGCTTTCATATGGGACTAAAAAAAATATAGAAAAGCACTGACGTGAAGTTAGGAGCTCTTATGTGCTTCTCTTAATTCGAATCCATTTCCTCACGAAATTTTGCATAAAGCTCCACATTGCCAATTTCAATATATTACTATATTTCAACTAGATCGCATCTGTATTTTTGGAAATATATTTGAAAATGAATACTTCGAATGGATATATCTACGAAATCATTAGGTGGATTGAAACCTGCTGCCGGCCGTGTGCGCTATAACTTTCGAGAGAATGAACCTAGAGTCGTAAAATTCTCAGGTAAAGTTAAGATCCTGAATATCTCAGTTAAGTTCGTTGATGGACCAAACCTGCTGAATGGTTTTTGTGCTACAGCCATTTGAAATTTTCATTCTTCATTAACTCGAAAAATATCTATCTGATCAAAATGAAACTTGGTTGGTAGTAGCAACCTTAAACATTCTCCATAGAAAATTTTTTAGAAAATTTAGTATAGTATCCGATACATATTCAGTATTCGATACTATCCGATATTCAAACGTATTCAAGTTGCACATCTCGACATCTCTATCCCTAAATATCTCTGAGAATATTGGGCAGAAACCAAAATTATCGTCTTTCCTCTATCTATCCACATGTTTCTCTCATCTTCTCTGAAATTTCTGAAATGAATCTATACAAAACAACATCATCTCCTCCAAATCTTTACTGGTATTCTTCTTTGGTTATCAAATCAGAAAAACTCTATTTTCTTCTCACGTGAAATAGCTGTGAACTTGAGATTTCAAGTAACTCATTTTATGGATGCCTGTTATGAGGACACAAAATTTCAGTAGCATGTGGCAGTAAACTTATTTTTCCAGTGAGCACGGCGATGTATATATAATATAGATCTTATCACTGTATGATTCACTCTGTGCTACAAGAATTCCTCTGCAGATTTTTCACCGGTCATTAACAATACCCCGCTGTTCCAGGACGGCAACATGAAAGCAAACAATGGAACTGCATTGCCCAACACAACCGAACACATAAGTACCCGTCAACCACTATAAAACACCCATTTATCGCACAATACATATTTGATTGCTAAACAACTGACTAATACTCGTAAATATCAAAAACTGTTTTCCAACATTGGCGTCCTAGTGGGGGCGCAAAGCGCGCAGCAATTAATCATGGGCATTCCGACTTTCAATTACACTAATTTCCAACGGTAATTTATCGGGTTTCGCATTACAAATCTCTCACGGCGTATGAACCGGGCTTAGCTGACCCTTTGTGATCTTTAGTGGCCGAGAGGCTTAACACGTTAGCGGTTGGTAGTCAAAATTAATTTGAAGCAGAATTTTCAATCGGACATTGCTGGAGGATACGTTGGTGGTCTGTATACTTGAGAATGTTTCCAAAACACCGACAAGAAAGCATACATGCCTTAGGAAATATCAGTTAATCTCATTCAGCGGAGACAGACAATTTGTTTCGAGAAGGTATTCGAGATAGAATAGATATAATGCCTTCCTGCTCGAAATATGGATGGGAGTTGATGAAGACACTTATTAACTTGATTTTTCTGCACGCCCTTCAATGAAAAATGCCATCAGCAAAAAGGTCTACAGAACAATGAGCAAAATAACTCTCTCCATTTCACAAAATGCTGGAGGATTCTTAAATTTTTTTTTGCTCATTGTTCTGTAGACCCTATTTGTCCGAAACTTCAAGGTGGCATTTTCCATTGAAGGGTGGTTCGATCTATGTTTTTGGAAATATCGCGGAACTGAAATTTTGAAAGGGTGTATCTGCGGAATCATTCGATAGTTTTACTAATTCGCCAATGGGGGTTTTTCCTGAATTTGGGTTATTACTGCAAACGCAAATTTGATCATAATTATTATGGGTTTGATTCATCATTTTCCCAAATTACCTTCAGAAAGTATTCAAAATCAGATTTCAAAATTGGGGTTTGGGATTCGCCAGGCATGCACGAAATGACAACGGTGTTTAGTAGAATAGCTTTTTCTGCTACAGAATAATGAAATATTTATTACTATTCTGTGGTACGCACGTGTTCTTTGTCAATATAACCAAACAATTTCCGTTTGCGATTTGTCAGTAATATGACGGTATGACAGTCTCTGCTCTTCTTTTTCTATTCCTTGGTCGTTGTCTTCTACTCTAACCAGATCGAAGTATAGCTATCTCTGTTTTCCTAAGCAAAGTAACACGTTTTGATGTCCTTTTCTTTCCGAGAAAGCTGAATTCGACGTTGCCATATCGTGTACTCATGACAAATCCCTTTAAATGCAAATCCCCATTTTTATTTTTCAGTTTTAGGTGATCAAACATTTTTTTAAAAATATAATATTGAAATTATTTGTTTGAAATGTGATGTTCTGAAGGTTTTTCATGAAAATAACTGAATTTTTTTTTAAAGGAAAAACCCCCATTCGGGCTTCGTAATTAAACTCCAAACTTACTCTACAATTGTCAAGCTACTGAGTAGATTCTTCCGGAAGTTATTTTGTTCACTATCAGTGGTAAGGCCGGCCGTGAACAAATAAACTTTCGGAAGAATCGACATGGGCAATATATTCGTAGAGTAGGTTTTCAGTTTAATTATGGAGGTCGAATGCTTAAATGGGCTGAAGTCGACAATTATTCTTTAGATGGTTATACCCATTCAAAATTTTGGATCAAATTGCAATCTAGTACTCGATCGAAAATTATAGCTTGAGTTTCATGCAGAATTTCGCGAAGACTATATGAAAAACAATCTGCGTTTGGCAGGGCCAATACTTGTATAGATCACCGCTTTGGCAACTGAACAAGCGCTAGGTTTTTTATAGAAAAATTCCATTCAGTGAACAAGCAGAATTGTAGAATTTGGAGTGATGAAAATCCACACGGAACTATTCAGACGCCATTATATTCTGATACCAATATGTGGTATGCAATCTATGCTGGTAGTGATATTGGTCCATTTCTTTGAAGAAAATGGACGAAAAGTAACAATCAATGGACGATGGTACAAATCAATTATAACGATTTTTTTCCCCTCCGTTGTTGAGAAAAATCTGGAGGAAATGTGGTTTCAACAATGCGGTACAGCCACCTCAACAATTGATTTATTGAAAACAAAATTTGGCTATGAAATTATCTCAAGAAATGGTACAGTTTGTTATACTTCCATGATGATTTGACACCTTATGATTGCTTTCTTTGAGGGTATATGTTAAGTCACAATTTTATGCTGATAATCCAAACACATTCGAGCTATTAAAAACCAACATTGAACGTTCTATCATCCCTATTGGAAAACCCGTTATTTCCAGTTTAAGCTCGCCCTGATACAAACGTCAATCAATTAGTATAGTAATAGAGCAATTGGATATATTGAAAGGGTTTCGAAAGGAATTTCAGTGTTTTAAAAGTCAAGAATAGTGAAATATTGTCGGTACAGTGGCTCCTATTTGCAACAACACAAAAAAATTTTTAATTCCGGGCTCTTGAAGATTCGTTATTTCACAATATGAATTTCAGAGGCAGCCATCAAGTTTCAACATGCAATAAGATTAATACGAATGGGGGGGGAATGCATTAGCACATTTAGAAATCTTCAAGCGATTTTAACTTTTCATCCAAATCGAATCTGGAAAAATTCCAAAACACTGTGCTTTATTTGATTTGGGGAATCTAAGGTTGATTTTAACGTACATCTTGAAGGATCAATCTGTATATACAGGGTGAGTCTTCGAAATGTACATTAATTCCTCTCAGAAAATAATACACTTTTTTCATTTACCATTTCTCCAGATTTGGCCCCAGTGAAAATATACAGGCTGTTGAAATTTCTGAAACAAATCAATCTTATTTTTGTTGCTTCAACATGGTTCCTCCGAATGAAATGAATATTGGTGTGAAGTTTTCTATAACTATGATACGTATTCTACAGTAATAAATTTCATTCTACTCCAAACGGTTTTCTTGTTATAGACTCCATGATTCACAAAACTATATAAAATTAGTATGAAGGATGCATATAAAGTTTATCTTACGCGATTATAAGAAGCTTTGTTCTGGCTCCGAGTTCAGAATTTCAAAATACTTAATTATTCTTCATTATTTCTCCTCAAACGAACCGCTTTCGAGATATTCAAAGTTCAATGTTATAAAACCTGATAAAAATTCCAGATATTTCCGCCCTTAAACTAGTAAAGGCCGTGAATTAAGCATCGCCCACGATTACTCGGTACACAGAATACACAGCAATATTTATCTAATTCCTATAGACCAAATATTATGTATATGCTATTTCGTGACCAGATCACAAATAAGTCCATATCTATGGACAAGACTTCCCATAGAATTCTAGAGTTCAACCAATGTTTTTAGGTTAATTGAGTGATTTCATATAATTCATTTATAAATTTGATGGAAATTAGGATAGTTAAGGAATTTTCAATACAAGAATAGGCAAGAATGAAATTATGTAGAATCCCATGGTGGAAACAACTGGATATTGCACGAATATCAAGTGGAAGATTAATGTTTCAATGGTCAAATGTAGTGAAATATTTTTTCCACAATAATACCGCAAAAAGTACCAAATTATAAGAATCAAGTGAGTAAATGAGTTTTCTCCTTCATATTCCCTTGAATTTTAAGCAATGGATTAGTAAGTTTGCAATATAAATCTCCGTAAGACATATCTGTGTTGAAGTTGCAAACAAAGTGCAGGAGTGTATTAGCACATCGAGAAATTTTGAAATGCCTATAAATTTTTACCTGGAAAATGGTAAATGAAAAAAGTGTTCTATTTAATGAGAGTAATCTATGTTTAAAATCAATGTAAAACTTAAAAACTCACTCTGTAAAAAGATCTGTGATTGGTGGATTGCGAAAAACGCAACCAATTCTATCATGAATTCAGCAATTTGCCACTACAAATTGAAACCCAATAGACGACTTCGGCCCAAGTTGCCAACCCACAATTTTCTTCACAAACTTACTATCAGTGGGGAACGAGAATATCAGGACAAATTCGACATGATAAGGTTCGCGTTATTTATTAATATCCGTAAAAGATGCTTCGGCTCCTCAAACAAGATAATTCCTTCCAAATATAGGTTTTTGTTAGGCTGAAATTTAAGTTGGGATTCCTGATATCATGTTAATAGTGTCAAGTTTATAAAGGATATGTTCCGCAAATCAACTTTGGTTATTTCGGTTGCCGGTTTTCCGCTCTGTAAATATGAAATATTCCATTGGTTCCTGAAAAGAAAGTTACGGAATTTGATTGATGAAAAAGCAATCTTTCTGTCACCAGAACATAGACATATTAAGTCTATGCACCAGAATGACAATCAATATTTTATGGCAACAAATCCATAGCATAGAAGAATCTTTATTTACCTTAAGCCCACATTTTATGCGAGGGAGATTCGGGTATTTGGGTAATCGGAGATTCTTCCCTATTGGCCGACGACGATCACGTGATGGTCCTCAGCCAATAGGGTGAATCTTTCGACCAATAGGGTGAATCTCCGATTACCCAAATACCCGAATCCCCCTCGCACAAAAGGTTGCTTTATGATCCATTCACCATATCTAGTAATTTTTCCAGTGTTGATTGTTTTCTCTTCTATGTTCTATGGATCATAAAGTAAATAAAGATTGTTGTATGCTATGGATATGTTACCTTAGAACATTAACTGTCATTCTGGTGACAGAAAGAACGTTTTTTCACCAATCATTTTCAGTAATTAACCTTTTTTCAGGAACCAACCGAATATTTCATATTTACGGAATGGAAAACCGGCAACCGAAATAACTAAATTGATTTGCGGAACATATCCTATATAAACTTGACACTTCTACCATGAAATCAGGGATCCCAACTCAAATTTCAGCCTAACAAAAGCCTATATTTTGAAGGAATTGTTTGAGGAGCTGAGGCATATTTTATGGATATTTATAAATAACGCGAACCTTATCATGTCGAATTAGTCCTGAAACTCTTGTTCCCCAGTGATAGTAAATCTATGAAGAAAATTGTGGGTTGGTAACTTGGGCCGAAGTCGTCTATCACAACGAATCGAGTCACAGATTTCGAAGCGTTAAATGCTTTTGCATTTCAATCATCTCTCCTTTCAACCCAAGCTCCTTTGATTGTGTGTGCTTCCTGTTTGTTTCCTCAAAATGAATAACTCTGACGGACCAAAAAAATCTTCGTGCAAGATGTGGATTTCCCACCTCTCCATTAGAATTCATCAGAAACAAGAAACAGTGTTTTCAAAACCCTAGATCGAATTTATATAATTTCCCTCGATATTCATTATATTTGAATTTGCTCATCTAATCTAGCATTTTTTTCTTCCAGGTAAGCTACTCTTTTATCACGAAAAGGATATCAAACATGGAAGTAGTAAGTATCGGGAGCCTAAAGTTATCACGGAATATAATGGATTATGGAAAAAAGCTACTAGTTCTTCCCAAAATAAATGAAACCTATGAGCTCATCAGAAATGCTCTATTTTTTTCCGAGTTGAACCATTTTCAATCGATATTTTACATCAATGAAGGAGAATGTTTTACATTGAAATTGCTCAAGTCTGAACTATTCGAAAGAACAAATCAAGATTCTATTGTTTCAAGTACCACGCGATAAATCGTTTCGTTTGCCATAGTTCCTCTTCGGTCTAATCGTTTTCACAAAAACCACCTATCTACTGCTGAAGCGTTAAATACCGGTTTGGATTTTTCGTCATTGTCTGAGCGATTAAATTCGTTCCTGCAATACCGTGTAAATTAAATAATGATTGTGAATATTCCGACATATACGTACAGTCATAATCATAATTAGCTACTATAATTGTTAATTGCTCATCGTATTGAGAATGTTTCCTTATTTCGATTAGGCGTCAATCAATACCAATCGACTTAATTGTCTGATATAATTACTTTATGTTGGGTTTTAGTGTTTTATTACCCATCATCATTTCGATATGTACTATGATGTGAAATATTCAAGGATTAGTCACAAATTTTCACATTTTCCGAATGCTGGAATTTTAGAGGAATAATTTATTTCTGACAATCAATCCGCGTTATGGAACGCACCGTGGAACACACTGTATACTGTAGACCACAATTGATGAGCTACGCTTAACTCATCCCGACTGTCAATAATGGTCAACGATGTTGATCTAAGTGTGTAGGTTCGACAGGCTGTAGTTCAAACACGACTATCAACTGCAGGCTATGAAAATCCACGATTTCGATCAAAATTTTGGGGCCCTTTTGACAAGACAAACGAGTTTGTTGAATATGCAGTATCATAAGAAACCAAGATTTCTAGATCAGGTGCAGGTTGTACGGGTGCACAGTAGTTTGAAAGTACTGACAAGAATTCAACTGACATTTGCAAATGCTTATGCAAAATTCCGTAATGATCGTGTCATTTTCGATTTCTGAAATAAAAACTATTTTTGAAAAAAAAATTTAATGTTTTTCGCACATTAATGTGAACATGCGCGCAAATGCTGCTTACTTCAACTCAGTACTTTTCTTGAATTCTACATTTCAGACAATCAAAAATTATAATCTGCAATTCCTGATTGCTTCCGCCAGTTAAGAAGAGAAATAAATGATTTGAAATTTCACATTTTGGAATTTTCTCATTTGACAGGTGAAAATCTGAAAGGTAGGAGATATCATTGGGATGATATCTTATTCATATTCAGCGACCTCGATAACCTATATTTCAATACCGAACTCGCCGATAATTTTGGTATTTTCGAAACGAATTCAATTTGAAACAATCTCGTTTTTTATTTCTTGTTTGAAGGGCTCTACAACGAAGAATTGATTGTTATGCGATTCTAGTATTACTTTTTATTCTTGGGACCAACGAGCTCAAGAACTTCACGGCAACAAACTACAAGTAGGTTCCACTCAATTTTTGAAAATGAGCATAATACAGGGTGTTCGAAAATAAGTGTATCAACGGTTAACTGTAGATTTTTCAGGAAAAAAATGATATTTTTTTCTCTTTCATTCTTTCTCCGAGTCTTCGTTTCAGAGATACAGGGTGTCAAAAATTCATATTTTTTCAGTTTTTCGCTAATATCTCATAAACCGTTTGAATAACAGATTGGAGTTTTTGTACACTCATTGTCATTAAAAATAGCTAATTTCTTGCACTTTACTCGGTTTTATTAGACATGCTAGTGACGAAGATATTGATTTTGCACAAAGGTTTTACCCCCCAACTTTTACACCACTAGACAAATTTGCATTTGTACATTAAATTCTGATACGCCAATGTGTTTTCCATATAAAAGGTACTCAATGCTGTAAAGTCTCTGAATAAAGAACATAAGGAAGGAGCATAATGCCTCACAAAGTGGGTCCAGGATGGATGTTGCATATGGCCGACTTTCCTTTCACTTTGAAGAGAGAACTACTTGTTCTGGGACTTTTTTGTCTGAAGAAATTAACTAACATGAGTCATACTTGGAGGTTCAATGTGGGCGCCTATGTCCCACTTTTATACGAAGTAGAAATGCGTTCTGCTCCTTCCTGTTGTTCTTTATTCAAAGTGTAAAGTGAACCGTTTTCAAGAAAACTGGCATTTTATGATCAAAAATTAAATTAAAGCAGTATGACAATTAACACAGTTAGGTACCATTGATTATTTTTTATGTTCACTTTAGAGCAATGAACTAGGAGTACCTTTTTCATGTAAAGCACATCAGAATTTGCTGTGCAAATGTTTCCAGTGGTGTAACATTTGGAAGGTAAAACCTTTGTGCAAATCCAATATCTCCGCCACTGGCACGTCTGATAAAGGCAAGTAAAATAGTGGCTGTTATTTGTGACAATGTGTGTACAAAATCTCAATTCTGTAACTAGAACGGTTCCTGAGATGAAGGGTTTTCCAATAAGAGGTGCTATTTTGAATAGCCCGCTATTTCGGTAGATGTCACTTTTGAAGCTGTCATTTTTTGACATTTGACAAGTAGAAACTACGCCATTAATAAAAATGGAACGATACACGCTTCAACAACGCTTTGTTAATAATTACTTGCGCCACGTTAGGAACATCACTGTTAATTGATTATCCAACAGCGAATGATTGGACGGTCCCCTAAAAACCGGAAAAGTTATTTCCCGGCCTAGGGCTTGAACCCCAGACCTTACGATCATGGGACTTGCGCTCTAACCGCTGAGCTACCGCCGCTATATATAATGAAATAAACATCCGATCATTTATATTGAATATCAAAATAACACTTCTTATTGGAAACCCCTTTATTAGCAAAAAACTGAAAAATATATGAATTTTGACACCCTGTATCTCTGAAACGATGACCCAGAGGAAAAAATGGAAGAGATTTTTTTAAATTTTTTCATGAGAAATCTACAGCTGGCCGTTGACACACTCATCTAGGAACACCCTGTATATCGTTTCAAGGGGGCTAGACCCTTAGTCAAATTTCGATGAAAATTAAAAAGGATAGATTTCCTCATTATTGATGATTCATTACGACAAGTAGACATGACCCGCGCATGAAACCGAATGTCACCCGACAATCGAATGTTTTTTTATCTCCTATACTCCGTACCTCTCGTTGCTAAGTCGAAGAAAATGGTGATAAGGTTATGTCTATATTCGGATTTGAAATTTCTCGATATCTTGCATTCAGTTTTTTCTCGAATATTGGCATTAAAACATAGTCGAAATGTAGAATAGAACCACAGACCAACAAGACAAATCACTTCATCGTTTGCGGGATTCGCGTCTTTCCGACCTTGAGAAATACACCAGACATAACCACACTTTCTTCTTCCTCAAAACAGCTGTCAAATTAAATGTTTGACTTTGGAATATCTAAAATCGAAATGTAAAAACGGATTTGTCGGGATTCAGGAATCACAAGATTAAAATCAGACTAAGATTTTTCGATGAAACCATTTGAAAAGCAAATTTCCAATACCAAAGCGAGTGTTTTCTCACATCTTGAACTCCTATAGAAGAACTCGGTTGGAGTGAATAAAAATTTTGGAAAAATGTTATGGAAAACCAGTTTACCTTAATCAGAGAATCTTTGTAATGACACTTATAGGTTTTTAGGAAAACCCCCAAAATCTTTTGGGAGTTTGGGTGTGTTCTATTACATTGCAAACCTTTTTCTAATCTATGAATAGACCAACTTTGTTCGATTCCAATCCTTGTGGTTGTACAATCATATACAATTTTATTAGACATCCCATCGTTTTAATTGAATAATGGAGGTTGTAATTCTTTCACTTCAGTTCAGCGATTCCTTTATATTATATGAAATAAACATTTTGAATGAGTCCGCCTAAGTTCGATTCCAATTCTTGTGTTTGTACAATTAAAGCATAAAATGAGGACTGTCATCATAAAATAGAACCTCAGAGATGACTAAACAATTGATTTTGTTGTAAAAACTGTTTGGATTATATTCTAAAATGGAACAGATACGAAATTATTCATCAAATAAATAGGACAAAAATTAATTTCAGTTTATTAACATGTTCATAATATCATCAAGTGAGTCCAAAAGCGGCGAGAGTGACGTAATCCTATCCCTGCAATCTGATTCGCACCCCAAACGCCTGCTAAAATTCTGATTAGCTCGATTCAGGGTCATATCTGCGTTGACATAGATTTCCTAAGTAAATGACGCGAGTGGTTCATCTGGTTAGTCTGTGATAGAACACTCACGAATTTAGCAGATGCTCGAGAAAACTTAGAAAATTGACATAAACAAATGGCAATTGTCATACTCTTCAATTCTTGATCGAGATTCAAGAACCGACCCCCTCATTTCATTTTCTATCGTCTCCAGTACCACGCGTTGTATTACCTGTGCTCACCTGCCTTATTCTTGAAATGAGGAAAATTATCTTATACTGTCTACTGTCACGACACACTCCCATTGTCTGTCCCTCATTCAGTTATTAAAATAATGTTTATATTTCTTTCTGAAGTTTCATGCGAACACACCCTACATTCTACACTCCCTCCCATTCGATCTCATTCAAAATTGACGATAAACCTGTCAACATCGAATAAAATGGCGCCTGGACTATCTCCGATCTCCCCATCTGATTACAAAACGAGTCGTTGACATTGATCCACATATTAGGATAATAAAAGAGACCATATGGTAAATGAAGAAGGTGCACGACCGAATAGTTCCAATGAAATGTAGGCTTTCCAAATCGTAGTTACGTAATTCGAACACATGATGGAGCGATGAATGAATGATTCAGATGTGTAATTTGTGTTTGTCTATCGTTAAGACGGTCTGTAATTAACTTGAATATCCTAACGAACTTTCCTTCTTCGTTTTCCAAACGAGTCGTGTGAGATGAGATGCGGAATTTTTACTATCAATTTTCTAATTACAATCTGCAGGTTTTTATAGTTCTTACCTTTCGCTATGCGGAATAGAGTTCTCGGCTATATATGTAGAAGTTGCAATATTTAGGAATTTGAATAGTTTGCAATTAGTTGTAGAGAATTCATGAAAGTTTCTAAGGATAATTAATTTCAGAATTCCGCGTCTAACTACTACTCCATATAGGAATATATTGTTTGGAGTCTGTAGACGACTAATGAGCAGGAGAATTCGTGATATACCTCGCTGGATCAATGATTCAGTAGTTTCGTGTATAAACATAAAGCACATATGTACTTGATTCGAGTTGTTCATGTGAAGGGTCTAACAATAGAAACTTCAGAACTACTGTTGAAGCTTCACATGTCGAATCGACAGTCTCTTTCACCAAATCAACATGTACAAGATTCAACAAATGATCGGTTGATCGTTAACACAATAAGTTTCCACTTTATTATTTTATTTGTTATTGTGTTTACGGTCAGCCTAACGATCGACTGCGTAAACACAATAACTTCCGAAAGAAACAACTTAGAAACTCGATATTTGTAGAGAAGGTTTGGATCTTAATTACGAAGGCCGAATTCGTGAATGAGTAAAATCCACCCAATGATTCTGCAGACATACCCATTCAAAATTGTATTTCGGAAAATTACAGTTCGGAGGTTCATACAGAATTCAGTGAGGATGATATGATAAGAAAATCACAGAAATTTTTTTTCGAATTGTTCTAATGACACGATCATCACGAATAAAGTTGGCTTTTAGCATCTTCAAACTAGCTGCGAAGTTTTATCAGGATTGAGTTAGTATTTTTCGAGTTATTCCGAAAAAAGCAACGATATGCAAAAAAACCTTGAAATTTGACATATTTTTTCCCGATAACTGCAAAACTTATAAACGTATCGAACTGAAATTGGGTACGCTGCTGTGAAATATGAAGCTCAAAGTCCGAGTTGAAATTTTTTCTGGATATGATGAACGGTTTTCGAAAAAAAAATTTTTTTTGAATTCACGAACAGATGATCCTAACGAAATTTGGCTCAAAGTTGCGCATTGTTATACTCCACCTTATTGCCAAGTTTGAATCCCGCTCGAGTAGTTTCTGAAATAAAAAATAAATAACTTCAAAATTTCTATTGGCTGTAACTCCGAAACTATTCGACCGATTTGGCCCATTAACGAACTTAGCCGCGGCATTCCAATGCGCGACCTGCCCTGAAAGTTTCAAGTTGCTAGCTCACTCCGTTCGACAGTTATCGTGTCCACGGCTGGCCGGACAGAATCGATTTTGACACCGGATTCGTCATCAGTGAGTCCAATCTAGTCGTTTGAGACCATTTTCGGCTCAATCATCGAACATTTGGACAAAACGATAGCACGCTGTTCCCCTAGAACATGCGCGCAAAAATTACATCTTTGAAGGTTCATGCGAAAATTCATGAGAATAATATGAATAGTAGATCACAGAATATAGAATTCTTGAAAAAAAATGTTTTAAATGTTCTCATGCATGATTATTACGAAATTTTTCACACAGTTGTGCATCAGCATTCTCCAACGTGTTACCAAATTTGATAATGATTGAATCAGAGTTATTTCGGAAATAACAAGGAACTAAGGAAACATCCACGGAACATGACTTTCTTTCCAATCTCTCCGGGAGTTGAATACAGACTAAAATGGACTTTCGTACACTGTTGTGAAATTCACAGTTTCAGGTTGAAAATTCGAAAATTTTGTACAAAACAATAGCAAGCTGTTTTCCGGAACATGCGCCTAAAAATGAGAGATTACAAGGAAAATATTTAATATTATAACTTAATCCGTGTGTTTTTCATTCGAATTGTAGTCAATATTACTATTTCGGATCATTTTTGATAGCTTGTTTTCTTGTCCACATTTCAACACCAAAATTATGCCTTTGTAATATTGCAAATCCATTATCATGTGCACATCAAAAATTCTGATAATCGGTAGAAATGGAGTTTTTTTGTGGAATCGACCCTTGTACATTGTGTGTGAAATCACTGTCAATATGGCAAAGTGTTAGAAGGTAGTGTTGCAAAATGGCGAATCAACTAATTATCAAATTGGTATCTGACATATCAGAGAAAATGAGAAAATGAATTTCAGAAATATTCATCTCTCGGAGAAACGAATGTGATATCGTTGGTAATGATTGCAAGTAAAAATACAATTCCAGAATTTTTTACAATTTCAACTTTTTTGCGTGCATATTCTGGGGAACGGTGAGCTATTGTCTTTTCTTAATGTTCATTATCCTTCAGATCTTGTGCCGAAAATAGTGTCAAAAGACTAGGTTGGACTCACTGATGACAAATTCTTCGTCCTGTTCGCTTTGGGAGTTGCATAGTCATTAGAACTTTTTAGATTATTCCCTCAATATCTCAGGAATCATTTGAGCAATCGTTCTGAAACTTGAGTATCAGTTGAAGCATATTGACGCGCATTCATTTGCAAAATTTGTTGATATCGTACCTATAGTTGATCAATTTAAGAAAAAATAACCAAATTGTTTTGGAACATTTTTTCAGAAACTTTAAATGAGATTCTGACGAAATTTCACACAGAACTCTATATTCCACAAGGAAGGGATACTTTTAATGCACATAGTTTTGTTTACATTATTATTTGACCGTGATTTTCGACTCTCATTCAGTAACAACGGCAACGTCTAACCTTCCGGTCTGTTTTCGTAGGCCTTAGTCAATCTTATGAAGAGCTTCAAAGTAACTAATTGTCTGTCGTATACTAAATAACTTTATAATAATTTTATTTTGTATATCTTAAAACTTATATGAAATCCTCCCAAAATATCCATTATTCTTATATTTATATTATATGTATTCTTGATTCACAGATGAAAGAATTGTGCTGGCCTCACTATCGTACAGATAATAATCAGGTCTATTCTGTTTGCAAATGTCTATATTACCAGGAAAAGATATTGCTTCCATATCGAGATATTGGTACCTATTCGGACCATCCATTCTGAGCAATATGATCTGTCAATTTAACAAGAATATGGCTTTCAATATTGATTGCTATCTTTGAAATATCAGAATAGTACTTGCTATTCTTGATGACAAGATCAGTTAGAAAGGGAATATGGCAGAGAACAATTTATTTTAGTATTATTTCTTCCGAGAATTCGAAAATATTGAAAGTAGGGAAATATCTGCTTATGGAGATATGAAGGTTATCTAGAATATTTAATTTTGAAAAAAATCCTTAGATTTAAATACAACCCCAAAAATCTGAAGGCTATGCTAATCTACACTGTTTCTTTTTACGCGCTTGTTCTAGGGAACAGCGCGTTATCATTTCGTGACGATGTCTGTAATTTTCGAATTTTGAGCCGAAAAGGCTCTAAAACGATTGGGTTGAACTTCCTGAAGAAGAATCAGTCAAATTCAATTTTGCCCGGCCGTCTCTTCATATGTGCTCAAACTTTCGAAGGAAAAGACTTAGCGACTTGAAATTGTCATATTAGGTTTGGAGTCCAAATATCTCGGTTAAGTTCGTTAATGGGTGAAATCGGTTGGATAGTTTCAGAGTTAGGCTCATTTGAAGTTTTGAGGTTAATTCTCCGATATCTCATGAAGTATTGACTCGAACGAATTGAAACTTCGTGGACAGTTTTGAAATATATATATTCTTTTGAGAACGAGCATTACAATTCTAAGATATATCACAGTGTTAGCAGAGGAAATGTAAACGGGGTACCATACATATTTGCGTATGATACAAGAGCACAGATAAAAACCGCAGGAAAAATTCTGTCTCCCCGCATAAGTGTAGTAATTTGTTTATAGAAGATGGATGGCATCTTTTTCATTTGAAAATAATTTTTTCGTCATCTTGAATTCATTTCGACAAAATATCTTGACATAATATCTGAAACAGAAAGAGGGACAGAAAACCAGAAGGAAGCAGTAAATAATATCACCTACATTTGCTCATGACCGAGAGGGTCTTTCGACCAGGTTCAGTCCTCCAAGCGATGATTTTCAGATCCTCAGATAAACGAAGAACGCTACAGGCCCCTTTATTGGGGAATCATCTCCCATAGATCCATAATTGTTCATTTCGAACTAGAAATCTAATAAAATATCGGGAATAAAGTGAAAAACTTGTGACATGTATTATGTCAGGATGACATAGTTTTGAAATACCAACGCGCAACGTAAAGCAATTCAAAAAAAATGTATTCGAAAATTTTTGTAATAAATTTTTTTTTGGAAATATTGATTGGATATCAATGAAATTTAGCACCAACCTAAGAGTCAGTTTTTAACAACAATGTTCCTAATTTAAATTCGATCTGATATCAACTTTCGCAAATGTGCTAAATTTCGTTGTTATTTGGAATTTAAACGTGATTTCCGCAATATCCCAAGAAGTACAGATGCAATCAGATCGAAACTCAGTAATCAGATGGAGATTACCAACACGCAACTAGGTGCAAAATTTCGTGTTGATGTATCAGTTAGAATTTGAACAAGCGCGTAAAAGCTCCTGATCTCAGGTCAGTGCTTTTCTAGATTTTTTCCTTGTAGATTTGAGTTCATTTCTTTTTTTGTAGACTAATCTATAATGACTCTGCATGTGATTACTGTACATACGGTGTTTATGAAGTATGCAATAAATAAATTTTAAAAAAAATCCGACATTGCAGACAACAGCAATCCCTTTGAGTTGCCAATAGAAATGTTAATCGAATTTTGAAATATTAATGCCTGAATGAAATTGCTGAATTCGATTTCTTGTAATCAATATTCTATTTGTATCCAGGAAATCGGTCTATTTGACCTTTGTAGGTTTTTCTGTGTCGAAAAATTTTTGAATTATCAAAATTATCGATGTCTACTTGGTTAGTCTAGAGCTTTGAGATATTGTCCAGGATACTGAAGGTAATAGGTTCGAATCTGGGCGAGGTCATGGACGTTGTGTAAAGTTTAGGGTGTGGGTATGTGTCTGTGTGTTTATAAATAAATAAGTAAGGTATTTATCTGAGTTAATCTTAATGTAGGCCTAAATATAATTTGAAAGCTTGTCTGAATTGCTAAACCGTACATAGAGGTTACATATGTGAAATCGTGGAAACTCACAAAATGTTTATGAAGTAGGGTTATCTTTTTCTTCCTTGTAGTTTCCAAGTCACGAATTGCTGTGTTGTCAACTCTAAAATCACCGATTATGGAAAAAATATTGCTATGACCAAATTCATTATAAACATTCCTATAACACTCGGAACAGAATAAGTAATATCGCGGCCATCTCGCTATAAATCAGAATGGAAGCAAATGAATTGAAAAGCAAGGTTCATAACAATACACAAACAGAATCGACCTTAATATACTTTGGTTAAAACTACGGAAACAAGCAGAGGTGTTAAATAACACGAAATGAATTGGGATTGACTAAAAAAAATCCTATTTCCCCTCGACATTTCCAAATCCAGAAACCAACACGAAAAGATAATGTATGTCTATCTAGCGTGTTAGCGTTACCTAGAATAAGCTTGTACGAAATAGAAATAGAGGTCAACCTTCTGGTCTCGAAGCGGTATCGGTTTCCTCAGTTTTGACGCAAACCAGTAGCGTTCTGCGATTTCAAGTGTGCACTTCCGGCAGGCCATTCTTCGGTCGGCTTGTAGCGGAAAATAGCGGCGATGAAGTGATTTTCCTTCTGGTTTTTCGATTGATCTCGTAGAGATGGAATGTCATTGACTGGCGTCTTGTGCTAATCGTGTGCAGTGGGTAGAACTGGCGCCGCAAAATCATTTGGACGGCGGTTCTGTATAATCGAGTTTCCTGTACTTGTTAATTGCTAGGCAGTTATGGAAATCTGATGGACTGTCGAGTGGTATATGTCTTATTGGATGAGAAAGCGGCTGCGATTAAGATAACAGTGACCAGACGATAGGAGAGATCAAAGCGTCGTTATTGGGTTTGTTGAGAAAATGTAAAGACAAAACATTTCTTGATTTGCATGTCACAAGATGAACAATATTGCAGATTTCTCTCTGTTTTTTATGCTGTTGTTTGCCAGTGGCGTGGAAGTTATTGGGTAAATAATTCGAATGAGTTTCGGGCAGAATTCAGAATGAATTTTGTTTCGATCCTGTATCTGAACAGTGACGCATATTTTTATTTTCAACAGGGTATGTTTATAGGACTTCTTTTCATACTCAGAGATATACTTCTACAATAATTCCGAGATATCTCTATGCTAACATAATATAGATGGTGTGTCTTTGAGTTGTACATTGATTTCAACCATAGATTTCTCCCAACGAATAAAATATTCTTTTTGCGATTATATTAAATTAATATTGAAACAGAAAAAAATTCATGTCAAGTATTTTATGAAATTTTTTTTGGGACATTCTAAAATGATCGATGAAACTGGCTTTCATTTCATCAGGTACATCGTAAAGATAAGGAGCAATAATAATTATATATATTTTTTTGTTTTGTTTACTCTCGATTTAGCTGTTATATAATTTTTGCGCGCATGTTCTAGGCCTTGGGGAACAGCGTGCTATTGTTTTGTCCAAATGCCTGTAATTTTCGAATTTTGAACGAAAATGACCTCAAACGATTAGTTCGGACTCACTGATGACGAATCCGGTGTCGGAATCGATTCTGCCTTCCTTCCGTCCGTCTGCTCTCTTACGGGAATACGGAGAATCATATCGACCTGAAACTTTCAGGGTGGGTTGCATTTTGAAATGTGACGGTTGAGTTCGTTAATAGGCAAAATCGACCCATTCGGAGTTAGAGCCCTTTGAAATTTTGAGGTTATTTCCGTTATGACTCGGTAACTACTGAAACGATTGAATTGAAACTTGGCAGTTGGTTGGAGTATAACAACGCGCAACTTCTTGCAGAATTATGTTGAGATCCTGCTGTTAATGAATCAAAGAAAATTTTTTTAGCGAATTATTTTCGAAAAATGTTTGTTTTCGAAAACTGTTCATATATTCGAAAAACACTTTCATTCAGGCCTTGAACTTCATATTTCTCAGTAGTGTACTAAATTTCAGTTTGATCCGATCATAAATTTTAGAGATATTCAAAAAAAAATATCTCAAATTTCCTGGTTTTTTCCTCTATATCGTTTTTTTTTCGGAATAAATCGAGAAATACTGATTCAATCATGATGAAATGTGACAGCTCGTGTGAAAATTCTGATGGACAACCTTGTGGAAAATTTCGTGATGATCATCTCATAAAATTTCAAATGGGTGTATCTGCGAAATCATTGGGTGGATTTTATCCATTCACGAATTCGGCCTTCGTAATCAAGGTCCAAACCTGGAATTTCTAGGTTTTTTGAACCTAATATTATAAGTGTGATTTGAGTATATTCTTTCATTTTTGATCTTGAGAGGGTAGATCAAGATAGTATATGATAACTCTCTGATGTCCATTTTGTGACTAACACAGAAAAAATGTTGATGAATCTTCATTATTAATGATTTTGAGATACCATATTTGGTGGTTTTGTTCATAATAATCGTTTTACCCTCCTCCCCATTCTAGTATTCCCCGGATTAGTTGTATTGATCAATATTAAAGTATTTCCAATTGATGAATTGAGGTTTGAGAAGCATCAATTCTAAAAATAAGCCACTCAATTTTTGGCCCTCTGATATTTTCCTCAATTATTATACCCCAGATATACAATATTGTCAGTTTGCAGAATTTCACTGACATTCAGATTTAATTGATCCTAAATTCGAATTTGAACATTAGAATTACCATAAAACCAATTCCATATCAATTGAAAAACCCTTACAACGGATCATTTCAGTAATTTCCAATTCTCTACAAGATATCATCAGGAACAAATTCGACTCTCATTTCCCATGAAACAACTGAGGATACTTCTTTCATACATAAATAAGTATCCAAACACTGCGAAATCACATTTTCCATACAAAGATCGATTGACGCGTTGCAATGACAAATACCGTGGGAACTGATGTCATTTCCTCAATTGCATCTTTTCAATGCCAGTGCAGGGTAATGGTTCTATTCAGAAATGTCCAGTTACCCGTGATAAAAACCTGATATTGTTAATGTTTCTATCATTATTTGAGATCGTTCTAATGATATCACAAAATTTTGCACATTTGATCCGATGAAAATTTTGGGCTAATTTAAGAATACAAAGGATTTCGAGGAAAATGACCTGAACTTGAAATCTAATACCAAAAATAATAATAGGATCGAGCTGGAATGCCATTCACTGTTGTTGAACATTGACTCAAAAGTCTGTGTCACATTTCATTGTAATCTGATGAAATGATTTTATTTCTTTGCGTTCAATGATTGATCCCCTGTTTCTCAATGATTTTATTGTGAAGATCTGAAATGAACCAATACAGAAAGTCCAAAGCCAGATGGCTCTTCCATTTAATAAATATTCGTTCATTCATGAAGTTAATCACTTGAGACTAACGACCTACTTCCGCATGAAAAATGCTGGTCTCAATTGATAATCAAATAAGATTGAATTCTTCAGTTCATTCTCAATAAACTCAATAAAGATAATGAAATCAAACATAAAATTATATAAGAGTAACCCAATACTCGAATTGTTTCCATAGTTGAATGAGTATAAATGTTTTCTTCATCGAGTTGTTTTGGATTGAATAGAAATAGAAAATTGAGTAGACTGCAAATATTAATTATCTCCAATTCCAAATGTAATTATTCATTCAAAAAAGAACCAAAACTTCAATAGAAGAGAAGTTATAAAATGGAAAGAAAGGAGAAAAGAATGATACTATAAATATCATAGTGATCAATTATCTTCGTTTCAGATAATACCTATCATTTGTGTCTTTAATTATTGTTATTTTCCCATCAAAGAACGTTCTTTCGTTTCTTATTGGAAAAAACAGAAAACTGAATCATCTCTGCTTGAAATGAAGATTTTTTGGTTGGATTTATTTACAGTGCCTATTTAGTTTGGTTTTTTTAGGTTTCTCGAGAAGAACCTTCGGTAGCTGGATACTCTTGTGCAAGGGAGGGGACCGAGTGTGTTCTGAGTATGCTTTGTTAGAGTGTCCTCACGCCACGTCAGGAACAGCACCGTGAATTGTCAAAACAATTGGACAAAAAGATGAAACATGGGCGCAAAAAGATGTCCATAAAGTTAGCAGAGCCTCTTGCACGGAAGTCAATGAAAACCATCTCAGTAATTGTCGAATACTTGTCGAGAATTTGTCGTGAAGGGAAAAGAATTGTCGCGCATTTAGTTTTTTTTTGTGAGGGGTGGCTCTGCTAACTTAATATTAAGTAAGCAGGGTTATGCATCGAATTCGATCAGAAAGGTCATAAATAATTGTCGAGTATTCGTCGTAGACCATCTAAAGCGAAAAAAACAGAAAAAATCATTTTGCACAACTTTCAACCCCCTCACGTTAAAAATTTTTTTTTCCATTAAAGGGTTCGTAAGGGTCGGGAGTTATGCATGAACAAAACTGTAATGGTCTACTTTCATTCGGTGACAAATTTCATCTCAAAGTAAATGAGCCATGACAAAGTGCACATACTGAAAACCTCTTTGAAGTAACTAATTTAAAAAAAAAAAATTTCCTTCCTAAAAAAGTCCACATGACCCACTTCCCCTATTCAAAAAATTTGGAGGGTTGATGGGGATGGCACAGGGTGCAACAAAAATCCTTCAGAAATGCATAAAAATTTGGTAAAAGTGAAACAAAAATGGAGCTTTTTCAGGATTTTGTTGCCAAATATTTTTCTTCTGAGAAAATGAATTTGTTCAATAATTTTGACGCGCACTGTATAATCTCATAAGTTTATGCAGACTATATTTCAGTTTTATCATACGCATAAACCGCATGTGGTCCTCAGCTTATGGGGCAGTCACAGTTATCCAATTATCCCGCAATATTACAAATTACTTTTCAAACTGGTTTTTGCACATAATCGTATAAAAAATGCCTCCATCACAATTTTGCCTCAATTTCGGCGCGTATTGAGTGTAAATAACTATAACGGGGACTTTCATTATTATTAACCGAATAATATGCAAGAATTTATGCCATAACAACATGAATTTAATTATCAGAGCAAATTTGTTGCGAAAAAAATTCCTCTGGAAAATCCCGCGGCGGTGAGTTACGAAACATGAGAAATTCATCACACGTTCGAATTTGTAGACATCTATCTTCATAGCTGTTCCGCAAACGAGTGAAGCAATCAACTTTCCTGTGCAGAATGCCCTGTCGATATTTGCTTCATACGAGGTGAGTTTGCGTTTTTGTCATGATCATAATAATTTATAATCATTCCAAGAATGTTTGACATCGGAGTAGGCTATGTAAGTTCAGACATGGCTTTATTTATGGGTACACAACAATACTCATAATTAATATAACCACAAGGACGATTATCTGTCGATAAAACAAGAAATATTCCACCTTGAGCTAAATCAACCAAAACATCTACACCGAAGAAGCGGTGTCCAAGGAGAATAGTTTACGCTGTTTCACGGTTTTACCGATCTTCAGACCACCTCACCATGGTAAACCGCAGAATGAGACTCAAGATACTTATCACCTGTTCGATGGAACAATGCAGTATAACTACATACAGCGCGCCATCTCTCAGAAGCATCTCGCTAATCCTAACCTTCGAGTGCGGAATACTTTGATCGTGCGTGACGTCCATCCTAGACTTTCAATATTTTTGCTTCTGTCATATAAATTGAATATACAGTATGTATACATTTTATACGGTTGGTACCAATCGATTTATATCAACCTTCTGAGCGTGACGACAGCAACCCTTAATATCTTATATGGGAAAGGGAGTTGAGTGACACCTTGTTCCAAAGTCATTTCAATACCATGCCATATACTTATCCCATATCGTCATTTTTCCCGAAAAATTAAAAAAAGTATAAACGGTTATGGTAGCAAAAGTTGCAATGATATACGAAGACATGATAAAAATCTTTTCACTCATAGCACAGACCAACCAGAAAAACCACTTGCGTCATTTACTTAGGAAATCTATGTAAACGCACATATGACCGTGAACCGAGCTAATCAGAATTTTAGCAGGCGTTCTGGGTGCTTTGGGGTGCCAATCAGATTGCAGATATGGGATCACGTGACTTTCGCCGCTTTTGGACTCGCCTAAAGAGGTTATAAACATGTAAACAAATTGAAATAAAATTTTGTCCTATTTATTTGATGAATAATTTGGTATCTGTTCCAATGTATAATCCAAACAATTTTCACAACAAAACCAATTGTTTAGTCATCTGTGAGTTTCTATTTTATGATGACAGCCGTCATACTATTATATTTTAATTTCACAACAACAAGAATTCGAATCGAACTTAGGTGGACTCATTCATAATATTTATATGATTTAATATAAAGGAATCGCAACTGAAATAGAAGAATAACAATCTCAATTATTCAATTAAGACTAATGAATTGTATATGATTGCACTACTAAAAGGATTGGAATTGAATAAAGTTGGTCTATTGATAGATTGATTTTACATTAAAATAAATCTCAATTGATGTGAAAGTATCACAACCTATACATTTTTCAGTTGACACAATAGTATGTCTCTATTTGCAATGAAGATGTTTGCATAGTAAGTTGATTTCAAAGAACAAGTTATCGCCAAAAAAAAATCTCTTCATTTAATAAATGTTGTTGTTCATTCATGTCAAAAACAGTGTCTGAAACAGTTTGGCAGGCTTTACGTGAACATGGTAAATGTTTCAGTCTGATCGCATAGGTAGTTCTTGAATTACTGAGGAAATAACTTCAATACCGTTTGAAAGATATGGCTCATTAATGAACCGAACCGTAGCTTTCTGATGCGAGACCTACCCTGAAATTTTCAAATCTCTAACTATTTCCGTTCTCAAATCTTCGTGTCAACGCTCACAGCCAGTCGGACAGATTCGATTTTTACTTCGAATCCGTGATCAATGAGTCAACCTTGTTGTTTGAGACCATTTTAGTGTCCAAATTCGAAGATAACATATATTTATATATAGTAGCACGATGTTCCTCAGAACATACGAAAAAAACCTAGAAATGCACTGCCGTAAAGGCAGCAGCTTTTGTCTCTTTTCTGACAACGAATATGAACATGCGCGCAAATGCTGCTGCCTTCACGGCAGTGCTTTTTTAGGTTATTTCTCGATAAAGTACTGGATTTCAATCCGATACAATCTGTATTGTTAAAATATTGGGAAAAAAAAATTGAATGGGTATATCTACGGCATCATTGGGTGGATTTTACCCATTCATGAAAATTGCAGTACATTAACGAAAAATGGCAGTTCGAATGTTGATGCAGAAATTCATGAAGATATTATGATCAGAAGGTCACAGAATATTGAGTAATTGAAAAAAAAATTTGAATTTTTTTCGAATTGTTATAATGACATGATCATCACGAAATTTTGCAGAAGTTGTCCATCAGCATGTCCAAGCTAGCTGCCAAGTTTCATCATGTTGGTATTAGTATTTTTTGAGTTATTCCGAAAAAAAATAACAATATCTTGGTAAAGCCACGAAATTTTACATATTTTATCACGATATCTTCAGAAATTATGATCGTATCGAACTGAACTTGTGTACACTGCTGTGAAATATGAAGTTCAAGTTACGACCAAAATTTTTTTCGAATATAATGAACAGTTTCCGAAAAAAATTTTTTCGCAAAATTTTTTTCTGAATTGACTGACAGTATGATCTCAAAAAAATTTCGCAAAAAGTTGCAAGTCCTAAGGCTCCAACTAACTGCCAAGTTTCAATTCAATCGCTTCAGGTGTTCTCGAAATACCAGGGAAATAATCTCAAAATGTCAACTGGCTATAACTCCGAAATCATTCGATCGATTTTGCCCATTAACAAACTTTGAGAGCATTTTCGGCTCAAAATTCGAAAATAACAGACATTTGGACGATACGATAGAATATAAGCGCAAAAAAGGAAAAAAAATTGCAATGGACACACGGTCGACATGCCGTATGGTTGCGCTTCGTATAAATAATAACTCAATTTTTTCAGATTATAATCAAATTCAATTTCTACCATTAAGTTCGAAGCTATAAGTTGTGATTGTGAATTATAATAATTGAATAGAAACGATAATGTAGGTCGATCTCTTACTCTATGAAGTGTTCATTGCAACCACTCATTTTATCGTCCTCTCAAAGACTCACAGTTTTAATAACTGATGGTTTTATTCTTCACTGCTGATTATTACCCGCACGACTTCATTGCAACCAGAGAACTAAGGTTAATTTATGGTCATGGCCTTCGCATTCTCCGGTTCTACCACCCACAGAACGTAACTAGAACGAGGAAGTAAAAATTGGAGAATTGTGCTTATGCAAATATTGTTCGCTTTGCTGATTTAACGATGAAAAAATTCGAAAGATTTACATTGAGCTGAGAAAAAATATATTGTATTGAATCATGCAATTTTATATAAGGGACTGAAGAAAAATCCAGAAATCTGAAGAAACAGTCTCAAAGTTTATCGAAAAAATTGATGCTTCATGTCGAATATAGGCACACCAAAGCATAGTGTTGTACCAGGGGGCGATTCTTGAATCTCGATCAAGAATTGAAGAGTATGACAATTCCCGTATATTTGCGTCGATTTTCTAAGTTGAATATAAACAACAAGTAGACATGACGTGCATGGAACCGAATGTCACTCGACAATTGAATGTTATATCTTCTATACTCCGTACCACTCAGTGCTAAGTCGAAGGAAACGGTGATAAGGTTATGTTTATATTCGGATCTGAAATGTCTCCATATCTTGCATTCAGTTTATTTCTTTCATATTTGCTCGAAAACATAGTCAAAATGGCGAATAGAACGCTCTCGAATTTCGCAGACGCTCGAGAAAACTTAGAAAATCGACATAAACATATGACAATGAGGGTTTTTCCTGAATTTGGGTTATTAGTGCAAATGCAAATTTGAACATAATTATTATGGGTTGGATTCATCATTTTCCCAAATTACCTTCAGAAATTATTCAAAATCAGATTTCAAAATTGGTCTTTTAAAATTTAAAGGGATGTGTCAGGCATGCACGAAGTGGCAACTGTGTTTAGTAGGATAGCTTGTTGTACTATAAAATAATGAAATATTTTTTCCTATGCTGTGGTTCGCACGTGTTATTTGTCAATATAACCAAACAATTTCCGTTTGCGATTTGCCAGTAATATGACAGTATGACAGTCTGTGCTCTTCTTTTTCTATTCCTTGGTCGATGTCTTCTACTCTAACCAGATCGAAGGATAGCTATCTCTGTTTTTCAAAGCAAAGTAACACATCTGACGTCCTTTTCTTTCTGAGAAAGCTGAATTGGACGTTGTCATATCGTGCACTCAAGACAAATCCCTTTAAATTTCAAATTCCCATTTTTATTTTTCAATTTTAGGCAATCACACATTTTTTTAAACATATAATATTGAAACTATATGTTTAAAATGTCATGTTCTAAAGGTTTTTCATAAAAATTACTGCATTTTCGTTCAAAGGAAAAACCCCCCTTGTCATACCCTTCAATTCTTGATCGAGATTCAAGAATCGGCCCTCCATGGCCATAAATATACCGAGCTTTTTGCTAATAACCTACACAATACATGAATGTCAAAGGTTTCTATGCAGTTATTTAATGCGAAGTACCTTATCTGAGTAGATTTCAAAATGGATTGAAACTGTAACCTGTATGTCTAGAGCATATGTTGTGAATCTCAATTCAAATGTGCTTTTCTTTATTTCAATAAGTTTCGGAGTGTGATTCGGGAATAATATATTTCTCGAATTTTATAGTTTAAAAAAAGAGTAACGTGTCAGCTCTGAATTACATTGATGGAAAGAGATCATTTTTCTTTCAGAAATCTACTCGTGAATTTGGGATTTCCGCAAACTTTTGGGTTATGGAAATATACGGAATGTCTCTGAAAATTTTAATCTTATCAAACTGGAATTTGGTGCACTGGTGTGAAATGTGAAGCTCAAAGTCTAAGTAAATTTGATTTTCCAAATATAATGAAAAGAAGAAATTTTTTCTGAATAAATTTTATCAAAATTTGGTGACAGTATGATTCCAACAAAATTTAGCATTTAGCTAAAAGTTGCGAATCGTTTTACTCCAACTAACTGCCAAATTTCAATCCAATAGTTCCAGTAGTTCTCTAATTATCGCGGATATAACCTCTGAATTCCAAAATGCTCAAAACTCTGAAACTGTTCGGCCGATTTTTTCCATTAAACAACCTTTCCTGAGAGCTTATGGTCGATGAGATTCTCCGTACGATCGTAATCGTGCATATTGACGGCCGGAAAGAATCGATTTTGACACCGAATTTGTTATCAGTGAGTCCAACATAGTCTTTGAAACCATTTTCATGAAAAAATTCGAAAATAACAGGCATTCGGACGATAACACGCTGTTCCGCTAAGAAATGCACGCAAATATAAATTTTTCGTTTCGTGTTCGTCATGCACTGCTCTACCGCAAGTGAACAAAATATACATAAACTCCAAGGTTGATTCTCCTTAACTCGATCCCGTGAAAATTTCAGTCTGACTCATTATTTTAAAGTTGATTATTATCAGTAAATAGTTATTACATTTTTAATACGTATACGTACCAGGTTTCATGTGTTATTCATTTGAAGATTACTCTATTGTGTATGTTAACATACCACCAACAATAAGTTCATAGAAAAGTTATCAGATAGCATCAAAATTCGTTTTATATGGTAAAAACATAACGTAAAGGAATTATTGGATACTCTTGTTAGGTTAAATGTTAATCATATCTTTTATATTGATTATTTTTCTGAGATCACAACCATTTCATATTTGAGAATATTTTCAAGAGATTCATTATCTGCAGAAGAAGAAGAAATGTTTCCTAATGAATGAGTCCAAATCTGAATCCTTCATCAGACGATGAAGAAAAAATTTGCAGAATAATCTTTGTCGAAAATTTTGTATTTCAAAGGCGTTTTCTATAGTTAATAGGTAATTTTTATTTAATTCCTTATAGTTCTTTTCAAGATGTAAGGAACGAAAACTCATTTTCAATTGTCAACCTGTTCAAATTTTCTCTTTATTGTCTGCTGAAGGGGTAATATAGACTCTGAAACTTCGTTGATCGTTTACATTTTTCCGATATTGTACATAAGGCCACATTTTTCTACAAATTTGACAAAAAGTTTGAACATGCCATCAGCAAGAAGGTTTTTTTATGAATAATGATCTTAATTTGTTTTAATAGTTATTTTCAGATATTGGGAGTAAAAACCCAGGGAAAACCTGAAAAATTATATGAAATCCTCCCAAGATATTCTTGGATTGATATTTTTAAAGTCTCTCATTAAAAGTTCAGAGGGTGGTTCAATATTTTTCCGAGCGAAGTTCATCATTCAAAAAAATAATTGGGCATTCACATCTAAGAAAATCAAGGTTTGTATCTTTACATGCGACTAGACATGAAGGTTGGAATCGGCCAATCAAAGAGAACGCGGTATGGCGGTAATTTTGAACTTCGCAACGTGAATAATGACTCTTCTATATGGTGTGTCATTACTTTTATATCGTGTGTCTTTGGTTCCATACAGTATTTTATCTCGAACTGTTATATTCTTAATTGATTTTGATGAAACCAAGACTGGATATTTATGAAATAGTATGTAAGTATATTGGAAAATTAGTAACTTGCAAGTCGGTCCTTTTTTTTAAGCTCTTGTTCCAAGGAACAATATGATGAAGCGTTATTATTTCACCAAAAATTCTGCAATTCTCGAAGTACGAACGACAAAAGGCCTTGAACGACTATGTTGGACTAACACAGTGATGAAAAATTTATTTTGAGATTAAATTCTGTTTGTAACAGTCTGTAACTTATTTCGAAGGGGAAGGCTAGATTAGAGTATTTACTGAATATACCGGCTAAGCAAACTCAATATAGAGCTAAATCCACCGAACAGTTTCGTGGATTTACAAATCTGACATTATGGTGCTTTCCTAACCCAAAAAAAAACCTCTGCGTACACAAAATAGAAACTTGACGTAATTATAGTTTGGAATTTCAGTGAGAAGCTCAGGGATTCGATATTTGTTGAGCAATTTTAGGGCCTAATATCAATAAGGGCCGAATTCGTGAATGGGTAAAATACCGGGTGACCCATTTTAACTTAGGCAGCCAAATAACTCGAAAAATAAGCACACTACGAAAAAATGTTTAGAATCAAAATTTCGTCATTTCGAGGGGGACGTACAATGACGTTAAAATGAGCCCCCCCACCCTTCCCCCTGGGCGGTGAGGGGGGGCAAGTTTGAAATCTTAAATAGGAACCCCTATTTTTTATTGCATATTCGGAATCTTTGGCTAAAAACACATACAATTTGTCTGAAACATTTTTCTCGATTCATGATAGATGGCGCTGTAAACGACGAAATTCAATTTCTTCGATTTCTCTTACTGAGAACCCATGCTTACGATTCTGCAATAAATTAACAATAAAAATACCACGTTTTCATTGTCAATACTCGAAATTAGTCTTAAAACAAACTTCTCATTAACCGATACATAATATACTTATTACATAAATATCCAGTTTTTCGTCTGAAATAAAGGAATACACAGTCTTGGTTCCATCGAAATCAATGAAAAATATCAGTTCGAAATAAAATACTATATGTAACCAAAGACACACCATATTTAACAGTCGTCATTCACTCTGTGAAATTCAAAATTACTGCCATTCCGTGTTTTCTCTGATTGGCCGATTCCAACCTTCATGTACCAGTCTCTAGTCGCATGTTGTATCTTTCTCTAGACAGTAATAGACACAAACAACAAACAAAAACAAGGAACCACCAGTACCGCCTGAAAAATGATACTCATGAGAGACAATAGGCTACACATCTCGTCCATTCATCACATTAAGGCTTCTGCATCCCATCTCCTCGCTTCTCCGAAAGCCACACTCTCCCTAGCCGTTCGCAAGAAACGACAATTAAACTAAAAAGATGATTCATTCCCGAACAACGTAGCGGTCGAGGCTCCCATCGCTAGATCAATTCGGAACGCAATGACTTAAGTCAGTTCAGTATGCTCTGTGGTTCGGATCGCTACGCGCTACTGCGATTACTTCTCGAGTTCTCTAATCTCTAGATCCTGATATCGCGATAGATCCCCTGTTTTATGCGGCAGTGAATTCTTAGCAATGTTTTCTTGATATTATGTGAGTGTGTGACATCAAAATGTGCACTAATACCGGATTACGAATTACAGGTGAGTTCGGTTCTGTCCCCCACAAAGCAGAAACTGTTCAAAAGTCCATTTCTGTGGATCAACCCTTTTAACTTTGTGACTGAGGACCTGTCATTTGGATTTGTTTCTATCGTCGTGAAGGGCGAACTGCGTTGACTGTGGAATTGATGAACCTGTCTAGAAAGCTTCCAGTTGGCGACAAATGCGTGGGACCTTGAATTATAAACAGTTTCTTGTTTATTTCAAATTGGATGTTGTCTAGGCGTTTGTTGTGAATGAATGTATGTGGTGGTGTGTTACGACATCCTGAGTTTTACAAAGAAAGGATCCCTTGTAAAGTGTTTAATTTTTTTAATTCAACATATCTGTTTGCTTGTGACTTCAGTTGGTTTTCTGAACAAGGAAGGATGATTACCTCATTATATTAATTGTTTAGATAATGTGTGTTTGTATGTTTCAAGGTCTACGTGTATACAAATTTACAAATCCATTCAGTTGGAATCGATTTAAACTTAAGGAACACCTGACTCTGCTTCAACCTTCAAGTGAATGCTAGCATAATAAAACATTGAATTAAATCTTATTCAGGTTGAAAATTCATAATTCATTTCAGAATTCAACATTAACTAATTTCCCATCTGAAGTGCATTTAGCATTCTCATATATGCATTAGAAACGCGATTTCACTGACAGTTCATCTGAATAACAAGTATTCCTAGAAAAATACTGACTTGAAGTCAGCAGCTTTTGCGCGCATGTTCAAATTAGTTGCGATAATTTTTTCACGTATCGAACATTCGAGCAAAAGATGCTTAGTTCAAGTCAGTGCTTTCCTAGTATTTCGCGAGGATTTTCCTTATTGTACTGGATTTCAATCTGTAAAAAATCAGTTTTCAAAATTTATTTGGAAAAACCAAAACTATCCATCTTATTCAAAAAAAAAAATCGCTCACACCTAAAGCATCATATTTCACAGCAGTGCATCAAATTTCAATTCGGTACGGTTATTATTCACGGAGATATTGGGAAAAAAGATGTATTTTTTCGGAATAACTCAAAAAATACTGATTCAATCATAATTAAACTCAGGAACTTGTTTGAAAATGCTCATGGACAATTTTGTGCGAAAATTCGTGATGATAGTATCATTAGAACAATTCGAAAAAAAAAATTAAATTATTTTCTTTTAAATATTCAATATGTGATGTTCTGATCATATTATTTTCCATTAATTCTGTATGAATCTTCGAACTATCATATCTCGAGAAATTACCAGGTTTTACCACCGATTAGGTTTTGAGGAATAGAGAAAAATTGTTGCATTTGAATTCATGAATCGTTAAAATTGTTCCAAAATTATTCGTTCGGCAAATATCGTCAAATATCCTGAAATAGATTATATAGTATATTAATAGTATTATTTTAATTCAAGTATATTATCCTTGCATAAAATTTTATCGGGATTTTACTTCAGCACTATCAAAGTAAGGTTCATTATTTTGAAATCATAATACTGGGTACATGTAAATGAGGAATGTCAAAAAACAAATAAATTACTTTCTTTAGCTACTTAATTCCGGCCGATGAGGTTCAATTTATATTCGAGGTATAACATATTTCAAACAGCACGAAAGCTGTCTAGTGCCGTACCTCCCAAATCCAATTCGTAAAATTTCCTTTGTAGTATATTGGACGAGTTCTTTCCGCGAAATATACCTGATGAGCAATGGTTTCTTTATTTTACTAGTGATGTCATTGAGAATATTTCGTCCAGGAAGTTGAAGGTGAGTTTGAATTGAATATGGTCAAGAAACCGGTTATTACCCAAATCACACTAATAAGCATTGTCGTGTTTCAGTTTACAGGGTGAGCCATTGCTAATGTTCCTCCTTCATTTTTGATATTTCTAAACCAATTCGACGTAAGAAAATATTCTAGGTCATTCATCGCTTCAATTCACCTTGAATGTTTGAAATAATTGAGTTATTAGTATATTGCACCCATCCAGGCTCTAATCTCGCACAACTTTGCTTGACTTCCAGATATTTCTTTATATCCTTCTTATCTTGTGATCCTCGGTTGTGTATATAGATCTATGTTGTTTCCCACCCGCTATCAAGTTCATCTTATAATCTGTACTTATCGAATGAAATTTGAATGTCTCCAAGATTTTTTACTTAAAACTGACGAAGGTTGGCACTCGTGAAATATCGGCAATATCAAAATAATTCTCAGCGACATTCCCAAATGCCAATGCCAATTTCTACTATCAATCTCAACATAATCATCACGCTTGGAAACTAAATATGCCGAAGGTAGTCTTGAAGAAGCAGAAACAAAGTATCAAGATGTGCTATGTAGAATTGAAATCTGCTTTTTCTTATAGTAACAGTAACACTGACAATTTGGAATCAATAATTTATCACAAGCTAACCAACATTTCAGACGTATGTGAGTGAAAACCCAGTGTATCGTTCACATAGATTCCTTAGAACTTTGTAAATTGAGTTAGTTATTTTAGGGTGACACAGGTTTTGTACTACTACTACATTTTCTACTATCAATCTCAACATCATCACGCTTGGAAACTAAAAATGCCGAAGGTAGTTTTGAAGAAGCAGAGACAAAGTATCAGGAAGTGGCTATGTAGAATTGAAATCTGCTTTTTCTGATAGGAATTCTGATAATTTGGAATCAATAATTTATCACAACCTATCCACATTTTCATACAGGAGTATTTCAAGTTGTGCAACAAGTTATTTAAATGTCTTATGTATACTTATTCCTTGAGAATTTCGAAAAGTAGGGAATTTCATAGGTTTGTCTGTTCGTTTAGAAGTTTTATTACAGGGTTATTCAAGTACTCTCATTTTTTTTCGAATGAATTATCACAAAGTAACGGACTACTCTATCCATTATTTTTCAGTCAAATTTCAACACTCCATTCTTGATTTCCGTACAAGAAAATAGCATTACTGAATCTTCCAACCATGTTTATATACGTAAAATATTTCCCGTGTTAACAGAGAAAAAGTTTCTTCGACGTTCGCCAAGTCTTTGGAATTATTGAATTCACATAATATTTTTTCAAATTCATTATTTTCCCAAAGTAAATTCACATCTTGAGAAATACGTAGTTACTGCGACCTCCATCTAGAAAAGGCAACGTTGTGTAGTTATCTGACAGGAAAAGAACTATAACCTAACATTTTCAAAATATACACGATGAACGTGTCAGAATGTCATGGCCAACCGGGATAGTTTATAAAAGTGAATGGAGTATAGATAACAGAATAAAACCAGAGACAACAACCGATATCTATGATCATGAAGGGCCTTTTGTGCGAGGGAGATTCGGGTATTAAGGTAATCGGAGATTCATCCTATTGGCCGAGAGATTCACCCTATTGGCTGTCGACGATCACGTGATCGTCGTCGGCGAATAGGGAAGAATCTCCGATTACCCAAATACCCGAATCTCCCTAGCACAAAAAGTAGCTTTACTTATAACATTTCCGCAACAGAGGGCAAGTTTAAAACAAAACATGCACTAGTATCTGCATTGGTGTACAACAGTGTAGTTCATGGAGTCCCAACAAACAAAACTCTATTTCTATGTTTTTCTCATTCTATTTCTATTTTATTTTAATTGAAATTTTGAGGACGACTGAATTTTTTCAGTATTCGTATGGTTTGAATATTCGATTCCAATGATGAAAAATAAACATGCAAGAGACCTACTGTATGGACTCCGAAGAAAAATATAAATTCGTTCCACAATCCGATATAAACAAACCAAAAGAAATTGCAATTTTATGAAACCATATTCTTCAGTTCAAAGAACCCATCCCCTCTAATACCGTAACACATTTACGATAAACATCACAGTAGACCCATATTACATAAGCGAAATATATGCAAATCCTAGTTTTGAAACAACTGGAACGAATTTGAACCTTACAAACCGGTAGAGTGATGGAAAATTGATAATGATATGAAATCATCAGTCAATGTGTTAGCGGCACCTCTATGTTCCACATCGTCAAGATCCTTATCAATGAAAGGAGGAAATTCGTACTGCTACAGTTCCGATGCCAGTGAAAGCTGAATATCAAATGACAAATGTCAAATCATTCAATAAATCTGTTAACGAAATAATATCAGTTTTTGCACGATAGAACGACTTTTGTTTTTGTTACCTCGTTTGTTCCTAGATCGGTAGATCATTTTTACTGGTTGCGAAGAAGGTTCACAGAACGATGAATGTCTTAAGAGCACAATACCTCGAATATAACAAAGTGACTTTTGGAGGCTAGAGTTCGTTTTTCTCAAAAAAAATTTTCGGTGCAGATGGTTGAAAAAAATGTAAAATTGCGCAATGATGCCACTTTTATATTCAAGAATTTTCGGGACAATAAAATCTGAAATGGGGTGAAAAATGGGTAAATAACTAACATTGCGCATTCTCACAGAATAATTGAGTACATCCCAAAAAAAATTTTAAAATATACTCACTGAGGCTTGTAGTTCGACTCCCTGTTTTCTCCTAAAATCGTCGACATTTCTCCGAATTCTAATATTTCACGCGGATATTGGCAACGTTAAAGCATGTACTCCGCGATGCGGGTGCATGACCTTGAGATTTTAACGTGGTTTAATGATACTTGAATGTGTCTGTGTTGCCTAGTCGTAATTCAACACCTCGTGGTATTGTTTGCCTCTCAAGCCCGATGGGGGATTTTCCTGAATTTGAGTTATTTGTGCAAATGCAAATTCGAACATAATTATTAGGGGTTTGATTTATCATTTTCCCAAATTACCTTCAGAAAGTATTCAAAATCAGATGACAACTGTGTTTATTAGAATAGCTTCTTCTGCTACAGAATAATGAAATATTTATTCCTATTCTGTGGTACACACGTGTTATTTGTCAATACAACCAAACAATTTCCGTTTGCGATTTGTCAGTAATATGACAGTCTGTGCTCTTCTTCTTCTATTCATTGGTCGTTGTCTTCTACTCTAACCAGATCGAAGTATAGCTATCTCTGTTTTCCTAAACAAATTAACACATTTGACGTCCTTTTCTTTCCGAGAAAGCTAAACTCGATGTTGCCATATCGTGCACTCAAGACAAATCCCTTTCGCTACTTTATGGAAAATTTCGTGATGATCGTGTCATTAGAACAATTTGAAAAAAAAAAATTTGAAATTTTTTTTCAAATATTCAATATTCTGTGATCTTCTGATCAAAAGCCGACCGAAAACACAATTACTTCTGAAAGAAGCGACTTAGAAACTCGATATTTGTAGAGTAGGTTTGGTGCTCAATTACGAAAGTCGGATTCGTGAATAGGTAAAATCCGACCAATGATTCCGTAGATATAGCTGTTAAAAATTTCATTTTGCCAATATTTCGAAAAAAAACATAGAAAAGCTTTTACGTGAAGACAGCAGCTTTCGTGCGCATGTTCGAATTCGTTGTCAAAATAGCGGCCATCTCCATTGAACATGCGCGCAACAGCTGCTGCCTTCACGTCAGTGCTTTTCTAGTTTTTTTTCTGTTTCTGTCGAAGTTTTTCTTATATTCTTTCTAATTTTCGAAAAAAATCTTCAAAACTCCCATTCCTTGTTTGAAGATCCTCATGCAGCAATCTATCTATTCAATTTAGTTAATGACTTTAGTTAACTATCAATTTCGCCTTGATACTGATAGTAATGACTGATGACGTATGCGAATTCTTAGTAACCTTCAGGAACTCAGTAGGCGTTTCATTATCCATGAATCTATACGTGTCATTTGATTTGACGTTGCAAGATTTTCTCGAGTCATTCAAGAATAATATTTACGATCCATCCGATCATCGTCTCATAGTACTCGTAAACCAACACTTGCCTTTCCTTGAATCATGAATGAATGTACCACTATGGGACGTGTTGAATTTCAAACTTCCCATGCAGACGCTTATGGTGTTCGCTGATGTTGATGTTGAGGTTTCACCATCAGAACCATAAATGATACCTGAATTGGCTCCAGTATTTCCATTTGATATTTTTAGAAACGAGCTTGAACGAAAACGTGCATAGAGCAAACAATACCTCGAATATACCGGGATGACTTCTGGAGGCCAGAGTTAGTTTTTCTCTAAAAATTTTTTGGTGCGAATGGTTGAAAAAAATCATAGGAATGCGCAATGTTGCCACTTTTTATATTCAAGAATTCTAGGAAAATAAAAACTGAAATGGAGTGAAAAACGGGAAAATAACTAACATTGCGCATTTTCTCAGAAAATGCCTTTTAATATGGGATTATCTCTTTTACTGCTTGACATGAGGTGGATTATTTGAACAGTTAAGAGCAAACAATACTTCGAATATAACAGAGTGACTTTTGGGGACCATAGTACGTTTCTTCGAAAAAAATTTTTCGGTGCAAATGGTAAATTTGTAAGAATGCGGAATGTGGCCTATAAACGTCGAAATTCCTCCGAAATCATATATTTTACGCGCCTACAGGCAACGTTAAAGCATGTAGACTGGGTCAAGCGGCCTGACTTTGAGATATAAAGGAGGTTTTATGGCATTTAAATGTGGCTGTGTTGCCTAGCTCTAATTTACTACCACGTAGTATTGTTTCCTCTTAAGTAGTCGCATCTTTGAAATGAAAGTTTGATATTATAAACTTAAATCAATAAAAAACTAGCATAAGCAAAGGCTTAGGTCCAGTAATAAGAAGTGATGAGGTCCCAATGTAACCGATAAACCTTCCTCAAACTCAAACTTGATCTCATATTTCATTCAAAAAAATCAAAAAAGCATTAGGACAAAACAGTTTAAACACAAGTTTTCATTCTTCACCATAGGAATTTCCAGTTACCAACAGACTTGAGTAACTTCGTTCCTCCAATGAAGTTCTGCACAGATCTTGAAATCAGTATTCTACAACATTGTGCCGAATTCCAATTGATCCGATTCCGATTCCACTTCTTGGAGATATACAGTGAAATCTCCCAAGAGCGGACACCGTTGGTTCCACCTTTTTTGTCCGGTGGTTGAAGGTGTCCACTTGTATGGTGGCTCAAAGTGAACGGAGAGAATATGGAAAATCGAATATTTTTTGAAATATTTGTACTAATATTTTCGAAAAAAATCAAAAAAGAAATATGTGGATTTACAGAAATTAGGCATCTTGTTCACATATCATTGGGGTTGCCTCATATTTCTTGTATATTTTCTTGACTAAATAGGTTCGAAAATATAACCCAGGTTTTTCAAATGATGAAATCCCACAAAATCTGCTTGTGCAGAAATTTTCAAATTCCCAATCAGTTTCAGCTAGAAGATCTTGATGTGGAAATTCTGGGGTTCATGCTACATATTTACTCGGCCTGTCGCAAAACTTGAACTTCTTCTCCATTTTGATAATCAAAATCAGAATGCTCTTCTGTTGAAATTTCTTCATCTAAACTCACGATTTTTTTATTTTCCACCATGCTGCATACGATTTCACAGTTCTTCAAAAAAACCAGGAAAACTCACTTCCAGAACGTATGGAATTCGAGAATTTTGAGGCAGATTAAGCACAATCCATTTTGAATGAAACATGATTCATTTTTGTATTCATGTCTCTAGGATGTAAACCATCGTCATATAATTATTCAATATTTTGCTCTTCTTCTGTCCAAATATATAAGCTTTTCATTCCTTCATATTATCATGAGTGATCCATGCATTGAAATTCGATTTCAATGTAGCTGGCAAATCTTCTAGTGAAACATTATCGAGATATCGAGCATGGAAGGACGGCTTTTCCGATAACTCATAATATCAAAACGAAAAATCGAAAGAAAATGATTCTGAAAACATTTTCGTTTGCCTGATGAAAGAGTCAGATTTGTACTCTGAAGCGTCACCGTTCGCTATGTGTCTTGTTGGTATTGTTTCGTTATTGTCCATTAGGCAATCAGATCTCCAAGAAAATGCCCTTGAAAAATAGTTTCACTGTATTGGATGAAAAATTTAGTGGTTCATTCCTCAGTATCGTTGTTACTTCCGAAGTAACTCAAAAAATATTGATCCGATCACTTAGTAACCAATTGGCAAAGCTTGATGCACAACTTTTACAAAATTTTACTTTTAGGATTTTTTAACGATATTACAGGCTTATACCAAGGAACGAGAGCATCATTACTGTGGTTTAGGTCCGCTCACCCGATAATATTCTGACAGATAATATATGGTTGGAGTTCGTTAATGCACAAAATCCGCCAAATGGTTCGGAGTTGAGGTCAATTGACATTTCGTTTTCTCAATAACTAGACAATTACCGAGCTGATCGAATTGAAACTGGGTCTGCCTTCGTAAAGTATCAACATGCATGTATGCTTAATTTTGTGGACATCATATCACTCTAAGAATTCAAAAACTTTCCCAAAAACTATTCGCCACATGCTGCTGAAATATGGACTCAAAAACTCGATATGTATTCTCAGTACTCGTTTGGGACTTAATTTGTATTTTTGTATTTGTATTTTTTCCGAATATCCTAGGCTTCAACGAAACCCCTCAGAAGCTAGAATGACGGAGGTAACTGGGTGAAATCCGCCCGATGATTTCATGAATATATATATAGTCGGTTTTCCAGTATTGGATCTGTATCTGTATCGAAATCTTATGCTCGGTTGAAAAATGACAGCGTCAATGTTCATGTAAAATTTTGTGTGGAAATGACCTCGAAAACGAACAAAAGCGTGAAAACTTTCCTCGACTTCACGTTAGTGCTTTTTGCGCGCATTAGCTGGGCGTGCTATCGTTTCGTCCAAATATTTATATTTTTCGATTTGTTTCCAAATTATTCTCAAACGACTGGGTTGGAATCACTGATGACGAATCTAGTATAAAAGGTAGGTTGCATTTCAAAATACGACGGTTCTGTCTGTGAATGGGCCAAATCAGCCGGTTTCGGAGTCCTAGTCATTTGAAATATTTGAATAATGAGGTTATTTCCCTGAGATTGGATTGAAACTTGGCAGTAAGGTAGAGCATAACGACGGCCAACCTTCTGCAAAATGCGGTTGAGACCGTAATGTTAGTAGGAAATTCAAAATAAACGGATTTTTTTTTTAATTCTGAGAACTATTAATTAGATTTGAGAAAAACCAAGGTTACATATTACACAATATGGCACCAAATTTCAATTGGATGCGATTATAATTTCCGGATATATTGGAAAATAATGTGTTCATTTTCGTATTTTTTTTTGACATCGTTGGTATTTCTGGAATAAATCAAAAAATACTAATTCAATCATGATGAAACTTGGTAACAAGTTCGAAAATGCTCGCGAACAACTTTATGCAGAAGTTCATGATGATCGTGGATTCAGAACAATTTGAGAAAAAAGGTACGAAATTTTTTTTATTGAATTTTTTTCTCAGTTTCATTTTTTTTGATGGACTTCCACTCAAGATTCAACGTAGAATTCGTTATGCAATTATGTTCATCAGTTCATAAGAGAAAATCGAAAGTTACGTAAACTTCCGGTTGATCCGGAAATCATAGACACACATTAATTACTTCAGTCGATGGAAAACAATCTGTAGTATCAATGCTCAAAATTTCAATCCGATATCTTGAAAATGAAGATTTTTTGGGGGGTAAACCTGATTCCTGTGACAACCGATATAAACATCTTAAGTACAAAAGTCAACAAACTCAATTTTTAGCAAAACTGTACGACTAAGGCGAATTCCTCATAGAGCACCACCATTCTAACCCGAACAATGATTCCTTTCACATATGTTTGATACTTCTGCATTATAATCGCCTCTGGTAGCTTCACCGCATGTGTGGCTGCGATATTAAATCACCACTAAAAGACCATAATTATGTCTGCGATCACAGTTACAAGATTATTTTCCTTGAATTCGTATAACAATCGTTGTTATAAAGTATATTTATAAACATGCGGAGATAATTCCGTTGTTCCTGATAGGGGAAAAATAAAGATTATGGTTTAGTCTTATCAGCCCGGAGTAAACAATGGTTCTGTGAATTCAATCCAACGGGAAACAAGGAATGTGTTCCTGCAAACATTCTCTCTGTCTGTATGAAAGAATCTATTGAGAGGTTGCATTTGGTTAGAGATGGTTGAACCTTATGCATGTCAAGTCTAGATATTTAGATGGAATTTAAACGACACTCAAGCTGAAATTACCATTCTGTGATTCGATTTTTGCTTTAGAGTATAAGCTTCTTTCGACCCGATCGTGGAATGACGGAATTTGAAATGAGTTATCTTTTTGACCGTTAGGCGGATTGTATTTGAGCTTTGAACCTACCCTGAAAGTGTAGAGTTATTCCTTCACAGGGTTATCGTGTTTACAGTCGGCTGGAGACTGCCTTCGAGCGTGATAAGAAAATTGCAAATACGTTCGGGTGGAAATTCAGAACAGATATACAGAGCGACTCAAAATTACGGAACAAATTCATTTTCTCAAAAGAAAACTATTTCGCAACAAAATCCTGATACAGGTCCTTTTTTTATTTCACTTTTACCAAATTTGTATGCATTTTTGATGTTGCACCCTGTGCCATCCCCATCAACCCTCTAAATTTTTTGAATAGCAGTTCTTTACAGGCGTGCAGAAGTTTTCAAGAAATAATTTTTTTTTTTGAGGAATTAGTTAGTTCAAAGAGGTTTTCAGTATGTGCACTTTGTCATGGCTCATTTACTTTGAGACGATGGCACCTGATGAAATTTGTCACCGAATGAAAGTCGACCATTACAGTTTTGTTCATGCACAACTTTCAACCCTTTAATGGAGAAAAAAGAATTGTTTCACGTGAGGGGGTTGAAAAAGGTTGAAAGTTGTGCATGAACAAAACTGTAATGGTCGGCTTCCATTCGATGACAAATTTCATCAGGTACCATCGTCTCAAAGTAAATGAGCCATGACAAAGTGCACATACTGAAAACCTCTTTGAACTAAAAAAAAAAATTTGTTCTTAAACATATTTGCACACCTATGAAGAAGATGCAAGGACCTTGCCAAAAAAGTACCACATGACCTACTTTCCCTATTCAAAAAATTCAGAGGGTTGATGGGGATGGCACAGGGTGCAACAAAAATCCTTCAAAAATGCAAATATATTTGGTAAAAGTGAAACAAAAATCGACCTGTTTCAGGATTTTGTTGCCATATATTTTTCTTCTGAGAAAATGAATTTGTTCCATAATTTTGACTCGCACTGTATATGATGGTGATGACCTCTCAGTCAAAATCCAATCAAATCATGGCCCATGAAAACACTATAGTTTGTTCGTTGTGCCTCTAGGTACTACACTCTTGCTCACCAGTGTAGATGATGTAGCAGTGATACCGTTCTAAGAATTTTGTTAAAATACTTGCACTCTGTTCGTTGCGGAAATGTTAGAAGTTAGTGTGATCACATATTACGAGTTCGGTGCATAGAGTGAGGTTATCTTCTGTGACGGTTTTGCGTAAATATAAATCATGATCATAGACATCTGTTGTTGTCGCTGGTTCATGATATATGTAAAACATGGTGTGCTCATCTGCTTTTTTGTGACTGTTTTTACAAATGATGACGTATTCAAAGCACAGAACACATATTTCCTTGTATTTCAATCTTGCTGACTTCAGTTTTTTTGCAGATAAGCAAACCATGTTTTTGACATTATGCTCTGGTTCTATTCTGTATAGCAATCATGATGTGAAAAACATGGTGTACTCATGTGCAAAAAAGGTCAGCGAGTTGAAAATTCAATGAAATGTATATTATATAGTTTTAATACGTCATCGTGCGTACGTATACTCCATTCGCTTTTATAAAATATCCCGGTTGACAATGATTTAGGTCTATCAAGTTTTTTTACTTAAAACTGACGCAGGTTGGCACTCATGAAATACCTGGTTTTTCTGATAGTAGCCCAGATAATTTGGAATCAATAATTCATAACAAGCTATCCAACACCCAAAGATAACAGACTGAAGCTAAGCTGCATCCCAGTTTAGAAATATGTTCATCCCAATTCAGTGTATCGTTCACATAGGTTCCCAAGAACATTATAAATTGAGTTCTTTTGAGGTTAAGGTGACACAGGTTTTGTAGCACTACTACATTTTCCTACTGGAGTATTTCAAGTTGTGCAACAAGGTATTTGACGGTCTTCTGTAGGCTTATTTCTTAAGAATTCCGAGAAGTAGGGTATTCCATATAGTTTCGTCTGTTCGTTTAGAAATTCACTGCATGGTTACTCGACTACTCTATCCATTATTTTTCAGTAAAATTTCAACACTCGATTTTTGATTTCCGTACAAGAAAATGGCATATTTCCAGTATTAACATAAAGAAAAGTTTCTCCAACATTCGATCGGTCTTTGGAATTATTGGATTCACATAATATTTTCTAAGTTCATTAGTTTACCAAAATAAATTCACATTTTAAAAAATAAGTAATTACTACGACCTCTATGTAGAGAGGACAACGTTGTGTGGTGTATCTGACTGGAAAATTACTATGACCTCACATTTTCAAAATATACACCGTGAAATGTGTCAGAATGTCATGGCCAACCGGGATAGGATAGGGAAGTAAATGGAGTATACGATTGCAGATGAGCAGATGAGCACACCATGTTTTACTTACATCATGGTAGCAATCACTGGCTTGAAATTGTCTACTTTCTTCTTTCTATGTTAATTTGCTTTATTTAAACGGTTAGGTGTTTTTTTCGTGACTACTTTAGTAATACTCTCCGATAAATCAGCATTATCACGATATAAACTAGAATTCGAACTCATCCTCGAAATTGTAGCGAAAACGAAAAAAGCATAGAATTCTGTCATCTTGGATTTACACAGAATCAGAGAACAGATTTAACTACACTGACAACGCTCATTCTGTTATCTGTGATTACACCCAACTACATTCATCTGCACTGAGTAGTGGACAGAATGGAACAAGTGTACGATAACATTATCATGCAGGTACAACGAACAAGCCTTAAGACTTCGAAGACATAAAAAACTCCAATTTGATGTATCAAAACCACTAACAAAGCTATAATAGATATACGCAGGGTGGTTTAGGAGCAAGGTTGCCAATTTGTGAGTAATTACTCACATTTGTGAGGAATATTGTGGCATGTGAGTAATTTTGTGAGCAACGGCCATTTGTGAGTAAATTGTGAGTTATCAGCGACGCAGCCACTGAAACTGGAAATAGAGCGATATTGCAATGTCAAATTTGTGCGACCTTATTACCATGGAGGTAGGAAAAGAGTGGAGGTGGCATAACGTTTGTAAAGTGTCGTGCAGTTTTGAGAACCTTCTGTGGATTTACCCATACCAATATGGCCGACTTTGAACTGAATATTTTTGTCTCATTTGCTGTACATCACAGAATACAAATATTTACCTTGTAGTTGTCGGACATATTGGTATGGGAAAATCCACAGAAGGTTCTCAAGACTGTACGACACTTTTGGTAGAAGGGAATATAGGATATGCTCCCTCCCCTTCTTTTACCTCCATGGTTATTACAGCAAACGTTATTTTTGACAAAGATAGGAATTGGTTTCACGGAGAAGAAAGAGCTCCTGTAATAATAAATAACATAATCACAAGGACGAATATCCGTCGATAAATCAACAAATATTCCCCCTTGATCAGAGCTAATCATCCAATCAACCAAAACACCTACACCGAAGAAGCGGATCCAAATAGAATGACTACAGCTGTTTCACAATTATTATTGATCGTCAGGTCAACTTAACTTGGATAAACCGCAGAGAGTTCTCTCGATACTTGTTACCTTTCAGAAGGACCGTTGCAGTATAACAACTACAGCGCGCCATCTGCCAGGAGCATCTGCACTCGAAGGTGAGACTCGCAAGATGCTCCTGGCAGATGGCGCGCTGTAGTTGTTATACTGCAACGGTCCTTCTGAAAGGTAACAAGTATCGAGAGAACTCTCTGCGGTTTATCCAAGTTAAGTTGACCTGACGATCAATAATAATTGTGAAACAGCTGTAGTCATTCTACTTGGATCCGCTTCTTCGGTGTAGGTGTTTTGGTTGATTGGATGATTAGCTCTGATCAAGGGGGAATATTTGTTGATTTATCGACGGATATTCGTCCTTGTGATTATGTTAGTTATTTTTGACATCTAAGCATGCGCAGATTCAGTTTCAGAATAACACGACGTTAATAGCGTCCAACGTTATCTACATTTTATAGCTATAGCCCTTAAGTTGAATGAATAAACGTTTGATCCAGTTCCAAAACTAAAAAGTAGAGAATCATATTTCACGATTTTTTGTATTGTCAATGTCACTATAAAACTGAACCCAAATAACGGACCTCGTGCCGTGCTCTTGTCAGATGAGAGAAATAGATTAAATTTATTTTAATCAATTTCAAGCGATGGACCAAAAGCTCCGGTTATAGTTACGGTTATCAACATTGACAGATTTTCCTTTGCCTATATGTCACTTTGAACATTGTTTAAGGACCTTGAACAATGGTTTGGATAAACGTAACTATAACCGGAGCTTTTGGTCCATCGCTTGAAATCGCTTTTTGTGGACAATGGGGAAACTAATAAACTATTAATAAATCAACATTACATTTTTCTTGATATTTTGTAGCTGTGAGTAAAATGTGAGGAAATCAGTGTCGACCTGTTGGCAACCTTGTTTAGGAGGTGCCATCCTTGATATCTCGGCCCTCGTGCAAAATAAGAAAAAATTCACATAGGTTAACCTTTGGTTCTAAGGATATTTCCAGTCAATTTATATCAACCCTGTGAGCGTGATGATGGAAGTTTGAGTGACACTTTGTTGCATGGGTAGTTCGATGGCTTTATCAAAAATGCCGTATACTTGAAATTTTTGTTAGTACTTAGTAAATAAAAAACAAGAGTAGAATATTTACGATAGCAAAGAGTGGAATCAAACGAACATGATGAAAAATTCTGATAACAGCATTTTCCATAACTTCAGCCACTTCCAGGTGGGGATGAGACAGAGCTTCCAGTTGTCAGAATAGACATTTTTTCCTTCTAAACTTGTGTTTTAAGATCTCAATTATTTTTTACAGTTCTTAGGAATAGGGAACTGAGGAATATCAACAAAAAGTTCAAGTATACAGAATTTTCAAAAGGCCATCAAATTGCTTTCAATACAAGGTGTCTCTCAACTTGTCTTCACATTTAAGATTTTTGCAGTCGCTATCATCACGCTCACAGGGTTGATCACTGGAGCCAACCTTATAAAATATTCCGTACGAATCAAAATTTAGCCATTGTTACATTTTTCTGATTTTTCATGTGGTCCGAAACATTGACCGTGGTAGGTACCTCTTCAAATAGACACACTGTATTATCACTTATCGCACATTATTTTGAATATGCACACAAAAGCTGCAGAATTAACAGCAGTACTTTTGTAGTATATTTCATTGAATCGTATCTTCTCTTAACTAATGGGAATAAGTCGGTAGATCTGTCAATTGTCACTTCGTGCTTCTGGTCAGACATATGTATATTCGTGTTGTTTGAACTTCTCACTTACAAGACAAGCACTCCCCACAGAAATCTGTAATTGGTCATTTTCTATCCACACGAATAGATAACTCACCCATTCCATATCCCTTCCAGCACATGTCCGAGTTGGCCTTGTTTACTTGAGTTATGTTTCAAGAAATCCGATTGACGCCGTCGTTTTTACCAAACCGACACGATTTTTTCACGCTTTTTGATCTCCGGTTGGAATAAGTAATGCAAGAAGACGTATATGATCTTATCGAAGTTAGCTCAACTATTAACTTTCTATGAACCGTATAAATACTGCGTAGATCCGTGAACGAATCACCATAGATGTGGAAACCGTTTCTTTCGCTTGGATCGCTCGATACATAAAGGGTGTTTATTTAGAGGTATAGAACTTTGAAATGGAATAACACAAGGATGAATTTTCAAAATTGACATGAAGTTGACTTCATTCAGAAGATAATCTTTCGGCTCTGACGTAATCTAGTCTGGGCTCCAATTTATCAATCACTTTTTTCAATATTTGTGGCCGTATATCGGCAATAATGCAGCGAATGTTGTACTCCAAGTGGTCGATCGTTTCGGGGTTATCGGCGTAGACTAGCGATTTCACATATTCTCACAGAAAAAAGTCTAATGGCGTTAAATCGCACGATCTTGGAGGCCGATTCACGTGCCCGGAAAGTGAAATTATGCGGTTATCAAACGTTTCCTTCAGTAAATCAATTGTGGCACGAGCTGTGTGACATGTTGCGACGTCTTGTTGAAACCACAGCTGTTGCACATCATGGTTGTTCAATTGAGGAACGAAAAAGTCAGTAATCATGGCTCTTTAGCGGTCACCATTGACTATAACGTTCTGGTCAGCATCGTCTTTAAAGAAGTACGGACCAATGATTCCACCAGCCCATAAAGCTCACCAAACAATCAGTTTTTCTGGATGTAACGGTGTCTCAACATACACTTGAGGATTATCTTCACTCCAAAAACGGCTGTTTTGTTTATTAACGTAGCCATTCAACCAAACGTGAGCTTCATCGCTGAACAAATTTCTCTTGCGAAAATCGGGATCAACGGCAATCTTGTTTTGGGCCCATTCACGGAATCTACGCCTTCTTAGTTGGTCGTGTGGCTTCAATGCTTGCACGAGTTCGAGTTGGATTTTGTAAGCACGCAAATCCAGATCTTTCCGCAAAATCGTCCATAAAGTGGTTGGACACATATCCAATTCCTGTGCACGATGGCGGATAGATTGATTCGGGTCCTCCTCTACGCTGCGCTCTACAGCAGCAATCGCTTCTTCTGTTCTCACTGTACGTCTCTGTGGATACGTAATGCGTATTATCAGTTAGAGTAAACATGGTGCGAAAACGGTCCAGGTGTTAGGGAGCTAGGAAGATCGGGGTCCACTCGATCGCTCTAGTTGAGGACCCGAGCTACTAACCGCTCCCTGCCAGCAGAGGAATACATTGGGTAGCGTAATGACCTTTCAGCCCTGAATGAAAGTGAACGAATTCTAATCCAATTGCTTTGAATGCTAAAATCACTTTCTCAGTTATATAGTTATATTGATCATTGATACTCTTTATGTTTTATGATCAATGTTTCAGCGTTCCTGCAGGGCCCTAAAAAATATTTTAGTACGCACTGGAATCTAGTCGGCATAACTTAAAGAAATTATTCGAACCCTGGTTCAGTTATCTCTCGGAAATCGCTCTTATTCATTCTTGATGATTCGATATGTACGTATAGTAAGTACTTTTCAGGATTTTATCCGTCACAAAAAACCGCACAAATAGATAAGAATGTTTATCATTCCAAAGCCTTAATTCTTCAATATTTCGCACATAAATACTAAATGAACATGCCATTGTAATCAATGATTCACAACTATGAGTTGAAAACAATTTGTCAGGTTGAATCGCAACCTTACTAACGACGAATTCAGTGCGCCATCTATCTTTTATTTATTCTTAAAAAAATCGCGCAATTTGAAACACCTTTTACATATTCATGAGAGCTGTGAACCATGATGTAAGTAAAACAAGATGTGCTCATCTGCTCATCTGTGATCGTATTTACAGATGATGACGTCACTTTTTTCATTCAAATTCAAGGAAATATATATTCTGTGCTTTAAATTTGAATGAAAAAAGTGACGTCATCATGGGTAAATACGATCACAGATGAGTACATCATGTTTTGCTTACATCATGCTGTGAACTAACGAATTGGCCGCAGTGAGCGGACTTCAATGCACACCGTTAAGTCCCTGAAAATGTTTGACACTTTGCATTACAGTATGACATTTTGTCACCTATAGTAACAATTTGCTTCGTTATTTTCAACTTGGCGAGTGCCTGTCCGTTTTTCGCCAATAAAGATAGGTAGCACCTATCGCAAACCGAAGCAATAAATAAATAAGAAATTCTAGAGAAGCACTGAGGTGAAGTCAGCAGCTTTTGCGTGCATTTTCAGATTCGTTTCCGTTTTTCTTTTCACGTATTGATCTCGCCAAACACAGATTCACTTGCTGATGGAAAAATTTGGCAATCTTATTTTCATGTGGTCCTCAAGAAGTTCTGCATGAATCTTCGAGCAAGTACTATATTTTACTTCAATCCGATTTTATTTTTGGAATTCTGGAATAAAATTATTCAGGGGGATATCTAAGGAACCATCGGGCGAATGTCACCCTTTCCCAAATTCAACCTTCGCAAATAAGCGAAAATCAACCCTACACATATCGGGTCGGTTGTTGCGGCCATCGTAGACATAATAACTTTCGAAAGAAATCAGATCAGTATTTTTCAGTTACTCCGGAAAAGACAACGATACCAAGAATAAACCTCGAAATTGATCTTATATTTTTTCCAAAATCTCCGAAAATTTGAAGGAGATCAAATTGAAATTTGGTTATCTGCTGTGAAATACTGCAGAATTTCATCGAGATCTGATGATGATTTCCAAGAAAAGTTGCGCGCTGTTCCCTAGAGCATGCGGGCAAATATATCCGCCACTTCTGGAAAAGCTTCACAAGTTCTGAAGAGTTACTTGTGTTGACAGTCACCTAGCCGTATCCATGATGTAGGTAAAACGTGGTGTGCTCATCTGCTCATCTGTGATCGATTTACCAATGATGACGTCACTTTTTCCATTCAAATTCAAAGCACAGAATATATATTTCCTTGTATCTTAATCTTTCTGACGTCACTATTTTTCCAGATGAGCACACCATGTTTTTTCATATCATGGCCGTATCCATGATGTGAGTAAAACAAGGTGTGCTCATCTATGACAAGCTCTGTTTACCAATGATGACATCACTTTTTTCATTCAAATTCAAAGCACAGAATATATATTTCCTTGTATTTCAATTTTGCTGACGTAATTTTTTTTCAGATGAGCACGCCATAATCAATTTCAAGCGATGGACCAAAAGCTCTGGCTATAGTTACGGTTATCTAAACTGCCATGTAGGCAAAGGATAATCTGTCAATTTGGATAACCGTAACTATAACCGTAGCTTTCGGTCCATCGCTTAAAATCGCTTCATGTTTTCTACATCATGATCGTATCTGGCCGAGTTTTTTAATTCACCAAATTGGTGTGGTGGAAAAGTGATGGATCCACCAATTCGTTTTTTTATTGTTGGTTGAATGACGTAAATGTCAAATTATCAAGCCCAACATCCACCATTTATGTTATATGTCAGCCATACTCCACCACAGCCACACCAGTTTGGTGAATTAAAAACCTAAAAGTTACCTAAATGTCATCCAACTGTCACGTAGATAAGAACCTCAATAGTTGCTCTAAGGCTCGGTGGCATTTATTATGGGTAAAAAATAATCACTAGAATGGACTCGCTCGTCAATAGTTTTGTCTTTCAAGAAAAATGCACTCCGTATCACCGAACTGAGTCTGTAAATAAAAATAAAAAGTTCGCTTTCATCAGAATACAATGTTTCCCGTATTGATATTTATGTTTCTATTACAGGAACATCAACGGAGTTGATGCCATGTATCCTTGGAGTGTTCGACTCCATAATTGAAGAAGGAAAGCAGGAACCAGCTCCCAAACGAACATATCAATCCAGCAACTTCGCCAATTTATCCCCTGGTGTCCAGAAGCTGTTATCTCATGTGCCGGATCAAGAAATCAGCAGAAGTTTCTCATCGGAGGAGAACCTAGGATTCAAGAAGTCCAACTCGTCCATCTACAGGTCGCTGAGGAGCCAAACCAGAAGCAATACCACCTTAAATCGAAGCAACGAATCTCTGGACATCATATCTCCTAACGTGCAGAAGATGCTGTCCAACCTTCCGGACACGGAGCTGATCATTTCTTCAGGTCATGGGGACAGGAAGACGAATCGTTCCTTCCTGCACACCAAAAAAGACTGTTATGAGACTTTGACGAATGACAATGGCCTCAGTAAAGGTGCATATACGGACAAATTGGATTGCGAGACGATTATTTGTAAGAAAGGGATTAGTGAAACAAGTGCGTCAAATGAAACCGCGAGTGATAGTTTTAAACCAGTGCCTTTAGGATCTTACCTACACACTTCGCCACATGGAATCGCTTCTAGAACTCCCGTTGGGAGGAAGTCATTGGGGAAATATCTACAGGTAAGTCTTCCTCTATTCTAAGAACTTCGGGGCACTTACTATATCAATGGAAAGTCTCTACCCAGAACATGCAAAAGGAGTCTGAAAATATCGAAAAAAATTATTTAAGTATTTTTTTTTTTTCAAACTCAATGGGAGACTTCGGCCCAAGTAGCTAAACCAAAATTTGAGAAGTTTGAAAACAAATCATTCATATTGAGGTTCGCAGAATCCATAAATATCTGCTACCTCGGCTCAAATCAGAGATCATTTGATTGGCTGAAAGTTGTGTTGCAGCTCCTGGTTTCAAGTCATTGATATCAATGTGATTTATATAGGGATTTATGGTGTCTTCGGTTTGATAACGGAACATATCCATATTCACTACGTTAACATTGGTCATTGTTGTCTTTTGTCCGACTCAATCGAATTTGTCCAAATGTCTGGGTTGGGACCACTGATGACAAATCTGATGTCAAAATCGATTCTTTTAGGTCGGCCGTAGCCACTGTTACGTTGGACGTTGTTAAACCCTAGCGTCTTTCTGCAACTTTCTGGATAGAATGCATATTAAATTGGTCAAACGGTTTGGGAGTTTAACCACGCGCGTGAAAACACCGATGGATTCCCAGCGATGGCTCCGCCGACGGGCGACGTATGGCAACATTGCGTTCTAGCTCCGCGATGCGTTAGCAGTGGCTAGGGACGTTCCGTAACGGATCTGTACTCTTCGAACGACTACATTTACGCAGGCAATTTAAGGTAGAATGCAATATCTATCGTTTTATGATTCCATATAGGGTGGGACATGGCTAATAAAGGTTTGATAATTACTGAATATGGATTATTCTTGATTACAGTTCAATATTTTCGTTTGGAAGTGGTAAAAATATATCTGAAATACGTTTTCTGACTGATAGCCCTGATCGAGATCTGACATTTATGCTTTGTTATCATCCTCTTCATCATTTTTGACATACCAAACTGATTGTACGTCGTTCCGATAGCGATGGCGGCGGACTTGATATCGAAGAAAATGGGAAAAATTCAAATACACGTGAAATACTTTCTGGGTGTTGGCCCAGGTGGACACCTGATTCTTATGCTTTGTTATCATTCACTTTATCATTTTCGATACACGAAACTGATTGTACGTCGTTCTGAGAGCGAGGGCGGCGGACAACATATTGATGAGAGTGGAAAAAATTCAAATTCATGTGAAATACTTTCTGGGTGTTGGCCCAGGTCGGCATATGATATTTATGCTTTGTTATCATTCACTTTATCATTTTCGATACACGAAACTGATTGTACGTTGTTCTGAGAGCGAGGGCGGCGGACAACATATGGATGAGAGTGGAAAAAATTCGAATACACGTGAAATACTTTCTGGATGTTGGCCCGGGTGGCCACCCGATATTTATGCTTTGTTATCAGTCACTTTATCATTTCCGATACACGAAACTGATTGTACGTCGTTCTGAGAGCGAGGGCGGCGGACAACATATTGATGAGAGTGGAAAAAATTCAAATACACGTGAAATACTTTCTGGGTGTTGGCATATGATATTTAGGCTTTGCTATCATTCACTTTATCATTTCCGATACACGAAACTGATTGTACGTCGTTCTGAGAGCGAGGGCGGCGGACAACAAATGGATGAGTGGGAAAAATTCAAATACGCGAGAAATACGTTCTTGGTGTTGGCCCAGGTGGACACCTAATTCTTAGGCTTTGTTATCATTCACTTTATCATTTCCGATACACGAAACTGATTGTACGTCGTTCTGAGAGCGAGGGCGGCGGACAACATATTGATGAGAGTGGAAAAAATTCAAATTCATGTGAAATACTTTCTGGGTGTTGGCCCAGGTCGGCATATGATATTTATGCTTTGTTATCATTCACTTTATCATTTTCGATACACGAAACTGATTGTACGTTGTTCTGAGAGCGAGGGCGGCGGTCTACATGTTGATGAGAGTGGAAAAAATTCGAATACACGTGAAATACTTTCTGGATGTTGGTCCGGGTGGCCACCCGATATTTATGCTTTGTTATCAGTCACTTTATCATTTCCGATACACGAAACTGATTGTACGTCGTTCTGAGAGCGAGGGCGGCGGACAACATATTGATGAGAGTGGAAAAAATTCAAATTCATGTGAAATACTTTCTGGGTGTTGGCCCAGGTCGGCATATGATATTTATGCTTTGTTATCATTCACTTTATCATTTTCGATACACGAAACTGATTGTACGTCGTTCTGAGAGCGAGGGCGGCGGACAACATATGGATGAGAGTGGAAAAAATTCGAATACACGTGAAATACTTTCTGGATGTTGGCCCGGGTGGCCACCCGATATTTATGCTTTGTTATCAGTCACTTTATCATTTCCGATACACGAAACTGATTGTACGTCGTTCTGAGAGCGAGGGCGGCGGACAACATATTGATGAGAGTGGAAAAAATTCAAATTCATGTGAAATACTTTCTGGGTGTTGGCCCAGGTCGGCATATGATATTTATGCTTTGTTATCATTCACTTTATCATTTTCGATACACGAAACTGATTGTACGTCGTTCTGAGAGCGAGGGCGGCGGACAACATATGGATGAGTGGAAAAAATTCAAATACACGTGAAATACTTTCTGGGTATTGGCCCAGGTCGGCATATGATATTTATGCTTTGTTATCATTCACTTTATCATTTCCGATACACGAAACCGATTGTAGGTCGTTCTGAGAGCGAGGGCGGCGGACAATATATGGATGAGTGGAAAAAATTCAAATACACGTGAAATACTTTCTGGGTATTGGCCCAGGTCGGCATATGATATTTATGCTTTGTTATCATTCACTTTATCATTTCCGATACACGAGACCGATTGTACGTCGTTCTGAGAGCGAGGGCGGCGGACAATATATTGATGAGAGTGGAAAAAATTCAAATTCATGTGAAATACTTTCTGGGGGTATAGCAATGCTCCCGTAGAGAATTGGTTTTCAGTTGTGAAAAATCTGATCATCACCACCAATAATCCCCAGAGATGTAGTAGAGTTTTAAGATTAATTAGAAAAAGAGTGCTGAGCTATCATAAAGAGATAAAGTTGGCTATACCTAAAGAAGGGTGTACGTCTCGAAAAAGGAGAACAGATTTTCTGGCACCTATGGATGATCTGTCACAAAAGGAAGAATGGGACAAAAAGAGGAAAATGACAAACCGGAGCAACTTCGATCAGACTTACTTAAATAAACTGGCAGGGAAGATGAAGAACGAAATGCAGTATAGATTTACAAAACATTCGGTAAAAAATTTGGAGGAGGCATGCATCGAATTTTTGTCCCAATTCAAAACTGATTCAGATGACCTGAAATATTTGGAGTATAAAACGAGGAATCAGCGTCTGGATGAAAAGTGGATGGAAGAAAGAAAGATCAGGCTTACATCTTCATTTTTCGGAAGAGTTTGTATGGCCACAACAGAGAAGAGCCTAGGAAATATAGTGAAAGAGATCCGATATTCCACTGTTCCTTCGGTACCAGCAATAAAGCATGGTATTCAAAATGAAGATACCTGTTTCAACGAATATCTGAAAATGAATCCATCCTACGAAGTAGTTAAATGTGGTTTACTCATTAAAGAGGAAACACCATTTTTGGGTTGTTCCCCTGATGGTTTGGTTAATTCGGATGGGTTATTGGAAATAAAGTGCCCATACAGCATAAAGGATTGTTACCCGCTTGAGGCTAAATATCTGGACAGTACTGGTAAACTATCAAAGTCACATCAGTATTTCTATCAAATACAAGGACTGCTTAATATTTCCGGTAGAGAATGGTGTGATTTCGTCGTATGGACGTTTAGGGGGATGCATGTCACAAGAATATATAGGGATTCGAACTTTTGGAAAGAGCATATGAAGATGAAGTTGGAAGAATTCTATATGTTTTATGTTCTACCAGAAATCGTAGATCCAAGATACCCTGATAAATCAATAGAGAGGAGATGTTGGCTGACTATAAATGAAAATACTATAGAGCCACATGAAGCCATCACTTCGGATATTTTAAAATTTCCAAATGGTATAGTGAAAAATCATAACTATTATGTTAAACTAGAGAGAGATTACGTAATAGGTCACTTCGGGAGAGCAGTTTGCCGAATTTTCGTCGAAAATAATTCTTAAACCTCCGACATTTTTGAAATACATTCATGCAAAATATATGTTATTCATAATATGTTACATACATGTATAATAGGCCTGCAACGTTCTTCGTTATTCTGAGTATATGGAATATCATCGCATCGCATTGGACCTGGTAGAAATACCCTCCCAGTGAGAATGTAAATGTAGGTAACGCTATTTAGTGCTTCGTTGGTTTTCTGCCTCTTTTTCTATTGCAGGTATTATTTCAAGTTATTTTGTTACTCCAGATTCGAGAGAAAGAATAGATTCAGTGAAGAAGATGCCCTCCATTATGTATATTTCAGCTTATTCATCGAACAATTTCATATTCAACCACACTTATACAGGGAGACAGAGTTTTTTTGCTGAGGTATATTTATCTATGTGCTCTTGTATCATATGTAAAAATGTATGGTACCCCGTCTATATTTGAAAGGCCAGACCAGGTAGAAATCCCCTCCAGGTCAAAAAGTAAATGTAAGTTACATTATTTAGTGCTTCCTGTTGGGTTTCTGTCTCTTTTTTTATTGCAGGTATTATTTCAAGTTATTTTGTTACTCTTGATTCGAGAGAAAGAATGGATTCAGTGAAGAAGAAGCCCTCCATTATGTATATTTCAGCTTATTCATCGAACAATTTCAAATGCAACCACACTAATACAGGGAGACAGAGTTTTTTTGCTGAGGTATATTTATCTATGTGCTCTTCTATCATATGTAAAAATGTATGGTACCCCGTCTATATTTGAAAGGCCAGACCAGTTAGAAATCCCCTCCAGGTCAGAGAGTAAATGGAGGTTACATTATTTAGTGCTTCCTGTTGATTTTCTGTCCTTTTTCTGTTGCAGGTTTTATTTCAACATATTTTGTCATACAAAATTCGAAAGGAAAAAGGGTTTTCAGTGAAGAATATGCCTTTCATTATGTTTATTTCAGCTTATTCATCGAACAAATTGTAATTTCACCACACTCGTACAAGGAGACAGAGTTTTCAGCTGAGGTTCTCATTTTATCCTTGCGTACTTTCATCACACGTAAAAATATTCCAGGACATCACGTTAGAATATATGGTGCCCCATTCAATTTTTCCTGCTAATAATGCTTACACATGTAATATTGATTGATATCACAAATAATGTATATTGTTAAATTATTTATTTGCTCGTTAACTCTCATAAGTTTCTTTGAAGTTTCTTCTTATGGGTAGTAATCGAAACTTCGGATTCAGAAAATTTTATTAAAGAATGTTCACTTTTGCATCGATTGATTTCCTACATTTCCAATAACTACTTCTCCCGACAACGTACAATCAGTTTCGTGTATCGGAAATGATGAAGTGAATGATAACAAAGCATAAATATCATATGCCGACCTGGGCCAACACCCAAAAAGTATTTCACATAAATTTGAATTTTTTCCACTTTCATCAATATATTGTCCGCCGCCCTCGCTCTCAGAACGACGTACAATCAGTTTCGTGTATCGCAAATGATAAAGTGAATGATAAGAAAGCGTAAATATCATATGCCGACCTGGGCCAACACCCAGAAAGTATTTCACATGAATTTGAATTTTTTCCACTCTCATCAATATGTTGTCCGCCGCCCTCGCTCTCAGGACGACGTACAATCAGTTTTGTGTATCGAAAATGATAAAGTGAATGATAACAAAGCATAAATATCATATGCCGACCTGGGCCAACACCCAGAAAGTATTTCACATGAATTTGAATTTTTTCCACTCTCATCAATATGTTGTCCGCCGCCCTCGCTCTCAGAACGACGTACAATCGGTTTCGTGTATCGGAAATGATAAAGTGAATGATAACAAAGCATAAATATCATATGCCGATCTGGGCCAATACCCAGAAAGTATTTCACGTGTATTTGAATTTTTTCCACTCATCCATATGTTGTCCGCCGCCCTCGCTCTCAGAACGACGTACAATCAGTTTCGTGTATCGAAAATGATAAAGTGAATGATAACAAAGCATAAGAATCAGGTGTCCACCTGGGCCAACACCCAGAAAGTATTTCACGTGTATTTGAATTTTTTCCACTCATCCATATGTTGTCCGCCGCCCTCGCTCTCAGAACGACGTACAATCAGTTTCGTGTATCGAAAATGATAAAGTGAATGATAACAAAGCATAAATATCATATGCCGACCTGGGCCAACACCCAGAAAGTATTTCACATGAATTTGAATTTTTTCCACTCTCATCAATATGTTGTCCGCCGCCCTCGCTCTCAGAACGACGTACAATCAGTTTCGTGTATCGGAAATGATAAAGTGACTGATAACAAAGCATAAATATCGGGTGGCCACCCGGGCCAACATCCAGAAAGTATTTCACGTGTATTCGAATTTTTTCCACTCTCATCAATATGTAGACCGCCGCCCTCGCTCTCAGAACAACGTACAATCAGTTTCGTGTATCGAAAATGATAAAGTGAATGATAACAGAGCATAAATATCGGGTGGCCACCCGGGCCAACAACCAGAAAGTATTTCACGTGTATTCGAATTTTTTCCACTCTCATCAATATGTAGACCGCCGCCCTCGCTCTCAGAACGACGTACAATCAGTTTCGTGTATCGGAAATGATAAAGTGAATGATAACAAAGCATAAATATCATATGCCGACCTGGGCCAACACCCAGAAAGTATTTCACATGAATTTGAATTTTTTCCACTCTCATCAATATGTTGTCCGCCGCCCTCGCTCTCAGAACGACGTACAATCGGTTTCGTGTATCGGAAATGATAAAGTGAATGATAACAAAGCATAAATATCATATGCCGACCTGGGCCAACACCCAGAAAGTATTTCACATGAATTTGAATTTTTTCCACTCTCATCAATATGTTGTCCGCCGCCCTCGCTCTCAGAACGACGTACAATCGGTTTCGTGTATCGGAAATGATAAAGTGAATGATAACAAAGCATAAATATCATATGCCGACCTGGGCCAATACCCAGAAAGTATTTCACGTGTATTTGAATTTTTTCCACTCATCCATATGTTGTCCGCCGCCCTCGCTCTCAGAACGACGTACAATCAGTTTCGTGTATCGAAAATGATAAAGTGAATGATAACAAAGCATAAGAATCAGGTGTCCACCTGGGCCAACACCCAGAAAGTATTTCACGTGTATTTGAATTTTTTCCACTCATCCATATGTTGTCCGCCGCCCTCGCTCTCAGAACGACGTACAATCAGTTTCGTGTATCGAAAATGATAGAGTGAATGATAACAAAGCATAAATATCATATGCCGACCTGGGCCAACACCCAGAAAGTATTTCACATGAATTTGAATTTTTTCCGTTCTCATCAATATGTTGTCCGCCGCCCTCGCTCTCAGAACGACGTACAATCAGTTTAGTGTATCGGAAATGATAAAGTGACTGATAACAAAGCATAAATATCGGGTGGCCACCCGGGCCAACATCCAGAAAGTATTTCACGTGTATTCGAATTTTTTCCACTCTCATCAACATGTAGACCGCCGCCCTCGCTCTCAGAACAACGTACAATCAGTTTCGTGTATCGAAAATGATAAAGTGAATGATAACAAAGCATAAATATCATATGCCGACCTGGGCCAACAACCAGAAAGTATTTCACATGAATTTGAATTTTTTCCACTCTCATCAATATGTTGTCCGCCGCCCTCGCTCTCAGAACGACGTACAATCAGTTTCGTGTATCGGAAATGATAAAGTGAATGATAACAAAGCCTAAGAATTAGGTGTCCACCTGGGCCAACACCAAGAACGTATTTCTCGCGTATTTGAATTTTTCCCACTCATCCATTTGTTGTCCGCCGCCCTCGCTCTCAGAACGACGTACAATCAGTTTCGTGTATCGGAAATGATAAAGTGAATGATAACAAAGCCTAAGAATTAGGTGTCCACCTGGGCCAACACCAAGAACGTATTTCTCGCGTATTTGAATTTTTCCCACTCATCCATTTGTTGTCCGCCGCCCTCGCTCTCAGAACGACGTACAATCAGTTTCGTGTATCGGAAATGATAAAGTGAATGATAGCAAAGCATAAATATCATATGCCAACCTGGGCCAACACCCAGAAAGTATTTCACGTGTATTTGAATTTTTTCCACTCTCATCAATATGTAGTCCGCCGCCCTCGCTCTCAGAACGACGTACAATCAGTTTCATGTATCGGAAATGATGAAATGAATGATAACTAAGCATAAATATCGGGTGGCCACCCGGGCCAACAACCAGAAAGTATTTCACGTGTATTTGAATTTTTTATACTCATCAATATGTAGTCCGCCGCCCTCGCTCTCAGGACGACGTACAATCAGTTTTGTGTATCGAAAATGATAAAGTGAATGATAACAAAGCATAAATATCATATGCCGACCTGGGCCAACACCCAGAAAGTATTTCACATGAATTTGAATTTTTTCCACTCTCATCAATATGTAGACCGCCGCCCTCGCTCTCAGAACAACGTACAATCAGTTTCGTGTATCGAAAATGATAAAGTGAATGATAACAAAGCATAAATATCATATGCCGACCTGGGCCAACACCCAGAAAGTATTTCACATGAATTTGAATTTTTTCCACTCTCATCAATATGTTGTCCGCCGCCCTCGCTCTCAGAACGACGTACAATCAGTTTCGTGTATCGAAAATGATAAAGTGAATGATAACAAAGCATAAGAATCAGGTGTCCACCTGGGCCAACACCCAGAAAGTATTTCACGTGTATTTGAATTTTTCCCATTTTCTTCGATATCGAGTCCGCCGCCATCGCTATCGGAACGACGTACAATCAGTTTGGTATGTCAAAAATGATGAAGAGGATGATAACAAAGCATAAATGTCAGATCTCGATCAGGGCTATCAGTCAGAAAACGTATTTCAGATATATTTTTACCACTTCCAAACGAAAATATTGAACTGTAATCAAGAATAATCCATATTCAGTAATTATCAAACCTTTATTAGCCATGTCCCACCCTATATGGAATCATAAAACGATAGATATTGCATTCTACCTTAAATTGCCTGCGTAAATGTAGTCGTTCGAAGAGTACAGATCCGTTACGGAACGTCCCTAGCCACTGCTAACGCATCGCGGAGCTAGAACGCAATGTTGCCATACGTCGCCCGTCGGCGGAGCCATCGCTGGGAATCCATCGGTGTTTTCACGCGCGTAGTTTAACCATCGGTTTCACTAAACTTTTGACGTACGATCAACTAGTTGATTAAGGTTCGTATTCGATGGTTGGGTTGAATATGAACTGAAATCGAGCACAGAATTTACTGTTGACTACCTTGCCCTCGGTCGGGCAATCAAAGTTTGTGAAACCGGCCGATAGTCTCCTTAATTTTTTACGCAATTCCCTCAACATTTCAGCAACTACTTGAGTTATCGAATTGAAACTTAGTAGTTCAGTTACTTGAATCATACCTTCGCGCAAATGCTCACAAAATTTGAATTTGAAAAAAATCATTGAACGGACCTTTTTTATATATTTTGCAACAAACTTTGATCCGATTCTTTTTCCGGAGATATCCAGAAAAATATGACAAATTTAGTGGTATCATCGTATTCACAGAATAACTCGCAAAATACTGATCCAACCATGATGAAAAGTTGAAAAATGCCGAAATTTCGTGATTATCATGCCAATTAAACAATTTGAAAGAAAATATTCCACGTTCTTCCCATCATATTATTATTCTGAAGATATGAAGCTTGTAGGTTCATTTTTCAATCAAATGCAAGTGTTGGATTGCAATTCGATCCAAACAATATTGGAAAAATAAAATTTTGAATGCATATTCTCGGGATCATTGGGTGGATTTTACCCATTCGCGGATCGACCATCGTATTCAAGGCCCAAACCTTTTCTACAAAGATCGTATTTCTGATGAGTTGTTTCTTTCGGAAGTTATTGTGTTTAGTACGATCCGCCGAATATTGCACGTCGGAATTTTATAACTAATCACAAAGTTCTTTTTGAGTACAATTCCGAAACTCTCTGGCCGATAATGCCTTTTATTATGAGATTATCTCTTTTACTGCTTGACATGAGATGGATTATTTGAAAATTTAAGAGCAAACAATACTTTGAATATAACGGAGTGCGTTTTGGAAGCTAGAGTTAGTTTTTTTTTTGTAAGAATGCGAAATGCCGCCACTTTTTATTTCCAAGAATTTTCGGGAAATAAAAACTGAAATGGAGTGAAAATTGGAAAACTAACTAACATTGCGCATTCAGACAGAAGAATTTACATCCCAAAAAAAATCCAAAAAACAATCACTGAAGCCTGCGAAACGACACCCCGTTTTCCCATATTTACGTCGTAATTTCTCCGAATTCTAATTTTTCTCGCGGCTACTGGCAACGTCAAAGCGTGCAGACCGTAAGCAAGTGCCTGACCTTGAGATATGAACGGTTTAATTAAACTTGAATGTGACCGTCTTGCCGAAGCCGTAATTTACCAGCACGTGGTAGTGTTGCTCTTGATATACATTTAATTTTGCATTTTTCAGAATTTGTTTTCCAATTTCCTCTCTTCATAGAATTCATCTCATTTTCAAACTAGTTATGGCGAAAACGAACTCAAATACCCAGTTTCACATGGTGACTTATTTGTGTCATTTATTCAGGCTGATAAATTCCTGGCACACTATGGAATAAAATTGTCGTATTTATCTTCAACCGATATGGTCTCAAGGTTGATTCTCACTCTACGTTCCGTAACCTTACCGTAAAATATTATAAAGTGTTAATGAATTGATGTATGCGCACTATTCGTCCCGTTTACGTTCCGTCAACATGACTTTGTTGCCTACTAAATTTCGACTTGAATCGTACGATGCATCTCACGATTCTCACGTTTGGAGTGCGACTAATTCGATCTCGTAGCAGTCGTAGCATGGCACTGCACAAATCCCAGAGCTCTTTCACTTTACCATTGCAAGATTTGCAAGGAGGCAGCCGTTTATTAGATATGGCATCGCGCTGAGGTTTTGATTCCTTCACTGCTCCATTGGATTTCTACCCTCGTCCAGATTAACGTTTAGTTTTGTTTCTCTCGACTGTGTTTTGCGGAAGTGCATACTCGAATCAAACTTTAGTATGCAGTCGTTTACTACTTTGACATATAAGTGTGAATTCTTCGGAGGAATTAATTTAATGAATGCACAGATCGACTCACTCATTTTGTTCCAATATAGAATTGTAGCGAATTCATCCACTTCAACAAAAACAGAAAAAAGGGCGGAGTCGAAACACGAAAGTCAAATCTCCTAAAAATCATATAAATATATTTCGCTCCGCGCTCAAAAATCACTCTCTCCAACCCATCTGCATTCACCGCTAAGAGGATATTCTATCTATACGCTGCATTCCTGACCGACATCTGCATTTCATCTTTATCCCTGTCAAGGCGAAGAAATTCAATAAGGTCCAACGCATCGACATCTGGTTTACCACCCTCGACGACGCAAGCCCGGCGCCAGTGAAGAACTCCCTATCAGCACCCAAGAAGATTTACAACCAGAATTGTTAGCCTGTGTTTTCCAACAAAAAGAATTTTATTGCCTTTCGAATTCACTTTTGTTGTAACACTCGACAGTAAAATAAACAGGCTAATCCCTTTTCTTTATTGCGTGTTTGATTTCACAGGACACACGACTCCACAAATTGGTGAATTATTCCCAATTCGAATTGGTCAATTCTCGATGTAATTTCGCTTAGTAACAATTCGAATTATTTTAATCTCAACTCATATTTGTTCTGTCAATTCGAAGTTGAGAAGTGAGTGTATAATATTTAGTGCAGGAGTTACATTCTGAAAAAAAAAATCAGAAACTATTCATTGGTTCGAGAAATATCTCAATGCCTCCTAACCCACAAATACGACCAATTAACATCTTACATTCGATATACCCACAACTCGATCATTCGTTAATTCAGATCAGAGATCGGCGGTATCGTTAATTGAAATCAATACTAATTACCATAGCCCGTCCAATTAATTAGTGTCCATTCCTGATTGATTCATTGCGTTTTGTTCTCATTTATTAAATCTGACATTATTATGAGGCTCAGGTTTCGGCTCAAGTATGTCAAGGAAACATGCGATATCTTGAGGACAGTCGGCGGTATCCGTTCTTGAATAACGCATGTAACGATGATGATGATGCCTCCGGTAGTGAAAGAATTGAACCATCACTTATCGCAATAATTGAAAGTGTACTCTGACCACTTTGGCGGCTATTGCGAAAACAGTAAGTCCTCAGGTTTCGCGAAATTATTTGATTTCGACATCGTGAACATTCTGTCTACAAGCAATCCCTATGAGGCGCCGTTTGGGACACAAGTGTGTTTGCGAGGACATTCATTTTCGAGCCAATATAATAAGTTTGACGATCCGTTTATTTCTCGTAACGATATATTTATTTTCTAACAAACACCATGTATGTTCGAGTTGGGGGATTCAAATATATGAAAATGTGAGTTCCAGTATATTTTTTGAGACAATACATCAATTATCGTCGAGAGATGGCGCCTTGAAAGCAAGCTTACAGTTTCCGGCAATCCAACTTTGAAGAACTTGAAAATATATAATATTATATGAATATTCAGAGTTAGTCTTCCAATATTTATAGTGATTTCACAGTCTCCGAATTGCTGGAAACTGTATAGATACTGGAAACTGTAAACTTCCGGCACGCCATCTCTTGACGCTGGATAGATCGAATTGATGAGTTATTGGATCTCACATTTCAATTTATTCGAAACTCGCGAAGTCCCATTGAACTTTATATTCGATCAAATATAGTACATTGGTTGCTGTCTCAAACAGTTCTTTAATTTTCGAATGTTGAGCCGAAAATGGTCTTGAACGATTGGGTTGAACACCCTGAAGAAGAATCCGTGGTCTAATTCAAATCTGTCCGTCCGTATGTGCTCTAACTTTCGAAGGAAAAGACTTAGCGACTTGAAATTGTCAAATTAGGTTTTGAGGCCAAATATCTCGGTTGAGTTCTTTAATGGGTGGAATCAGTTAGAAAGTTTCGGAGTTAGGCCCATTTGAAATTTTGAGGTTGGTTCCTCGATATCTCCTGAAGTATTGACTCGATCGAATTAAAATTTCGTGAATAGTTTTGTAATAACGACGCGCAACTTAGAGCTAAATTTCGTGTGGATCCAGTTGTTTGAAAATTTTTCAAAAAAGTTTATTCGAAAATTTTCAAAATTTTTGATGAAAAATGTTTTTTTCTCTGAAAATATTGATTAGATTTCAATGGAATTTGGCACAAACCTTGGAGTTAATATTTAACAACAATTTCAATCCGATCCGATATTTAATTTCGGAGATATAAGCAAAAAAATGTGTCAAATTTCGATGTTATTTGAAATTTCAATATCTCAAGAAGTACAGATGCAATCAGATTGAAACTTTGCTATCAGGTGGAGATTACCAACACACAACTAGGTGCAAAATTTCGTGTTGATCTCATAATTAGAATTCAAACGAGCGCGTAAAAGCTCCTAACCTCACGTCAGTGCTTTTCTAGATTATTTTTGTAGACAGAAACTGAAAGATGCAGGTTGCCATTGAAAAAAACCAAACACACAGGGATCCGCCCAGTAAAAATGGAACAAACTATGTGACCTAAAATATTTTATTTTGTCGAGATCAAACAGAAAGGGAATATTTTAGAAGAAAAGATTTATAAATTCTGTTTCCCGAATGTAGATATGGAAAACCTCGTCACTGTTGGGGAAGCCTGTATTTTCCAATTCTATTTCGCACACGAGGAGGCTAGATTGAGTCACCAATATAATGTTCTGGTTGCGACTGAGGAAATGAATTGAAATAATCATACTTCTAGGTACTAAACAAGGTTAATAACTGCCAATAAAGATAATCTCCCAGTCTTGTCACGCTGACTTACACCGGTTTTATTTGGTTTCCGTTGATGCGTTTCGAATGAAAATCGCCCGAAAAATTTATTTTCCGCTTGAGTTTTTTCCTCTCAAAAAACAATTTTATCGATCGTTACGTTACGTCATTCAAATGAAATCGATTGAATTTCTGTGTGTGAATTTTATTTCCTTATCGGAATGTTTCCATTCTCCACATCCTCATGTTTTTCGCTCTTTATTTTTGAGTTATTAGGACAACAGTTTGCTATAACTTCGAAATCATTCGGCGAATTTTGCCCTTCGAAGAATTTAAACGCCACATTTGTAACTTCAACCTATCCTGAAAATCTCAAGTCAGTATAAAGATAAAGAGGTTCGGTGACTTACGGAATTCTCCATGTCAAACTTGTAGGCTAAACATTTGAAAATTACAGTTATTTGGACTAGGGCTGGGAATCATGAATGAATGATTTTAATATTCGAATATTCATTGAATAATCATTCGAATAATTTGGTTTGCATTATTCATGTATTCATGAATATTCACTGAATAGTTGAATAATCAATGAATAGTTCTCATTCATGAATACTCAATGAAAATGTTTTATTCATGAATAGTTGACTATCCAATGAATACTTGACTACTCACTGAATAGTTTTCATTCATGGTTAGTATAGTATTCACTGAATAGTTGAATATTCAGTGAATAGTTTGATGCTCATGTATCGATGAATATTCGTTACTGTACATAAATATTAATTCATTCATGACTGCGGATTAGTACTCATTTACTTGGACAGGAGAACTATAGGAGGAATGAGAGCCTAGCCTCCTTGAAGCGCTCACAGATTTTGAAGTTTATTCGAGCTCGTATTCGAGCTCTAGAGCAGGAGGGCGAGCTGTAGGCAGCGCGGAGCGAAAAACAGCTCTCGCAGGGGGGAGGAGGCACCATAGACCTTCCTTAAGGTCGCAGTGGAATGAAACCCTTTATCAACGAAATAAATAATATGTGTCGAACAGTTTTGGGAAACAATCTGTGGAATTACTTGAATACTTATCTATTCAACTATTCAGTGGATATTCTACTATTCATGAATAAAAACTATTCACTAAATAATCGTCTATTCATGAATAGTCAATAGACGACTTCGGCCCAAGTTGCCAACCCACAATTTTCTTTACAAATTCACTATCACTGGGGAACGGGAATTTCAGGACAAAATCGACATGATAAGGTTCGCGTTATTTATAAATATCCGTAAAAGATGCCCCGGCTCTTTAAACAAGATAATTCGCTCCAAATATAGGGTTTTGTTAAGATCATCTCTGATTGGCTGAAATTTAAGTTGGGATTCCTGATTCCATGTTAATAGTGTCAAATTTATATAGGATATGTTCCGCAAATCAACTTGGTTATTTCGGTTGCCAGTTTTCCATTCCGTAAATATGAAATATTCGGTTGGTTCCTGAAAAAAGGTTAATTGTGAAATTTGATTGATGAAAAAACATTCTTTCTGTCACCAGAACGACAGTCAATGTTCTATGGTAACATATCCATGGCATAGAACAATCTTTTTTACTTTATGATCCATAGAACTTAGAAAGACAACAATCAACAATGGAAAAACTACTATGTATGGTCTATGGATCATAAGGTAAATAATAATTGTTCTATGTTATGGATATGTTACCATAAAACATTGCTTGTCGTTCTGGTGCATAGGCTTAATATGTCTATGTTCTGGTGACAGAAAGATTGCTTTTTCATAAATCAAATTCCATAATTAACCTTTTTCTTCAGAAACCAACCGAATATTTCATATTTACAGAACGGAAAACTGGCAACCGAAATAACCAAGTTGATTTGCGGAACATTTCCCTTATAAACTTGACACTATTAACATGAAATCAGGAATCCCAAGTTGAATTTCAGCCTAACAAAAACCTTTATTTGGAAGGAATTATCTTGTCCTGAAACTCCCGTTCCCCAGTGATAGTAAATTTGTGAAGAAAATTGTGGGTTGGCAACTTGGGCCGAAGTCGTCTATTACTCATGAATAGCCAACTATTCATGGATATTCATCTATTCATTGGATATTCATGAATAAAAACTATTCTTTGAATAATTCCTGTATTTGAATGAATTTTTCGAATCATCGAATAATTTTTTTAATGAATATTAGAATACAAAAAAACGAAAACGTCCCAGAATGCGTTGTGAAGATGATAGATGTCAAAAAGTGGACGGCTTAATTTTCATGAAAGTACATGAATACTTCCCAACACGAATCATTTAGGTTAGTTTTATGAATCTCAAAGCATACTCAGTGTGACCTAGTTATCAGATAATATAAAACAATATAGTCTTATCGATAATCATGATAAGATATGAAAAATCTATTTTGTTTTCATTCAGTAAACTTATATAGCGAAACGACCAATCACACGATTCGATGTCAAGAAATTCCCAGAATTCTTTTTCGGTCTGCTGCAGTTTTAAATCAACATAACCCACTAGCATTTGGATATTATACACAATGAATGGACGTGAGTATATTTATATAATGATTATCTTCCGTTCGATTCTGGAATATTTTGAAATATTCCGCTATTAGATCATTAGCCAATGTTTACCCAGTTGGATGAAACTAAGTTCGCTAATATATTCAGGATATTTAAACTTTACTTCGATTTTTAAGAGTTTAATTATGGGATTTCATCTGCCAGGTCGATTTGAAGTATATAAATGTCAATGTCAGTTCGAATTTATTTTATATTCATTCATATTCAATATCTCGTGAGGAATGGCCCAAGACAGCAAAAAAAAATTTATAGGAAAGAATAGGTTTTGACTACTGGGAGTTTCGTCTCATTTTTTGGCGATTATTCGATGAGTTGATTTAAATCTATCATGACTACGATTCTCTCTACTCATTGATATTATGTTGTTATGTATGCATCTTTCAGAGGTCATAAAATTTTAACAACAGCTTTCGAGCGCATGTTGGAATTCGTTAGAGACCAAAAAAATTTTTTTTTACCGTTCTGATGACGCGATCACCACTAAATTCTGCACAAAATCGTACTTTAGCATTTGCTTATTAGTTAGAAAGTTTCATCCGAATCACATCAGTGTTTTTTCAGCTTTTCCGGAAATAACAACAATACTGAAGAAAAACAGGAAATTGTTCATCCAATATTTCCGGAAAAAAATTTCGAAAATGTTGGAGTTCTTTTAAGTAAAAATGATTTTATGTACTTAATTCTCAATATTGTGAGTGAAAACCTAGAAAAAAACCTGAAAAACAACTCACCTTGGCAAGTTAGAGTGCCTGAGGGGTACAGACAGAATTGAATTTGATTACACATTTTGTATCAAATTCGAAAATTAACGCTCCTGTTCTTAGGATCAAGCGTGCAAAATTCAAGGTTTGCGTTGGCCCATAGTTATCTTTTTCTGGACAACCAATGGAAAGTTCATCATTCTTCGATGACATCTAACTTCAGTTGAGCTTGTCTCATATTCATCCCAATAGACGACTTCGATCCAAGTTGCCAACCCACAAATTTCTCCCAAATTTACTATCATTGGGGATGGAGAATTTCAGAACAAAATTCGACATGATGAGGTCCGCCTTGTTTATGAATATCCGTAAAAGATGCCTCGGCTCCTCAAACAAGATAATTCCTTCCAAACATAGGTTTTTGTTGAGAACATCTCTGATTGGCTAAAATTTAAGTTGGGATTCCTGATCTCATGTTAATAGTGTCAAGTTTATATAGGATATATTCCGCAAATCAACTTGGTTATTTCGGTTACCGGTTTTCTGTTTCGTTAATATGAAATATTCGGTTGGTTCTTGAAAAAAAGGTAAATAACGGAATTGGATTGACGAAAAAGCGATCTTTCTGTCCAGAACGACAGTCAATGTTCTTTGGTAACATATCCATAGCATAGAATAATCTTCATTTACTTTATGAGCCATAGAACATGAAGAAGACAACAATACTCTATGAAAAAATTATTAGGTCTATGGATCAAAAGGTAAATATAGATTGTTCTATGCCATAGATATATTACCACAGAACATTGACTGTCGTTCTGGTGGCAGAAAGATTGCTTTTCCATCCATAAAATTCCGTAATTAACCTTTTTTCAGGAACCAACCGAATGTTTCATATTTACGGAACACAAAACCGGCAAGCGAAATAACCAAGATGATTTGCGGAACATATCCTATGTAAACTTGACACTATCGACATGAAATCAGGAATACCAACTTAAATTTTAGCCAATCGGAGATGATCTCAACAAAAACCTATATTCAGAAGAAATTATCTTGTTTGAGGAGCCGAGGCACCGTGTACGGATATTTATGAATGAAGCGAACCTTATTATGTCGAAATTGTTCTGAAAATTCCCTTCCCCACTAATAGTAAATTTGGAAGAAATGTGTGGGTTGGCAACTTGGACCGAAGTAGTCTATTCAACCAATAACAATATCTGTAATCATAGAATCGCTCACTCTTGTCAGCCATAGTGAAAATGAACAATCAACAGATGATGGCAATAATCTTAAAACACACAGCCACCCGCATGCAACTATGAAGGAAACATTTCATCTCCTTCTCCTGTAATATAATGAACCACTCGAAACCATCCAGCCTGTTTATCTTCTTGAGATACAGATAACAGCTCGGGTTAACCTCACATATTGCAACCCGACGCCGGACGTGTGAAAAAGCGCAATAGACAGACCGTATCGTCCCGTCTTCCAGAGACAAGATAATAAAAACTTCTCAAACTCCCCACACATTCTACCTCACACATGTCGGCACCAGTTTCTACCATAGACGTTCCTACGTATTCGACTCTTGTATACCGCGCATATGTTACTTTGACGTATTCATATTTGTCACTTGGTGACTTGGCAGTTCGCGGAACCTGACATTTCAATTATCTCTCATGGGGTCGTCATAATTCAAACTTGACCGCCCTGAATAATCAAGTCGCCTGGAATTGCGACGGTGATTTTGCATGCAATTAATCTATGTGAAAAGATTATTTCATGGCTCTATTTCATATGAATAGTGTGGTTAGAATCAAATGAATTCTTAACAGACTTAAGTTTAGACAGTTAATTCCGGTAATTCACTATGGTAAACCCGCAAGATTTCCCGTCGCCGAGATATTGAAAAGATATTTACATCATTGTACGCAGTGTGATTTCTGAATAAAAAATGTGAAATCGACCATAGGCGGTCTCCCTTAATTTGGAAGATATGGGCCCCCAAAGTTCCAAAATGAGTTGTTTTCAGGTCCCTTTTTCCTCCATAAAAACGATCTCTCACTTCATATGTATGGTTCACACACCACCTTTGAACCTTCAACCAACAATAAGCAACACTTTTTTTTCAAGAATAATCAATATTTAATGAAAAAATAATGAAATTACTGGACAACCACTTAACCTCTATTCCTTCTGATTTCGCCTCAGACTAAAAGTGAAGTTTGGCAATGGCGCAAATTTCATCGGTCGGAATCGTGCCATCGTGCGTATTCGTGAATGACAGGTTATTGCTGGCGAGAAAAATGAAATATGTTCTGAGTTCTTACTGTTTACTGCGAAACTCTAAATCTTCCAATAGGAGAATTCGTTTCTAATGAAATCTACAAGGTTGACACACATAGTAATGGAATGAGAATACACCCTGACATATATTTCAACGTACATTTTTTTCATATGTGATAGGACGCGCCCTATGAAATGAAATCGAGGTTATTATATAACCCATTTCATTGGAATACCCGGAATCTCATTCTAAACTGGGACCATCTCGAAGACACAACAAAAAACGAAGTAGATAAAAACCTCCCTATTTTGAAGGGGATAGAAAGAAAGTTCAAACGAAAATATTGAGGGTGAAACCTTAAACAAATATTCTCAATGATTTTGTTTTGATGTTAGAATAATCACCTCTTCTTCAGTGACAGAAGCATTTTCCTTACAATCATATCCTTCAACTGTCCATCATTTCATATTTCCCGCCAGCAACTACCCTTCGGTCATAATACCGATGAAAAGACGCTGTTGCCAAGCTCCGCTTTAACATTGAGAAGTATTTCGTAGAAATATAGGTTAAGTTGTTGTCTAATATTTTCACTTTTCTTCCTTTAAATAATGAATATTCTTGAAGAAAGTGTCTCTATTCGTTGGTTGAAGGTTCAAAGATGATTTATGAACTAGATTTGAGAAGTGAGAGATCATTTTTATGGCGGAAAAAAGGATCTGAAAATGCAACAATTTGGAACTTTGGGGGCCCATATCTTCCAAACAAAGAGAGACCGCCTATGTTGGCCTTCATATTTGTTGTTCAGGAACTCACACTGCTTACAATGATGTGAATATCTTATCTACAGCTTCGCGACGGGAAATCTTGCGGGTTTACCCTCGGCTTTTCGCAAACCACAATTTGACATATTTTATGACGAGACTTGAGCCTCTAGGTGTACAAAATTCAATTGACCCAGAAGTTAGAGATAAACGACCCAAGACTACGATGTGTGTTCGCTGAATGGTCTGGAGGATTGGGACTCGAATTTGGACTATGTTTCATCAAAAACTGATCTTCAGCGATAAAGCCCATTTATAGATGAATGGGTACGTCAACAGGCGAAATTATTGAATGTGGAACGATAGCAATCCACATGAGCCATCATCGTCAACTGCGAGCGCTAAAGGTCGATGATAGCCTTCTGCTTTTGGCCTGAATTTGATGACATGGATACCAACGACAGTTGGTCTCTCCGGACGGTACTACGTGCAACAAACCTCATGCTACATTGGACATTCTGCACAATCGATTTGAGGGCATGGTCATCTCACGTGATGGTTCCAATTGGTCACTGTGATCATGCTATTTGACCCCGTATACTTTTTAATGTCGTAAAATCGATACCAATGCACATGAGGTCCAAGAGCGTCCAATGCATCCGGAAAAAGTTATTGCGCTGGCGGCATCATCAATCAATATTTCTTAAAAAACGACGTTGATTCTACAGGTCAATGTTTACCATTTTCGTATGGCTTCAATTCAATGAACTGACCTACAGCTTATGGTACATTTGATATTCTGCACTAGCGATTTCGGTGAACTGGCCACCGAGATCAATTTGCCTCCGTTAGACTTTTTCTTGTGAGATTATCCTGGAAGGCAGATCTATGCGAATAAGCCAAAGATCACAGCGGACCTGAAAACCGAAATTACTCATGCCATCGGTTCAAATACAGCCTAGTAAATGCAAAGTCATGGAAAATAGCCACTTAGCGGAACCGAACCCGACATTTGCGAGATGTATAAGTTAATCAAGTTTTGTGACTATATTTGAGTAGGGTTGGCCTCGTTGAATGTCATCAAGATCAAAGTATTTCGGCGTGATGTCAATTGCTGCATAATTTTATGAGCTACTTTATGGTTTTATTCAGATGCATACATAATTACCATGAACTTCATGTAGAATGCGAGTGGAAAATTATTCTAACCTTACATATTTCAATTACACAAAGTGAAAGGTATCAAAATTCTTTGGCCTACCAACTGATTTTATATAAGTGAATGAGTATAACTTTTATGAAGTCAATCGGTCGGCCATGAAAGTTTCACACATTTCACTCCGTATATTTGAAAAATGTTACATCATAATTTTCTTCTCAGATCACTAGGTGGCGTTCACCACGCTTACACAAAGTTCGTAGTTAATGTAGTAAATAATAGCATCACGTCCTTTCAAACGAAAAAAAAAATGTCAATGACATCTCACACGCACTTGGTTTTGTTCAAATATAAATATAAGAAACTTAATAAGATCCTTCAGGTATAAAAATGATCTGTTCTAGCTCATAAACCGGTTTGGTTTAAAAATATAGAAGAAAAATTTTGTTTTCGAAATTAATTATCACAGAGAGAATGTTGTAGCCATAGCTATGGGGAGTTCGAATAAAGTCCATCTATTGCCAAATATTCGAGTTGAAGAGGTTTTTCTTTCTGTTTGTTAAATTTCCTTTGTCACCGAGCAAACTTTCAGGGAGTCGCAAAAACCTTATTGCCTCATAGTTTCGATAAGACCTCGAACCTGATTTTGTAATATCGTCTATCGGATAGAATTAGCAAACTATTTCGCGATTATACATCGAGACGTGTTCACACTACGCATGTGATGCATGTCAGCATGACGTAAACCAATATTTAACGATTAGTCCCGCTTTCTTTTAAAAGGGGCGTTTAATTCGCCGGTATACGCTCGCGAACACGAAGCTTTTTTTCTTCATATTAATTCTGAAATCGCGATTTCGAACGATTCCGCTCCGCATTCTTGAGTCGGCGGATGGCCGAACAGAATGCGAAATATTCAAATCCGGCGCGGTATTATCATTATCGGCCGGTTTCAGATCCTCCCATGTCGGGGGCCGCCCACACATTGATGTATAAATGCGTGAAGAGGTTCCTCCACGGCTCCGTGAGGCTGGAAATCGAATTGATGAGTTTGATGAGATATTAATTCCATATAGAAATTTGATTGGGAAAAATGAGGGAGGTTTCCTATGAATAAATAAACTGCCTAAGGGGTTTTTTTGTGAATAGGGTATTACTGATGTAGAATCTCAATATATATTGTCGTATTTCCCTTGGAAATAGCACCAGGCACCAAGCTGTCACTAGGTAAGCTTTATGAAGGAAAACTTCGTGAATCTTGTGTTAGATAAGAGGATGAAAAGAGATGGAGTAGATGTTAAAGTCACTTATTTTTGCGCGTATGTACGAGGGAAACAGTGTGCTACGGTTTGTCCAAATCCCTTTTTTTTCCCCGAAATTGGTTTGAACGACTAGGTGGACTCACTGATGACGAATTCGGTGTCAAAATCGATTTTGTCTGGCATGCCGCGTCCGTATGCAAGATTACGGGAGTACGGAGTATCCTAACGACTTCAAACTTTCCGGATAGGTTGCATTCAAAAATGCGACGATTAAGTTCGTTAATGGTCTGAATCCGCAAAACAGTTTCAGAGTTATAGCCATTTGAAATTTGGAGGATATTTCCCTCCTATTTCAGAAAGTGCTGCGATTGGATTAAAACTTGGAAGTTAGTTGAACTATGAAGACGCGCAAGTTTAAGCAAATTTTGTTGAGATCGTTCTGTCAGTACATTAAAAAAAAAATTGTAAACTATCGACTATATTCAAGAAAGCTGTTCAAACCTGCTGCTGTACATTTCGCTGCAGTGTACCAAATTCAGGTTGATACCATCATAATTTTCGGAGATATTGGGAAAAAATATATACATTTCGAGGTTTCTCCTTTTGTATCGTTGTTTTTTCCGTGATAACCCAAAAAAAAACTGAGAAAGGACTTTGCGCGCATGTTCAAAGGAGATGACTGCTTTGGCAACGAATTTGAACATGCGCGCAAAAGCTGCTGATTTCACGTCAATGTTTTTCTAGGTTTTTTTCGATAAAGTACTTCATCGAAATATGACAGGTTTATACACAATTTCATTAGGACAATAGTTGAGTTCCGATATTCCTGGCCAGTACTGGCCAGTAAATTTTGACAGTTGATTTTACTGGCACTGCTTTGGTAACTGTTCCTATCAGTTCGAAGCGTTTCGAAATTACTGATACTGGCCAGTACTGGCCAGGAATATCGGAACTCAACTTATATGATCAGAAGATCACAGAATATTCGAAAAAAGAAATTTGAATTTTTTTTTCTAATTGTTCTTATGATACGATCATCACGAAATTTGCACAAAGCTGTCCATTATATATATATAATATTTTTTGAGTAATTCCGAAAAAAACAACGATTTCGAAAAAAAAACACAAATTTTACATATTTTTTCATAATAGCTCCAAATGTTATCATTGTAATGCTAGAAATTTGGCACGCTGCTGCGAAATATGAAGCTCAAAGTATGACAAAAAATTTTTTCAGTTGTAATTGATAGTTTTTCGAAAAAAATCCTGAAAGGAATTTTCAATTCACTGACTGCACGCTCTCAACAAAATTCTGCAAAAATTCTTAAGTCCTCGTGCTCCAACTAGTTACCAAGTTGCAATTCAATCACTCAAGTTGTTCTCAAAATATCAGGGAAATAACCTCGAAATTTCGAATGGCTTTTACTCCGAAGCCATTTGGCCGATTTCGCCAATTATGAACTCAACCTTCGCATTTGGAAATGCAACTCTCCTTAAATTTTCAATTCGATAGAGTCCTCTTAGGCGCGTAATCGTGCATACGGACAAAATCCTTGACACAACTGCTAAGTTTCAATCCAATCGCTACTGGAGTTCCTGAAATTTCCGAAACTACCGATCCGATCTAATATAAATCGATTACTTATGCGGAAATGACGTCTTCATGAAAAATGGGTAAAAGAAATTCGTGAAGCACATAAAAGCTCCTACATTTTAGATACTGCTCCGCCTATCAATATTGCTTTTAATACTTTCTTTACGTTTGTTGTAGGTCCCCAGTGAGAGCAGCCAAGGAACTTCCAGTAGTACCAATTCTTCTGAGGTGTCGAGGCCGGTGTCCTTGACGAGTATAGGATCATGTTCTTCAAGTGGAAGCAGCGGAAACAACCAACCAGGATCTGCCTATTTGGCTTCAGCCGAAAGCTTGGATAGTGATCCAGAGCCTAGTGGTAGTCAAGGTGAGCAAGTCTTAAGGTCTGGAAGATTATCTAATACATAACTGATCTCTCTTGGATAACTTGGAAATTCTGATGTATTCACTTCAGACTCTGTCCAGTTCTGCTAGCTATTATTCAGGTCGATTATATTTGCGTATTGCTATGAACCTACAGCTATTCTAGTCATATTGCTATCTTTTTAATTCATAGCAATATGGCCATGATGTTACTGTTACTGTTCCGAGTGTTAAAGCAGTGTTTGTTATGAATTTTGTCATAGCAATATTGCTATCATGGACTTTCATAATCGGTGATTTTAGAGCTGACAACACTGTACTTTATGACTAGAGCTAAAAGGAAGAAGAAAATAACCTTACTTCGTTATTTTTTTTATGATTTCGCATACATAATCCTATCTTCGACTTTCATTATTTATGTAAACATCGACATAAAAAAATGTTAGGAAACAAAAAGAGTCAAATTGACCAATAACCAACTTCGTGGATACCAAAGGAATATTGGTTACCAGAAATCAAATGCAGCAATTTTATTCATTCGTTAATAATTCGAAATTCGATAACTTTTTCGTTGGCACCTCACAGGGATTGTTGCTGTTCAGATGATTTGAATAATCATCTTAGCTGTTGTCTACTATGCCTGTATTTTAGTCTAAGAATTTTCCTTGAAATCGAATATTCTAAAGAACCTTGAACACTTTTCCATTAGCATCGACTAATTAAAAATGTTATGAAACAGAAAAACCGATTAGAGTCAAATTGACCAATTTTCTGGATACGAATAGAATATTGGTTTCCAGAAATCAAATGCAGCAATTTAATGCAGGCGTTAATGATTCGAAAGTCGATGAACTTTTCGGTTGGAAATTCAAAGGGATGGCTGTTGTTGAGATCATTAGAATAATCATCTCAGCTGTTGCTTACTATGCCGGTATTTTAGTCTAAGAATTTTCCTTAAAATTAAATATTCTAGAAAACCTTGAACACATTTCTTTTAGTACATACTTCCCTATATTCCGTATTTTTGAATTCTTGGTAGAAATAATACTGAAACGAATGGATCTCATCTGTGAGATTCCCTTTCCAACCCATCTTGTTATCGAGCATAACAAGTACAATTTTGAGGTTGCTAAGATAGCAATATTGAAAGCAAGATTCTTGTTAAAGTGACAGATCATATTGCTCAAAATCGTTGAGCAGAATACCAATAATTCCAATCTTGTTATGATAGCCATATCTTTTTCCTAGCAATATTGCTGTTTGCAAACAGAATCGACCTGATTATCTATCAGCCTATGTTTCTCGAACATGGCAGCAATAGCCCGTACTGAAGCTAAATATTGAAATAACTTGGATTAAAATCTGCGGTTATACAGATGAAGAGAGACCAAGCTATTTCGGAATGAATTGAGGTGATGATAAATAACCCAGATCATCTCAGTCAAAATGTTAATAGGTAAATTTAAACGGAGCTAGAAACAAATCACACCTTTAGTGAAATAGGAAAAATTCGGACACTATTCATCAGTTTTTAATGAGATTTGTCACATACCTTCAAGTCTATAATATACAACAGTGTACCGAATTTCAATTTGATCCTATTTTGATTTCCTGAGATATTGGAAGAGAAATATCTCTTGTTTCCTTCTCTGTGTCGTTGATATTTCTGAAATAACTAAAAAAAAAATGATACGATCATGATGAAACTTGGTAACTAGTTGGCTCGTGCGCAATCTGTTATAAAATTTCGGGATGATCGAGTCCTCAAAACAATTTGAAAAAGCTTCGAAACTTTTTTTTCTCCAATTGGAACAAAAAAAGAAAATTCAGTGCTTTTCTAGAACTTTAACGTGCTGATTCCGGATAACAAGAGCATTGTAATTTTTTCCAATTGTCTGTAATTATATGTAAAGAGTGGAAAGAAATAGTTTTGTCTTTTAACATTTCTCTAAACATTTAGGATATTATAGGATAATTCTTGGGAGTTGTATTAACATTTGCTATTTTCCGTATTTCTTGCAACTTACACAAGTCATCTTAAACTGAATTGGGCAAAGTGGAAAATTCCAAAACATGACTTTTTGGTTTTTTATGATTTTTCTGAATTTTCACTCCCAATATATGAATCAGAAATATTGAAAATTAAACAAAACAAAGTAAAGTATAACATTTTAGAGTATAGTTACAGTTCGCTTTGTTTATCGTTTGTATCGTTACGATATTGTTCATTCATTAGGCAATCTGTTTTCCATGAGACTGCCCTTGACAAATAGTTCAATCCTGCCATCCGCATGGATGTTTCCATAAAAAAACAATTTTTTTCAATTTTAATATGTAGTTTTGTTTCAAATATTGGGAGTGAAACCCCAGAGAAACCCTAAAAAATGATTACTAAATTACAAAATAGTTTGGTCAGTAGCCCCTATGTCAATTGTTTTACTCAAATTATTACTTTTCTTCAAACCTCGACTCTCCCAGCTCAAAGACATGTATTTCAGTGTACATGCTATATTTTATTTATTTTTGATACCCCGAATAACCACTGGGTTTTTTTTGTAGATTACAATTTGATTTTAATTTTTTTTCCGTTATGATTCAAAATTTCAGTTTTTTGGCTTTAATGATTTTCAAGTAGAAAGAGTTCATATGGATTGAATATTATTGTAACTAGCACAAAAGATCATTTAAGAACGAAAAATTGCAAAAAAATCGCCCAGATTACACCCTATTAGTTTGCGTTTCCCTTGAATTTCAATTTAAATCCAACATAAACGAATTAAGCTCAATCATCAATTTTACCAAAACTGATGACACGTTACCATTCCCTCTCAAACAAGAATTGTACTTGAGCGATTTATGGGGCCCTATTCTTGAATCAGGAAAAGGAGAAAATAAGCGTGTCGACGCTGTTGTCAAGGAAACACGGTGCATTTTTGATAGAACGATAGAGAACGTTCATTACATCACATTCAAGAATAGGGTCCCAGCAGAATAATTCTCGCGCAATCCTCTTACAATTTCCCTGATCTCTCCAATAAATTGCCGATGAAGAGAAAAGAAAAATAAAAAGACGCAATTTATTCGCATGCCGTTAATCCAGTAACATAATTTCGGTAGAAATCCTCGTTCTTCTTACGGGTAACCGCATCAACAGCGGGATGTGTACAAGAAGTTGCTCGTGCTCGGGCTACAAGCCAAAATTTATGTATTCAATTTAATCCCATTAATGCGGACCAGGGTCCGGTAATATGCGATATGTGAAGGCTACTTGAATTATGGTTGTTAATCGGATAAAAATAATAATGATAATTTCGGGTTGGAAAAAACGAACGAAACTCGAGCGATTTCGAATGGTTCAGGATGAAAGTCGATCATAACGGAGAAAGTATACTTATTTCAGTTGTTCGAAATTTGTAACGATGAATGCTTGTTTTGCGAGAATTTTGCATCATATGGTGGGTTTTTCACTCTCAATATCTGAAAAGGAACTATCAAAATTGAATAATAATATGTTGTAGGATTCAAACTATTTGTCAAAGCCAGTTTCTAGGAAAAAGGTTGCGTAATGAACAATACCGGAACGAAGCAACTGATCAACGAAGTGAACTATAACCTTTCAGAGTACCAATCCTTCATCAGACAAGCGAGGGAATTCGCAGAAATATTTTCTTTCGATTTGTCGTTTTTGAGAAAACAATCAATTTGGTCCCATAAGAAATGCTTTACATTTATTGTCACATACAGAAAACACAAAATCGCAATCGCACATGCTCGACCCTTTCCAGAACAGCGCTTGTTCTAGGAAACAGCGCGTTATCGTTTCGTCACGATGTTTATAATTTTCGAATTTTGAGCCAGAAATGGTCTCAAACGATTGGGTTGAACTCCCTGAGGAAGAATTCGTGGTCAAATTCTATTCTGTCCGTCCGTCCGTATGTGCTCTAACTTTCGGAGGAAAAGACTTAGCGACTTAAAATTGTCAGATTAGGTTAGGAGCCCAAATATCTCTGTTAAGATAGTTAATAGGTGGAATCAGTTTGATAGTTTCGGAGTTAGGCCCATTTAAAATGTTGAGGTTAATTCCACGATATCTCATGAATCATGGACTCGATCGAATTGAAACTTCGTGGACAGTTTTGTAATACCATCGCGTAACTTAGAGCAAAATTTCGTGTGGATCCAAATGTTATAAAACCTTTAAAAAATGTATTCGAAAATTTTTCAAATTTTTGATGAAAAAGTTTTTTTTCTCTGAAAATACCTATTAGATTTCAATGGAATTCGGCACAGACCTTAGAGTCAGTATTTAACAGCAATGTTTCAAATTTCAATTCAATCCGATATTTACTTTCGGAGATATAAGGAGAAAAAATGTGCCAAATTTCGTTGTTATTTAGAATTTCAACGCTATTCTCGAGATATCACAAGAAGTACAGATGCAATCAGATTGAAACTTCGTAATCAGGTGGAGATTACCAACACGCAACTAGGTGCAAAACTTCGTGTTGATCTAATAATTAGAATTGGCACAAGCGAGTAAAATCTCCTGACCTCACTAGACTTTTTTTTCAGGCTTCAGATGACGATATTGGTTCTCATCTGCATAAGAATCGTCCTAAATTTGATTTTTTGATAAAAACTAGGGTCAGTATACAAATGAAATCATTCAGGGGTCTATTGTCATTAACTACGGTTACAGAGCAGGCCCAAATCACGACGCAAAGTTTGCGATAGGCGTCGCGAGATCGACTTGTGCATACATTCTTTCACCGAGAGCGGCGATGTTTTTGGCAGCAGATCTTGCGTTTCATCGTCGTACGGGTGTTTGTTCATTCTTCACTGAACCAATGAACTCAAATTTATCCATCACATTGCGAATCGTCCTCTAAATGGAAAAATTATGGCGACCAAAAATAGGATAAGCGAGCGGAACCTTGCTCGAAGAAAACTTTCATAAATAATGTTCGTAATCATTTGAAAGCTTTTCAATCGTTTTCAACTATCAAACTCTGCTAGTTCTTAGACCCTTTCCATGGTCAACTAGAGAAAAAAAGAACTGTTATATTTTAACTTCAAGGGATCGTGTATTAAGTATGAATATAAAATTGCCATGGCAGTTCTTAAATACAGTCCGCGTCAAAATTATGGAACAAATTCATTTTCTCAGAGGAAAAATATTCGGCAACAAAATCCTGAAACAGGTCAATTTTCGTTTCACTTTTATCAAATTTATATGCATTTTTGGAGGGTTTTTGTTGTACCCTGTGCCATCCCCATCAACCCTCTAAATTTTTTGAGTAGGGAAAGTGAGTCGTGTAGTACCTTTTTGGCAAGGTCTTTGTATCTTCTTTACAGGCGTGCAGAAATTTTCAAGAAAAATTTTTTTTTTTTGAAAAATTAGTGAGATTTTCAGTATGTGCACTCTGACATGGCTCATTTACTTTGAGACGATGGTACCTGATGAAATTTGTCACCAAATGAAAGTTGACCATTACAGTTTTGTTCATGCACAACTCTCAACCCCTACGAACCCTTTAGTGGAAAAAAACAAATTTTTCACGGGTTGAAAGTTGTGCATGAACAAAACTGTAATGATCGACTTTCATTCGTTGACAAATTTCATCAGGTACCATCGTCTCAAAGTAAATGACCCATGACAAAGTGCACATACTGAAAACCTCTTTGAACTAACTAATTTTTCTTGAAAACTTCTGCACATCTGTAAAGAAGATACGAAGATCTTGCCAAAAAAGTACCACATGACCTACTTTCTCTATTCAAAAAACTTAGAGGGTTGATGGGATTGGCACAGGGTGCAACAAAAATCCTTCAAAAATGCATATATCTTTGGTAAAAATCGACCTGTTTCAGGATTTTGTTGTCAAATATTTTTCTTCTGAGATAATAAATTTGTTTCATAATTTTGACGCGCACTGTTTATCTCATTCACAAATTCTTCAACTCAAATGATTTGTGAACTGACCTTACCCCTTCTCTCAAGGCCTTCTGTTTGAACTACTCGTAACTCAATTTATTCGGATGAGGAAGATGGTATTTCAATATATTATTGATAAGTTCCAACCAATCCGTATTGTTGAAGCCTTATCAAGACCACGATGTAAACTTCAAAGAAAACAGCAAAATCAGAATCTAATTCCAAACTTTCATACCGTGAGTTTACCGAAGGTCAAAATAAACAAAAAAAATCTACATGTCTAGAATAAGAAACTAGTTTCTTGATGATACAATTTAAATATATACATGTACTGCTAGAGTTCTTAATCCGAGCTTATGTTATTTATTATGCCCATCTTCCACGACGTACAAGCATCTCCTCTGAATAAGAAATTAAAAACGTCTAAACTCATTACTATAACATCGAAAGCGTCAAACTGACTGATTTATGATCCATCTTCTTCGAATATAGTGTACGTAATGATAGAGTCGAAAAATTGTCCACTATTTTCTTTCACCTCGTGGCTTCCAAAGTGTGGACGTGCATTCTTTATCGACACATCAACGAACTTCTATTTATCATCTCTATCTGATCCGGTCGATAGCAATTAATCCGGAACCATTATTCAAAAACCTTTGGTCGTCAGATAATAATAAATCATCACGGAGGAGTATCGGATTCCACACAACTTCAACTAAAAAGGAAAAGGAAGAAACGAACGATATGTGGAATGGAATAAGCGTCTTCTACGCTCCAGGCAAGGAAAAAGAAACCGTGTATTTTACTAGACATTCTTATGTTATAATATTGGGTTACGACGAAAGTATGAAGGTGATAATGATGCCCTTGCCAAGTGAGTGTGCGAAACATAATGCGCTTGGGGGGATAAGATTAGATCACTATGTCACTTTAATTCGCATCTCGGGACCTGAACCATAAATAAGGAGAAATATTTCATTTCATTTTGAATCAACGGTAAATTATCTTCGGCAAGATCAATCCATAGTGGTGTCCTGCAGGGTTCCGTTTTAGGACCATTTCAATTTCTACTCTATGTTTCAGACCTTCCATCCCTACTAAAATCCATTTGCTCACAGTACGCTGACGATTTTGAGCTATATGTGAATCCGATTCTTCATCACGTTGTCCTGCAGGAGGATCTCAATACGATATTTCGATATGTTCTGTATGGTCGTTTCCTTTGAACGTTGAAAAATGTGTAGTCCTGCGTGTTGGTTAGAGTAACCCTTGACCCAATCACATAATTGAGAACTCCATTTCAAAAACAACTAACCATTTCTGGTCCTGTTTGGAGTCCCTATTTGGTGCGAGATTCCGAAGCTCTCGAAAGAGTGCAGAGGTGGGCTACCGCATCCCTGAGTGCAGGCCAACTTATTCTGATCGTCTCAAGCAGCTCGGAATCCAATCATTTCCTGAGAGACGCTTAAGGGGTGATCTCATTATCACTTACAGGGCCACGCACCATATGTTCTACGGCTTGGATACCTCGAACACATTCTTGCTGAACCCAAACCACCTGCTTTGGCACGAATACAAGCTACGCAAGCGGATCTTCAGAACAACAGCAAGACAACAATTCCTGTCCAATCGCGTGTTTGACATTATGCAATAGTCTACCGGTTGGTGTTGTTGGCGCCCCGTCAGTTAACGCCTTCAAATCGGGATATGACTCGTGGTGCAGCCAGCCTTCTGCCACTTTTGGGAGCTTAAGACTATGAGTGCGCGTCACATTGTGTTTATTTTTCAGAACATTTTTTTAATTTGTTTTCTTACTTTTGTATTGAGTTTATAGGCTTTGCCTCACCTCTTGTTGTTGTCTATTAAATAATAATAATAATAATTAAAAAATTCTAGTACAGCACTGACGTGAAGCCAGCAGCTTTTGCGCCCATCTTCAAATTCGTCGCCAAAGCGGTGAATGTTCTAATCATTTTATCCCCCCCTAAAATTCCGTATGAACCTTAATGATGTCATTTTCTCAATCAAGAACTGGACTTCAATTCGATCCAATCTGTATTTTTAGAAATATTGGGAAAATGAAATTTTGAAGGGGTTTTTCTGCGGAATCATTGGGCGGATTAAACCCATTCACGAATTTGAGTTTCTATAAGTAATTTCCTTCAGTAGTTATTGCGTTCACAGTCTGCCTCATATACAGGGTGAGTTGTACATTAATTTTAACCATAGATGCCTCTCATCAAATAAAACACTTTTTTCATTTGCCATTTTTCCAGATTCAGCTCAGGTAAAAATTTAGAAGCATTTAATTATTTCTCCATGTGCTAATACACTCCTGCGCTTTGTTTGCAAGTTCACTACAGATATCCCTCATGGTGATCTCTTTTAGAAAATAACCAATCTAAGTTTGAAACGACAAGATTGAGAAAACTCCTTTACTCACATAATTCTTATGATTTGGTGCTCTTTGCGATACTATCGCAAGGAAAACATTTCACTACACTGGACTTGAAACACTGATTTTCAACTTGATGTTCATTCAATATCCAATTTCATTCCACTATAAGATTATACACAATTCGATCCTCGCCCATTGTCATATTGAAAACTCCATAATTATACTTTTTTTACAAAATTTATAAATGAAATATGTGAAATCAACCAATTTACCTAAAAACCCTCTCTAAAATGTTACGGTTATGGAAAGTCTAGTCCATAGACAGTCTGTGGTGTGGTCACGAAATAGCATATACTCAAGGAAATTATAACTTAATTTTATATACCTAATATAAGTTCTATGCGAAATAGTTGAAAATTTCTGTGTATTCCATGGTCCGGATAAAGGTGAACCCAGCCTATTTCACTTCCTTTACTAGATCAGGGGCGGATCCATAAATATTAGGAGATTTTTCGAATTTTTAACCGATTTTATAATATTCAACGTTGAATATCTGCAAAACGGCGCGTTTAAGGAGAAACTATATGTATAAGAAATAATCAAAAATTTTAAATCTTGAAGATTCCTATGATGACATAAGATAAACTTTATCTGCATTCTTCATGCTAATTTCGTATAGTTTTATGAATCGGCGAGACTATAACTCGGAAACTGTTTGAAGTAGGATGAAGTGATTACTGAAGAATATGTGTCATAGTTATACAAAACTTCACACCAAAATTCATCTCATTCGGAGTTACCATATCCAAGCTACAAAAGAAAAACTGATTTTTTTCGCAAATTTAAACAGCCTGTATCTTTTTGCTGGAGCCCAATCTGGAAAAATGATAATAAAAAAAGTGTTTCATTTGATGAGAGGAATCTATGGTTAAAATTACAATGTACAACTCAAAGACTCACCCTGTATATGCTTCAACTACCAAGTTTCAATCTGATTGCTTAGCAGTTCCTGGAATATTGAGGAAATAACCTCAATAATTCAAATTACTATAACTCCGAAACCATTCGGCCGATATGGCCATCCAAACTTATCGTTTGAGACCATTTTCGTGAAAAAAAATCGACTTACGGACATTTGAGTAGAATGTTAGAAGAACAGAACATGCGCAGAAATCATTCTTGTTCACTTAATGTTTACGCGCTTGCTCTAGAGAATAATAGAATAGAGAATAATTTTGCTTGAAACCAAATTTAATTCTGCATGTCCGTCTGTACATTGGGAAAATAACAATTCAAATGAGAATATCTATGGAATTTCAAGAAAACCCAAATTCGTTCTTTGTGATTAATATCCAAACCTGCTTTACAAATATCGAATCTCTAAGTTTTTCCTTGAGAGCAAACAATAGCTTGAATATAACGGGGTGACATTTCGATGGCAGAGTTCGTTTTTTTTCAAAAAAATTTTTTGGGTGCAATTAGAGTTAAAACATGACGTGTTTCGCCGCTTTGTTGCTTCTTAAGATGCTATCAGTCAACTGGTTCAAGAATTAGTTTCAAACCGTATTTTAAGGGAATTTCAGAGGTGGGGATACGTTATTTTTGCAAAAACCCACTGGGATGCTTGAGGACTACAATCGAGAAATCAGACTAGGTACTGGTTTCTGATAAATTCGTAGATTTACGCAAATCACAATTTTGTCAGAGTAGATCATCATTTATATACAATAATAATAAACAAATATCGGGCGTCAGGCGGGCGTATTTCTTATCAGTCACCGTCCTTCTTTTGTTTGAACGAAGCTGCAATATCGGGACAGAGACATATCTAGGAAAAAAATTACGTCAGACTAGACAGTCCCGATGCTGACATGTTGAAATATAAGCAATTAGACAGAGATTATTCCGGAGATAAACAATTATGAAAACTGCAAGTAAAAATTCTGGAAATACACTGACGAGGCCAGAAGTTTTTACGCGCTTCTTCAGATCCGTTGGCAAAGCGGTCACCTACTCACTTATTGATCTTTTCAAACGCAACATAACTTTCAGATGGAAATATTTGGAGATCTTCTTTTAAAATGGTCCTCTCGATATTGCTCATGTTCCTTCAAACTATTTTTCAATCAAATACAAGATTTCAGTTTGATCTGTACCTTCGGAAATACATATTGGGGAAATAAAAATTGAATGGGTATATCTATGAATCATTAGGCGAATTTTACCCATTCACAAATTCGGCCTTCATAATTAATCAAAGACAAATCTTTTTAAAGGAAAGGTATTGAAAAGATAGAGGAGCATTGGAGTACATGTATCACTCTTGAATGTGACAGTGGCTGAATGTGACATTAGAACAATTTGAGAAAAAAAAATTTCAAAAAGCACTGCCGTGAAGGCAGCAACTTTTGCGTACAGTTCAATGTAGATGACCGCTTCAGCAACGAATTTGAACATGCACGCAAAAGCTGCTGCCTTCACGGCAGTACTTTTTGAAATTTTTACTGATAAATTACTGGATTTCAATTCGATCAAATCTGTATTTTTGGAAATATTGGAAAAATAAAATTTTGAATGGGTATATTTACGGAATCATTGGGCGGATTTTACCCATTCACGAATTCGACCTTCGTAATTAAGCCCCAAACCTTCTCTACAAATATCGAGTTTCTAAGTCGTTTCTTCCGGAAGTTATTGTGTTTACGGTCAGCCTAACGGCCGACTACGTAAACACAATAACTTCCGAAAGAAACAACTTAGGAACTCGATATTTGTAGAGAAGGTTTGGACCTAAATTACGAAGGCCGAATTCGTGAATGGGTAAAATCCACCCAATGATTCCGTAGATATACCCAATCAAAATTTTATTTTTTCAATATTTCCAAAAATACAGATCAGATCGAATTGAAATCCAGTACTTCATCGAAAAATAACAGTTCGAAGTTTCATACAGAATTTGATGAGGATGATATGATAAGAAAAATCATAGAAATTTTTTTTTTCAAATTGTTCTGATGACACGATTATCACGAAATTTCGCATGAAGTTGTCTTTCAGCATCTCAAAACTAGCTGTGAAATTTCATCAGGACTGAAACAGTATTTCTCGAGTTATACCGAAAAAATAAACGATATCGAGAAGAAAACCTCGAAATTTGACACATTTTTTCCGGATATCTCCGAAACTTATGTTGAAAGTGTAAGTGGACTTTTTCTTCGAATATAATAAATGGTTTCCGAAAAAAAAAATTTTTTGGAAAAAAATTTCGAAAAAAAATTTTTCCAAAATTCACTGAAAATCTGATCCTGACGAAATTTGGCTCAAAGTTGCGCGTCGTTATACTCCACCCAACTGCCAAGTTTGAATCTAATCTCTCAGGTAGTTTCTGTAATAAAAAATAAATAACTTCAAAACTTCAACTGCCCATAACTCCGAAACTATTCGACCGATTTGGCCCATTAACGAACTTAACCGCGGCATTCTGATGCGCAACCTATTCTGAAAGTTTCAAAATGCTGGCTTGCTTCTGTCGACAGTTAGCGTGTCTACGGCCGGCCGGCCGGACAGAATCGATTTTGACACCGGATTCGTCATCAGTGAGTCCAACCTAGTCGATTGAGACCATTTTCGGCTCAATCATCCAAAATTACAGACATTTGGACAAAACGATAGCACGCTGTTCCCCTAGAACATGCGCGCAAAAATTATTTTTGTTTCAAATATTCAATATATTGCGCGGATACGTATTTTTGGAAATATTGGGAAAATTAAATTTTGAATGGGTATATCTACGGAATCGTATGGTGAATTCACAAATTCAGCCTTCGTCCGTTAGTTCCCGATCATAAACACAATAACTTCGGGAAGAAACTCGATATTAGTAAAGTAGGTTTGGGGCTGAATTCGTGAATGGTTGAAATCTCAATTTTTCCGTAAATGAAGCCATTCAAAATCTTATTTTCCTTTCAAAAATACAGTTTGGATTGGAATTGAATCCATCAGTACTTGATTGAAAATGGACAGCTTGATTGTTCATGGGTAAATTCGTGAGAATAATATGATGAGAAGATCATCAAAACTTTCCATCAAGAAGTGAAAGTGCATGACAGCTTTGTCAACGAATATGAACATACTCGCAAAAGTTGCTGACTTCACATCTATGCTTTTCTAGAATTTCTTCTGGTTCGGCTAGGGACTTGACTTAGTTGATTCTCCTAAAAAGTATACGAAAATTTTATTTCATTTCTCAGAAACAATCTGTCGGAATCAGCTGTAATTTTGCATGAATCTTTAAGCGATAATGTTTCAACCATATACTAGATTTCAACACTATTAAATCTATGTTTGTAAGTAGAAAGAAGTCCGTTCTTGAAGTGGAGTTGTCATTATAGCGGATTAGAAGAAGGGAAAGACCTTTCTCCACAAATGAAAATGCTTTTAATTAAAACGATATCTTCTGAGCAGTTGCGAGCTAAGTAGAGCTTCATATAGTTCTTCCCCTCCTTCAAACCCGCTATAATAGCAACTCCATTTCAAGAATGGACTTCTACTTACAAATAAAATCTGCTTGTCTGGCATACCAAGTCTGAACCTATAGGAAGCTCTACTTAGCTCGTGTCACAACTACTCAGAAGATATGGTTTTAAAGCTAAACATTTTCATTTGTGGAGAAAAGTCTTTCCCTTCTTCTAACCCGCTATAATAGCAACTCCATTTCAAGAATGGACTTCTATTTAAAAATGAAATCTGCTTGTCTGGCATACCAAGTCTGTACCTATGGGAAGCTCTACTGAGCTCGTGTCACAACTGCTCAGAAGATATGGTTTTAAAGATAAGCATTTTCATTTGTGAAGAAAAGTCTTTCCATTCTTCAAACCCGCTATAATAGCAACTCCATTTCAAGAATTGGCTTCTACTCACAAATAAAATCTGCTTGTCTGGCATACCAAGTCTGTACCTATAGGAAGCTCTACTTAGCTCGTGTCACAACTACTCAGAAGATATGGTTTTAAAGCTAAACATTTTCATTTGTGGAGAAAAGTCTTTCCCTTCTTCTAACCCGCTATAATAGCAACTCCATTTCAAGAATGGACTTCTATTTAAAAATGAAATCTGCTTGTCTGGCATACCAAGTCTGTACCTATGGGAAGCTCTACTGAGCTCGTGTCACAACTGCTCAGAAGATATGGTTTTAAAGATAAGCATTTTCATTTGTGAAGAAAAGTCTTTCCATTCTTCAAACCCGCTATAATAGCAACTCCATTTCAAGAATTGGCTTCTACTCACAAATAAAATCTGCTTGTCTGGCATACCAAGTCTGTACCTATAGGAAGCTCTACTTAGCTCGTGTCACAACTGCTCAGAAGATATAGTTTTAAAGATAAGCATTTTCATTTGTGGAGGAAAGTCTTCCCCTTCTTCTAACCCGCTATAATAGGAACTCCGTGGTAAAGCACCAAAAAACTTCTTCATAAATATCGAATTATTTGGAAACAAACCATAATTAACTCGTCAAATATACGGTATCAATCTAGAACCACCTATAGTAAACTTTCATATTCGTTTTTCTTGGATAAGTATATCCGCGTTTCAAATCTTTCAATGCCACTGTTTATACGAACCTAATACCTTCCCATTGTTCTCCCGACAATAAAATGGAATTATCGAAGTAATTCCTTATGCCGCAACATACCAACGGGCTTATCCACCTCAAACCTACAGGTGAAGCAACACAAAATAATCGTAAAGAACTTTTTTTCTCACACTTCGTGCAGTGCGTATTTGCTGTCAATAAATTCTTGGCGATCTGCATAGAGATTTCAACCAAGGCTTCATATACCAGTACATAGCCTCCGTCTTATTCAATACCCGTTTATCTGAATTGTCGAGCCTCACGGGTCCTATGCTAATTCTACACCACCGTTCTAATCTCTTCCAATATATTCCAACGGTGCATATGTATACAGAATGTTTTAAGGTGGATTGGCGTCTGAATTTAAGATTGCAGTGCCACGGTGGTCAGCTTAAGAACCTTAGGTAGAGGTATAAGAGGTTTTCAAGTGTTTGCTTGTATATTTGATTGCTTAAAATTCGATTTTACAATTTCTTCAAAGATTTTTTCCGTTAACAGAAGTGATTTTGTTTTTTTTTTTTTGTATTTGTATTTTTCCGAATATCTTTGTATAGATATTTCATTTTTATGAAAGTATCACAAGTGCCTGCCACTTTTGTGGTCATCTTTGTGTTTATTAAATTCACGGATTATTTGTGATTATCTGTCGTTATAATATTTTGTTGTCCTTTGATTATTACCTTAATGAACATCATTATTATTATTATTATTATTCTAATTCAGAGTAGCAATACTACAATTACTGTTAGAAGTATTTTAGTATCTACTCATTTCAACTCTAAGTGGCAAGATTAATTTCAAATTATTTAGAATACCTTGAAGGCATAGAAGCTAGACGTGTTCAAAGAAGATGCATGTGATATTATGGTGCATGATATTTGCAAACTAATGAAATTTCAACCTTTTTACATACCCAAATTCATTGTTGATCAAATACCCCCTCAGATCTACTGCTCAAAAAGTTAAAAAACAGATAGAATCGTAAACCATACTTTTCGGATAATAGACAAATACTCATAACTGTACTATTTATATAGGAAAGGACTGAATTTACACAAAAATGAATACATTCACATGAAACTAACACTACTTGTACCGTAAGCCTTATTCATTATGGATTAACAAATAAATTCTTTCAACACACAGATGATAGGTCTTGAAAAATCTTTAAAAAATAAGCCCTGTATAGCTTTGATTTCATTCGCAGTCTCACAACGAACAGTAGTCTTTACCAGATCTTTCCTGGTTGAGACTCTTTTGTTTCAATCGGTCAGTTCTATCACTAAAACATTTACGCTGTTCCGATCAGTTCAACAGGCAGATTTCTGGAAGGCATAGAATTCCTCTCAGTAACTTTTTCTGCTTGGATTAGGGGACTGGAAAACAATAGGGGTTTTTGCTCTAAACGAAAATGCGGTAATTTTCATGAAAAACCTTTAGAACATCATATTTTAAACATATAATTTCAATATTATATTTTCAAAAAAATGTTCGATTACCTAAAACTGAAAAATAAAAATGGGGATTTGTGATTTCATGGAATTTGTCTTGAGTGCACGATATGGCAACGTCGAATTCAGCTTTCTCGGAAAGAAAAGGACGTCAAATGTGTAACTTTGCTTAGGAAAACAGAGACAGCTATACTTCGATCTGGTTAGAGTAGAAGTCAACGACCAAGGAATAGAAAGAAGAGCACAGACTTTCATACTGTCATATGAAAAATCGCAAACGGAAACGAATAACAAATTATTTGGTTATATTGACAAATAACAAGTGTGTACCACATAATAGAAATAAAGATTTCATTATTCTATAGTAGAACAAGCTATCCTACTAAACACCGTTGCCACTTGCATCATGCCTGGCAAATGTTAAAACCCTAATTCTGAAATCTGATTTTGAATACTTTCTGAAGGTGGTTTGGGAAAATGATGAATTAAACCCATAATAATTATGTTCAAATTTGCATTTGCAGTAATGACCCAAATTCAGGAAAAACCCCGATTGTCTTCATGAATGTGGTCTAATATTATGAAGAATTCGTGCTTACCTCTATAAAAATGATCATCATCGGTAAAATGCAGGTAACAGACTCTCATAAATCTTGTTTGTTGGTTTACTAATTTTGAGTTACAAGTTGCCGGAGTTTTTATCGATTCTTCAACACTTTCAGGCCCGACTTGTAAAAGGAAGATTCTTTCAGCCAAACTCGAAATTTTTCACCAGGCTGTGGAAATCTATGGGAAAGGACATTCGAGTTTGCTTTTCCTCAGTAGAAACACTTGTAAAATCACACAAACGCCAAGAAAAATGCATAGACTTTCTTATTTTCTTGACATTTCTTTTTACTTGTCAATGATTTTTTGCATTTTCTTGATTTCTCCAAATCAATAAATTGAAGAAGTACTAACAAAAAGATGAAGTGTATGGCAATTTTGAAAAGGCCATGAAATTATCTTCAAAATGAGGTGTCACTCTATCTCCTCTTCCCATTTAAGAATTAAGGTATTGCTGTCATAACGCTCACAGGGCTACCAACCGAAATATATTTACTCGGAAATGAATAAATGTATTTGCAAACACCTATACAATAAGGTCCCAAAGACATCGTCATTCTCACAAAATTTTGCTTCAACTTCGAGTTTCGATTAAATATTTTATTTTCGGAAGGATTAACTCGGAGACTGAAATATTCTGGTTATTGATTTCTCGCAATATCCTGAATTTTGAGTGGGTATTTTGAGACTGCTTTTTTCTGGTGAAATGGTTCGATGCCATGCATCGGTTAAAATTTCTGAATCGTTTTTTCTCCAGAACTATATCTTTAATATTATCGTTTGCACCTAGTTATTAATCCTGAATGATTAATATTAGTTGGTAAGGAAAAGGAAAGATAGCGATCAACTTTCATTAGAATTTCTGCCTACTCAATTTACACCCTCATTAAGACTATCTATCAAAGACTACCTATGCGATAATATTCAGTGACCGCATGCACGTTCAATGATCTCCAATCTGTACGGATAGCTGAGCAATGTGATTCCAAACCAGTTATTGGATGATGTTTTGATTTATAGCTTATCGTAAAAGTGCTCTTCCAAAGATCTCAACATCACTTTTTGCGATTATGAGATGTATCACCTCCGGAATGTCTACGATAGTATCGCATATTTTTCAAGATATCAGATTATCACATCTCGGTTCATCATCTGGTCAGAACCTTCGGGAATTGTCACGGTTTACGTTTTATGAGGATTTCCCTAAACTATTAGGAAAAATCTAGAAAAGCACTGCCGTGAAGGCAGCAGTTTTTGCTCGCATGTTCAATGGAGATGACCGCTTTGGCAACGAATTTGAACATGCGCGGAAGCTAATGTGCTTACGGTCGGCCATCAGGACGAACGTAAACACAATAACTTCCGAAAGAAACAACTTAGAAACTCGATATTTCTAGAGAAGGTTTGGACCTTAATTACGAAGAAGATATACCCATTCAAAATCTTATTTTTCCCAATATTTCTGAAAGTACAGATTTGAACGAATTTATATCCAGTACTTTATCGAAAATGTGAGTTCGAAGGTCCATACAGAAATTCATGAGGATATTATGATCAGAAGATCACAGATTGCCAAGTTAAATTATGATTGAATCAGTATTTTTCGAGTTACTCTGAAAAAAACAATGATATCGAGAAAAAATCCACGAAATTCGTTATATTTTTCCCAAGTATCTTCGAAACTGATGATCGTACCAAAGTTAAATTTGCTACACTGCTGTGGATTAAATAGTTCAAGCTATGACCAACATTTTTTGCAAAAGTAATTAACAGTTTCCGAGGAAAAATATTTTTTCGAAAAAAATTTTGGAAATTCTGCAAAAAGTTGAATGTCCTTATGCTCCAACCAACTGCCAAGTTTCAATTCGATCGCGTCATTAGTTTTCGAAATATCGGGGAAATAACCTCAAAACTTCAAACACGTATAACTCCGAAATCGTTCGATCAATTTTGCCCATTAACGAACTTAACCTTCGCATCTTGAAATGCAACCAACCCTGTCGATATAATCCTACGTACGCCCGTTATCGTGGTGACGGCCGGCACAGAATCGATTTTGTACCGGATTCGTCATCAGTGAGTCCAACCTAATCGATTTCACACCATTTTCGGCTCAAAATTCGAAAATTACAGACATTTGAAGTAAACCAAAGCACGCTTTTCCCCAGAACATGCGCGCAAAAAGAACTGACTCTATCACGACTACACTTTATTGTTAATGATAGAACACACTACTTTAAGCGGAATTTCGTTAGGATTGTACGGGTAGAAAATTAATCAAAGAATTGTTTTCCGAGAATTTCTTTCTTGATTATAGTTTGAATCGAATTGAAATCTTGTTTGTGCCTACAAAATGTTGAGTTTGGCAGGGTCAATAAGTGCGAAGTTGACCGCTTTGACAAATAATTTTAACACTCGTATTGAAGCACCTGGGGGCCGATTCTTGAATCTCAATCAAGAATTGAAGAGTATGACAATTTTCATATGTTTATGTCGATTTTCTAAGTTTTTTCGAGCATCTGCGAAATTTGTGAGAGTTCTATTCGCCATTTCGACTATGTTTTCAAGCAAATAATCAGGAAATAAACTGTATGCAAGGTATCGAGAAATTTCAAATCGGAATATAAACATAACTTTATCACCGTTTCCTTCGACTTAGTAAGTACTGGTACGGAGTATAGGAGATATAACATTCGATTGTCGAGTGACATTCGGTTCCATGCGCAGGTTATGTCTACTTGTTGTTCATATTTAACTTAGAAAATCGACGCGGACATATGGCAATTGTCCTCTTCAATTCTTGATCGAGATTCAAGAATCGGCCTCCTGACCTCAAGTCAGTGCTTTCATGAAATTTTGCATTTATTAAATAATAAACCACCGTTTCACATCCGAAGGGTTGAGAAAATATATATTACATTTTTTTTATATCAAACAATTTGTGTCATAACAGTATTAGCAGAGGAAATATAAACGGGGTACCATACATTTTTACGTATGATACAAGAGCACAGATAAAAACCTCAGGAAAAACTCTGTCTCCCCGTATAAGTGTAATAAGGCAATTCATTCGGTGTCTGATTCTTTTTTGAGATGGATTGCGAACTTCAAATCAATTTAATGAGTACTAAATCATTTACTAGTTCATATTAGTTATTTCGTCTCCTTTTTTGTTTTCAGGTATGATTCCAAGATTTCAACCTGCATCGCATAGGAAGGAGGAAATTTTGTCGATGAAAAAGAAGCCCTTCAATAAAAAACAACAATTTCATTACACTTATACGGGGAGACAGAATTTTTCCTGAGGTTTTTATCTGTGCTCTTGTATCATACGTAAAAATGTATGGTACCCCGTTTACATTTCCTCTGCTAATACTGTTATGACACAACTTGTTTGATATAAAAAAAATGTACTGCTCATCTCAAAAGAATATATATATATATATATATAGTGTAATGAAATTGTTGTTTTTTATTGAAGGGTTTCTTTTTCATTGACAAAATTTCTTCTTTCCTATGCGATGCAGATTGAAATCTTGGAATCATACCTGAAAACAAAAAAGGAGACGAAAAAACCAATATGAACTAGTAAATGATTTAGTACTCATTAAATTAATTTGAAGTTCACGATCCATCTCAAATATAATTAATATCGAGTATTTTCTGTTTGAATTGTTTAATGTTATCTACCATATTTTGATTTTCAGGGTCAGCTGACAGCGGTATCGCAGAACAGCCCTCGGTGATGACTGCGGAAATGAGGGTACTGCAGGAGGTACTAGACTCTGAAGCTGTCTACGTATCCGATCTCAACGAAGTCATCGAGGTAAGTCAAGATTCCCTCAATCCAATAAATCAATAGACGACTTCGGTATAAGTTGCCAACCCACAAATTTCGTCCAAATTTACTATCTCTGGGGAAGGGGAATTACAGAACAAATTCGACATGATAAGGATCGCGTTATTCATATATATCCATAAACGGGGCCTCGGCTGCTCAAACAAGATAATTCCTACCAAATGATTGACTCAAATTTAAGTTGGGATACCTGATTTCATGTAATGTTTATATAGGATATGTTCCGCAAATCAAGTTGGTTATTTCAGTTGCCGGTTTTCCGTTCCGTAAATATGAAATATTCGGTTGGTCCCTGCAAAAAAGGTTAATTACGGAGTTTTATTGATGGAAAAGCAATATTTCTCTCACTAGAACGACAGTCAATGTTCTATGGTAACAGATCCATAGCATAGAACAATCTTTATTTACTTTATGATCCATAGAACATAGACGGGACAACAATCAACAATGAAAATATTACCAAGTATGGTCTTTGGATCATAAGGTAAATAAAGATTGTTTTATGCCAGGGATTTGTTACCATAGAACATTAAATTGAATGTCGTTCTGGTGAAAGAAAGATTGCTTTCTCATCAATCTAATTCCGTATGAATTTCTTTTTCAGGTACCAACCGAATAATTCATATTTACGGAACGGTATACCGGCAACCGAAATAACCAAATTGATTTGCGGAACATATCCTACATAAACTGGACACTATTAACATGAAATCAGAAATCCCAACTCAAATTTTAGCCAATCGGAGATGATCTTAACGAAAACCTATATTTGGAGAAATTATCTTGTTTCAGGAGCTCAGGCACCGTTTACGGATATTTATGAATAATGCGAGCCTTACCATATCGAATTCGTTCTGAAATTACCCTTCCCCAGTGATAGTAAGTTTGGAAGAAATTCGTGGGTTGGCAACTTGGAACGAAGTCGTATATTGGAACTAGCTGATATCAGTCACGTCATACTCTATGTATCTGTTTGTAGACACCACTATTTCATTTAAACTACTATCAATCATCGTGTACCACTATAGCATAGTCCAGGCTTAATTGATGATATTATGTTGAACATTGATGGGACTTTGAACTGAACCGTTCTATTGTTGGCTATTAAGGAGGGAACTGTTTCGTGTTTCCTATCGGACAAAATCGGGTATGCGATCATCAACCTTCATTCTTATGTGTTATTAGGTGTGTCATTTTAGCGCGCATGTTCTAGGGAAACAAAGTTCTATCGTTTTGTCCAAATGTCTGCAATTTTCGAATTTTGAGCCGAAAATGGTCTCAAACGACTAGGTTGGACTCACTGATGACGAATCCGGTATCAAAATCGATTCTATCCGGCCGTCCGCCCCGCTGGCCATGCAAACGATAACTGTCGAACAGACCAAGCTAGCGACTTGAAACTTGTAGCGTAGTTCGCGTATCGAAATGGGCCAAATCGGCCAAATGGTTTCGGAGTTATAGTCGTTTGAAATGTTGAGGTTATTTCCCTGATATTTCAGGAACTACTGGAGCCTGGAGCGGTTGGCTTTAAACTCGGCGGTTAGTTGAAGCATAACGACGCGCAACTTTTAGCGAAATTTCGTTGAGATCGTATGGTCACTCGATCACAAAAAAATTTTTTTCCAAAATTTTTTGTGAAACAAATTTTTTTCCCAGAAACTATCAATCATATTCGAAGAATTTTTTACTTATACTTTGAGCTCTATATTTTTCAGCAGTGTATCAAATTTCAATTTGATACGGATAATATTTTCGGAGAAATTGATAGAAAATATGTAACATTTCGCGGTTTTTTTCTCGATATCGTATACTGATTCAATCATGATGAAACTTGGCAGCTAGTTTGAAGATACAGAAGGACAACTTTGTGCAACTTAGTGATCGTATCATTAGAACAATTTAAAATTTTTTTCAAATATTCTATTTTCTGTGATATCATATTATCTTCATTATATTAAATTCTGTATGAACCTTCGAACTTTCGATAAAGTACTGGATTTCGATTCGATCTGAACTGTATTTTTGGAAATATTGGGTTTATAAAATTTTGAATGGGTATATCTGCGGAATCATTGTGTGGATCTTACCCATTCACGAATTCGGCTTTCGTAATTATGGTCCAAAAATACTCTACAAATATTGAGTTTCTAATTTGTTTCTTTCGGAAGTTATTGTGATAACGGTCGGCCGTCAGGCCGCCAATAAACACAATAACTTCTCCATAAAACTGCGAATGAGTTCGATGGCATTGCTCTCGCGTACTATCAGTAGTGGTTGTGTCGTTTTGCGCTAATGTTTATTGAAGACAAATAAACATGTGTGAAGCTCCGAGCTCTTAAATGAGAAGTAAATATATATATATATATATTCTTTTGAGAACGAGCATTACAATTCTAAGATATATCACAGTGTTAGCAGAGGAAATGTAAACGGGGTACCATACATATTTGCGTATGATACAAGAGCACAGATAAAAACCTCAGGAAAAATTCTGTCTCCCCGCATAAGTGTAGTAATTTGTTTATAGAAGATGGATGGCATCTTTTTCATTTGAAAATAATTTTTTCGTCATCTTGAATTCATTTCGACAAAATATCTTGACATAATATCTGAAACAGAAAGAGGGACAAAAAACCAGAAGGAAGCAGTAAATAATATTACCTACATTTGCTCATGACCGAGAGGGTCTTTCGACCAGGTTCAGTCCTCCAAGCGATGATTTTCAGATCCTCAGATGAACGAAGAACGCTACAGGCCCCTTTATTGGGGAATCATCTCCCATAGATCCATAATTGTTCATTTCGAACTAGAAATCTAATAAAATATCGGGAATAAAGTGAAAAACTTGTGACATGTGACATGAGAAGTAAATACCACAGACCAACAAGACAAATCGCTTCATCGTTTGCGGGAATCGCCTCTCTCCGACCTTGAGAAATATAACAGACATAACCACACTTTCTTCTTCCTCGAAACAGCTGTCAAATTGAATACTTGATTTTGGAATATCTAAAATCGAAATGTAAAAACGGATTTGTCGGGATTCAGGAATCACAAAATCAAAATCAGACTAAGATTTTTCGATGAAACCATTTGAAAAGCAAATTTCCAACACCAAAGCGAGTGTTTTATCACACCTTAAACTCTTGTAGAAGAACTCGGTTGGACTAAATGAAAATTTGGAAAAATGTTATGGAAAACCCGTTTACCTTAATCAGAGAATCTTTGTAGTTTCACATCAAATGAGATTCATTTCAATATAGAATCAAATTATGAATAGACCAACTTATTTGTTCGATTCCAATCCTAGTGTTTGTGCAATCATATATAATTTTATTAGACATCGCATCGTTTTAATTGAATAATGGAGGTTGTAATGCTTTTACTTCAGTTGCGATTCTATTATATTATATAAAATGAACATTATGAATGAGTCCACCTAAGTTCGATTCCAATTCTTGTTGTATAATTAAAACATATAATGAGGACTGTCATCATAAAATAGAACCTCAAAGATGACTAAACAATTGATTTGGTTGTAAAAAACTGTTTGGATTATATTCTTAAATGGAACAGATACCAAATTATTCATCAATTAATAGGATGAAAAATTCATTTCAGTTTGTTTACATGTTTATAACCTCTTCAAGCGAGTCCGAAAACGGCGAGAGTGACGTAATCCTATTCCTGCAATCTGATTGGCACCCCAAAGCACCCCAAACGCCTGCTAAAATTCTGATTAGCTCGATTCAGGGTCATATCTGCGTTGACATAGATTTCCTAAGTAAATGACGCGAGTGGTTTATCTGGTTGATCTGTGTAAATACGATGAATAAGTGCGCCATGAAAACATGTGTAGCAAATCAGAAAGCACCCCTACATTGTCGTATGAATTCAAGCCATTATTCGGCATTCTTACTTCAGGTTGGAACCATTTGTAAAAAATTAACTGAAATAAACGCTTTTTTATTGTATTTTACATACATGTAGGCTTCGATGAACATACTGAATTCCTGATAGGATGTACATATCACTTATTCTTTATCACGAACTTCGCTTTTAGCGAACTGTTTCTGACAAAACCCTTGAAGTTCGTTATAAGCGGAGGACACTACTATAAACCCTGGAGGTATACTCCATGCATTCACTTCTATGAATTCAATCGGTAGGCTATGGAAAATTGAGACATTTCAGCCTGAACAATTATAAAATGTTTGGTTAGGTTCATTTTCTTGCCATATAACTACGCGACGTTGTTCGTTCTACGAAGAGGTCGTAGTAATTACGTATGCAACTAAATCAAACAATTCAAGTTTCAGGGAAATAATAATAATAATAATTGTTCATTATTAGTACAGCGTGAAATGTTCTCCGATTTACTAAACAAAACCATAGAGTCCTTGATAAAAATCTCTTGAAAACCTGACTCAGTTCTAGTAACAAAAACTTAATGGACATATTCCAAGGCCTACCAACTGACTTGATAAAATAAAATGCTGTACACTAAAATTAAACAAACTTTTCAATCGGATATTAGATAGGACATCATTTTTGCCTTCGCCTCTTGGACCAACTGTATATAAAATCGTCGTCGAAGGCGTATTCACTCTGAAGTAAATTGACCCTATAAAGCAGATGTGCCTTTGGAAACATCTTGAGAAGCAACATCTTCTTAAAAAGCCAAGATATGTCGCTCTCAGCGCCAGAAGCTCGGAATAGAAGTCGTCATTCGAACGGTTCTGCACATTTGTACCAGCACCGGCCATCAATCGCTCGTAAACGGTACAGAATTAGTTTATGGGTCTACGGGGCTAACGTTTCCGTTAGCGAACGTCCGAACACGCACAAAAAACTATTCGGAAATTCATCCTGCGGACACGCGCCTCCCGATAAGTAAACTTCCTGTCGAAAGGAGTTTAACAGATTACAATTTTAGAAACGTCCAATCTGGTCTGGTTGTTTGTACGTATGTATTACGGCAAAGCGCTAGATCGGCCTCTAAGTTTGCCATATTCTGTTACGTAGTACCTACACAATGTCGTGAGTGAGCCCATTCAGAAAAAGCAAAGTGTTATTCATTGCCGGAAGAAATGGAATTTTTTTGGTGTAGGTACTAAACTCCATTCACTTTCATGAAGTGAGTAAGTTGGCCATGGAAGTTTGACATATTCCACTCCGTATAATTGAAAAATAATTGGTTTGGTTTATTTTCCTCTCCGATAAGTACGCAACGTTGTATGTTCCATATAAAGGTAGTAGTAGTTACGTATGTAACGGAACTAAACCATAGAGTCTTTGATGAAGATATGTAGGACTTGATTACGTCTCGTCGGATTATTTTGACCTTGACGACTTTTCACGAAGAGCTTTCACGAATCGGTTCTAGTTACAAAAACTTGATAGACCGATTCAATAGCCTACCGATTGAATTTCTAGGAAGTAAATGGATATACATAAAACTAAAAATGGAAATCTGCAGTATTATAACGAAACATGGATATTCAAGTCACCCAAATAAATTTTACATTCATTACGGATTTTTCACTGATTTACTGTTTTTGAACTTCAAGAGCATGTCTGCTGTTACCTGAGCCCAATATCCACCACACACCAAAAGTTATAAGAGTTCAAATATTTCTCAATCTGCTACCACACTCCTGTAGTTTTTTCACAGGTTCAGCCTAGTTTTGCTCTCTCTGTTCTCGGATTTGAAGGCTTAACTAAAGGGTACGATCTGGTGCTTGAAACTCTATGAACATTGATGGAGAAAATTTGTTTACTCACTAAATTCTTCTGATTTAGTTTATATTGCAGCATCGATAACGAAAATATTTCACGAGTCTTTACTATTAAAACACTTAATTATTGCTTGATTCTTATTCGATATCAAATTATTATTTACACTACAAGATTATAAATAATGCCATATTTACCTATTCTCATGATGAATTTTTTATGAATTTCCATCAAATGAATAGATAAATTGTATATGAACGCAAATAATGTTTATTTGACTGGCTTGTCTAGACACAAAATAGAAAAGTAAACTTTGCTATTCTATGGCCTCTCCTAGGTAAGGGATGGGACCATGATGTAAATAAAACATGTTCTGTGATCGTATTTACCAATGATGACGTAACTTTTTTCATTCAAATTCAAGGAAATATATATTCTGTGCTTTGAATTTGAATGAAAAAAGTGACGTCAGCATTCACGATCACAGAAAAGCAGATGAGCACACCATGTTTTACTTACATCCTGGATGGGACCACAGATATAGCGCAATTTCTTGAATTGACATTATATTCTATAACATTCAAAACATACCTTCGCAAAAACTGTGCTTTCAGCAGAAGTTATGGAGAATAATTCAATATTATTAGGATTTAGAAGAACCCTTTATTGATTTCAGTAATCAATTTCATCCTACTTGAAACGGTTTCCTAGATGTAAATTTTACGATTCATAAAACGATGAGAAATTAGCAGGAAGAATAATGTTTATCTTGAGTCACTATGAATTTATACAATCATTTTAGAATATTTAATTATTTTTTCTCGAGCACATCCCATTTCCAGAATATACGACATTGAATGTTATAAAATCTGACAAAATTCGAGAAATTCACCTGTGGACCAGACTTCCCATAGAATTCGTTGGATTCAATTAATGTGTTCAGGTTAAGCTACTTTTGTGCGAGGGAGATTGGGGTATTTGAGTAATCGGAGATTCTTCCCTGTTGGCCGACGACGATCACATGATCGTCGTCAGCCAATAGGGTGAATCTCTCGATCAATAGGGTGAAACTTCGAATCCCCAAATACCCGAATCTCCCTCGCACAAAAGGCCCCTTGAGTCGGGTGATTTCATATAGTTCCTTCATAAATTTGTTGAAAATATGGATAATGATGAAATTTTCAATATGAGAATGGGCTAGGACGGAATTGTGTTGTATAATCATATGGTGGGCAAGTGGATGATAAGTGTTTCAATGATCAAGTGTAGTGAATTGTGCAATGTATGATCTAATGGTGGAAAAAGTTTCCCAATAGTCAAGTGTAGTGAGATATCTTCTTCACAATACTACCATAAAAGTACCAAATCATAAGAATTAAGTGAGTAAATGAGTTTTCTCCGTCATGTTTCTTTGATTTTCAAGAAATGAATTAGATATTCTGCCAAAACATATAACCGTAAGAGATATGAATGGTGAGCCAAGTGCAGGAATGTATTAATTAGCACATTGAGAATTATGTACATGCTCTTAACTTTTTATCTGAGACGAATCTGGAAAAATGGCGAAGGGAAAAGGGTTTTATTTGATGAGATGAATCTATGGTTGAAATGAACTTGAGGACACACCCTGTTTATTTCTTAAAATTGTATGATCGGATAGCAGTAGGCGGAAAATGATAATTGAAGAAAATGTGTCGTAATTATAGAAAACTGATTCCATGATGATCAAACACCAGAGTCAAGCATTTCGATGGCTTTTCTCGAGAAAATAGCAATTTCAACCGTAAATAACTTATAAACGGCTGTATACCAATATATGTTTAGGGTGTTTTGAGATGATAGAACTCAAAATTCATTGGATATTCAAATAAAAAGCGAAAATATACAGGCTGTCCATTCGAACGGCTAGGTATTCATTCCCGTTTTAACCGGAAGTGCTAATTTATCCACAATGTTTTAACCCTTTCCACAGTTACCCACATACAATGTTCTAGAGATGTCCGTTGCCTTGATATCGATTAATGAAGTTCTCGATGGTATACCTTTTATATCAAATAATCATTCTTCGAATCGGATGACTCATTTTAAGCGATAACCCAACTAATATTCTTCCTGTTGCAGCTCAGAAAGGCAATTTCGTTCCAAGAACTGTCGAAAATGACCGACTTAATATGCAAGGCGTTCATCGCCACGTTCAAACGAAACAATTCGACTATTTAGTTGTAGAATTTCGCTCGCTTCATAAGCGGCGAAGAATGAATGAATCACAACCATTGTCTGATGCGATTCTAGATGCAATCAGCCAACAGGAAACACTTGACCGCGAGGAATATGCCTTGTTACTTGTTATCCGTCGGGGAATTCAATGCTGAACTTTGGACATTACGTACCTGGAAATACTGAGTCATTGACGTTTAAGACCCGATATGGGGTCACCCTTAATTCTTATTTCCGAGATTTTCTGAACCTATTATATTCAAAATATTTTATGACTGCGGTTTCCACCATGTGCTCCTGAACCAACAACTCTTTTTCTAGGAAATCGTGAAAACTTCAATTGTGTCAATATTCTCAGAATCACCTACATAAATCCCTTCTTTGCGTATTCAGTTCATACTCATTTTGTTTATTAAAACAGGTTGCACGAAGCTGAGAAATAGGGAAAGTAGGGCCATTTGTAAACCAATAAGTTTTTCAATGTAACTTTACGCTTAGATGACGACAACTCATTTGACCGGCTACTAGCTCCTACGAAATACCATACCTGTACATCCTTCGCCTAAAAGCTTTGTCACAAATATTTTTCTAGGACCCTAAATTCTGCACAAGTTAGCGAGTCATTATTCAACAAAAGATCAACAAAATTTCAATTCGATCAGCCCGTCTCAAATCATTGAGATTTCAAAATTTCAGATGTTATTACTCCGAGACCCATCAAAATTCGAATATGGAAGCCATTGGGTCAAAATGTTAACGCTTGTGTTCTCCAAAACGAGCACAAAAATAATATAGATTCAATATTTGTGGCGCCCTTTCTAGGTCAGGCTTCAAACTTTTCAACCCACCTGATAATTTCACAAATTCCAGCTATTTCATTCATAATATTTTTTCAGGGCTACTTGAAACGATGGAGATCCGAAGGTGACTGCGTTTTGACTCCTCATTTGGAAGCTCTATTCAGCAATATAGAAGAAATATACGAGTTTAACAAGTAAGATATTTCACATCGCTTTTTTCCAATTATAGTTCGATACATTTTTATCACTGCTAGTCAAACTACAAGGCACGTTCTGACGAAATTATTTGATTCTCAGGAAATTCCTGGAACAACTGAGGAACGCCGAAGGAAACTCCACCAAAATAGCCAACGTTTTCCTCCAGAACGATTCTGGATTCTCGGTGTACCACGAATACTGTCAGAACTACCCTCGGACTATGGACGTTATTGGGGAGCTCACCAGAGATGAAAAAATGGTTCCGATTTTCAGAGAGAAACAGATGGCTCTAGGACATGCCCTTCCTTTAGGATCCTACCTTCTGAAGCCGGTCCAAAGAATCTTGAAGTACCATCTTCTTCTCCAGGTAAACTTCTCAAGCAATTTCATGAATTGTGTATGCGTAAAAGGAAATGAACCAAAATAACCAACCTCATCCAGATAACTTGCGGACGCGATGGCCACCGAATAGGGCCACTGTTCTCTGTAATATAACTGCATTCGATAATTCGATGAGCATAGACTTTGATAACCACGTTTTTCCTACATTGAATGTCTATGGTTATGACCATAGACATACAGATTATATGTCTATGGCTGGTTGTCATTTAAGGTTTTTTCTTTTATCTCCATGAATAATAGTATTGTATACCAGTGTAGATAATGTAGCACTGATATTGTTGGGTGATTTTTGTTGTAAACACAGATTATGAAGAGAACGATGTCAGAAGGTCTCGTTCATGATGTAAAAAACATGGTGTGGTCATCTGAAAACGGAGTGACGTCATCTATCAGAAAATACTAAGAGTTATATATTCTGTGCTTTGAATTAACATGCAAATTCAAAGCACAGAATCAACATGCAAATTCAAAGCACAGAATATATAACTCCTTGTATTTTCTGCTAGCTGACGTCACTCACTTTTCAGATGAGTACACCATGTTTTTTACATCATGATTTCGTTCTATGTGAGGTTACACAGAATCTGGGATATAGTGTGGGGTTTGATGTAAGTAAAACATGAATCAATTTCAAGCGATGAACCAAAATCTCCGGTTATAGTTACGATTATCCATATTGACAGATGATCCTTTGCTTATATGTCAGTTTGGATAACCGCAACTATAACCGGAGCTTTTGGTCCATCGCTTGAAATCGATTATGGTGTGCTTATCTGCTCGTCTGTGATCGTATTTACCAATGATGACGTCTCCTTTTTCATTCAAATTGAAAGCACAGAATATATATTTCTTTTTATTTTATTCTTGTTGACGTCACACCATGTTCTTTACATCATGGTGTGGAGTTATAATGTGTGTTATGTGATTAAATGTAGATGTTTCTCAGCCAAACATTCTCGACCTTGGCATTGCTTAAGTGTCAACCTGGCCCAGTTTTAGTTTCAAAAACTGGATAGACCCATTTCATGGCCTACCGACTGACTTTGTAAAAGTGAAGGGAGTATACTTACTATCATTTCTTATTCGCGCAGAATCAGAACGCAGTGGAGTGTATTATACAATAACATTTTCATGCGGGAACAACGAACATGCATTTTGAATTTTATCACACACAAATCAATTCTTCGTTTACAGGAATCCTAACTTGAATGAAAATGACAACGATAATTCAACATTCTTCATCCTCCTTACCTTACAAAACTAATTGCGGAACAGATTGTTGTTTCTTTCGGAAGTTATTGTGTTACAGATCGGCCGTTGGGCGGAGAGCTGTCTCTTGCCAAGTCATATCGAACTTGTACTTTAAATTTTTCGCTCATTCATAAACGAAATTACATTATTGATGATTTTTTCAGAGACTTTCCAAGCAGTGTGAATCAGAGCACAAACATGTGGTAGATTTAGCTCTGACGACAATGACCGGTATTGCTTCAGACATCAACATGATGAAGAGGAAGCATGAACATGCTGTTCGTGTACAAGAGATCCAATCTCAACTTTACGGTTGGAATGGACCTGCGTTAACAGCTCTTGGTGAACTGATTGCAGAGGGTACGTTCAGAGTGGTAGGCGCCAGGGGTAGAAGACATGTCTTCCTTTTCGACAAAGTGTTTCTGATGACGAAGAGCAAACAGGGTGGTGTATTGGCCTATAAATTCCATATCATGGTGAGTAATACTGAGTATATTACCTACCCAAAGTACAGTCATACGCTATACGATACTATACAGAGTGTTCCGATTGAACTGAGTTAGGAAAAAGAAATCGAAACAAATTTCCAAATTTCTGTTATTCTGATCATAACGAAATTGTGCATAACGTTGCGCATCAGCATTTTTCAACTAGTTATCGAAGACTCAGCATGATCGGATCAGTATTTTTTGAGTTATTCCGGCAATAACAACGATACCAAGGGAAAACACAGAGACATTTGACATGTTTCTTTCCGTTTAGCATCCCCAGAAATTAAATTCGGATCGAGCTAAATTTGGTGAACTGTTGTGAAATATTGATTTTAAAATCTGTACGAAATTTCATCGAAATCTGAATGATAATTTACGAAAAGAAAATGTTTCAACAAAAATGTCCGAAAATTTTTTTTTTTCATTTACTAACCATACTATCCGAACAATATTCTGCATATAGTTGTGCGTCAGTATTCTATAACTTCAACCTAGTTTCAATCGGATCGCATAAGTTATTCCTGAAATATTGAAAAAATCCAAAATCAAAAATACAAAACTGTTTGGCCGATATGGCCCATTAACGAACGCATTCTGATACAGAACCTACCCCGGAAGTTTCAAATCGTATTCGGAATGGTCGTCATTGAGTCCAACCTACTCGTTTGAGACTATTTTCGGCTCAAAATTCGAAAATTATTGACATTTTGGCGAAATCCCTACATATGTCTTATGAACAAATTAGTAATCAGGACTGAGACTCTTTGTCTTCCTTGAACTGTGCTGAAGCATTCAAAAGTTCATTATATGTGTCCCTGTATTGATAGCATATTTATTTATGCATAAACAGTACAGAATAATTTCATTACAAAATAATATCCTAATCAACTTAACCCAACTTCAGACAAAAAATTTTCGAAATTTGAAATAAGGTAAGTAGAAAAATCAAGCCTTTTATAAGACTCCGCCAACCTCAACATCCTGATTCCGTTCTGCACAACGAGATCTCGAACAAATTTCCTGGACTTGTTGCATATTGAGGAACTCTCAGACTTACAGAGGCTAAAATATCAGGACTGTCTATCAGAAAATTCAGTACCTTTTAAATGAACACCAAATCAGCTTTATCCCTACGACACTGCAGAGATCCCATGTTCAGTTTCTGGTGTCTACGTGTAACTGAAAACTCAATTGAAGGCACAGAAAGTTTGAAAGAAATATACTTTAAAATCTTGTTCTGAGCATTTTCAATCTGGGCCTTATGGTTATAATATCTAGGGCGGCCAGAGACAAGATCAATACAACATCCTTAAAGTTTCTGGGTCCGTGAAATCGGCAGTATTACCCCTAATATACCCCAACATTTTAAGAGCTCTATTCACAATATAAACATAGTGCTCTCTGAAATCAAGATGTGAGTCCAACGTAACACCCAAATCTTTTATCTGCAAAACTCTGCCAAGTACGGGGTTATTCAAAATATAGTTACATTGAAGAGGAGAAATAATCCTGTGCAGGGTTAGAATCTTGCATTTCTCAATGTTGAACTCTTAATCTATTTAGCCTGCACCATCGTTCGATTGAGGTAATATCACATTGAAGGAGGTGAACATCGTAAATATTTTTAATTGACTTGTACAGCTTGAAATCATCGGCAAATATTTGATCGCATATCGGTAATGAAAATCCCAAACAAAATTGACCCCAGATGACTCCCTTGAGGGAATCCGAATATGGCCTTTATTGGTAACGAATTGAAATTTTTATTCTTATTATCTGAATGCATTCTGTGCAATTACTTATCAGCCAGGATATCATGGATCCACCAAACCCAGCTAATTTCAACTTATACGCGAGTATAAGGTGACTAACACGATCGGAAGCTTCTCGGGAGTCCATGAAAACTCAATCTACCTGTGCGCCGTTCAGCATTTCAGCCATAAAATATTGAACAAAACACAATAAATTTGTGTTAGGGGACCTGGCCGTTTGGAGCCATGCTGTTGTGTTACTATTAGATTACTCGCACTGACTGATAGGCGGTCCAACATCAGGCACTCAAACACCTTCGAGATGCTGCTTATAGGTCTTTAGTTCTTGACCAAAAAAGTCTTTTTGTAAACAGGGCGTATAAATGAAGACTTCCAGGCTTTGGGAAAATAACCAGTCCTGAGAGATCTATTAAATATAAGTAGGAGAGGTTCAGCCAGGACCGATCCACACCTTTTCAAAAATAGAGGGAACACGCATCTAGACCGAAACTCCTTTTTGATGGTAAACTTCCCATTTTTTTTCAATACCTCATCCAAATCGAGTTAGATAGAAGATACATTCGATTCAATCGATGCAATGTCGATCGGGTTGAAGAAAAAGTTCATCATAAAACAATTAAAATCGAAAGGTAACTCTATTTCAACGTCGTTCTTTTTTCTTTGCAGTGTTCAAATTTAATGTTAGTAGAGCAAGTCAGAGGAGAACCCTTGTCGTTTCAAGTTTTGCCCTTCGATAACCCAAGACTTCAGTGCACCCTTCGTGCTAGATCGCCGCAACATAAGAGAGAATGGACTTTACAAATAAAGAGGGTGATCCTGGAAAACTATAGTGCAGTTATACCAAATCATGCTAGGCAGCTCGTGATGCAACTGGGACAAGACATTAATGAAATTGGTAAGTATGGCCTTTACGTATATTAAACCAATTCGAAAGCGAAAGTTTCAAATCAAATTTTCTTTATTACAAGATGCATAGAATATATCAGATGTTGACACTTTCCTACTATTACCCACTAAAATTTTGGGTCCAAAACGCGGTCCTAGAATTGTCAAATATTGTCCTACTTGGCTCTGTAAACGATGATGGCGCTAAGGTCGCTTTGTCAAGTCCATACAATTAATTCCACTGAATAAACACGAATTGAGCTATAATCTGATGAAACTATTTCCCAAAAAATGAATCAGATATTTGAAATTATGGATTCTTACTTATATATGAGTTTAACGAATATGGAACATCTACTCATTATTAATATGAAATATGTATGAGGGAATAAGGAGCAATTGTAAGAACACTTTCATAGATGGATACAAGAAGTCATTTCAAAGCCAAAAAACAACGGTGAAAAAGGAATGAGAGATTGATATTACTCATGGATTTTATTGGATAGTTTGGATCTTCTTTCATAAAAATAAAGTTTATACATTTTGTATGTACCTATTAATGAATATCTATTCAATTCAAAAGTTATAAATTTTGTTACGTACTCAGGAAAATATTTAGAGGAAATATTCATGTTTACTATTATTGAAATATGAATTTTCACTTTGCTGTTCGTGTTCATACGAATTTATCAGACGAATTTCAAACCAGACAAATTAATTGTAGTATCTATCGTTCCAAATGATTTCTTATGGTATTTTGGAAAACGCAACTCTGGAAGACTTCCTTTCCATGAACTAAATATTGAGATGGTATTCAAAAATATCAAGTTTCAGACTTGTGTATTCAGAGACGAAGGAAACCTTTATATATATTATCACTATTCTAACTAAATTAAATTAAAAATCATAATTTAAATTTGTCAAAATGAATTCAGTTTTGTGAATTCGAAAATAATATATGGTCCAACTTGGAAAATCAGTAAGAAGTTCTGATTTGACTAGTTTTGATATGATAGGTCGGTAAGTTCCGTAAATATTTCACATTTTTTATGGCAGATTTTCCTATTCCGGCATCTATCTTCGATAACTGAAGTAGGACAACAAATCCGTATTTTGACAACATTTGGACCTCATTTCGGACCCAAAATATGTCAAAGAGTGTCCGCACCATATGTATTATATGCATCTATCTTCATTAGAAGGAACCATCAAAGGTGCGCAGAATGTTACACACTGAAATTTTTGGTCCAAAGTGCTGAACTAGAATACTTGTGAAATTTCTCAACAAAAATGAGGTAATAACCTGAGTAACCTAGACCTCCATATAAAGGGTGAGTTTAAGTTGTACATAAATTTTAACCAAGATCAAATAAAACACTTTTTGTGCGCATATTCTGGGGAACAGCAGGCCATCGTTTTGTCCTAATTTCTGTAATTTTCGATTTTTTTCCTGAGAATGGACTCAAACGACTGGGTTGTACTCACTGATGACGAATCCGGTATCAAAATCGATTCTTCCGGCCGGCCGCCCGACGACTCGTTAACTGTCGAAAAAAGCAAGTTAGCGATTTGAAACTTTCAGGTTAGCTCGCGCATTTAAATACGTCTGGGTAAGTTCGTTAATGGGACAAATTGGCCGAATGGTTTCAGAGTTATTTTTTCGAAACATTTTTTTTTCCGAAAACCGTTCATTAAATCCGGAAAAAACTTCGGCTCATACCTTGGACACCATATTTTGCAGCAGTGTACCGAATTTCGTTCTGATACGACCATAATTTCTGGAGATATTGAGAAAATATTTAAAAAATTTCTTCTCGATATCGTTGTTTTTTCCGGACTTAGTCGAAAAATACAGATCTTATCTGTATTTTCGGAAATATTGGAAAAATAAAATTTTGAACTGGTACATCTGCGGAATCATTGAGTGGATTTTAACCATTCACGAATTCGGCCTTCGTAATTAAGTTCCAAACCTACTCTACAAATATCGAGTTCTAAGTTGTTTTTTTCAGAAGTTATTGTATTTACGGTCGACAGTAAGTGCAGAGTGTATTAACACATTGTGAAATATTTAAATGATGATAACTTTTTACTGGGGCCGAATCTGGGAAAATGGTAAATGAAAAAGGTGTTTTATTTGATGAGAGGAATCTATGGTTAAAATAAATGTGAAACTTAAAGACTCACCCTGTATAGCTTTCAGGTGAAGGGTGTAATGGAGATAGGAAAAGGGTTTTCAGAGTCTCTGGTATTTCGTAGGAATTGGTAGCCTTTAGAGTCTCAAACAAGTTGGCGATATCCAAGCGTACCGTTACATTGAATAACGTATTGGTTTAATGGACTTGCTTTCCAACCCCCTCAGCTTCGCCCAACATCTGCTTATTTTGAAATGATCATTATCAGGCGATTTCGATAATATTCTAAAAATATCGACGCAGTTGAATTTTTTACTTTTTCATAGAAAAATAACTGGTGGTTCTGCAACTCTGCAGCACATGGCAGAAACCGGGACTCGTTAGGATTCAACAAAGTCCAGAAATAAGTATTATTAGTAGACTACTTCATTCTTCATAGGATTTTTCATTGAAAATCATTCCCATTTGAATTTGGTCAGTATCATAATCGTTCTTATCTACATTACATGTACAATGAAAAAAATGGCAAAAATAGTTCATTTATGTAGAATAAAATATCGTCTACTCACAGTAGAAAAATGGGACTTCACAGACAACCATTGCAACAACCAATCCACTCGGATTTTCTTTTAGTTTCGCATTGTTCAGAACATATCAATCCTATTCAATTGATAAGTTCTAGTTAGCGACAAACTGATAGTTAGAATGGAATTTCGAGAAATATGCAATGATACTCATCCATGATATTTACATAACTATCGAATACGGCAACTATACCATCTTTTCTTTCAGAAGAAAGCGAAGAAAAATGGACACCTCTTAAGCACTCAAACAACACCCCCCACTACCTCGAACGTCGCAGCCGAATGAGAAAAACAGTGGACCACTCCAACCGCCGAGCTGCCTCTCAAGACAGGACTTTCACCTCCCTGACCAATTGGAGACGAAAGTCCGAACCCGGTTTCATCCCGCAATACACTACCAAGACCCTACCGTATAAAATAACCAAACTGAAAAAACAGAAAGCCGCCTCGAAGTTTTACACCGATCTCTCAGACTCTGAGAACTGCGAAGCGGTAACAGAATCGACAGAGAGTCTTGCCTCGCAAAATAAAAGTCTCGATTTCAGTTCCCAAGAACTGAACGGGAAACCCAGGATGGACCTAGAGAGGATAGTGTCGGACATTGTGAACGAGGAATTCAAGAAGTTGAAGAAAAACAAACGTGCCCTGAAGGATGCCGAGACAAGTCCCACGGTTTGGATGGAAGACACGCCGGCTAAACTGCCCGCCAAGGCAGATTCTTTACCGAGATCTTTTCAGCTGAACGAACAGGCTGGAAGCGAAAACTATCACAAACACGTTTTGGATAAATCGTTGAAGGAGAATCCTGGCGTGTGCGTGGAGGATCAGCCCGAAAAGTGAGTAATTTTTAGATTTCATTTTTGCGCGCATGTTCTAGGGGAACAGCGTGCTATCGTTTCGTCCAAATGTCTGTAATTTTGGATGATTGAGCCGAAAATGGTCCCAATCGACTAGGTTGGACTCACTGATGACGAATCCGGTGTCAAAATTGATTCTGCCCGGCCGGCCGGCCGGCCGGTTGGCCGGCCGTAGACACGATAACTGTCGACAGAAGCAAGCTAGCAACTTGAAACTTTCAGCATAGGTTGCGCATCGGAATGCCGCGGTTAAGTTCGTTAATGGGCCAAATCGATCGAATAGTTTCGGAGTTATAGGCATTTGAAGTTTTGAAGTTATTTATTTTTTATTTCAAAAACTACCTGAGCGATTGGATTCAATTTTGGCAGTTAGGTGGAGTACAACGTTGCGCAACTTTGAGCCAAATTTCGTCAGGATCATATTGTCAGTAATTTTTAAAAAAAAATTTTTTCGAAATTTTTTTCCAAAAAAATTTTTTTTTCGGAAATTATTTATCATATCCAAAAAAAATTATACTCACACTTTGACCTTCTAATTTCACAGCAGTGTACCAAATTTCAGTTCGATACGATCATAAGTTTTGGAGATATGGGGAAAAAATATGTCAAATTTCGAGGTTTTCTTCTCGATATCGTTGATTTTTTCGGTATAACTCGAGAAATACTGATTCTGTCCTGATTAAACTTCACAGCTAGTTTTAAGATGCTGAAAGACAACATTATGCAAAATTTCGTGATAATCCTGTTATTAGAAAAATTTGAAAAAAAAAATTTCTACGATTTTCTCATTATATCATCCTCATTAAATTCTGTATGAAACTTCGAACTGTTATTTTCGATGAAGTACTGGATTTCAATTCGATCTGATCTGTATTTTTGGAAATATTGGAAAAATAACATTTTGATTGGGTATATCTACGGAATCATTAGGTGGATTTTACCCATTCATGAATTCGGCCTTCGTAATTAAGGTCCAAACCTTCTCTACAAATATCGAGTTTCTAAGTTGTTTCTTTCGGAAGTTATTGTGTTTACGCAGTCGGCCGTTAGGCTGACCGTAAACACAATAACTTCCGGAAGAAACGACTTAGAAACTCGATATTTGTAGAGTAGAATTGGGGCTTAATTACGAGGGTCGAATTCGTGAATGGGTAAAATCCACCCAATGATTCCGTAGATATACCCAATCAAAATTTTATTTTTCCAATATTTCCAAAAATACAGATCAGATCGAATTGAAATCCAGTAATTTATCAGAAAAAAATTTCAAAAAGCACTGCCGTGAAGGCAGCAGCTTTTGCGCGCACGTTCAAATTCGTTGCTGAAGCGGTCATCTACATTGAACATGCTCGCAAAAGTTGCTGCCTTCACGGCAGTGCTTTTTGAAATTTTTAATTCAAATACGAACCCACCGTTGAACGTTTTCGTGAAAGGAATATGAATCTGGGCTAATAGACATGAACTGCTCATTTACTTCAAATCTGTGAGCTAACAACGATAACCATAGACCTACAGGATGTTTTACCATAAACTGGACAAACATATGAAGCCGTGTAGATGACATTGAGAAAGGCATTTTGCCTCATGACATATACCCAGTTCTTAAAGCAAAAGCGAGATCAGGGTGTTTAATATCAATTTAGGGCCAATTGCACCGTTTTCGTCTTAAGCTACAGTTAGTTAAGCAACGATAAACTTATTAAACTCTGCTTTAAATATTCGGCTTGCACCGAGGCTGAATGTAACTAGATTAAAATTAATCTACAAATCTGGTTACTTTCTCATGAATTGGTACTTGTGACTAGCTTCATGTTGTTTATTTTAACCCTAATTGGAGAAATATTTTAATTCAAAAGATGAAACCCATTATTATGGGTTACTACTACCATATTTCCATAAGTTATGAAAAATCAAGATGCATCTATTGCAAAACCCAACGAAAAAATATATATAACAGACTTTATAGCTTCCATAAAAATATTGCATGTAATGTTCCTGACTTGTTTATTATCATTTAGGGCCAATTGCACCGTATTACAAAACCATAGATTAGGTCCATAAGCAAGGTTTTGGTACAAAATTATCTTGCACCGTCACGTAATCCTCGTTAAATGGCCTTAACAGACTGTTATATTTAAGCCTACGAATTTGGGGGTTTAAAAGAAGGGTTAATGGTGAGCTTCGGAATCTAACCCTACTTTCGAGCGATTTCGTACAAGTTTGACATTTTTCTGGACGTAACCTCCAGTTTGTTTACGTTTATTTTTGTTTACATTGGACATTGATGGCGAACTCCTACTAGTTGATAATCAAATTTTGATTAAAAGTGGTTGATTTTCAGATGATATTTATGAAAAATGATATAGGGAGAAACTGGCATCAGTAGGCATTGATCCGTATGTTTTAAAGCATGAAGAATTAACACCACTATTTCCATTGAGTTCGTAAACTTAATGGTATTTCTATAAGCCTTCAACTATTTAAAATGAAATAGTTACAGTGATATGCTCATTTATTTCCAAGAGCGAATAGCAGAATGAAATCGAGAACATATTTGGAATGAGAAAACATAGTTTCATGAAGATTCTTCAGTACTATTTCATTCAGTGATATATTACGTGGAAAGCTATCATGTACTACTTCATTATTCTGCAGGTGCTGTCTCTGTGCTATCATTATCCTCTATTATATATTAATTGGACTCAAAATATAACTACAAACGAATTAATGTGAAAGAAATTGCATCCTTGTGTTAGACAATCTTCAAACGTACACCTTTGTCAATCCATCTATGATACAATATTTATATAGATTACTTTTTAGTCTACGGATCCACATCAGAGTTTTCATTATCTTCGACCAAAAATTAACTCAATTCATAATATACTTATTACAAACAAAATAATTTAATAGAAAGTCTACTCTTAGGTGAGCCGTTCCTTATCGGAAAGTTGTTTCGGATAAATCAATACTATTCATTTATTCATCTTACAAACGCCAGGATTGTAATTCCATGCAGAAACTTAAATCTTGAGATATTACAAAATATGAGTTTACTTGAGTATATGACTATAAATTTGAATAAGGTTTAAAGCCTGATGCAGGAAGTCTGTCATATATATTTTTTCGTTGGGTTTTTCAATAGATGCATCTTGATTTTTCATAACTTGTGGAAATATGTAACCCATAATAATGGGTTTCATCTTTTGAATTAAAATATTTCTTCAATTAGGGTTAAAATAAACAACATGAAGCTAGTCACAAGTACCAATCCATGAGAAAGTAACCAGATTTGTAGATTAATTTTAATCTAGTTACATTCAGCCTCGGTGCAAGCCGAATAATTAAAGCAGAGTTTAATAAGTTTATCGTTGCTTTACTAACTGTAGCTTAAGACGAAAACGGTGCAATTGGCCCTTAGACTATAGGGATCTCTTACCACAGACCTGTGCTCTTACCTCTGCATCAGGCTTTAAACCTTATTCAAATTTATAGTCATATACTCAAGTAAACTCATATTTTGTAATATCTCAAGATTTAAGTTTCTGCATGGAATTACAATCCTGGCGTAAGATGAATAGTATTGATTTATCCGAAACAACTTTCCGATAAGGAACGGCTCACCTAAGAGTAGACTTTCTATTAAATTATTATAAGTATATTATGAATTGAGTTAATTTTTGGTCGAAGATAATGAAAACTCTGATGTGGATCCGCAGACTAAAAAGTATTCTATATAAATATTGAAGTATCATGGATGGATTGACAAAGGTGTACGTTTGAAGATTGTCTAACACGAGGATGCAATTTCTTTCACATTAATTCGTTTGTAGTTATATTTTGAGTCCAGTTAATATATAATAGAGGATAATGATAGCACAGAGACAGCACCTGCACAATAATGAAATAGTACATGATAGCTTTCCACGTAATATATCACTGAATGAAATAGTACTGAAGAATCTTCATGAAACTATGTTTTTTCATTCCAAATATGTCTTCGATTTCATTCTGCTATTCGTTCTTGGAAATAAATGAGCATATCATTGTAACTTTTTCATTTCAAATAGTTGAAGGCTTATAGAAATACCATTAAGTTTACGAACTCAATGGAAATACTGGTGTTAATTCTTCATGCTTTAAAACATACGAATCAATGCCTACTGATGCCAGTTTCTCCCTATATCATTTTTCATAAATATCATCTGAAAATCAACCACTTTTAATCAAAATTTGATTATCAACTCGTAGGAGTTCTCCATCAATATCCAATGTAAACAAAAAAAAACGTAAACAAACTGGAGGTTACGTCGAGAAAAATGTCAAACTTGTACGAAATCGCTCGAAAGTAGGGTTAGATTCCGAAGCTTACCATTAATCCTTCTTTTAAACCCCCAAATTCGTAGGCTTAAATATAACAGTCTGTTAAGGCCATTTAACGAGGATTACGTGACGGTGCAAGATAATTTTGTACCAAAACCTTGCTTATAGACCTAATCCATGGTTTTGTAATACGGTGCAATTGGCCCTAAGAGCAATATTCTGATAACTATGGTGAGTTAAGCGTGATCTTTGAAATAACGGTTTTTGGTCACATCTCAGTATTTTTTGATGGTCAATTCAATTGTTGTGTAGAATTCTAGAAAGAAAGATTTCAAAATGGCAGAAAACATGCAAAGTAGCGGTACGGCACCTGAAAGAAATAGGAGCCACCATAGAATAATGATAATGCCGAAATTCTGACGTTTATAAGACTTCTCTGTGCTTAAACAGCTGTTAACCTTCATGTTTATTTTGGTTATGATTTCAGAATTTTGAACAAGTTTTTGATTTCTAATATTCGTTGTTTCCTAAAAAGGAATACATATAAGATGCTGCATTTATGCCATTGTTGCCTACAAGTTTTACTCGAAATCGAAACATTCATAGTCAAGAAATCTTGCAATTTCTATTCTGCAAAGCGTTTAGACAGAAGGACAAAATGCGCATATATTTTTAGGTTGTCTAGCAAATTCATTATTTTACTGAAAATACTTTAGATTTGAATTTTTCTCAATTCAAACTTGTGCATTACATAATAAAGCATACTTTTCATGTCTGAAATTGTACCCTTCTGCTACAAGTTTCGTTTAAAAGTTGTACTCGAAGCATTCATATTGAGGAAAACTTGTAATTCATTTACTGGTGTTTACACAAGATTGTTCAGCATAATTCAATATGGTCCTAAAGATAGTTCAAATGCAAATCGGTAGGTTTCTTCATTTAATCTTGTGCATAACAATATAAACCAGAACTTTCATATATAAAAGTTTACCTTCCCTTCTCTGACGAGGGAAAGCTTTCTGATGTAATCATAAACTGCATTATAAGATTTTCCTTTACAGGTCAAAGTCGATATATTTACCAACTCTGTTATTACAAAGTGATACTGTTTAAACTCACAAGTTCTTTGAACCTTGGTAATAAATATTGATGCATTTGGAGTTAGAAACGATTTACTTATTATGATCATGATGACCATAATATCAAACAATTTAAAGTACAACCTTTTGATTTGAGTTATTTCACAAAGATGAATTTCCATTGAGTAAGACCAAGATTGTTGTTTTTGTGGCTTCAAAAAATGTTTTTCCCTTCAAAGTTAAAAATTAAAATAGAATGTGTACTTTAATGATAAAGTGAAGGAAATTTTGGTAAAGAGCTTTCCTTTACAGTTTGAGTGTTATGAAAGAAAATTTCTTAGTAGTGAACACTTTTCAATTACCTACTTTCCTGTTGGTACAGAAACATTTAAGACAAATACAATATTTAATTTATATGGAACAATATGAATCGTACAACATTGAAATGGGAATAAAAAAGATTTTTAATTAAATTTTTCTCATAAATTCATAGTTTATTTAAGGGGATTCAAAAACTTGCTCAGTTGTTCAAGTTCAAATGTTCCAAACTCTGCCAAATCGCCCAAATCAATGATTTGAAATCATAAAAATAAACATGAAGCTCAACACAGCTGTTAAATCACAGAAAAGCTTTTTGAACGTCAGAATTTCCAAATCATCTGTACTCTATGGTGGCTCCTATTTCTTTCAGGTGCCGTACCGGCAAAGTAGGAATGTTTTATTTCCTATTGCCAAAGTGGATAGCATTATTTCGATGTACTCGATTTTCCAAGATTTTCCGGGAAAATTTTTTTCCGAAATTCAAACTCAACTCTTTTTGCATGTCTACAGTAAAAAACAAATTTCACCCAAAAGTGTTCAAATCTTTCGAGGTTGATCTAACCTTCTTTCTCAACACTGAGGCCAAAATTGTGCTGATTAGATTCCATAATGACCTGGATAGAAATATGAATTTATCAAAAAAAAATATTCTCAAAAAATCTTAGGTGGTAATCGAACCCGCTCCACTTTCAGATAGTAGAGTCACGTTACCTTCAGAGTATAAATTCGATTTATTCTTGTCATGTCTGAGTTGGATTCCCACCAAAGTTTTTAGAAGAATTAATTTTTCTGGATCAATTCATATTTCTCTCCAGGTCATTATGGATGCCCATCAGCACAATTCTGGCCAACTAAGAACAGTTTTTAAATAAAAATCAGGTATTTTAGTACTCCGAGGGGAATCTTTGGAAGGCTACAAAATGATAACCAATGGAAATTTTTTTATTCTGTTATCCTCCAGTGTTCAGAAGGAACATTAGTTCAACCTTGAAAGATTTCAACAATTTTGGGTTGAAGATTTCTTTCAATGTAGACATGAAAAAAAAAGTTGATTTGAATTTTGGAAAATAAAAATTCTAGGTTTGCAGGATTTATGTCGTTCTGATATTTTTTTGAGAATTCTACACCACAATTGAATTTACCATCAAAAAATACTAAGATGTGACTAAAAACCGTTATTTCAAAGGTCACGCATAACTTACCAGCGTTATCAGAATATTCCCCAAAGTTGACATTAAACACTCTGTATCTCGCTAATGGTTCGAGAACGGGGTATATGCTTTAAGGAGAAAATGATTTTGTCAATGTCATCTACACCGCTATACAGGTTTGGGAAAGAGTGTCGTTAACATGCGAAACCCAGTGTTAGTCTAACGAGGGTCTGAATAAAATTGAGCAGTGGAAGAATCAACATCACAGCGCGATGCTATATCGAATAAACCACTGTTCTCTTGCAATGGCAGGTTAAAAATGTGTAGTGGGGGCTGCGGTGCACGATAGGCGATTGAAAGAAGAGATTGCAACTTGCCACTCTTGCCAGTAGGCAGTAGCTCTGCAAACGGGGGGTCTGTTACCAGAGGAATTTATTTACCACAATCAATGACTCAAATAATTTCCTCTGTTGAGATGAGTACTCAGGTTCTTTTTCGCCATAACTGGTTTAAAAATGAAATAAATTCTACGAAGGTAAGTAATTGAAAAACCAAAATTATTGTCTCTTGAATTGATTGACCATCAAAATACAATCTTTGAATTATTCTTTTAAACTAAATATTCCGATTTATGAGTAAAATACTTTATTTTCAACCGATATGGTCTAATACTAAAGCTACTGCCTACTGGCAAGGCATGCGCTTTCTTCGATCGCGTATCGTGAACTGCAGCCCTCACCACCCATTTTCAACCTGCCATTGCAAGAGAACAGTCGTTTATTCGATTCAGCATCGCGCTGTGATTTCGATTCTTCCACTGGCCCATTTTATTCTGACCCTCGTTAGATTAACACATGGATTACGCATCTGTCTTTTCCAAACCTTTTTATGTTTGTTCATTTTATAGTAGAACAGCCTGTATACTCAATTCACCTTTATGAAGTCAGTCGGTTGGCCATGGAAGTTTGACGAAATCCACTCACTTATAATTGCAAATGTTTGGTGAGGTTTATTTTCCTGCCAGATAACTGCGCAAGATTGTACGATACACATAAAGTTAATAGTACTTACGCATGTAACTTATTCAAACCATAGATTCTTTGATAAAAATATATAGGCATGAACAACGTCTCGCCAAATTATTTTAACATTTCGCGAGTGTCATCCTGACTCGGTTCTACTTACAAAAACTTAATAAAACTATTCTAACGCCTACCGTCTGACTTTATAAAACTGAATTGAGTGAGAGACATTATCACATGGACGGCGCTTTTCCTTCAAAACAATACAATACAGTAAAAGTAAACGGAACTTGGTACCTTGGAAGAGATGTGAGAGAGACGACGAAACGAATTCCCCCTCAAGTAGATGGAAAATTAGTGGGGGAAAGAGCGGTTAGTCTCTCTCTAGAGAGAAGCGTGAAACAGGGGGACACAGTCTATAATGCGGGAAGATACAATCTTATTCACGTTGAACTACCTCGGTGGCCTAGGGGATTGAGAGATTGTCTAGGATGCTGAAGGTACTGGGTTATAACATTATGGTTTATATAACTTCCAAATCCTCTCTCGGTGTCTACTGATTCCTTATAATTGAGCTCAAACTTACAATGATTTTTTTTATAGCGATCTTACTTCTCACATCGACGATTCTGAGCATCCTGACCATAAGATCTACAGAAAATCAGCCATAAGAGTAAGCCTTCTCCAAAGAATACGCACGCTGATGTCCGAACAACAAAAGAAGACCAGTGCACCAATATGGAAACAGCAAACCTCTAAAAATACCGGAGAACGGATTGCAAATCCAGAATATGTAGATCCTCAAAAATTCATCCTTAATTCTAGCCGTACAAGCCTCATTCAGGACAAGACAGATGGTGATAGTTTGTTGGATGAGCCTGAAAGACTAGATATGACCATCAATGAAAACGATGTACTTACAGAAATCGAAAATCGTTTGCAGAAATCCATGTCTCTAGATGACACTGGACAGATCAAGAAATTCAGTTGCCTTTCTAGTCGTACAGAAAAATTCGAGCAATCAAGTTTATCAGTGAACTCCTTTAATTCTAGTCAAAATGATGATAGTTATTATGAAAGCATTCTAGATGACCGCTTGGTGGAAGAATATGTCAGAGATGAAAGTGGTGCACTCGTTTTAAAACAGGACAGTTTCAGAAGTACTGAAAACAAATATATCATTAGCAGAACTAAAGGTAAAACAAATACTGAAACAACGGTGAAACCAAACATTTCCAGTAGCAAATCGGAAAGTAAGCTCTCTGAGAAGAGAACAGTGATAAGGAGACCTAATAAGGCCCCTCCCCCGATTCCAGTAAAACCTACACATTTGAAAAATGAGCACAAAAACATTGGTACAAATGAGACAATAAGAACTAATGATAGCGAAAATACATCGAAAGAAACCTGTGAAGAAATTTTATCAGATGTTCCAACAAAAAGTTGGGTGAAAGCTATGGTTGGAAGGTTTGAATGACATATGGGGAACACAAAGACTGTTATTTTTAAAAAGTACCAAACAAATTGATTGGACTATATATTATAGAAGAATATTGAATTCTTCGTTAAGTTTTCCTTTGTTATTTAGTTCGCAAATTATTTAATTAGTTAGTCAATTCAATCGTCTGCTAGGATTAAATCTTATTTCATTTGTATCAAATGGTTTCTAAAATATAGTTTTTCAGATTGGTTGTATAGTGCGAGTGTGAAGAAATCGATATGTACGAAATCATTTATCAAACATTGCTTGCTTATTTGAGATTTTTCACTTGTATGTACATTTTTAATATAAAATAGCGGATTGTTTTCAAACCACTTAAATATGGAGTAAATTAATTCATTTCATTCAATAATTTTGTTTCTCAAATGTGTCATTTGCAGCTTCACACTCCCTCAAAACTCTTTTCCATTCCGTTCATAATAATTATACTCTTGCACTTCTCATTATTCCTCAATTTATTGAAAATGAAATTTTAATGCCTTTTGTATGCAGAATCAGATGAGAAGAAATATGTAATAATCAAAATAAGTGGCTGTAGCAAAATATTTTTTACTTGTTGAAAATATTGAAAAGTTTATATGAAACTACTATGAGTCACTTTCAGTATGCATTCTATCTTTATTGAGTAAAAATAAATAAGTATCTACTTAACAATACAATGTGCCAAATAGATATCATCATTTAAATTATTGTTGATTAAATTAATATAATTTTGTAAAAATGTTACACATAATAATATTGAAATATATTATTGACATCATGCTTGTATTGTATTGTATTGTATTGTATTGTATTGTTGCTGATTCTCCTAGGTTCCGCTGCGGAACCCCTCAGAAGCTAATGCTTGTGCGAGTTAGGAGACCAGGTGTGTTCTGTGTAGGCTTTGTTACTAATTCCTTGCGCCACGTTAGGAATAGCACTGTTAATTGTTTACCCAACAGCGAATGGTTAGACGGTCCCCTGAAAACCGGAAAAATTCTTTCCCGGCCAAGGGCTTGAACCCCAGACCTTTCGATCATGAGGCTAGCGCTCTAACCACTGAGCTACCGTCACAATTTTTTGTATTTCAATAGAATTAACATTTTCCTCTTCAATCAACATCCATTGGAATGGGAATAACTCGAAGAACTTATTAGAAATATTTCCTTACTGAAAGCCAAGTTAAACACAGAACTTGATTACATAACATTGCAATTAATACAGAGTAGAATCTCGTACTGAGCACCATGCAGGAATGAACATGCTCTACAAAAAAATGTTTGCGCTGAACGAATAATCGGTCAATACACCCTAGGACTAGTTTCATCCTGTCTTTCTGACTGTCAGATTAAATATAACTAGAAGGAGCATACACCAAATCAAATTATTATTCGCCGTTTCAGGGAAACATCTCAAAAGCTATAGATTCAAGAAATTTCGAACCCGCAAGATTTCCCGTCGCCGATATATTGAAAAGATATTTACATCATTGTACGCAGTGCGTTTTTCTGAATAAAAAATGTGAAATCGAACATAGGCGGTCTCCCTTAATTTAGAAGATATGGGCGACCAAAGTTCCAAAATGTTTCGTTTTCAGGTCCCTTTTTCCACCATAAAAACGATCTCTCACTTCATCTTTATAGTTCACAAACCACCTTTGAACCTCCAACCAACAATAAGCAACACTTTTTTTCAAGAATAATCAATATTTAATGAAAAAACAATGTAATTACTGGACAAACCACTTAACCTCTATTCCTTCTGATTTCGACTCAGTCTAAAAGTGAAGTTTGGCAATGGCGCGAGTTCATCGGTCGGAATTGGGCCATCGTGCGTATTCGTGAATGAGATTATTGCTGGCGAGAAAAATGAAGTATGTTCTTAGTTCTTACCAGTGTTACCACCTCTACCGATTTTTCGGTAGATCTACCGATTTGCTCCTCAATCTACCGAAAAAGCATATAAATCTACCGAAATTTGATGGAGTGAATGTATCATCTGGTATCTTAGGAAATCATGACTTTTACGATATTATTTTGAAGGTTTCCTTACCATTACATATTTTGATACATAATTTAAGTTATAAATGGTTATACGTCGCAGATCTATAACGCAAAGTAAGCCACACGTAATACAGATTCATGTATTACAGGTTGTCTCTTTATAAAGTTAATAAATACCTCGCCCAAAACTGGGAGCAGTTTGTGATTCCCCTTGATAAATTTTGTGAATCCCCAATGAGGGCATGTCACCATATTTATTTTTTTGCATATTTGTTGTTTCCAATAGGTATTAGTTTTTCTGATACTCATTTATTTGTTATAATATTGATTTTTCGTTCACAAGTTTAATTTTTCAAATAATTAATAAAATCTAATAATTAATAAAATCTATTTTTAATATTGCTTCATTAGCAGTAAATTTCATGCCCAATATTTCGGATAAATGGTATTCAGACTAAATAAATAACCCATACATAGGTGAAAAGTTATGTTTTTCAGAAACCTACCGAAATCTACCGTTTTTTTCCGAACTTTCTACCGAAACTGTCGGTACGGAAGGTGGCAACACTGGTTCTTACTGTTTACTGCGATACTCTAAGGCTGGTCGTCCACTGCAAGCGATTTCGAGAGGCGCGATAGGAGCGTAAACGAACGAATTTGCGCGACAGATCCAAATGAATGGAATTCTAGGTACCCTCGTCGACTGGCAGCGAGTTCATACGGGCGACTTCGAGAGAATTCGAGCGGCGCAATCGTATCCCGATTACTTTGGATCTGCCGCGTCTATACCACAGACCACAGATCTGTGTCTATACGCCCGAAAAGAGGAGCTATCCGACGGAAAGTGGAATGTATGGTTTGTGAACGGAATATTTGAAGTTCGTTGTTTATTGTTGGTGAATTTTAGATGGATCAGATTGAAAGGTTAATGAATGTTGTCTTTTTTCTTACATTAAACACACATCCAGAAGTTCTGTAGGTGTATAGTAGCCTATCTGAAGTTGGACTCTTTGGCAATAATCGGCTGTATAGCATTCCAAATATAATTGATCCAGCGTGTTTCGCCATTATCTCGGGTTTTATAGCTCTTTTTATCTCAATATCTATTATCAATTTGATTTTTTAGTCTCCGACCAATTTTATTCCGAACATTTTTCTATATGCTCAAGTGTTTTTGGCCCATACGTACTGTAATGATTCAATTACGTTTCATATGCAGAACCATCTTTTCGATCACAAAATAAACATAGTTTTTTCTTTATAAAACGCTACGGATTTTTACTAGTGACCTGTTTTCTAAAATACGCATGCACTTCTGCAAAATTTTAAGAATTTCTGAATATCTGTGTCACCATCATTTCTTTCGATGTTGGCAGTTTTTAAAGTTTTGAAGTCACGTTCTAGATACATTAATAACATATTTACCTTCTGAAGCTGACTTTCACAGATAAAATTCAAATCAGCCATAATTTCGACGTTCCACATCGTTTGTTTTCGAAGTACCTAGGTCATCAACATTCACACTTCAACTTCCATTCCAGTATTATAAATGAGTATACGATAATAATCATTCATTATCAAGATGGTGAATTTTCTTCCGATAATTTCATTTTTTCTTAATTTGAATCTACCTTAGCTCAAACATTTTCCCCATTCCGTAGCTAACATATGCCTGATCAAGTGAGATTTATCCTTGAAATGAATTATTAATTCTAAATCCATTCCGTATCACAAGTTCTTCAATAAACTCGGAAATCTGAAGTAAAAATCCTCTGCTACGCAAGAACAAGAACGAACCGAAACCTCGCGAACTATCTGCTAGTGGACGACCCCGAAGCCTGAGACCGCTTCCGTCGTAAAAGCTCCTCGGCGCTCGTAAAACGCGTAGCTCATAAAAGCCCCAAATCGCTTCCAGTGGACGGCCAGGCTAAATCTTCCAATAGGAGAATTCGTTTCTAATGAAATCTACAAGGTTTAAACACATAATGGAATGAGAATACACCCTGATATATATTTCAACGTACATTTTTTTCATATGTGATAGGTCGTGCCCTTCCCAGATTTCCAATGAAATCGAGGTTATTATATAACCCATTTTATTGGAATACCCTGAATCTAATTCTAAACTGGGACCATCTCGAAGACACAACAAAAAACGAAGTAGATAAAAACCTCCCTATTTTGAAGGGGATAGAAAGAAAATTCAAACGAAAATATTGAGAGTGAAACCTTAAACAAATATTCTCAATGATTTTGTTTCGATGTTAGAATAACCACCTCTTCTTCAGTGACTGAAGCATTTTCCTTACAATCATATCCTTCAACTGTCCATCATTTAATATTTCCCACCAGCAACTACTTTTCGGTCATAATACGTTGGCCAGCGATGAAAAGACGCTGTTGCCAAGCTCCGCTTTAACATTGAGAAGTATTTCGTAGAAATATAGGTTATGTGGTAGTCTGAAATTTTCACTTTTCTCCCTTTAAATAATGAATTTTCTTGGAAGAAAGTGTCGATATTCGTTGGTTGAAGGTTCAAAGATGATTTATGAACTAGATTTGAGAAGTGAGAGATCATTTTTATGGCGGAAAAAAGGATCTGAAAATGCAACAACTTGGAACTTTGGGGGCCCATATCTTCCAAACAAAGAGGGACCGCCTATGTTGGCCTTCATATTTTTTGTTCAGGAACTTACATTGCTTACAATGATGTGAATATCTTACTTATAGCTTCGCGACGGGAAATCTTGCGGGTTTACCGAAATTTCCAATTGAGCATAACATACATTTGTTACTCATATGAATTGGGATGTTTCTATTTCAAGCCAATATTCATTCCATTCCTAAAGCAACGAATACAGCACTAATGAAATATTTATCACGATTTTATTTCTATCTGTGAGTGACACCAGTTAGACAAGGCACTGCAGATTTCCACGATTTATTAATGATTTCACATAAAGTTTCACTAACTTACAGTGAAAGTTTTTCACTTGTCATAATGAACATTAGGTCTGGTGCACACATCGGTTTTTCAAGTTTCGGCGCCGTACTTATGTGTGCATTCTACCTCTGATGCTGTGTACTTCAGACCATAAGTCCGGTGCCGGAGCTGGAAAAACCGGATGTGTACACCAGACCTCTCCGTCAGCGTAACGGCGACGGAGATGGCAAAATCTATGTGTGCACCGGACCTTATAGTAGTCATAATAAATTTAAAAATGTCTGATTACCATCCAGCGCTGTAAGAATAAATTATATCCAACATATTACTTATTAACCATCCTAACCATTCAGTTCATGAGAGAGACATCGACCTTAAGTCTTGCAGCGTAGTTCATGAGAATTTTTCAAATCTTCAAAATCATGATCAGGTTATTCTGCACCTTTTTCAAAATTTCCAATGGTAAGCGGCCTATTCTGATGAGGAATCTTCACCAGAAGGTAGGCTTCAATTGAGATGAAATAAATACGCCATCTGATTTCAACAGTTTTTATTCACTTATGAAGTCATAAGCATCATGGCTGCATTCTTATTGCACCATCCAATCTGATAACTTCCCCATTCAACATTGGATTTCTAATTATACTTTCCACCAACTGAGCATATTCCTTAGGTTCTCCTAATCTCGAAGGAAAAGGAACAGATTTTTCCAATGCAGCAATTACTTTTTCAGGTAATTCCTGCAATAATGGTGTTCTAAAAAGGCCTGTCAAAAAATTTGAAATTAATACAAATAAATTCACCAGTTTGAAATACCTACCTGGAGCAATCGTTACGACTCTGATTCCTTGGCCTGCTAGATCCCTCGCTAAGGGTAAAGTCATGCCAACTACACCCCCTTTCGAAGCAGAATATGCCACCTGACCAATTTGACCATCGAACGCTGCAACACTTGCTGTGTTGACAATGACTCCCCTCTGCCCAGTTTCATTTGGTTCATTTTGTCCTAAAAGTCCTACAGCTAACCTTATGACATTGAACGTTCCAACTGTGTTCACCTTATAACAAAAAGATGATGAAACACTTAATCGAACTTTAAACAGTGTAGTAGTGAAGTATTAACTAACTATTCTAATTTTCATTTTCAGCATTGGAGGATAATATCATTGAAAGTTCATAAAAAAATGGAATGCCAAATAATCAAGTGATTAACTGCTTCACGATAAATGAGATTTTTTCGGAAAAAGCAGATATTGTGAGGGGTAATCCAACTAATCACTCTATTCATTGCTTTCAGATAAAAGTTTGCTTAAGTATTGTTCATAAGAGATTATTTATATTATAAAGTTGGTGAACTGTATAAAATGTACCACAATTTAGGAGTAGGAGTACTTTTAGAAGCATTCAATATGTACCGTATAACATGCCTGATAGTAACCGCTTAAGTTACTGGCGGTTAGAATGTGACAGACAATGCACCGAAGTGTCAGGAATTTGATATATATGGACCAGGTTATTAACCATAGTAATAAATCTGGACCATATCCATTATGTGCCCAATTTCATACCTTTTAGCCTAGTTCTGTTAATAAGAAGCATTATCTGATTCGATTTTTCCAGTCGACGTGTGATAGGAATATTATTTACCTTCTCTTCATATGAAATTTGAAGGGGAAGGCATTCGAATCGTAGAATGTGTTGTTCAGCTTTTTGCAAGAATAATAAATTTCGTGGAAAGAGCAACTCTTGGATAGCTATTTTGTTTATCAAGACTGGTACATTTGAATGCATTCATAAATCCTGAATTAAATTCATTGAGCGTGAATGCGTTCTCAATAATGCAATGCTGAATTATGAGATTACCCTAAGAATCTTCTAAATATTTAAGGCAGAAAGATGAGCTTAGTACTTACAGTAACTACCCTGGTAAATTCTTCCAATGTATGTGCTTGACCCTTCTTAAAATTATAAGTTCGCGATGCTGCTGCTGTGCCAGCACAATTCACTAAATAGTCCAACTTTCCAAATTTGTCTTTGGTCAATTTCAGAGCTTCGTTTACTTCTTGTTCGGAGGTAACCTAAAAAATATTCTCATAATTAATGTTCATAAACCAAGCTCAATATAATGGGAAAACTCACGTTTACTGGTGTAAAAATGGTTTTATCTTCTCCAAGCGTTTTCGACAATTCATTACCCTTAGATGATGGTAAATCACATATTACAACTTTGCTACCTTGCTGAACTAACCTCTCAACGGTTGCTTTTCCTAAACCAGAAGCTCCTCCGGTAACTAGAGATACCGCACCCTACAAAAATATAGCATATAATTTCAATTATTATTGAAATTTATTAATTAAAATCATGCGAATAAGTACCTTTAGCATTTTGGAATGGGTTTATTCGAATAGCAAATGATTCAATTAGTTGTCTAGCTATGTATAAAGGACCTCAACAATGGTGTTAAGTTAGGACAAAACTTGAGCAGTTTATTATTCGATAAGAAATCTATAAAATGAGCTCAAAGTTCAAGATTTATAATTATTGTTGAACATTGAACTATACAGGACGAACACAAAGTGGATGTGGATATTAAAATTGGTTGAGGGTGGATACATGTATATATATATATATATGGGTGTACTTAGTATAGGGTTTATTAAGTATTGGTACTATGAGTCTGCATCAATTAATTTTCATCCACTCGCATGACAATATGTCTGAGCATTGTACAGGTAACTGCAATCATTTTTTGTAGGATTGGAACAATACTACCATTGTTCAAGGATCCTACAATGATCTGGATGCCTGGAGTATAGCAATAGTCAACTGAAGCAACATTCAGAATGACTTCACAGGCGAAGTGCTACTTGGATACGCATGCTAAGCATATATGTATTTGAACTTATGTCGTTAAAAATGAAAATAGTCCCGGCACGCAAGCTGAATCGTCAAAATTTCTTTTTAAGAGCTAACGATACTACGTAGTGTTGAATTACGACTAGGCAACACAGCCACATCCAAATTTCATTAAACCTCGATAATATCTCGAGGTCAGGCACCTGAATCGCGGTGTACATGTTTTAACGTTGCCAATAGCCGCGTGAAATCTTAGAATTCGGAGAAATATCGACGTTTTTTGGAAAATACTGGGTGTCGTTCTGCAAGCGTCAGTGAGTATTTTTTGAATTTTTTTGTTGGGATATACTTAATTCATTTGAGAGAATGCGAACTGTTAGTTATTTGCCCATTTTTCACTCCATTTCAGTTTTTATTTTCCCGAAAATTGTTGAATAAAAAAAAGTGGCAACATTGCGCATTCTTACGATTTCATGAAAATATTAAGAGTAAAAAAATGTTATAATATCTAACAGACCCAACAAGTAGGTATATGTTGTCATGTACAGTGTGTGTGACTAATAAACTACTCTTAAACGGCTGATCGGATTTTGATGAAAGTTTTTATGCTCAACTTGATTCGAGATTGGTTCAGATTCACAATTTTGTAAAAAAAAGTTTGAAATTTTTGGAGTATATACAAATTAATTGAAAAACAATTCTCAAATCCACTTGAACACACACAAATAATTTCACCAAAATCCGTCCAGCTGTTTAGGAGCCATTCATTCGTATAAACACGCGCGGAAGATTATGTTAGAATGATAATACCAACGAAATTATGATTATTCAACATTGTGTTATTTCAATTTTTATAAGGAATCGAAGGCATCGGAGAGATCGAGGATGTGTAATTAAAGAAGTGCAAGATTTTTCAAAAATAGTTTATATTATTTCACTCTAAATGAAGGAGTAATATCCATTCAAAGCTGCAATCTCAAAGCACCATCCAATCTGATGGTCTCTCCATTCAACATTGGGTTATCAATAATACTCTCAGCCAACAATGCAAACTCATCAGGGTTTCCTAACCTTTGTGGAAATGGCACTGATTTTTCGAGAAAAGCTAATACTTTTTCAGGTAAAGAATTTAAAAGTGGTGTACGGAAAAGTCCTGAAAATTTCAAAATAATTGAGTATTTAGAAACGCCAATCATATTTACCAGGAGCTATTGTTACAACTCTAATTCCTTGAGTAGCAAGATCTCTAGATAAAGGCAAGGTCATTCCTACAATTGCCCCTTTCGAAGCTGCATATGCTACCTGACCCATTTGTCCATCAAATGCTGCCACACCAGCAGTGTTTATGATGACACCTCGCTCCCCATGCTCATTTGGTTCATTTTTACCTATCAGACCTGCTGCTAATCTGACAACATTGAAGGTACCAATTGTATTCACCTTAGAAATGACAATTATATTCACCTTGAAATCACCCAGTGTAATAGGCAAGTTTCACAACACTTACACAGCTTTTCAATTCTTTAAATTTAGATTTAATATAGTCTCAAAAATTCATTGCTTGATGGAGCATTCAAATTTTTGTTATATCAAACATAAAATTTTATTAACACTTACTTCGAGGACTTTTGAAAAATCATTCAAGTTATGTGGTACATTCTTATTAAAATTATAGGTTTTAAAAGCTACTCCAATACCAGCACAATTCACAAGATAATCCAATTTTCCAAATTTTTTTGTGGTAACTTCTAATGCATGTTCAATATCCTCTTCAGATGTTATCTAAATGAATAGGAATCCCATTATTCTCAGACTTCACTTTACACCTATTATTCACTTACATTCACTGGGATAAATAAGGATTTGTCGTCACCCAATAATTTGGATAGTTCACTTCCCTTAGATTTCGAAAGGTCACAGATAACAACTTTGGATCCTTGTCGAATGAATCTTTCAACTGTGGCTTTACCTAAACCAGAAGCACCGCCTGTTATCAGAGAGACTGCTCCCTATTTAAGGAAAATATAACATAGGGTTTGAAAAGAGAAAAGGTATATATGCATCATAATCATAGCATAGTACTGTTATGAATATACTTGTAAATTTTAAAATTAATGCATTGATGCTCCCGTTCAAATGCAAGGCTTCAATTTTTTTCCTGCCAAAAATTACTGAATACTTTGAAAAATAGGGATGAGAATTAAATTACAAACCTTAAGCATTGTTTGAGTATCAGTGAATAAAAGTAATAAAACACATATAGATATTCAATTTCAACAAGATCAGAGAGTTTTTAAGCCAACTAAAAATTCTCGTTATTTTGGCGTGTGTGATTATGGCTGTTTTAAGTTTTAACGATAAGCACGACGATGAAATAAGACTTTTTAAACCTCAACTTTTCATTTCGTACAGGTGACTCTTGTTTTGTATTTCCTAACCTCAAAATAACTAGTAGCACAGACTCTGAATAAAGAACATGTTCTTTATTCAAAGAGCACAGACTGTGATAATGGCTTGGACAGGTTCCAAATTAAACCATCAAATTACAAACGGCAAATGGCCTTTAACGACTAGGTTGGACTAACAGTGATGAAAAATTTATTTTTAAATTAAATTCTATCTGTCAGGCCATGAATACTGTAACTTATTTCGAAGGAGAAGACCTAGACTTAATTAAAGTATTTACTGGGTATCCCGATGGAGCAAAGTTGAAACTTGGTTATTAGTTGTGAATTTCATTAAAAAGCTTAGGGAATCGATATTTTTGTTGAGCAAGTTAAGGGCCTAATATCAATAATGGATGAGTTCGTGAATGGGTATAATATATCTGGAATGGATGGTATCATCCGGAGGTAACTCAGTTAAAGCTCGCATGCCTCATGATCGTAATGTCTGGGTTTTCAGATGACCGTCCGACCATTCATCGCTGTTGGGTAAATAATTAACAGTGATGTTCCTAACGTGGCGCAAAAAATTTTTGTAACGAAGCCTACACAGAACACACCAGGTATCCTAACTCGCACAAGCTTTAAGCTTCTGAGGTGTTTCGTTGAAGCCTAAGATAGTCGGAAAATGCAAATACAAAATACAAAAAAAATCCGTCTGATCGTAAAACATTTATATTGGTTGACGAAGGCCTACAGCCGCCAGTTGTACACATATATCAACTTTGGGAACATACTACTCAGACTCACAAGTTGTAGAGCCAGGGGTTTGGAGCTCAAATTAGAATTCATGAATGGGTAAAATTCACTTGTAGGTTTCACTCACATAATATATTCATTAGAAATATATTATACATATCCGATAGAGCTGAAATCTGGTCCTGGGTTATATAACATGTCCGCTTGAAATTTGAAAGAACCAGCCGACTTCATGTTTCATGTCAAATATTCCAATATAGATATTACATAAATATCCAGTTTAACGTCTAAAATAGAAAAATACAAGTCTTAGTTTAATCAAAATCAATGAATATATTAGTTCGAGAAAAAATACTGTATGCAACCAAAGACACACCATATAGAACAGTCATCATTCGAGTTGCTAAATTCAAAGTTACCGCCATTCAGCATTTTCTCCGATTGGCCGATTCCAACCTTCATGTCCCTGTCTCTAGGCCAATCTCTAGGCTGACGATGTTATTCTATGGTGAACATCTTGTCTTTGTCATAAATAGACATTGAATAATATTATTATAAGTCTATGGTCTTTGTGTATGAAAGTGAAAGTAAATAAACCGTTGTTCTTTGTGATTATTATGAGTTTTCCATTATAAATTTTTCGTACTTCGTCATTAGACTTTACTCTTGAATTTCGTTTCATATTTAAGGTTTCAGTATATGAATTAAAGATGGAATAAAACCTATTTATACACAATAATTTAAAATGTTGGAAGAAAATGAAAAAAGTACTTTCTGTATCTCCAGCTCATCTACTGAAGCAGATTTACTTCATTTTCTTACAGATGAAGTTATGAAGAATGGAAGAGATAACTGTCGAAAATTGGAAGATCTGAATTTTATAACTTCCTCCTTGTCAACACGATACAACAAAATAATTGAAAACAATGAAAATGTAGAAACTAGTAATGACTTGTGTGAAAAATTTTTCAATGCTCCTAAAAAAATTCAACATGAACAAGAAAATTCAATGAAATATCACATGGAAGAAATGAAAATGAAAAAGGAAATCAGAGATCTAGAAAGAAAGTTGAATTCAAATCTACTCAAGAATCAGATAATATCACAAGAAGTATTAGCACAACGAAAGAAAAAGACTATGACAGAAGAGGCTTTATGTTTAGCTAAGAGGTATTATTCAAGTGTTTGGGACATGAATATCCATATAGAAGAATCCAAAGAAGACAGATTCACATGTATCATAAACTTTAAATTTGATTGTGGGATGTATCCTATTAAATTTGTCATAGACCGAAACAACCAGGAAATAATAAGCTGGGATGGTAGTTCGTTTCTCACCAATGACGAAGAAAGTGAAATGAAAGTAAGATACTCTCAAATAGATCATTGTTTTCCGAAAGTGTTGTCTGAATTGAGATTACTAGCTCTAAATAAGATCAAATTGTCTTGACTATGCGTTGTACATTAACATTGTAGCAAAATGGTCCATGTGTGATTTTTCTGACGATTAAATTTTTTTTATGATTTGAATGCTGTACAAATACCAGTGGCAAATATTCTGTGAAAATGTAGAAGCTAATTAATAGACCATTATATACTTATACAAGTACTTGGATAATGACTAAAAAATAACCCTTTTAACTGTGATTCAAAGTTTGTAAGAAAGTGAGTGAGACAAAACAAAAACAAAGTCCCTATCAACCACAAGTATTAAATGTATATTAAAGGAAGATAGGTTTTTGTCTGTAGGGGGAAGTAATTTTGTGGTGTTATTGCACAGTCCACAACTGTATGTCCATGCTATATAATATAGGGAGAGTTTGTTTCGTCCCTCTCACAGAGTTACCACCTTTTTGTTAATTTTTTCGTAACCAGGTTTCAGGTACACAATTTTTTTGAAGATATTACAGTCCATATCTATTATTTTATGATCGATTTTATAGATACTGGGTTAGTGGGAATGGAAGGTACTTTGACGAGCCTGTTTTGAGCATGGAGGTAAAAAAGTTTACTCTGATGTAACCCCAAAAATCTTTCATATTTAAAGGGTTCCTATGGAGTTGCGATATAAGTGAGATTTTGAACCAAGAGACACTTACCTGAGAAGGGGGCGTTTTTTAAGTAATTTTGGTTTTTATCGTTTTTATATAACCCCCAAAATTTAGATCCGCCTCGAAGGCGCATTGGGTGCGCCCCAGATGGTAGCTAGAAACGGGTTATATTTCAAAGAAAACCTGGAGAAGCACTGACGAGAAGTCAGCAGCCTTTTTGAGGATTTTTCTAAAATTATGTTGGAAAAGGTTCATAGCTGTATCTCGTTTAAAAATGCTATGTGCAATAATCCCTTGAAGATCCATATGGAATACAGTAAGGAAACATCTGCATATATTTTTTATTTGAAGCACTGGAACCTTCCTACACTATTGTAGTCGGGTTTCGCAACTTCATGGTAATGTGTTCAATGAAGCAAAATGTGTTATTTTGAATCCATCATCATCTCCAGAAAGCCGAAATGAACTTCACAAATTTTCGAAGTAAGATACTCATTATTCAAATGAAATCTTTTGTATTGATAGGGAATCAATTATTAAATGTAAAAAACCGTTTGGAAATTTACAATTTGTAAATGGATTTATATGTGATCTACATTTTATATCAATACATTTGAAATAAAACTTCCCATTTAGTTTCAAAATATAACCCTTTTATTGAAAATTCAATTGAATAAGTTTCCTTCCGTAATTCACAGCAGCCTTCATTGTTGTAGCTGCCTGCTATAGACAAATTGCCCTCAGAATCCTGTTGTGTCCCGTATCCTGGACCCATCATTTTATGATATATTGCCTTTTCTTGATTTTTCAACGTCGCAGTCTGAATTCTTTGGTTTCCCGCAATATGCCCGAAATTCAATATTTTTTGGTTTAAATCAATTAACACCGGCGTTAAGAGCATTTTATCTGAAGCCAACAATTAAGTTATATTTTGCATGACAGAAAACACGCAGATGAAATTCAAGCTCTTAGTATTCCAGGAATCGTAGCTTTATGGGTGGTACTCAAAGAATCCAGACATCACATATGACATTTTATAGAATTTATCGTCCCAGACCATTAGGGAAATTTCCTTCACACTTTTATGCTCTCTCTTTCGCACCAGCCAATCTGAGGTGTTTTTTCGGATCTTAGAAGGGCGTCGCTTAATTCAAAAATCCAATCAAAATTTATATTCTCCCTCTAAAATGTGAAGAAGGGAATTTCCTTAATTTGGGTTTTAGTTAGTTTTAAACACTCTTCATTTGACCGTTGTACAGTACACAACAATTCGCCTTCGAATTTACAAACAAGATTATACGTTAATTCTTGTGTTGTAAAAATTCGTAACTTCTCATTTGAAAGTCGCTTCGACCTTGCTATCGAATAAGATATAGAAGGAAGATTCTAGTGTATAACTTGTATACCATTTCGGTCTTGTTATCTAATACAGATACAAGCAAATACATTTTTGTTACGTGTTAAAAGTGCGTTTTTAATACACCTCAACACCAGTTTCGGCTCATCAGTGCAACGATATTGAACAACTGGTCAATAAGTTCTTCAATTATCTGCTTATTTTAAAAGCATCAACATCTCTGATAAACATCAGAAATATTCGTCGGTCGTGTCTTCATTTTGATAACGACAGAATTAATCCAGTGCGATTAATTCAACCAAGCGGGGTCTCTACTATTGAAACCCTCCAAAACACCTGAATAAACCAATTCAGGTCAAAACATTGGTCCTTCGGGCCGGATATCGCTCAGGTCAAAACATTGGTCATAGCGAACCGGATATCATTCACAGAAACTTTGGTCCCATCGAATATAATATCCAAGGAGCAATTGATCTCATCGAACCACGGATATTATTCACATACAATCATACAGTCCATCCTTCGAAGATCCTTGTCAACCCAGGTTCAACGGATCCCAAACCAACCCTTGGAGTGAAAGTTCGCTGATGAGTTTTGTGCCGCGATATAGAAAAGTTCGCTAATTGTGTTAAGTGCGAAATAATTGTGTTTCTGCATATTGTGAGGAATTGTCCAGCTTGTAAGTTGTAAGTCATTGACCCACCAAGTTATTTCCCTTTGTTCGGATTCCTCATTCTTGTATTCCTTATGTTGATCAATTGATTATTTGTATTGCTTTATCGAAAAAATGTCGTCAAACGAAATAAAGATATTGAAAATCAAACTCGAAAATGCCAGGACTAAACTCAAACAATTCGAAAAATTCCTGAACCAGTTCGATGCAACTAAGCATTATCCTCTCTTAGAAAAATATCTTAATGAAGTAGATGCCGCGCGCACTAACTCCGAAGAAATTCATTTATAATTACAATTAATCTCAGATGAAACCGTCGAATTAGACGAATTAGAAATTTATCAAAATAAATTTGAGGAAAAGTGGATAGAATTATATACGATAGCTATCAATCTGTTGAACCAACGCACTTCACTCAGTGCTCAATTTGAATCAAATTCATGCTCACAGAAATTAATCTGGCAAACCAAGAATATGCCTTGCATTAATAGCATTAATTCTAAATTCTCTGATGCAATTATTGAAGCATCAAATGAAACGCAGCTATCTGAAGAAACTCGGTGCGAAGATAATTTCGATAACCGAAATGAGCCTAATGACAGCCTTGTTGGTCGGCCACACTTGGAAGGCAATAAATCAAACTTCGAAGTGTGCGACCCTTTCGAAAGGAATCCGAATTTGTGTTCGGAACCTTTCAATTTCAAAGACCTCTCGAGTTTTGAAGAAACCGATGTTCATCAACAATTTTATTGCCCAGCTGCAATACAAGTAGATACTTTCGCTACCTCCTCGGTAATCTCCTTGAACGAGTCCCTAATAGCAGGTCAAAATATTCAAAATGAGTCGACGTCTTTCATCCCTCGTTTTCGTTCGCATTTAGGTAATTTCACCGCAGATATAGATCAAATGTCCGGTCGAAATCGTACAATTTGTAAACGTTCAAGAAAGGCTTCCTTAAATATCTATGTTTCGTTTAAATATCGCGACTCGTTTCACTGTTCCGCCGGCAAATACAGAGAGTGTCTCGAAAAGTGTAAGGCACTTCTTCATCTCAATGAAAAACGGAACGATCATAAAACTCATGCACATGTTATCAACAGTGCTGTACTGAAATTCTCGGAGCCTGACCAATTTTATTTATATATTTTAGTCATAGGTGTACATGAGCACGTAAATTTGAATTGTCAGTTTATTTATCTGGTGATGATGGAAAAGGTCATAAATTATGCGGAATATGTAGAATCCCTTATTTTGACACTTATTGCTAAAACATACCATCATATCCGCGCACCTCCTGGACATGTATGTCATCAAATAGTTTCGATTAGTAATAGCCGTACGAAGTATTATACAGTTCCCGGCTCAATCAAAAATACATATTTCGCTTTTGTCATTCATGCTAGCCCGATCGATGTATCAAGAAAAAAGGAGGGTTCCTCTAAATCTGTTGTGTCTACCATGAAACATATTGTCTTGTCGCTTTTGGAATCAGTCTATTATAATGTATTTTACTGCTTGTTGGCCTATGAAAACTATGTACCTTTACCAGGCATTCTAAGCGTTTTATCACTTTCGTTTAATATAAAACTTGAAAATAGCTCCACATATGATTATAATGTGGAGTTTAACGTTACGAACATTGTTTGCGTTCATCGAAACGCTGTTACTAGCATTAGTAACCATATAGAACCGTTTTTTAACTTCTCTCTCCTATCATTCATGGCATCTGGCGTAAATGAAGTAATTCCTTACACCTCTCATTTTCCTCATTGGTGGTACTATGACAAGCGGTCTCCTATTGAAAAAAAAGCTACGTTTTTTCGAACATATTACTTCCACACCTATTTCTTGTTTGGAATTTTGCACCTTGTTAAGGTTTTTCTTGGTAGTAGCTTGTTGACTCAATCATATCTGTTAATTCAGTTTACCTATCAATATTTAGTAATATAGTTCTGCCAATTCGATTGTTTGCATGCTATGTATTCCAGATTTTTTTTCTGATTGATGAGTCTGTAAACATACTATTTATTGGTTGCAGTTCATGCATATATATATTCGATTCAGGTTTCATGTTTTATGTATTTGTGAATATTACATTAATTCGTATCATATGCTATATTGGATCTATATTTTTAATTTTTTCGTTTGTGAATATTATGTACTATTTATTCATCCGTTAGAAGATATCATTCTAATCATAGTAATTGATCTATATTTTTAATTTTTTCGTTTGTGAATATTATGTACTATTCACTTGTTGGAAGACATCATTCTAACTATAGTAATTGATCTATATTTTTAATTCTTTTATTTGTAAATATTCTGTTAACTATTCATTTGTTCGAAGATATCAATCCAATTATATTGAACCTGATGGTTCAAGGCGCGTGAGTATGTTGTGTCCCGTATCCTGGACCCATCATTTTATGATATATTGCCTTTTCTTGATTTTTCAACGTCGCAGTCTGAATTCTTTGGTTTCCCGCAATATGCCCGAAATTCAATATTTTTTGGTTTAAATCAATTAACACCGAGCATTTTATCTCAAGCCAACAATTAAGTTATATTTTGCATGACAGAAAACACGTAGATGAAATTCAAGCTCTTAGTATTCCAGGAATCGTAGCTTTATGGGTGGTACTCAAAGAATCCAGACATCACATATGACATTTTATAGAATTTATCGTCCCAGACCATTAGGGAAATTTCCTTCACACTTTTATGCTCTCTCTTTCGCACCAGCCAATCCGAGGTGTTTTTTCGGATCTTAGAAGGGCGTCGCTTAATTCAAAAATCCAATCAAAATTTATATTCTCCCTCTAAAATGTGAAGAAGGGAATTTCCTTAATTTGGGTTTTAGTTAGTTTTAAACACTCTTCATTTGACCGTTGTACAGTACACAACAATTCGCCTTCGAATTTACAAACAAGATTATACGTTAATTCTTGTGTTGTAAAAATTCGTAACTTCTCATTTGAAAGTCGCTTCGACCTTGCTATCGAATAAGATATAGAAGGAAGATTCTAGTGTATAACTTGTATACCATTTCGGTCTTGTTATCTAATACAGATACAAGCAAATACATTTTTGTTACGTGTTAAAAGTGCGTTTTTAATACACCTCAACACCAGTTTCGGCTCATCAGTGCAACGATATTGAACAACTGGTCAATAAGTTCTTCAATTATCTGCTTATTTTAAAAGCATCAACATCTCTGATAAACATCAGAAATATTCGTCGGTCGTGTCTTCATTTTAATAAAAACAGAATTAATCAAGTGCGATTAATTCAACCAAGCGGGGTCTCTACTATTGAAACCCCCCAATACACCTGAATAAACCAATTCAGGTCAAAACAAATCCCAATCCAATTATGTGAATCTAAATAAATTCGCACGGAACACCTCCACGTCAACGCATTCTCCTACTAGAAGAAACTTCCCTGACGAGAAGAGGGAGAGAGAGGATATATACGGGTACCTCATGGAAGCCGAGAAGCAGTGTTACCACCTCTACCGATTTTTCGGTAGATCTACCGATTTGCTCCTCAATCTACCGATCTACCGAAAAAGCATATAAATCTACCGAAATTTGATGGAGTGAATGTAGCATCTGGTATCCTAGGAAATAATGACTTTTACGATATTATTTTGAAGGTTTCCTTACCATTACATATTTTGATACATAATTTAAGTTATAAATGGTTATACGTCGCAGATCTATAACGCAAAGCATGCCACACGTAATACAGATTCATGTATTACAGGTTGTCTCTTTATTAAGTTAATAAATACCTCGCTCAAAACTGGGAGCAGTTTGTGATTCCCCTTGATAAATTTTGTGAATCCCCAATGAGGGCATGTCACCATATTTATTTTTTTGCATATTTGTTGTTTCCAATAGGTATTAGTTTTTCTGATACTCATTTATTTGTTATAATATTGACTTTTCGTTCACAAGTTAAATTCTTCAAATAATGATTTTTTAATTAATAAAATCTATTTTTATTATTATATTTCATTAGTAGTAAATTTCATGCCCAATATTTCGGATAAATGGTATTTAGACTAAATAAATAACCCAACATAGGTGAAAAGTTATGATTTTCAGAAATCTACCGAAATTTACCGATTTTTTCCAAACTTTCTACCGAAACTGTCGGTACGGAAGGTGGCAACACTGCCGAGAAGTTTCGTCCGTTTACAGCCGATATGCGGAGCTAAATTTAAAAGAGCATTTTCTCGTTGAAAATTGAAATTTTTGACGCCTGTTAAAGTTTTTGAATAGTCTTATAGAATATTTGATTCCAATGGTGAAGAACAAAATCATGCAAGAGACCTATTGGGACAGTTCCATGATGTGAAAAAAATCTAGAAAAGCACTGTCGTGAAAGCAGCAGTTTTTACGCGCATGTTCAATGTAGATGACCGCTTCGGCAACGATTTTGAACATGCACGCAAAAACTGCTGCCTTCACGGCAGTGCTTTTCTAGATTTTTTTCGATAAATTACTGGATTTCAATTCGATCTTATCTGTATATTTGGAAATATTGGAAAAATAAAATTTTGAATGGGTATATCTACGGAATCATTGGGCGGATTTTACCCATTCACGAATTGAACCTTCGTAATTAAGCCCCAAACCTACTCTACAAATATCGAGTTTCTAAGTCGTTTCTTCCGGAAGGCCTAACGGCCGGACCGTAAAGACAATAACTTCCGAAAGAAACAACTTAGAAACTCGATATTTGTAGAGAAGGTTTGAACCTTAATCACGAACGAAGGCCGAATGCATGAATGGGTAAATCCACTCAATGATTCAAAATTTCATTTTCCCAATATTTCCAAAAATACAGATTAGAACGAATTGAAATCCAGTACTTCATCAAAAAATGACAGATTGAAGGTCCATACAAAATTTATTAAGGATTATATGATGAGAAGATCACAGAATATTGAATATTTGAAAAAAAAAATTTGCAATTTTTTTTCAAATTGTTCTAATGACACGATCATCACTAAATTCTGCACAATGTTGTCCTTCAACATCTTAGAACTAGCTGCGAAGTTTCATCACGATAGAATCAGTATTTCTTGAGTTATACGGATTTTTTTTCCGGATATGATGAACGGTTCTTCGGAAATTTTTTTTTTTTTTTTATTTACTGACAGTACGATCTTGAAAAAATTCTGCTTCAAGTAGCGCGTTGTTATACTCCACCCAACTACTCAATCCAATCGTTTTGGTAGTTTCCGAAATTTATAAATTTATTGTTTATAAATAACTTCAAATGGCTACAACTTAGAAACTGTTCGACCGTTTTGGCTCATTAACGAACTTAACCGCGGCATTCCAATGCGCGACCTACCCTAAACGTTTCAAGTCGCTAGCTCACTCCGTTCGACAGTTATCGTGTCCACGGTCGGACGGACAGAATCGATTTTGACACTTACATCATAGCGTGCTTTCTATTTGACGATTTGGGCAGCTACGAGCTCCCCAAACCAAATCGTCAAACATGGTGTGCTCATCTGAAAAATGAGTGACGTCAGCAAGATTAAAATACAAAGAGTTGTATATTCTGTGCTTCGAATTAACATACAAATTCAAAGCACAGAATATAAAACTCTTTGTATTTTAATCTTGCTGACGTCACTCATTTTTCAGATGAGCACACCATAGGCGAATTTTGGCGCTGTAACCACAGCTTACTACAGATTGTGGTTACATGTAGTTACTTGGGTTACCACATTTTCGCGGAGCTAACTATGTAACTATGACGTATTGATGACGTCACGCATACCATACCGCGTAACCTTCCTCTTGAGCAGGGTTACTCGTGTAGTATGTAGTTCTATCTCTTTCCCAAGGGTGAAATGGAATGAGTTTATGAACATAGATTCGAGAATGAAAATAATTGGGGGTCATATTCTATGGAAGTTTCAAATATTTTTAATGTTCATATATCGTTATCGGGAAAGAAGTCACTTCTCCTGTCGTTTTGTACCGGTGCAAAAATTTTTTTGGATTGCATTTGAACTTGTATATTAGTTGTTGTTTTTAGATTTTAAAAAGAAAGTGTAAGAAATTTTAATCAATAATTGCTATTGTGAAACCAATTATGGTTCAGAAGTTGCAGCTATTGATGAAACATTAAATTATATGGTAGATAGTAATTGGTCCTATATATTCAAAATTCACATTGAATGTGAGTTTTTGTTAGCACTTCTATAAGTGAATGCGCTCATTTCAAGTAACATCATTTCGTTTTCAGTCCCTGAAGAAGTTTCAAAAGTAGGAACTAAAGCTAGGAAATATCAATAAAGAATACATTTGTAGTGCTTATTAATTTATTTGACTTCTTTCCCGATAACGATGAATTAATTTCCAACGAAGTCGAGAATTCTACCCAATTTTTATTGTTCATTTTTGAAACATCTGGCAGGCTTTTTTATTATTTTTTTGCACGCTTGTTTGATAAAAATGGAAACAATTGTCATACTTCTAAATAAAAGATACTATCGAAGTTCTCTTTGGAGTTGACAGACAGAAGTAAGAAAAAAAGTGAGGTTCTCTTCGAAGTTGACAGACAGAAGTAACTACGTAACTATGACGTCACGGGTAACTACTAACTATGGTTACCTGTGGTTACAGCGCCAAAATTCGCCTCATGTTTTTTACATCATGTCGTCAAATAGAAAGCACGCATTTGCTGCTTTCTTTTTGACGATTTGGGTAGCTCGGAGCTGCCCCCGCGCATGAAATTTGTTAACAAATTTCATGCGCGGGGGGAGCTCCGAACTACCCAAATCGTCAAAAAGATAGCACTGTGGTATTTTTGATGTTTTGTGGTCTGTGGTTGAAGTTCCATAGACTTGTAATGTCTCTGAGATGTTCTCAATTCTGTGGTGGCATCTTTGAATTCTGTGGGTGGCACCATAGACCTAAAATAATAATATATTAGGTCTATGGGTGGCACCAGGGGGGTGAAGCTCTCTTCTGAATTCCTTGACCAACCAACTTTTTCATGAAAAATATTGAGTATTCATTTCGTTCAATATTGTAATTTTTAGATACTGTCAGAAATACTTATTGATCATTGTACTTGAATAATATTGTGAAATTGGTGTATCTATTGATTCGTAAATAAATTTCTTTCTCAAAATGTGGACTTTAATTCAAAAATTACATAATACAATTATTTGAAATGCAATATATTCCCGCCAACGCATCGCCAGCCAGATTCACGGTATAGAATTCCCTGAATTTCTATTATACCGTGTAACTTGTTAGTTCGTGCCATCCCCGGTGAGGGCGTATTTTGTTTCCGTCGTTTTGAAGGGACGTTTCACTTCTTATATATTTGTATTCTGTGGGTGGCACCATAAAATAAACAAATAATTTTATCTTACATCGTGTTCTGTAGTATATATTTATCTTATATTCTTCGGACTTAATAACTTAATTAATCATACTTTTGAGGCCCCCATTAATATGGAATAGCGAATAGATTCGTCAACTTAATTACGTTTCCTGCCAGATTTTACATATAGTTCAACTGAAAATTTTTCATCTATGATGTAAATCATGAAATCTCCAGTATTGTTTATGAAAAACACATTTCTGTTATACAAAAATTTGAGACCTAATGTCTATTTGCTGTACCTAAACATTGAAAAAGCCCCAAAATGATACATCAAATGGGAGGTTACTTCCAAGTAACCGTGATAGTTGGTATCATACTTAAAATGATGCTTCGTGTTTGGGCTTACTCAGGAATAATACTCGTGTTTTGTTTATTGCTTTACTATATGTATGGAGGTATTCTTGCTTTTACATTACTCTTCTTGTCTATTTTAGGTAATTCCTGTTGCTCAAAATGCGAGCAGATTGATATATAGACTAATTTTCAGGAATATTATATCATGCTCAGGATAATTTTCTCTTCTATCCCGAAGTACCAAGTCATTCCAGAGTATACATTCCCATTCCCTCAATGTTCGGGTTACCATATGAAAGTTTATATACCAAAGCATCAGATGGTACAATAATTCACATGTACTTCATTCATCAGCCTTTGGAACGAAGAAAAAATTCCCCCACAATTATTTTTTTCCATGGAAATGCGGGAAATATGGGTCATCGTTTGCAGAACTGCGTGGGACTCTATCATAATTTACACTGTAATGTACTTCTGGTTGAATATAGAGGTTACGGACTCTCAGAAGGTAGTCCCACTGAAGAAGGGCTGTATTTGGATGCTAAAGCTAGCTTAGAGTATTTATTAACAAGGAATGATATAAATAGCAATGAAATTATAGTATTTGGAAGGTCTTTAGGAGGAGCTGTTGCCATTGATTTGGCCTCAAGAGATGAATATTCGCTCAAAATTTGGTGCCTCGTGGTTGAAAATACTTTCACTAGTATTCCTGAAATGGCTAGGGTAATTTTTGGTTGGAAACTATTCCATTTATTACCCCTTGTGTGCTATAAAAATAAAGTGAGTTAATTATTATTATTTTCATTTCACCTTGATGTTTGAGTGGCCTGACATGATATTTTATACGTAAATGTTGCATATTCATGCTTGACAAACCTTTATTGTTATTGTATATTTTAAGTCAGTTCAATAACAAATAGATGTAAAAGCATTTTATCTCAATGCACAATCACATCACTGCCTTTATTGAATGCATTATTCATTCCTGGTGAAAACAACAATTCGTTTCAGTCTGAAATCGCCCCATAATCATAAATATGCAAATTTGTTTATGCTTTTAATTATTTTTGGAAATCATAACTAGGAGAAGCAATTTTCATACTATGAATTTGCAACATAACAGTTATGAGGTAGTTGGGGAATATGTGATAGATGTTTCAAACTTCAAATAGTATACTCATGATAACTAAACAAAATTTTTATTGTTTTCAGTTCCTTTCTCTCAACAAAATGAAGTCACTTCATGTGCCAACATTATTTATATCAGGTCTAGCAGATACGCTAGTTCCACCAAGAATGATGAATGACCTGCATGGCAGTTGTACCAGTTACACTAAGCAACTCCTGCAATTTCCAACAGGGACGCATAATGAAACGTGGACATTGCAAGGATACTATCATTCTTTAGCCATGTTTCTCCAAAATTGTAGAATTCAAAATACTAAGTCTTTTAAGAAAGATTCATTTATGAATTATTCTGAAAAAAAGAAAGATAGAATAGAAATACTTTGAATATTGTACATAAAAATGTTTTTGATAACATTCTGTCATAATAAAAGATATTTTTTTATTTAATGATATTGGTTTTAGTTCATCCAGGTACTAACCACACCCCACAATGAAATGTAGGATTGTAAATATAGAGAAATTTTATATTTACAAAAATGCTTTATTCACCAAAATTGACCTTCAGAATACTAGATGAGAATGAAGATTAGCAAATAATAAAAATAACTGTAAATATTATCCTAATTGGAGATGGAATTTCTAAAGTATATATCAGTTTTTTCTTCCCATACATTCATTGAAAAATTTTTCAAACTTCATTAAATTTTGATATCCACTGAATTAAACCTGAAAAGAATTGGAATATTTTTTGAGCACAGCTCTTCATATGCTGGCAATCCTTTTGTCCATATGTGTTATTTTTGAAAATTGTATCAAACCCATGATAACGAGTGAATGAAGTGTTGAACAAATAAAAGCAAAAATTTTCATTTCACAAGGTTTATTTTCTTTGTGACAAATCTTATGAATCAATCACATGCAAAAACCGCATAACAATAATTAAGCATTATAAGTAATGGAATGAAAATTGAATATTAAACTATGTATAACAAAAAATATCAATATCATCTATGGAATCACAATATCAGCACATATCGATACATGCTTGTCAAATTATCATAAGCCGCATGGTAATACGTAGTTACTTACGATAGTTTGCCAAAAATGTATCTATATATTTTCATATATCTCAATAAAGCAAAAGCAATGTCTGAAAGCATTCTTATATCGTAGTTTATTTTATTGATTGATTAATCATAGCTATTTCAGATAGAATCGAAATCTGGTTCTTCTGTATTATATTTCAGCTGTATGGCCTTAAAACATTTCTCTGGGCCATTGTAGACAGCTTGGACAACAGTATTCATAAGCATATTTTTCTTCCATTCATGTAAAGTGGGAATACTATCTTCGGAAAATGGAAGTTTCTGTTGGACCAACATATCCAGGACCTTTGCTCGCTCTGCCCAAGGCCACAGCATATAATCAACCATTCCTGGGTTATCACCACCGAAAAACTTTGTGCCTTTAGGTTTGAGTTCATTTTCAAAAGGCTCCATAGTGTTGAGGAATTCTTTCACCCATTCTTCAGGAGACTTGCTTTGGGGATTGGTCATACACTTTCCAAAGAGACCACCGACACTGTCGACTTTTTTGATTAGGTCCCTTTCACGTTCAGCAGCTTCTGGCTCTGCAGAGTACAATGCTGGGGTAGGATAAGTTTCATCCAAGTAATTGCATATATCCAAACTTTCCGTTATTATTTGATTACCAATATCCAAAGCAGGAACTTTCTCTGAGGGGTTAATTGTAGAGTACCATTCAGGTTTCTTTTTCAAATTAATATTAACTACTTGATACTTCAAACCTTTTGCATGTAATACAAGTCTTACTCTCTGAGCGTAGGGGCAGTATTCAAAGGAATATAATGTTAATGTTTCCCCCTTAGGAGGCATCAAAGATCCCTCCGTTAAATGTTTAGTTTTGGTTTCCATCTCTGAAGGCAAGTGAAATTTCAATTAATTCAATTTCATTTAATCTTGCTCGAACCGCAAATAGTAGAAGTCACTCAAATTAAATGTCAAATCAGAGCACAGAGTTCTGTGATCAGAGATTCCAAATGACAGCATAGAATAACGATACTCAACTGACAGTTGGACACAGAAAAACATGTAATTCTGTTTGTAGAGAAAAATAATAGCATTGTTAAACCATTGTTTAAACCATTCCTTAAATAATGGTGATAAAGTAGAGAGAAGTGTTCATCCCAGTGGGTATGGTCACATATATTTGTATTCTGGGGGTCACATTCACTAACCAGTAGTCCATTAGTTACCAAGAATATATACGGACCACGAAATATTTTCGAATTGTTCATAATCTTTTTCTGTGCCATATGGACGGTATAGACATTTTTAAAATGCCATAGAAAATATGGTTGTATCTTGTCTCTCTATGATTCTCTCTTTCTACTGGTGATCGGATCAATCGATGTCAACATGGTAAGAATTTGTATCTAGTTTTTTAATTGCAATCTCTGAATAGAATTTCTCATAATGGTTATAGTTATCAACATCCTGCTTTGTAAAAATGTATTAACTTGCTATTTTTTAGGGTATCGATATAAATCATAAGTACGACCGTAAGGTTAGGAGAACCGAGCCTAAAAGTCAGGATGTATATTTACGTCTCTTAGTAAAGGTATACATCGAAAATGTATAAATTGGTCTTCAATGATTTAAACTGTTATCATTTCAGCTCTACAGATATTTGGCAAGACGTACAGGTTCCAAATTCAATAAAATAATATTGAAGAGGCTATTCATGAGCAGAATTCATCGTCCCCCAATTAGCATCGCTAGGATTGTAAGGTTCATGAAAAAACCAGGTCGTGAAAACCTCACCGCTGTCATTGTTGGTAGCGTAACTGATGATGCACGTATTTGGGAGGTTCCAAAATTGACCGTTTGTGCATTAAAAGTATCAGACAAGGTCCGAGCAAGAATACTTAAAGCAGGTTAGTTGACTATGTGAACATTATTCACTAAGGGTAATCTTTGGATTTCAACGAGTGGAAATGAAAAAATATAAATATTTTAACTTGCACTAACAGTGTCATTTAGGGATCATCGTTGCCAGATAGTGTGGAAGCTTAATATCAAATTTGAGTGATGAAATCGTTATTCATCCAAGATGGTTAAATCTGATTTGAAAATAAAGGATATAGAATAATAATCAATTGATGAAGGGGTAAGGTTAGCTAAAAATAATTTAGGACATTGCCAGTCCAAACTAGAAGAACTTGAATTTGGCCAAATGCACTTGAATGAGGGCATCCCATCATTGAAAACTATTTAATAACTTACTATTTCACTGTTACAATTAAAAATAGTGTGTAATTGCCCTTATTTTGACCACAGAGAAAGTTACTCTCATTTTTGAACCAGATTTCACAAGTCAACTTCTAGTTGTATATCCTTTATGCAATCACATTCAAAGACAAGTTTTTGCTCAATCATATTGTTATGAAGGGGTAGTGAAAGCTGAATAGAATGACTGAAATTTACAATGTTTCGCAACATTTGGTGGTCTTTTAACTCATATATTTGATGCTTGATTCGAGAACATTTTATTGAACATTGAGCATACATAACCAAATCTATATATAAGATGAAAAACTTTAATATTCACTGAAGTTATCCTTCATGGGAATATTTCTCCTTTATTTAAATGTTATTTGTATTTTTCTGTGTATGATCTTCCTTCTTTAGAATTTACCCTGTACTCGTCAATCTTTCCTTGTCAGACTGTACACTCTAGCTAATTGCATGTTTATACTCTATTTGCTCCTATAAAGTCGGGTCCGCAATGGAAGTTTGACACATTCCACTCTTCATTTTTAAATTGTTGGTTAAAGTAATTTTCCTGTTAGGGAGTTGTCTGTTCTACACAAAGATATGTAAGAATTATTTTGACTTTGATGACACTTAACTAGTTCCAACCTAGCACAGTTCATGTTTCAAAAACTTGACAGACCTATTTCCAGACCTACCGACTTAATATAAAAGTGAATCGAGTATATATCTTATTGCTTACTCATATTTTTATTCAAATTCAAATTTCTATCTTGATTTCATTCTTTGCAGGTGGAGAAGTTATCACTTTTGACCAACTTGCCTTGAGGGCTCCACTTGGACAAAAAACTGTCCTAATGCAAGGACGCAGAAGCGCTAGAGAAGCTGTCAAACACTTTGGTCCAGCTCCTGGTGTACCACATTCACATACGAAGCCTTTCGTTAGGTCCAAGGGACGAAAATTCGAGAGGGCTAGAGGTCGCAGGAAGTCTTGCGGTTACAAGAAATAAACTGATATTTAATCATTATATGACTTGTCATTTGATTGGTTTGCATAAGAATATAAGTTGATTCCAATGTAAACTTTTTCCTAACTTTCCTAGTTTTTTGGTTGCTTGTCTCATACGGACTCTACACATAACTTCCCAAAGAAATTACTAAGAGGCTTGATGTTTGTTTATGGACACTCAAGAGGAATGAAGTGTGATTGGGAATACATTAATTTTATAACTTACATTAAAAATAGTCATTTGATAATGGAAAGAAGGTAGGAAGCAGATTTTGGTTTGTGCAAGCCAGTCGTTCACTTAACAAATGCCGGTTCAATTAACAGTTCATCTGAATCTGCAATTCTAGCACAGAATAGATAAATATCAATGCTTCTCCATTCTGTGGTTCTATTATCATACATGAAGATTAAATCTTAAACTGATAACTGTCTCGGTAGTCTAGTTGGCTGAATAGGGTGCTGGGTTCGAATCCTAGCTAATGGTGGTAATACTGAAGAATTGGAATATCTGATTTGTCCCAGAGACCAAGCACACTCAAACATAAATATTTGATACCATTTTTCCTTGTTGCCCCCTGATTTTGAAGAAGCCAGTTGGGCAGTCCTCGACAGAATACATATTTATGTAGTATTTTTTGTTTATAATAAGCAGTCTGAGGATCCTCACTAAATTATTCCAATTTGAAATTTTCATTTCCCAAAAATTAAAAAAAATAGGTACTGATCATTTTGTTATTCTCAGAATCCATTAGTAGGATTTAACTATTTTATATAAACCTTGAAGCTGTAATGTCTCAACCGAATAATATTGGTATTATCTGTAGGTGTTCTTAGAAATATTTGGGGAATAAAATAGATATTGTACAAATATCGAATTTTAAACTTATTTCCGAAAAGAGTTGAAACATAGTACTAGACTTCAACTCGAGTGCCGGCACGATTTTCATTGTGCCAACGTTGGAATCCATATGCTTAGCACGCGTGGCCAAGTCGCACTTAGCCCGCGAAGTGATTCTGTATGCACCTTGAAATTAAGCTGATTTCGACTTCCGTGCCGGCACGATTTTCATTGTCAGAAGCATAGACAAGATATGGTCAGAAGGTGGAGTGAAAAAAAAATCTTTTTCTGCTAATGATAAATGAAACCAGACACATCAACTGTAAAAGCACTGTTTTTGCGCGCATTTCTAGGGGAACAGCGTGCTATCATTTTGTCCAAAAGTCTGTAATATTCGAATTTTGAGTCGTAAATGGTCTAAAACGACTGGGTTGGACTCACTGATGACGAATCCGGTGTCAAAAAAGAATCTGTCCCGCCCCCGTTAGGCACGATTACGGGAGAACGGTAACCTACTGGACTCGAAACTTGTAGGTTGCATTTCGCAAAATGCGGTTGAGTTCGTTAATGGGCAAAGTCGGTAACGGTTTCGGAGTTACAGCCATTTAACATTTGGACGCTATTACCTGGATATTTTAGGAATTACTTGACTTGATTATTGAGAAAATATATTTGGTTCAGAAAGACAGTGCAGACATCTTAAAATTATTCAACTCCAGAAAGTTCAACATAAATGTGGTATATTATTATATCGCCGAAATTTATATTGACCAGAAGAGACGCTTTATGATGAAGTAAATTCTACTGCTCTTCAGAACTGACTGGTTTTGTGATGAATCAAAACCAATTTTCAAATGAATGATTTGATGGCGTTAGAACAGAAATTGTCTCTCACCAATGATTTGGTGTAGTAGTAGTTTTATTTTCCATGAGATTACTTCAATCAACTAATGTTGAATACGAATTGTCAATATGAAAAACAATAAGCATTAGATTCAACCAATCCGCTCTTTCCTAAATATTCTCTCATAAAATAGGGTTCCAGTTTCACAAAGAAATCATGTACCTTACTTTTGAAGCTTTGTATATAGGTATTTTATTTGTTGCATTTCAGCTAGTAGTGCACTGAAAACAGTTTATGCACATATAAAAGCATCCTTTTTCTTATAAAGTTAAGAGATGTTTGGGGTGTTTGCAATTTTCATTCCTTAAACTTTTTGTCTTAGAATCTAGAATGAATTACTGTTTTCAAACATGAAAATAAGGAGCTCATATATACATAATCCACAGAGTGTCATGATGTTCTTGGTCCTGAAATGTCCTTTACAGCTGCTTATTTGGCTCAATCCTAGGATGGTTCTGAGACCTCCCTCTTGAGTCTTGAAAGCCCTATCCACACTTGTGCTCTGACCCCAAAAGATAACACAGTATCTGAGGACTGACTCAAAAGTAGAGTGAAGAACATTTTTCATAGTAAATAACATATTCACAAGGACGAATATCCGTCGATAAATCAACAAATATTCCCCCTTGATCAGAGCTAATCACCCAATCAACCAAAACACCTACACCGAAGAAGCGGATCCAAGTAGAATGACTACAGCTGTTTCACAATTGTTATTGATCGTCAGGTCAACTTAACTTGGATAAACCGCAGAGAGTTCTCTCGATACTTGTTACCTTTCAGAAGGATCGCTGCACTATACAACTTACAGCGCGCCATCTGCCAGGAGCATCTTGCGAGTCTCACCTTCGAGTGCAGAATACCTTGATCGATGTGTGTGACGTTCATCCTTTTGTCGCATCAGGTCGCTGTAACTGCGATATTGCAGCTTTACAAACAACCGATCAACATTGAAAACACTCGGTTCATGTGGATTCCCACAAGACGAAAACGTCCAACATCTAACAAAGATAGGAAATGGTTTCATTCGTCCTTGTGAATATGTTATTTATTACTACTGGAGCTCTTTCTTCTCCATGAAACCATTTCCTATTTTTCATAGTTTTTATGTCAACATATTTCTCTTGTGTTCTCATTGAATACCATGTACTATTGAGATTTCCAATGATCATGTCTACGTGTGCTTTCCAGTTAAGGTGTTCATCCAGCAGAAATTTTACCTGGTCAGTTGTTTTCATTTCTATGTTGTCGATTGTTAATGATGTTGGTGTTTGTAGCTTTGATCTGGATGTTTTCAAATATAAATATTGGTTTTGCCTTTGTTTAGAGCAAGTCCATTTCCAGCTATCCACTTTTTTATGTTCTGCATGCATTCCTTCATAAGGTCCTTCAAGAGGTTAGCTTCCACTGACTTGAACAATATATTGGTGTCATCTGCGAAGTTCACAAGTTCACATTGAAGTTCTTCTAGGCTTTCAGGCATATCATTGGTGAAGATTAGGGACAGGAGGGCTTGAAACAACTCCTATTTATTCCATGGTCATGAGTTCTGAGTAATAATATTTCCCTTGTTTGTTAGTTGTCAGTTAGGTAAGATCTTATCCACTGTAGTGCATTGTCTGTTATTCCATATTCCTCCAATTTCCTCAACACTAACTCATGTTCTACACCATCATATGCTTTAGTAAGGTCTAGAAATATACCCATTACAAAATCCATGTTTTCGAATCCTTCAAGTATTAGATTAGTGAATCTATGCACTGCTGTAATCACTGACCGGTTCTTTCACGTGTTGGCTGGTTTGAATGTGTTCATGAAGCATAGAAACTGTTCATCAACTTTTCAGTTTTCAACATTATATAGGAGTTCCAATCTTCTTGTGTGATGATTTCAATGAATTCCCTCTTTTTCTGTTCTGTAACTTTGGTAATTATTCGCTGCCAGTTTGGTATTGAAGCTCAATTTTTGTCCAAATTGATCTGCAATCTGGTGGTTAAATACCTCTGAGTGGCAGTATTCCAAGTTAGTACATATGTTATGGATACATGTCCGTGATGTGTTTATGACCCTTGTGTAATCATGAGTAGTTCTTTCCATGTTGAAAGATTTAAAAAAGTTCAACAGTTCTGTTGAGTTTTGTGACTTCACTGAGATATCTATATTGAAATCTCCTGCGACTATAATGTGTTGGTTATGTGCACTCAAGATGCTTAAGCATTTGTCAATTGTTACAAAGAATCCCCTTATATCTGTCTTTGGCACACAATGCAAACACACTATTACACAGCATTTTCCATTCAAATTGCTGTCAATTCACATTCATACATTTTAAACAGGGATGTTACTTCATGGACTTCTTTTGTTTCTATCTCTTCTTGACAATAAATTGCAACACCTCCATGTTTATTTTCTGGTCGGCAGAATGATGATGTTAGCTTGTGACCGGATAATCGATGATAAATTAGTTGTCCTTCAGACTTCCAATGTTGTGAAACGCATAAGACAACACAATGTGGATTTTCATTTAGGAGGACGTTGATTTTATCAACTGAATTCCCGATGGAGTTAATATTCTGATGCATTATACTGGTGTTAGAATGGTTGTTTTTTTGTTTTTTTTTATTTTTGAGGGATTATTGGATATTTCTTTGTTTACTTTTTTACCTCGTCTAAATAACCACCTCCTTGCTGATTTAGAAATTCCCGGTGCCTTCTGAAAATGAAACCGCTTCACTCCTACAATTTTTGGCCAGAAAGTATTGTTGTACATTTCATCAATTTTATTAAAAGGTGCAGCACCACAAATCTTTAAAGTTGATTCTCATCACTAGGTAATTCCTTTACTGTTATTATATTCTCTTGAGAACCTTCTTCATTAGATATATAATTGAATTTGTGTTGTTCCTCAGCTGTTCTTTTCACCCGATAAATTCACAGCCAAATCTTTTTTCTCCAGAGAATACGTTTGTATTATTTTCTTCATTGACCTCTGCTGTTCCCAAGTGTTTAATTTTATATGTGGCTACTTTGTAACTGTCATTATTAGTGTTTGTAGTGTTATTCATTGGGTTTATTTCGTTTTGTTTATTATATGTGTGTGGTTAGGTTTGTAAAATGGTGGTTCCAGTGCTGTCATTGCTGTTTTTTCCGCGTATGTTCTTTTGTTAACCATGTTCTGTTCTGTCTTTGTACTTGTTTGAGTTGTTTACTATCTTGCCACAGACCAACAAGACAAATCACTTCGCCGGTTGCGGGCTTCACTGCCTGCCGACCTTGAATTGCGTATTTCCAGCTGAAATGTAATTAGGCACCCCAACGCACACCATTTTTTCTGTTGTACACTGTTCTCACTTCGATCGAATTTTTGTTTTTTATGATTTCCTGTTCTGGTATTTTTAATTTATCCATGAGTAGAACATTATTTTCCATGAGAATTCTGCTCTTTTCTTGTGATTCCTTTAGTAACTCTCGGAGATATGTTACTTCAATGTGGCTTCTTCGTGCCTGCAATTTGGAGATTTTTGATTTGCAGCCTAAACGTGTGTAAAGGTGATTGGGAATATTTAGATACTCACATAAGATAATTTTGCATTAATTTTATCCGCCGATTATTCTCATAAAAATTTCATTTTTCATTTGCTGTTCCGTCAGGTTTTACCATAGTAATAAGTTAAACGCAATTAAAGATCTCACAATATCCTAATGCACTCCTAGATACATTGCACAGACCGCGTCTTATACTACTTGGAAAATAAATTATCAAGGACACTGTGAAAGACAAGTGGTAATTGTAATCACTTTAATTTTTTAATGAAAACCTAAGAATTCTCAATTTCATCCAAATAAGATGTGAAACTGTTTGTTTCTGTTCAGTACATTCCATGTTTCAATCGCGAAATTCTGCCACTTGAAACATAGCCATAGCCAATAATTGCACAATCTTCAAATACCTAATCATCTACAATTAGATGTCCAATAGGCTAACAGAGGTAAGTCGTGTCTACTAATTCCAAGAGCTTTAAGAAGGTCATGATTGGGATTGTGTGTCCAACTCAGTGACTTAGCAATGTTCAGCCAGTGTAGTATGAGACTAGATACATATGATTCCAATATTTCATCAGTCAATTTTTCATTTTTCAGAGCTTCCAGAATAAGCACTTGTAATGTTGGTAATCGATTAGGTAAATTTCCTGTCCATTCAATTTTCCATATTTCCTCCTTAACAAGCTTCACAGGGGACCCAGTACTGGGGATCTAAATATGAATTTAAAAATATTATTTGAAGATAATTAGTGCTTGAATAAATATCATTATAATTAAAGTAAGTAATATTAACAGGACCAAAATAACTATAAACAATTTATCCCTAGTTCAATACATGCAATTCCTGGGTTAGCTACAAAAAAACGATAATCAAATTTGTTGCCAAAGCGGTCATCTTTTCACGTATTGACCCTGGCAAACGCACTTTTTCTTCCTGATGGAAAGATTTGGTGATCTTCTAGTCATATTGCCCCCAAGAAATTCTACATGAACCTTTAAGCTGTGATCTATTAATCAAGTGTTGGATTTCAATTCGATCCAATCTATATTTTTGGATAATGAAATTTCGAATGGGAATGAATATCTACAGAATCATTGGGCGGATTTTACTCATTCGCGAATTCGACCTTTGTAATTAAGCCCCGAACCTACTCTACAAATATCGTCTTTCTAAGTCGTTGTAACTTATTGAGTTTACGGTTTAGGATTCTACATACAATGCCTTAATTACGGAAGCCGAACTAATGAATACCATTTCGAAATTTGATTTTCCTAAAATCAGAATCGATCGAATTGAAATGTTGAACACAATTGAAGGTTCATATAGAATTCCGTGAGAATAATTTGATCAGGAAATCGCTGAATATATAATAGGGTGTAACTAAATAAGTGTTAAACATTTAAGGAGGTGATTCCTCATCGAAAAAAAGATAGGATCTTTTATATAAAGAAACTTCATTGGAGCATCCCTTGTTAAGATACAGCCCCTTAAAGGGGGTACATAAAATTTGTATAACAATTTTTTTCACGAGCACTAAAAAAAGTGACAATATTGAAATTAACCTGACTACTACCAAGAAGACACTTAGCCAGTAATTTATTTGGTTTACCCCATGGTTGTAAGGGGTGGAAAACGCAACCCCTAAAATTTATTTGCAATGTAACTTTTTGTCTTATTATTTGTTCGCATTTGTGACGATGTATCTCTGTAGTTGTTCGTAAAATAATTTTTTGCTGCGAACTGGTTTATTTTGGGCAAAAAACCCAAGAGACATTTTCTGTTTAGAATGAAACAGGCTATCGGAAATAAATTTTTAAATGGTAAACAAATAATGAGACAAAAGGTTACATTGCAAATAAATTTTAGGGGTTGCGTTTTCCACCCCTTACAACCATGGGGTAAACCAAATCAATTTCTGGCTAAGTGTCTTTTTGGTAGTAGAAAACGTCAGGTTAATTTTAATATTGTAACTTTCTTAGTGCTTGTGAAAAAAATTGTTATACAAATTTTATGTACCCCCTTTAAGGGGCTGTATGTTAACAATCACAAGGGATGCTCCAATGAAATTTCTTTATATGAAAGACCCTATCTTCTTTTCAATGAGGAATCACCTCCTTAAATGTTTCACACTTATTTAGTAACACCCTGTATATAATTTTAAAAGAAATTTAATTTTCATTTTCAAATTATTTTAATGACACGAACATCACGAAATTTCGCACAATGAAGTTCATCAACATTTCCAAACTAGTTACAAAGTTTCATCATGACTGAATCTATTTTTTTTTTCGAGTTATTCCGAAATAAACAAGTATACCGGGAAAAAACTGAAATTTGGTACACTGCTGTGAAATAAATGGTTCAAAGTTAGAGCTATATTTATTGTTAGCCGAAAATCATCAGTTTTTGAGAAATTTGTATTCTTGTGATTTTCAACAGTTGCCTACAACTTTCGAAATTCCACCATTTATGTATGCCAAAATTATTTCGAAAACTTGCCATCTTCTTTCTTCATTCACTAAAGAAGTTTTTGTTAGAATGCGCTCACTAGTTTGGTTTCAGCAAAACTTTTAAAAGCAACCTTTTGTATTGTAATCAAAAAGGGTCGAGATTCCAAGTGTAACCATAGTAATTCTTTATTGACATCTAATACAGCATAGTTTTGCTATTTTCATTCATATTTTATCCACGACTGATTGGAATAACCCAAAATCATAATTAAATTAGGTTAACATAGAAAAAATTAACCAGATATGAACTAATGTGAGGAACCGTTTCGAAATCTCAAGAACTCGAATATCTCGGAAACTGCTTATTTTCGCTACCAATAAATATGGCTCAAGCGACGATAAATGATTCATACTAACATCTCCTTCAATAATTGGAATCACCCTGTATATATAAATATCCCCATGCAATTTTCCCTTAAGCTACATGTCGTTATATTTTTGATAAAAACTCATTTTGAAATCGATCAGATGAACATTTTTCAAGTTATTGTAAGACAAATTTGACAGCAAATTTTGACCTTGAATCAAGCCTCAAAGTCTTTCCCCTAATATGATACCATATCTACAAACAGCCAGTGGAACTTACGACCAAAAATTTAATTTGGACTGGAATTCTTTATCGGCAAGTCTGATCTAAAAATTCGGAAATTTACAGGCATTTTGGCAAAATGCTCCTAAGGAAAGGGCGTAAACACAAATTTTAGTAAGGTGCATGCAGATTTTCCAAGTAATTGAGACAAATATCAACCTAGCTAAGGAATAGTTCTGTACTTACCTTGAAATTAGTTGGGAGCAATTGTCTGAAAGCATCTAAAATATTTTCCTCGTTGCACTGAAGATGCATTCCTGTTAAGACACAATAACAAACGATCCTGAATACATCATCCTTCATGTCATTCAACATAATTCTTAAGTTTTTGGGTGTGCATTTGATTGGAATTTTGGGAACCTTAACAACTTTTTCAACAAATCTCTCACAGCTTAAGATCCAAGTGAACCACATATGTAGATGTGCGAAAACTGCTGGTTCACTAGTCAACTGAGGTAAGGATCTAGATTGGTGACCAGGGGAGCCTTGGGCTTGCCGCACAGCTCTCTGAGAACACTGAGCTTGTTCAACTCCATTAACTTTCGCAGCCTTTTCCTGAAGTTCTGATGCTACTTGTTTTATAGTGGGAATAACACTTGGCCATAAGTTCAGAAGATGGATCTGTGAAGTGACACAAGGAGACCAAATGTATTGTATAAAAACTGTGTTAGGAATTAATTGTTTTGTTTCTATGCTCAAAAAACTTTATTATTGTGTGGTTCTGTTCATTTGGGTAAAGAAATGATAGAGACTAAGTGAGCAATTATGCAATGCCTTTGATAAAATGTAAGGTGACTAATTACATGTTACTGACAGAAACCTTATCTCATATTGGCAAAATAAGTTCCCAATTTAGAATTTCCATATTTATTATGAATGCACAATAATGGGACAAAACTATTGAAGTTTGGATGTATAAAATTCATAGTGAAATAATTGATTTTTTATGTACCATTTTAGTTAGAACCAAGACATTACTTACCTTATCTTTCATAAGCATAAGTATGCTATACTTCCGATGGAAACCTCTAGCTAAGGAATCTTGTAGACTAAAACTGTGACTTATAATATGACCTCGTTCATTATCTCCAAAATATAATGTACCTCCTTCCTTGCTGGACTCCTCCTGCAGATTATTTCAAATGAAAGTTTAGCTTGTATACAAACGAAACCTCCATTGCAATTTCTGCTACTTTTATTGCTTACCTCACAGCTTAGGCTGCGAACTATTGCTTGTTTAAGTAAAAATGCCAAATCTTGTTGGAGAGGTGTTCGTGTAGTCACGAAGCAACCATTCTCACTCTTTGTAACTAAGGCTAGATCTAACTCTACTGATTGGCAAGATTCACACCAAGGTACTGTTAGGCTATGAGGTGTTAGTTGGGGTTCTTCTTTGCATTTTTGAGTACAAAGAATAACACATGGGCCATGAGATTCGCAGAAGTGACCTAGGGCTAATATAGCGTTCATTTCAGACAAATAAAAATTGATGCATTTATTTCCTAACACATGATCGAGTGTTTGGAACGCAACCAAATATTTATCACATGTAACAGAATAGAATATTGATATTTATTTATTGAACTTCCACTGTTTGACAGCCATATACAAGATACACGAAATCAGCTGTTGCTGACGTAAGGATCTCCTGTCTCTCTCTGGGGTGTGTTCATAATTATCGTCGAACGATCGCACGACGACGCCCTGAGGTCATCCGACTGTTCACAATTGTCGTCGGGTGAAATTTATCTTCGTCCACGATTCGGGTAGAAACTCACCGAGCGATCAACTTTTTAACCCAGAAAATAGTTGGTGAAAATTTGTCGCGGCTGCGCAGTTTACTTGTCAATTCAAAATCACAACAGTTTGAGTCAGTCATTATTTTATTATTTGATAATACATCATTATGGAGGCTATTTCAACGAACTCCCACAATCTGGTAGTTGACGAAAATACTAAGTTACCAATTATTTCAGAGGATGGACAATCGGTACTGCGGAAAGCTTCTCTTAATGCCACTTAATGCCACCATCTCCACAACAGAATCATCTTCTACCTCGCTATCTGAGGACGAATCTTCCAAAGAAAAAAATGCAACATGCAACTGCAGGATCCATTTCAAAATGAAATCGAATTGAATTTTGTTAGTCAAAATTAAAACAGTTTTTTAGGTTATGTTATGATAACAAACGAAAGTTTGACAACCGAATCGTGAACGAGGATGATTTACCGTGCGTCGTCCGTTACATTAACCGAGGTGAGACGAACAACTCTGGTTGACAATTGTGAACGCACCCCAGAATAATATTAGAAAGATAAGCGGAGTTGCCAGTTTGTGTGAAATATATCATGGACTGCCCCGGTGGCGCAGTGGGGCCTGCATATAAAACCGCAGGTGCTGGGTTCGAATTTTGTAGAGGTCCTTGAGTTTGTGATGTTGGTATTTGTTAAGTTGAGCACCAGCATACTTATACACTAGTAAACAAGTTTCGACACGATTGGATCAGTAACTATTTTTTTATTATTTCGGCGATAGCAATATATCTAGTAAACATTCACGAAATTTCACAATATCGCCGAAATTTGGAATCAGATCGAAATGAAATTTGGTACACTGTTGTGAAATAGGGAGTTTCAGGTATCTGATATAGTTTCCGGTAAAAAAATGTTGATAAAATTTTGAAGGCAAAAAATGCAAAATTGTTGCTGTTTTCGATTCCGCTACTGAATGAAAGTGAAATCGAAATGCATATGCAATTGACTGTTTTGTTCATCTTACAAATTACCATTGTACATAAAAGAAGACGCTTTTGTCTGTGAGGGTGATTCAGAAGTACACTGACAAGCTTCAAGAGCTGATTCCTCACAAAATTCTAATATAATAAATATATGTCCGGAAACTGTCCCTTTACAAGATACAACGTGTTAAAATTTTAAGGGCCTCTTCAAACGAGGAAGCAGCAAACTTAATTATAATTAAAATATACATCCTCATATTCTTTCATTTGTACTTTCCATTTTATTATGATGAATATTATTCATAACAAATAGAATTTTGATAATCCTCTTTAAAATCAGTCTCCAAATTCAATTTCTCTGAAACTCATTTTAATTTTTAAGATTCAATAGGTACTTAAATGTTCGATTTACTCATAACCCTTATCACAGATCAACTTGGTCTGTGCCCTTATTATCAGGAAACTCGAAATTATAGCACACCATAGAGAGTGTAGATAATCTTAATCTAAATAATCGCATCTACATTGTTGTTTGCGCTCACATCGGGGAAATTATTTCGAATAGAATGACATCACGAATTTATTTAATGAAAGAAAATGAGGATGCTTTAGTTTATTTGATATTTCCTGATTTTGTCAAGATCAGCTGAGCACTTTATACTTATCATTATATCGAAATAATGTTCAATTAACTTTTAAGATCGGCGGCTAGGTCATTGTCATTGAACCATTGAGTATTATGTTGGAAATAACAATGTTTCTTGCTACTAAAGGTCTTTGCATGATTCATCTAAAATAGCAAAATCAAGTACGGATTCAAAAAACTACTCAATATTATAATGTGAATATACCAACTACGACTCCAAATAATGAAACAAATATATCTGGTTCAAATTCTCAATATTATTATATTTTTAAGTTTGGTTGGTTGTGCCCTCGGTCCTCATTACCTCGGTTACATCTTTGCTATGACCTATGACTATCCATATGTACCGTAAATCACCATGGTTAACCCGGTTACTGAAATCCTGTCCCGTAAATGTCAGATTTACAGAATTACATGTTTACGGGACAACGATCCTGAAAGCTGGTTAACTGAAATCTGTCACCAGAACAACCGACGATTTGTATCGGTTATAGCGGTAATCTTAAGATCATAGACAAGATTCTAATAGTAATGTTATGGTTGAAGTTTGTATTCTGTGGGTTGAAGTAAATATTAACGTTTTGTTTGAAACTTTGAAAAAAATTGTGAAGCATGTTGTTCTTTATTCAAAGCTCACAACACAAGTCATAACCTTACAAACAAAACTGACGAAGTGGACGAATGACAAGTGACTGTGAATGAATGGTAGAAAACGTGTCCCGAAAATAAGCTGGTAACCAATAACCAGACCTGAAAATCTAGCCAACCCGAGCGGTTACTATCGGGCATATACGGTACATATCACATATAAGCTTTCAATAAGGACCGACCGACTATCACGACAAATCTTAAACAAACAACCAGGGGGGTGAAGCGACAGTAGGAAAAGTGGAAACAAGGACATACGTCCCCAACTAAGTTCGTTCTGTCCTTTGATTAGAAAAGGAGATGTAGGAAACGTATGTCGTAGATATGTTCAAATGGATGAATGACATAAATGACAGAACATTTATGGAATGACGAATGACATTGATAAATGAAATTGGCATAATTTCATAAATGTGTTTGTTGAAAAGTTATATGTGATATTTTCTAGACTGTTGCAATAATTGTTGTGATATTAATTAGTATTAATATGATCTCCATGTGAAGATAGGTTTTTTTGGTAATTTAATAAAAAACTTTCCGGTCCAAATTTCCTTTTCAGGATTCAGCTGATGCCGGGGATAAAATATTTCAACTCTTTTCAGGTGCTCTCTTCGTGATATAATGAAACTTTTTTTTCCAGAATTCAGATTATGCTAATGATATAATATTTTTGCAGGTGATTAGTTGGTGATTGAATGAGTTTTTTTCAGGTATTACATGATGTTGAAGATTAGGGCGCTAGGTGAGATCTGATGTTTATGTTTATACAAAGTTCAATTCTATAAATCTTATTGTCTCTAACGTTATATTAAATTAAGAAAATGGCTTTACTTTCATCTGCTTCATTGTACAAAGATGTTAAGTTTTCTTGCAAATATCCTTCTTGCAAAAATTCCTATATCAGCAATTCACTTGTTGGTAATAACAAAAGATTTTTTCGCTTCCCTAAAGACCCTGTTACCCTCAAATCTTGGAAAGATATTTGTGAAATAAGTCCTAGCAAAAATATTACTAATTTTCGCTTGTGTGGTGATCATTTTTCAGTCTCTGATTTCAATGAAATCACCCTAAAGAGTCGTCTGAACAAAAAAGGTGTGCCTCAATCATCTGAGCTGATTCATCTACATAATGAACCTGACTATGTTGGTCAATTTCAGCCCAAAAATTTATTTCCCAATGAACCATCATTTAACGATTCTCATATGATTCCATTACACAATGATCATGACTATATCAGGCAATTTCAACTTGAAAATCCAGTCCTAAATGAATCATCACCATCTAACGATTCTTTCACGTCATATGTTTTTACTGACCATAATGATTCAACAAAAGGCTCTAATTCTAAAATCAAGTCCTGTGATGAAAGTTTCCTAGCTGACCATGATTATTCAGCTAATTTTGATCATTCAAATTCTCCAGTTAAAAATTTTCTAACTGAACATAATTATTCAGTGAATGGCTCAGTTTCTGAACAGTCCTGCCCTGAATCTAAATATCACGGGCCTCGTTTGCCCCCATCATTTAGTTCCAAGTATAATCCTAATGTTGAAGCTGTGCTACACTAAGATTGTATTGAGTGTTGTGATATTTTATTTTTATTACTATAGTTTGTTGACTGTGATATGGATTATAGCACGTGAATATTTTACTGAGTATTTTTTTTAGGAACGACAAGGGATATACACACAGTATATCAACCTATCAAGGTCTATCCCAGCAAGATTGATCAGCATTATTTATATTTGAAATATATTTCAATATTCATCTTGCTATCATTTCATATGTGAAATTGATACTTTTTTCATTTTTCAGACGGTAATCATCTATATCGATGGAATCCACTTGATTATGTCTACCTATTGTGACTGGATGCTTTTTCCCCTACCTAGACAAAACAGTGTTATTGTGTTTCAGTGATGTGACAATTCTGATCGTAATAATAACTGAAAGACTGTCGTGAATAAGTGTTGACCCCATAAATATCCTTTTATCCATAACTCATGAACATCAAAGTGTAATTCTCATTTTATTGAATAATTGTTCTGGAATTTGGTAGATACACCCCAAAGAACTTGAAATAGTTGAAACCAAATTCCAAAAATGTAAGACCTGTGGTTGGTCAAAAATTTTGTTAGTTGTGTGTCATGGTTTTTGGTTTCTCTAGAAGCAAATTTTACTTATTTGTTTCAGAAAACTGCCACCTAAATTATAGTCACATTTGATAAGGTGTGAGACAAATATTTTCTTATTCATTCTACGACGGAATCTTTGAAATATATAAAAAATGTAATCAGTATTTATTCAAGAAATTCAGATTATTTTATGTTTAAGAAGTTTTTTCAACTACATTTTGGATAGTTTTTTGGCTGAGATATATTTTGGTTACCAATTTTGCACATGCAGATGTTCCACATGTAGGTGTGAAAAAAACGAGCATACTGAAGCCTATTTTATGATGATTATAAGTAAATATTTATGTACATATAACTTGTTGGAAAATATATTATAATTGCATGCAATTTTAACAATGATGTAAATAAAGAAATTATTGTTTATAATGCTTTGTTTCATTTTTGAAGCACGTTTCCTTTCGAATCATAATAGAGCACTAGCAGCACTCTATGGTTCAGCAAGATGAGACGTCAAAATCAGCTGCTGGGGGGACAAACAAAGAGATTTCCCATAAGAGCTAATGTTAACGTTTGGTGTATTATCTGAGTGGAAAAACATTTTGAGACTGTTGTTTTCAGTTAATTTTGATCATGGAACCTTTTTGAATACCTCCAGGTAAGAGAATAGTTTGCAAAGGTTATTTGAATAAAGGTTTTTCCAGTTCAAATATACCCACTCCTGTATGTTACATACATTGTTATGTCTCCATTTTCAGATTAAATTCAACTATGGAATTTTTTTCAGCTGTGAGCTGTAGTCATCGGTCCAATAGTGATAATCACACCCATTTTTTTTAGATTTTTGTCGTTGAAAACTAAATAGAAGCAGGTCGAACCTGCCAAGGTGGAAAGAGGAAGTAAACTTGCTTTCATCTCTACATGGGGATGACTTCCACGATTCTAAAGCAAAAAATTCTTTTATTTTCTGCATTATCTTCAACAGGTAATGAACTATCAAAGTTACTTAACATATTTATGGATAAATATCATTTCAGGACAAACTCTAAATGAAGTTGGCATTGGAATGATATTCGAGATACAATAACAATTATAAATCTATATAGTTACCATTAGCATGGCATTCTGAGATCATAAAGAGAAGATGTTTGGTAAGAGAAGTAAAATACACAGCTGTGAACATTTTTGTGGCATTATTTTCTTGATGAGAATATGTCTTCAGACAGGAGGCTCACATTGAATCTATTAATCCTAATATAATTTCAGTATTCTCTAGAAGGATACTAGACCTTAAAATTTCTTGAATATACAGACCAATCAGAGTAGGATATTGCCACATACAGCAAATTGATGCCAAAAGATTAATATCGGCAGTCTCAAACAATCAGTTAAGCCTCAAACAGACTTTATCAAATGAAAATATTGATTAGAGTTCCTTTTATTGTATTACAACCATAGTGGAAATAAATACATATTCATCTCATGTTATTATTCAAATATAGAACTCTGAACAACAAATTGTGTTTAATCAAAATTCACTACTCGAGGATGTGAAATAATCTATTCTCCTGGATTATGTTAATCTCAAGCCTCCAAAGTTTGCCAACAACTTAAATTTCACAGGCAAACAATCCAAACTCATAAAATGGACAATAATCTGCAGAAGCGTAACAAATGTCAGTTTACTAACACACTAACAGTTTAATCACAGAACATCAAAATATAAGAAGTGCAACCTGCCTTGTAAACTATGCGCAACAATTGTGACATTTCTCCTGTCATAAAATAAGTGGGAATATTCCATTATGGTTCTAGGGGGTGTCCGCCAGTTGAAGTATATGTCATTTTTCTCTAAAACTACATTGGTGCTCTGTGGTTCAGTTAATATTTCTGATTATTCTGTGTTCTAAATTTAAATTGAATGGAAAGGAATTTTTGTCTTCAATTGGAAAAAAGCTTTATAAATAATAGTTTATTGAATACAATAATTTTTGCAATTACATGTGTGTGAAAAACTGAATTGTAGGATAAACAAGTATCCGATATTTGTGTTTTACCTAACGAAATATGAATACTTATAACATAGGTTGCGGTTTTCTGGACCAAACAAATACAATTAGCTCCTAGAGAAACCAAATAAATCCATAATAAGGGTTGAAGAAATATTTCTGAGAAGGTTAGCACTGATTCACAACAATCCTAATGTTGTCACAAAGATTAATATATTCACTTCACTAATTTTCAATATCATTGATTCATCAAGGGAGGGGAGCGGCATCCAAAAGTCCTAAGAAACTGCCAAAATCATAAAGAAATCTTCAGTCCAAGTCCTTCCTGGCAATAACACTTTTCTAGAAAATCAATCAACAATTAGACGATGAATATTGAAATAAAGATTAACTATAAATACTCCGAATTAATCTTTCAAAGATAAGACTCCCAATAAGATAGTTCCCTGAATGAAGTTCATTAAGTAGTACTCCACTATGCTAGTAGAATATTCACACGAATTAAATTTATGAACTGTGAGAATAATAAGTGATATAATCCCAGGTAACGCTTTTGCAACCGGCCAGTAATTATTATTCTTAGGATATGGGAAATATATGTAATGTTTCTGATGGTTCAACTGAAAAGATTTTTAGGCTGGAATTACCGAATATACATACACCTAATAACATATCAAATTAGGTCTATGCCTATATACAATGTCCAAATAAATTAACTGACATTATGCCATAGCCTTTGTATCAAGATGGACTTTTATACTGTTTTCACTAGGATCTAAGACTAAAAAATTGTGAATACACATGCCTAAATGATGGATTATTTGTACTGCATAGGTAATGATAGTCAAAGTAATTACCATTTTTTTTATCTTATCATGGTTAAAAATTAGTGCTTGAGCTCATACATAAATGATTCCTTCGAATTCAACATTATCTGAATCCTGAAAATAAATATGGTTACACATATTACACCTGAAAAGATATTAACTTCATATTACACGGGTATTATTTTAATTTCAATTTTGAATATCAATAATAAACTGCCACAAAACGCCAAAAATGAAATTGGCATATCATTTGACATAATGTCATGTCATTCTTCCATTTCGATATATCCACGACATACGTTTCTGACAGATAAAAATAAGTGGAAACGTATGTCCTTGTTTCTACTTTTCCTACCGTCGCTTCACCCCCCTGAGTTTAATAACAATAACAAACTCTTTGTTTGTCCCCCCAGCGGCCATGTTGTGACGTCACCTGCTAGTGCTCTATTGAGCTTAGAACACGGAATAATAAAAATTTTGAAGAATTCACGATATAAATATTTGCATCCTGCAATAATCAATATTGCCACAGAATATTTAAGCACAGAACACCATCAGATTTCTATCGTAAAATGACAATAATGGCATATAATTCAGCAAGCGGACACCCCCTCGCACCATAATGGAATATTCCCAACTAGTTTTTTTGCAGGAGAAATGTCACAAATGTTGCCCACAGTTTACAAAGGAGGTAGCACTTCTTATATTTGATGTTCTGTGCAAACAACTATGAACGTTCATGAAACAAAAGGAAATCTTTGAGTTTTCATCAATTTTTTCCAGCCTTCAAAACTTTTGGAAGTTCCAGTTCACGGATGGAAAGGAGACTTCATAATCACGCTGCGACAACCATTTTCTTTTCGAACTCCGTTTTTAAATATATGCCATGGAGAGCGTTCAAAGGTAAACGAATTAATCTTTGCTTGCACGGCAGAAATCATCAAAATCGTTTTGATAATGATTACTTAACTCTGACGTAATGCTCTCTGATCAGCTTTCAATCTGTCATTGCTTATTAGTCATTACTGTTTTAAGGTTGATCATAGACGTAATATAATATAATATGTTATATTAGGTCTATGAGGTTGATCCCTTTGAATAAAGAACAACAGGAAGAAGCATAACGCTTTTCTACTTCGTATATCAGTGGGACATAGGCGCCCATATTGAACCTCCAAGTATGACTCATGTTAGTTAGTTTCTTCAGACAAAGAAGTCTCGGAACAAGTTATTCTCTCTTCAAAGTGAAAGTGAAGTCGGCCATATGCAACATCTATCGCAGACCCACTTTGTGAGGGATTATGCTCCTTCCTCTGAATATAGAACATAAGGGAAGGAGCATAATGCCTCACAAAGTGGGTCTGCGATAGATGTTGCATATGGCCGACTTCACTTTCACTTTTCAGTGGGTCCGGGATTCGCAACTACTGCTAAGCGATACGCTCTCTGGTGATAGAAATTCGAACACTTCCAAGCTAGTAGTTTTTCGACGTGCCTGTTATTCTAACGTAATTTGCTCACCAGGGGGGTGAAACTCCTAGTGGAATATGGGAAGCAATTTTCTGTGACTGTCCACTCGAGATTAAGGGAGATAGAAGATATGAAAGTATAGCTTTCTCCGTCGGGACTGGATGATCCGAAATGACATTTGACTTATAGTATTTTTGCCGGTAAAATAAAAATGGAGTTGTTTACTGAGGGAACTGGCTAGATAAGCTAATAGTTCGTAAATTTTCTATACAGTTTTTTGTATTCTTTACTCGTTTAACTCCTGTAATAATATTTGAAAAATCAAGGAAACCTTCCTCGATCAAACTTAAGTTCACATGAAAGTTTTCCTTAGATGAAAATCCATACGAGTAATGTCAAAGGTTTGTGATAATATCACAGGGTCTCAAAAAAACCTGCATTTTCTCGATTTTGCTACGAATCCTTCTAGATTTTTAACCTGGTAACAAGGCTTCAATATTGATGCAATTCCCGAATATGTTCTGAATGATCATGTAGATATGAATCTTATGATTTGAGTTCCGAAGACAGCTATAATAGTTCCAGTAATGACTCAGAAAATCATTGATGCCTTCAACATCTGATCAACCTTCAGTAGAAAGGCCTGATACAACAAGCTGAACTAGGGCTGAAGTTGCCAAAATTATATAGGTAAATGAAAATTCCTTTTTAGTTGAAAATAAACCTGTATTTTTAGGAAAATTAGGATTCTCAATCATATTTGTCCGTTGAGCAGCAGTTCTTATACCAAATTCATAGAGAACCGTATCTTTCAAATTATTCAAACTCAAAATGAATAGTAGGCAAAAAAAATTAAAATTGTTTATAGAAATCGCCTCTGCGTTAACAGAGTTGTACATACTTTTCAAAGTTTGTAACTCTGTATTGATGCAGTAACGCAGGAGCAATTTGTTTCCATTACCAATAGTTTTCATTATTTTCACTTGTGTTTCTAATGTAGGAAACCCTACCAATATTTTATAGCAACATTTTTCACTTGGAAAAAAAAAGGATTTCCTAAAGTTTTCAATTTTGAATTAATTTGAATATTTGATTTCTAGGTTTTCACCAGTTGCTCCAGGATCCAAGGATTAAATAAAGTGGATTCAGCAACCCTTTGCTGGAAGACTCTTTTGGACATATCCTTGAATGCTAATATTGTTATTATTCTTTCAACTTTTCAACATATCATTTCGTTAATGTTAATAGTTAATGAATTGCAAATGACCTTTTGGTTATTTCTTTATATAATGTTTGTAGATTCTGTATAATTAAACAGAAGAAATAAATGAAGAATCGTAATATAATTAACACATATTACATAGGTAATTGAGTTCACTCCATGTCGGTTTGGTTTTCATGACTGAAAAAGGGTAAAATTCCATTTGAAAACATAAAATGTAGTATGAAGTTAATTTCTATTGCCTTCGATCTTATACCTAGCTCTGACAGTTAATTCAAATATTCCCGCCACAAACAAAATACTTTCAACTCTGCATGTTAGGGTCGCTAGTGAGCTTTCCATCCAAAATTAGTTCCCCATCTGGCCGTTGGTATCGCTAGTGAATGTCCATCTAAGATGGCCGCCACTTTGTTTCCACAGATTAGTAGGGAGTTAACACTTCTTATATATTTGTATTCTATGTTGCTCACTTTTGGAGTTCATTTTCGAGCTTTTGTGTTGTTCTCCGAGTTGAAATTTTGGAATACCGAAAGTGTTTGTAATATTCATCAATCGATTCCTTTCTTTCCGATTAAAAATTTCGATCGTATTAATTCGAAATGGCATCCTCCCGAAATGACTATTGTTGTGTGCCTCAACTCAATGTTATTCATGGTCAAAAAAGAAAGGATCATCTAGTGCCTATAGTTTTCATTTTTTCCAAAGCCAAATGAAATTAAAGTTAATTTGGAAACAGCATTTGGCAGGGAACTCAATGATAGAAGAAGGCCTAGCTTTAGAAATTGAAGATTGGAAAACAGGTCACGAAATACATGAAAGTATGTTCACTGCATTTCTCTGAAGATGTTTATTTTCATAAAGGTAAATTACCTACAATGTATTTATTTCAAAACAACTTCATGTCATGATGTTTTCAGGTGTAATTAAAAATGAGAGAATTTTGAAGGAAAATGCTGCAGAGAAACTACCGAGCACTTCTGCAGCAACCTAATTCACATACTACACAAAATCATATTCTAAAAGAGTGATCTGGTTGAAAATCTGACAAAAACTAGATATACTGTTAGAGTTGATAATAGCTGAAGTTACTCTTATAAATACATCAATACTTTTCATTTCCTTATATAGGTAGGTTGAACCGGCTGTGACATTTTTCATTTTGTATGTGTATCTTGAGCTGCTGTAATATAAAAATGAAATCAATTATATGTCTATCTGTTTCCTTTTCTTTAGAAATACGATGCAAAACAACTAAAGCAGATAATCTGTTTTCATTTTATTGATTCGTTTGTTTGTAAACAAAGAACAAGTCATATCATTTGGACTAATTCTAGATTTACCACATAATATAGCCTGCATTCAGCACTTCTCCACATAAATAAGAGTCCTTAAATTACTTATTGAGGTGCCTTTTTTTCCAGAAATTCAAGTAAACTTAGATATTGGTTTATTTTGATCCACCAAGTAACATACACTAAAATAACACCGAAATTATCCTCCAGGAACGATTTAAAGTACGATTTTATATCGTGATCCAAACGAAAGGTTCCTTCTCAAGAAATCTTACACAAAACTATAATAATTTCTTCAAATATTCAAGCTCTGCTTAATAAATATTCGTTCTCCACCAAATTTCTAAGGTTTGTTTACATAAAAGTACTAGCTTGGACAGATTCGAAATTTATCCGTTAGGGCGCTGGCATCTTCGCAGAAGTTCCCAATGTATGTTGCATATGGCCGACTTCTCTTTGAAGAGAGAACAACTTGTTCCGAGACTTCTTTGTCTGAAGAAACTAACTAACATGAGTCATACTTGGAGGTTCAATATCAGTATGGGCGCCTATGTCCCACTTTTATAAGAAGTAGAAAATCGTTACGCTTCTTCCTGTTGTTCTTTATTCAAAGGCTCCTTCCTTATGTTCTTTATTCAGAGGTTGATCCTCTCGCTATACGTTTCGTAACCCTTCCATATGCTATCCGTAAAAAGTCAAAATTTATTAGGCAGAAATGGAATGGAGACGAAACCTAACTGGGAAGGTCTCTTGCATGTTACACGAATAATCAAATTTTCATGTTTTTACGCGCTTGTTCTCTGGGAAACAGCGCGTTATCATTTCGTCACGATGTCTCGAATTTTGAGCCGAAATTGGTCTCAAACGACTAGGTTGGACTCACTGATGAAGAATCCGTGGTAAAATTTGATTCTGTCCGTCCGGCCATGTGCGCTGTAACTTTCGAAAGGAAGGACCTAGAGTCTTGAAATTTTCAGGTTAGGTTAAGATCATGAATTTCACGGTTGAGTTCGTTAATGGGCCAAACCTGCCGAATGGTTTTTGTGCAACAGTCATTTGAAACTTTGATTTTTCAATAACTCGAAAAATATTTATCTGATCGAGATGAAACTTGGTTGGAATATGAACAGTGTCAATATGAAGAATTTACCATGAAAAAATTCGAAAAAAAAAATTTTTTTTTTTGAAAATTTTTATATTTCATTGAAATTTCCAAGTCACCATTTCGCAATGTGAACAAGCGCGTAAGAGCTGCTGACTTTACGTCAGTGCTTTTCTAGATTTTTCTCATTCTATATCGATACAAAATCATAATGTACAGTCATTTGAAACTTTGATTTTTCAATAACTCGAAAAATATTTATCTGATCGAGATGAAACTTGGTTGGAATATGAACAGTGTCAATATGAAGAATTTACCATGAAAAAATTCGAAAAAAAAAATTTTTTTTTTTGAAAATTTTTATATTTCATTGAAATTTCCAAGTCACCATTTCGCAATGTGAACAAGCGCGTAAGAGCTGCTGACTTTACGTCAGTGCTTTTCTAGATTTTTCTCATTCTATATCGATACAAAATCATAATGTACACTTCAAAAATTCGCGAATTTCAAATAATACGGTATTGAAAATGGTCAAATCGGGAGCAAGGTCAAAGCGGGTGAAACGCCTTCTACGTCACTCGTTATTGCAAGATTCACCGATCGATACAGTCCACGCTAACTATTGGCTTGCTAGAGAGAAAGATTGGATATATCATGGTACGTCAATGAAGGCGCGAATTTATGTCCGTTTGAAGAGCCAAATTTAATTTATAGTTTTCTCGCTGAGAATTGAAATTTTTGACGGCGCTTAGAGTTTTTCAGTAGTCTTACAGATAGAATATTTGATTCGAATGATAAAAAAATTCCTATTCTATATTACCACGATTCTCGCTTTTTAGCATTAACGTAGCCGGGAAGGATACAGAAGAACGGAACCGGGAAGGATACAGTGCATGTATCAATTCATTTTATTCCCTTGTCGAATCTAGCTGGAAAGCGATGCAGATGCACTTAAAAAAGCTAAAAAACTTGAATGTTTACAAATTGCTGGATAAACGCCTATAAAGAGATTCCAACGTAATTGCTGTATACCTAAGCATTATCAGCTCGAAATTCGGAGAATGGTCTTAAAAGATTAGTACTATGTTATAACAACTATGCTAAAACTATGTCACGCATAGACCCTGAGTCATTTATTTCGGAAATTATTGTGCGTATGATCATCTTTTAGGTACTCACCTATTCCTGAGAAACTTACTAGAAAAGGCAATTGAACTAATTTTAAGTGAAAACTGTAAAAACAATTCTCAAGGAATTAATTAAGTTTTATGCTGAGGATATTTAGCGTCTGAAGATTTATACTAACATATTTTCAATGACAAAAACACCTTCTATTTACAATTTTATTGGAACGAAGTGTAACAGATATATTATTTCCATACTTATTAGGTGTATACATCAAGCCAAGTAACAGTTAAATTCTTAGTAATGATTCATTCATATTATTGGAATAACTTACTCCCAGCTTTTTACAAAATTATTACCATTCTCAGAATATATCGCATAAACCTTACTTAACAAAACTGTAACAGACCAATAAACCGAAGCAGTTTTAGTCTTTAGCATTACCAATAATGGTGAGAATATATAAAAAGATATTGATAATATCCATGTATAAATTCAAAGCAGCAAATACATACTCCTCGGGGGACACTGAATATTTATGCTTTCCTCCCATCATCATTTGGGTATCGTAAATAAGATAAACAGAAAAAAGTAGGGCTCCAAATGATGCATATACCATTTGGACTGTTTTACCTCGGACAAATATCGTTACAATACCAAAAACCATCAATATCAGAAGGGCGACAAACAGAAACCCTCCGATCATGGTGAAATCCCATTTGGTTTGAAACGCAAACAGAGTTAATCCAAGACAAACAATAGCTGTTAATCCGACTGCCATCAAAACTACATCAGTTTTGTATCTTGAAGAGCAAACTGCTAAAATAAAGGATTCAGCAAATGTGAAGATTCCAAGAAAGATGAAATTGTGGGGCGATTTCCTTCTTAGATCTCCACAACAGGACAGAGCTATGATGGTGATGATCAATGTAACAAGAGCCAAAATCAAAAGCCAAGGATTGTGTTGCACATACAAAGCAGTTTTCTTGTCATAAACAAACCACCCAATAAATGCTACAGATATTGCCAGTTGACACATTAAAATGGAATAAACTTTCTTTATAAAACCTCTTCTGATAGAGCTATCACTGAACTCAAAAGCAGCCATTTCTGGTTCTTTATAACCTGTTTCTGTTCCCCCATACATGTCTTGAGCTGCGTAGGGAGGCTGTTGGGGTGGTACGTTAAAACCTGGTTGACCTGGTGGTGGTCCAGGAGGGTACACCCCAGGATATCCTTGTTGGGGATAGGCCGGATAGCCTTGTTGTCCTGGATAAGGTTGTTGTTGACTATACGGCCCTTGTGGATATGGTCCGCCACCGTAACTCATCACAGCAAAAAATTACGAACTAGAACTTCACTAATTAAAAAAACACTGTTTACTGAATTTGTTAACCACTGTCTGGATCAATGCTTGGTCACTCAAATATGGTGCAACCAATTTATTCGTCATGAAATGAATTCTTTATGGCGGTTTGACACAGTTGTCATTTGTCATAAGACACAAGATTTCTGGAATTTTTCGCATCCAACGTTGTCACTTCTCATATTTGTTCGTAGATAGAGGTTATCTACGTTTGACATTCCTACATGTAGGATTTGTATTCTGTGATATCTCGGTTCTCCGCAATGATTTAATAATTATTAAATTATTATTAATTATTAAATTATTTAATAATTATTAAATTATTGGCTCAGTGGTTAGAGCGCTAGCCTCATGATCGAAAGGTCTGGGGTTCAAGCCCTTGGCCGGGAAAGAATTTTTCCGGTTTTCAGGGGACCGTCTAACCATTCGCTGTTGGGTAAACAATTAACAGTGCTATTCCTAACGTGGCGCAAGGAATTAGTAACAAAGCCTACACAGAACACACCTGGTCTCCTAACTCGCACAAGCATTAGCTTCTGAGGGGTTCCGCAGCGGAACCTAGGAGAATCAGCAACAATACAATACAATACAATACAATACAATACAATACAATAAGTGGATATATTGATAATAGTGGCTTTCCAGTCAGGGAATGTGGCTTAATATTTCAGGGATTTCAAATCAGGTGGCAGATATTGAACAATTTGTTGCTTCGATATACATATAATGAAATGTTTTTTTCTATTTCTTTTTGAAAATAGGTTACTTTTTTGTTCGATGAAAATATCATGAAAAATACATATGTTTTTTGGCGTCATAAGTTAATTTGGTTATCCATTCCGTAGAGCACTCTGATTAAAGAGTTCTTTATTCAAAGGTAGAGCATAAATCTACTGAATATTCGACAATTTGTGTATTGATGACATAAAAATCGACCTGGCAACCCTGTAATTTTTGGTCTATGCTTCAACTATCTCCTCCATAAACTGTAAAGTTTTTTGTTTGTTTGTGCCTGTATTTTAAATTTTCGTTATTTTTATTTATTTCCGTTTCACAATGGACTATTTGACTATTTGATGATTGAGTACACACTAATGGTTACATATCTGAGATTGCTTTGATTTCGAAACTACACTAATATGACTACTGCTCTTTATAAACAGATTCTAAGGAATCCTTCTTATAGGGAAAAACTAAAAGATTTGATAGATTTCGACGATGCAATTAATCATTTCATTTCTAAAGATTTGATAGATGAGAAGGAGTATATGGAAATTTGGAATGGTAGAGGTGATAAGGTTGATTTGATATTTAAATTATTGAAGAAAAAACCTAATAACCTAAGGCATGGTTTCGATGTCTTGAAGTCTTTATATGGAACTGTTCTGGAAGATAAATTAACAGAAATCAATGGAGACTTTATTGATGATATTCATCAAAAGGGAGGCTTTCCGAAAATAAATACTTATATTCCAAGAATTGTACAGGAAGAAAAAATAAAAGGTAAGCTTGCTGATGTTAGATGGGACAATAGTTTGGTTGTTTTTGGAAGAGTTGGAGAAGGTAAATCCTACCTGGTGTGCGAATGTTTAAAGGATATAGATCTAATTTCTGAAAATTTCAACAATCATCTTCTGTGGATAAATGTCGGCGAATGTGAAAATGGGAGCAATATTCTGCAACCTTTAACTCGATTATTGAGAATGGTTGCCCCAAAAAGAAAGGAATTATATGGTTTAGAGGAACTTATTGAGGAGCTGAGGGAAATATTTGCATCAGAAAAATACAAAAGATCTCTAGTTATTCTTGATAATGCCAGATCATTGGAAGTTATAGAAATATTCCAGAAAATCAGATGTAAGTTAATTATAATTACTCACTTCAAAAATGTTAAATATGCAGAATTTGTAGAGGTTAATTTAGGTTTCACACTCAATGAAACCTTGAGTTTATTTGCTCAGTATTTGAATACAACGACTGAAAATTTGAACAATTTATATTTGGATGATATAAAAGATTTACTTGAATTATGCAAAGGGCATCCAACAACTTTAGCCCTTCTGGGGGTCTACCTCAGCTATAAAAGAGATCATGCTCTAACATCAAAATATTTATGGAATCATATCAAAGAAAAAATTGATAAAGGTGAGATAAAAGACCTCAGTAATGATGATGTGGATATAATTTATAGAAATTTCTATAAAGCTTTAAGTATGTGTATTGGCACGATAAATACTGATGAAATGAAACAGCTGTATTATCAGTTGGCCGTTTTTCCAAAAGATGCAAACATTTCTACTGATGTTTTTGAAGTGTTTTGGAACAAAAAACCAGAGGAAGTATGGAACATAATGCTACATTTTGAAAACAGATCTCTTATAAACTCATTCTACAATATCAATAAAAAAGTATATATTTATGTTATTCATGACTTATTTTTATATTATCTTAAGAATGAAACAAAGGCTCAAAAGAAAGAGTTTCATAAAAAGCTGATAGAATCTTATGAAAGTAGGTATGAATATTACGAACTTCCAGATGATAACTATATTTTATTATTTTTGGGATATCACTTGAAGCAGGCAGAAATGTTGGATAGATTTCAAAAGTTTCTTGATCTCAGATTTATCGAACACAAGATCAAAATAGTAGGTGTTAATAATATGGAGCAAGACCTCAAAATGTACAAGGATGAAATCATTGGTAGGAACAAAGAATTGAAAAAGAAATGGGAGGATTGTTTGAGATTCATCAGAGATAATAAGAATGAACTCCAGCAGTTGCAAAAGACAGATATTATTCAATTAGCTCTTCCAACTTTGATAGCTGATGCCCAGACATTAATGGTTAGAAACCAAGCAAAGTCTATAAATAAGTTATACTTCAATACAAAACTATCAGCAGGACGTCTGAAGAGTTCATATGAACTCTATATGAAGGATGAAGTTACTGCAATGGCTTACTGCTTTGACAGCAATGTACCTAAGATATTGATAGGTCTAAAAAATGGTGATATACTTCTATATTGTCCACAGACAAGTAAGGAATTTGATAGGTTCAAAAGCCACAAAAGATTAGTTTTTGACTTGAAAGTTTCCAGTGACAATTCATCTTTTCTCTCAGTCTCCAAGGATCAAACTGTTAAATTATGGCAGTTTTTCAGTCAACGTTTGAGTTTGGATGGGTCAACCGATCTTGTCACCTCACCTAAGTGTGTTCAACATGAATACTTTGATGCTTTCAGTCCAGGTAAAAAACATAATTTCAAAGAATTCATCTATAATGAAGATGATGCCTATTTGATTTCTGCAAATTTTTCAAACAAGTATAGTGAACTCAAAATAATATGCACTGGTACTAGTAATGGTAAAGTGATCGTTTGGAATGTACCTACGAAGGAAAAACTATGTGTTACAACAGAAACAGGATTTCCTGTCCTGAATATTTTTTTTTCCAATGATGACTTGAAAATTTATTTCACGAAACAAGAAAAAATTCAAATTTATGAATATGAATTTAAAAAACTCAATTATATTGGATCTATCACTAACAAAGAGGATATAGAAAAATTATATGTTACCAAAGTGAATACGTTGATTACTGTTGGATTGAAATATGTTATGATGTATAAATTTCCTTACGATGATCCTTCTCACATAATAAAAATATACGAGAGCAAGGATGATATTCTATGTTCTTCTATAGCAAGAGATGAGTATTTAGCTGTTGGTATCAAACAAAATGTTTTCTTGTTTGGCATTTCTAATGAATGGTTGGTTGAAACATTGAAACACAATAAGGAAGTAATATCAATGGCTATGGATATTTTGAGGGATGATGACAATATAACGAGCATGCTAACAATGAAATTTGATAACGGTAGTGTACAGCAGTGCAATATTAGGATGCAACATTATGGGCAACCACGAAATGAACAAAATTTAGTATCATTATATTGGAAAAATAACCTACCTATGTTAGCTCTTGTATTTAATGATAATGTGCTGAGGATCCAACATGAATTTACCACAATAAATGAAAGGGCAATACCTCACAGAATTAGAGTGATAACATTTTCCCTTTGTGGAAACAATATAATATTTGCCTTGGAAAATGGAGTTATAACAGAATATCAATATAAGAGACAAGGAGGATATAAGATACTTGCTAAATTTGAAAAAACTGTGAATTATCTTCAGTGCATTGAATTAGAGTCATCTACTGATCATCAAGAAATTTCATACAATTCTTGTGATTCTCACAATGGGGCTATTGTTGTTATAACAGATGAAGATAAAAAAATTCATATACTTTTGGATGTCAGTCATATCAAAACATTTTCGTGGGATATTGCTGTCTTCCAAGTTTTCCCAATGACTGCCCACCAGCTTTTGTGCATCGACGTATCTGGTGGAATTTTTAGAATTCACATTGATAAGGAGTCTAAAGATATTAGCCTAGTGAAATATGCTTCTTGGGATAGAGAAGTACGTTCTGCTGCCTTTTGTCCTAGAAAGCACTTGGTTGCGGTCATGTTCACGCAGAAAGAACATAAAACAAATCATTTGGAAATTATTGATCTCACTACAGAAGAAACTATTCTTTCGAGGTCTCATTTAGGATTCACCCCCACTTGTTGTGCTTTCTCCTACTTTGGAGAATTATTAGTTCTAGGTAGTAATGATGGTAGAATAATGGTTTTCAGCCTCCAGAACAACTTTAATTGTAGCATTCTAAACGCTTCAAATTTTCCAATAAAGTTCGTACAATTTTCAAAAGCTAAGCTGCCAATTTTAGTTGCTGTCGGTAGAGAAGTGTCATGGTGGAATTTGGAAAGTTTCGGAATCAAGTGTAGTAATGGGAACGAAGCATTTTGTGATTTTTTGTTTGATCTTGAATTTTGGAAAAATAAAACGGTTCATCATGAAGTACCAAACTTACTTCAAACAGTCAGTTTGTATAGCAAGGCAGTCCATTTTTCTGCATCTGAGAACTTTGAAACATTTCTTGTGGTGGACGATGAGAGCAGAATATATGTGATAAAATGTTTCAAATCAGTGCAATGACTTTTATTGGATCATTATATAATCATTTAGTGATTTTTATAAACAAAAGTGATATAGATTAAGTATAAATGCTGTTTAAAGTTTCATTCTGATCTCAAAATTCTTGATGATCTTTTTTCTTTGAATTTATGTTGATGAATTTCACTTGATCAACTTTTTTTAATATGACGATTTTCTTTACCTTGTTGTAGACATTTTTGTTCGTTTTCAAATAATTTTATGATTAATTTCTAAGGTGCCAAATAATTTTCATTTGAAATCTGTATAGGTTCTTATGAATTTATGTATTTTATGTTTGTATGTAATTTTATGAGTTTAAATATTGCTCAAAAGTACATCATACTGCCAATTCATTTATCAGGATTAATCAGTTGTGTAATATTTTTTTTTACATTTTGAGTTTTCTATGCAGAAATCTGATACTAAAAATAATGAACAAATATTTGATATTATTTTATCCTAATTTATTTATATTTGAAATATGCAATATTCTTGGTGCTGACTGTTTAAAATGTAGTTTAGTGTTTCTGATCAATGAGCCATTATCATAGACTACTTATACTTACAAGAATGTTTTGAAATTCTACTAAACATTGCAATAAATTATGATCGATTTGATGTCTGAACATTTCAAAGCTTTACAAGAAACAGTCAACCTATATGATTTAAATTATTCGCAAATTCAGACTCAAATTATTGTAGTGACTTATTTTTTATAAAATTGTGAAGACTATTGTCGAAGATTTTTAAATGATTTTGAAAATCTCCATTTTGTATTTGAATGTGTATTTTGGAATTATATATAAAATTTATCTAATGTATTTCTGATATGTTCAATGATTTAAAATGATTATTTTACTGTAATTTTATATGCCATACATTTTTTAAAATTACCCATGATTTTTTTCCTGCATACAAATGAAGAACTTCCAAATATCAGGTATCAATTCAAGAGAATAACTGTGGAGTCAATGTGTTCATTAATGAAAGTATATTTTCTGAAAACGTACTCAGTTCTATAATATAGCCAAAAATGAAATTGATCCTGCATCATATTGCGATTGAATCTAGTAGGATTGTTTTTACAATGCTAGTAGTGTAGTGATTAACCTTTGAGTACCGAGGTCCCATTTTTGTACCATAAGTACCGAGGTGGGGTCTCCTAAACCACCATAGTTTCAACAGAAAAAACTTTTTATTTTATTCTTAAAAAAAAAAGTTACTTCTATATCATATCTAGTTATGATGAAAGTTGAATTGAATTTGTCAATTTTCACTTCTGGCTGTAGATATAAAATTAAAATACTGCAGTCTCAATTTTTTGCGCGCATGTTCTAGGGGAACAGCGTGCTATCGTTTTGTCCAAATGTCTGTAATTTTCGATGATTGAGCCGAAAATGGTTTTAAACGACTAGGTTAGACTCACTGATGACGAATCCGGTGTGAAAATCGATTCTGTCCGGCCGGCCGTCACCACGATAACGGGCATACGGAGGATTCTATCAACTTGAAAATTTCAGGAAGGGTTGCATTTCAAAATATGAAGGTTAAGTTCGTTAATGGACCGAATCGGCCAGATAGTTTCGGAGTTGAAGCCATTTGAAATTTTAAGGTTAATTTCTTTATGAAGAAACTACTTTCAGAAACTACTGGAGCGATTGAATTGAAACTTGGCAGTAAGTTGGAGCATAACGATGCGCAACTTTGAGCGAAAATTCGTTGAAATTGTATGGTTACTCAATTTGGATTTGAAATTTTTTTTTTCTGAAATTATTGTTAATATTCGAAAAAAAAATTCAGTTTTACCTTGAACTTCATATTTCACAGCAGTGTATCAAATTTCAAGTCGATACGGCTATTAGTTTTGGAGATATTAGGAAAAAATATATGTAGAATTTCGTGGTTTTCTTCTCGATATCGTTGTTTTCTTCGGTATGATTCAAGAAATACTGATTCAATCCGGACGTTAGGCCGACCATAAACACAATAACTTTCGGAAGTAACGACTTAGAAACTCGATATTTGTAGAGAAGGTTTGGGGCTCAATTACGAAGGTCGAATTCGTGAATAGGTAAAATCCGTCCAATGATTCCGTAGATATTCCCATTCAAAATTTTATTTAGATTGGATCGAATTGAAATTCAATAATAATAATTTATAGAAAAAATATCTAGAAAACCGCTATCGTGAAGGCAGCAGCTTTTGCGTGCATGTTCAAAAATTCGTTGCCGAAGCGGTCATCTACATTGAACATGCGCGCAAAACCTGCTGCCTTCACGGCAGTGCTCTTCTAGATTTTTCGGCAATTAATCACATATTTATCTTGATGATTGGCATTTATTCAAAAGAAGTATATTTTCTTGGTACATTTTTTTTCTTTGAAGAACTGACGGAAGGAACAGAAAAATGAAAAATATAATTAAAAAATCAACCGTTTTCTCGAAAATCGCAGGCATCAAAATATAGCAAATATTGATAATCACAAGCATCCATTGAAAACAGGTTTGCTCCATTGTAGGCACACATATTTCTCACAAGTGGCACATTCGTATGCAGTATAACGCTCTTATTTTGGATGACAGATATGACAGTTTTCTGATTTGATATTTTGAGCTTCATTTTCTCTAATCACCTATTTTGGTGCGTCTGATCCAAGAACTCTATTTATCTATTTTTTTTTCTCAACAAGAAGACCTTCATTCGCATTTTTGCAGTCCGCTTCATGCCTAAAGTTCCTAGCTGATCAATTTTTCTGACAAAAAATGAAAGTGATATTATCTGAGGGAAGTCGCACACAAAAAAGGTAATGCGTACAGACGAGTGGTCTGACAGACCACGCGCAATCTTAAAAAGATTATAACTCACCAAAATCAAATTCGCTTACAATGCCACTTTCCATGAATGCTGCCGAAAATTTTCTGAGGGGTAGAAAGAATAACTTACGTATACAACTTAGCTATCGTACGTAACTAGACTTTTGCAAGTCTAGAGTGTGTGTCAGACCACAAGTCAGTACTTAGAGGTTGATACCAAAGTCTTCAGTTCTAAGCCAAATCAAGAGGAATGTTCTTGGTCTGAGTTTGAATGATATATGGATGAGAAAGCAAATGCAGCAGCCTGAAAAAGGGCCAGAACTTTTCTATCACGCATTAAACAGAAAGGAGCAAGACTGAAAAATTCCAGAAAGTTTCTCCCAAACAAAAGCTTATAACGAATGTACTGAAATATGCTATGTTTTTCGACAGCTTGCATGTTGCATAAGTGCAGTTAGATTTTCGATTGTAGTGATTTTCTGTGAAGATGGAAACATCGAATAGCGAGTGCCTTGGCCTAGCAATATCAGGAGGAGCCAACACATAGTTGCGGGATAAGAGGTCATAGAGGAAAAAAACTATCCTTGAAGCTTTCGGAGTTCATTAGAACTCTTGGACTGATATCAAGCCATACAAATTGAATCATATTGTCCCATGCACTGACACCTCTGATAATATTATAATAACTATTTTTTACTGGCTCCTAATCTGCATTCATTTTCTTCATGATACTTTTCCTGTGCATAAAAGATATTCTCATTGAAAATGAATACAAATGACCATAAGAAAAAAAATTTAATGACACAAAACAATAAAATGAATAATGCCAAACCATTTCACTTCAAAAAATATTTCAATCCTTTAAATGGTTTATATTAAGACTGATATTTTTCATAGGAATTTCTGTCATTTCAAACTCCACATGTACAGTTCATTTCATCTCAACTCTGATTTTGTTTGTATTCAAACCCTTGTTCTACCAGCATCTCCAGCTAGTTTATCTAATATCTGAAATTAGACACACTAGATTTGAAATTTTCACAGTAACATTTCATCAAATTACCATGCTTAATCCAGGTAGATTAAGAAATGTTCCAAGTACAGGTACTCTTCTTAAAAAATTTATTGCTACTGGGAAAAAACCACTGAAACAAGAACAGATGATTTAAATGGTGTAAATAAAGAAATCGTAATCAAATACCTAAATAATAAGAAAAATCCATAAATTTCTAATATCATTCCGATGAAAGCCCATCGCATCAAAATGAGGGTAACGCCAGCAAAAAATGATAATGCTCCTTTTATTTTGTGTCGTTGAAAAAAAAATCTTAGTGTTCTTTGAGGTCCAATCACACAAGTCAATCCAGCAATAAACAGAAACTGCAAATATAATAAATAATTATCGATAGATCTTTCTTTGTAAATATTGAATCTTACGTTTCCTAAAGCTAGGAGGCTTCTATCGAAAAATAGAAGAATTCCTACAAAAATAAATGAAATCCCGAATCCAGCTAAGCCAACTCCAAATTCTAAAAAAAGAAATAGTTTTATATGGATTCTAATGCCGGAGTGAAGACCCTTAATCAACGTTAAGGATATGTTATATTATTTGTTTTTTTTTATTCTTAAAGACCCTTACTTTGAGTATCTGATACTTCGAACATATTTGTGAATATTTCAAAAGAAATTCATAGGTAGAAAACTATTTCTATCAAATTCTCCACGTCATATACCTAGTATTGGTTTCGTTTTAGAAGATTAAATGTTGATGCGATCATGAAAGAGCCTCCAAAAGCAATTAATCGAGGCGAGTCTGCTTAAATATTTAAATTTTCTTTCGATTTCGAATGAATTTCAATTTAGAATTTATGCTTTCCTCATCTCCCTTCCATTTGTGTTTATCATAGCATAGACATGGACAAAATATATTATTATTTTATTATTATTATGGAGTTTATTCACCATAGAACATCAACATGTGTGAAAATCTTTGACGTGAAAATTTTATCACAGAACATGAAATATCATCAACTTGATGACATGAATTTGACGTGTGACAGTCTTCAGTCATTCTTTCAAATTTCGAAAGGAATATGTCGAGATTCAATCAGTTGGTTGGATCCCCTGTAGTTAATATCACAGAATACATATATGTTCTGTGGTCTGCATGTACCGGTGTGAAGTTAGCTTCCGAAAGAATTAAAAGATAGCTGACAGAGTTCCCGAAGATACCCGAACGGCTTGAGAGGATCAGTGGCGTGCATTTATTCGGTAGCACAGCAAAATATGGATAACGAAATAAATTTTCGACTAATGAATAATAACGTTTGAAAATGGCATTTGTGATACTGACTGTGTTGATATAAAATTGTTTAGTAGTTTTTCCATCTAATAATAAATAATAATTAAACATTAATAGTGCGGGAATGCGGGATATATCAAAATGACTTATGAGCCATTTTCCGCATTGACAAATGGTCTCGATTCACAACCTCGAACCAAATATTTATTGCAAAATTTCAGATGGGCTGGGGTAAATTTCATAAGATCAGCGGAGGAAAATCTCTTTAAATTCTAATATAATTGTATTATCTTTCTAGGAGGATAATCGTTCATGTCGCATCAATTCAATCCTTTGAAACTTTTTATTTTTCAGGTCTGCATTTATCAGCCCTGTATGGAAATGCTAATTAACATGTCCACATTGACATCCATAAAAAAATTTACTTGCCCTGCTTGCAGTCACCCCGTTTCACCCCTATTATGCGCGAAGTATTGAAATCGTCAGCTATCTAGAGCGATTTCTGCACTTTGTAACTTTTTATTTTTCAGGTCTGCATTGATGAGACCTATATAGAAATGTCAATTAACATCCCCAGATTGACACACATAAAAAAATTCACGTGCTCTGCTTGCAGTCACCTCGTTTCACCATTATTAGCGAACTATCGAAATCATCAGCTATCTAGAGCAATTTCAGCACTTAGTAACTTTTGTACCATTTGTCAATTTTGAAAATAGCCCATAAGTCCTTTTGATATATTCCGCATTCCCGCACTATTGAAGCTAAATTATTATTTATTATTAGATGGGAAAACTACTAAACAATTTTATATCAACACAATCAGTAATACAAATGCCATTTTCAAACGTTATTCAGATTCATGAGTCGAAAATTTATTTCGCAATCCATATTTTGCTGTGCTACCGAATAAATGCACGCCACTGATCCTCTCAACCCGTTCGGGTATCTTCGGGAACTCTGTTAGCTATCTTTTGGAAGCTAACTTCACACCTGTTCTGATGTTCTGTGAGGACTGTGAGACGTCAGACAAGTGTTTGATGTTCTGTGGTGTGAGTCAGTTGTTACGTTTTCTGGGCAAGGTATACGATTTTGAAGTTGAAAGACCAAAATTGGAACAATTTGGGTACAATAATAGCAACTCTATTGATGATGGATTACGAATACATATCAGATCCATCGGTTTTATCGACAAGACCAAACAAAATTTTATGTTGCGATTGTGGCGTGGCGATAGATCCTAATCCTTCAAACATGTGTGTTGTTTGCATACGTTCACGTGTTGATATAACTGAAGGTATTCCCAAAGAAGTAGTTATCTATATGTGTAGGGGGTGCGAACGCTATTTGCAGACGTCGTCAGCATGGTTACACGCAGCTTTAGAGTCCAAGGAGCTTCTATCTTTATGTCTGAAAAAACTTAAAGGTTTAGATAAAGTCAAACTGGTGGATGCTGCATTCGTATGGACTGAACCACATTCTAGAAGAATTAAAGTTAAATTGAATGTCCATGGAACCCTTGAATCAGGAGCAGTTTTACAACAAATTTTCATTGTGGAATATACAGTTAACCATAAGATGTGTGATGACTGTCATCGAGTTGAAGCTAAAGATTACTGGAAAGCTCTTGTTCAGGTTAGACAGAGAGCTGAAAATAAAAAGACAATGTATTATTTAGAACAACTCATTTTGAAACATAAAGCTCATTCAAATACTTCTGGAATTAAACCTGAAAATGATGGACTAGATTTTTACTACACAACTGAAGCTTATGCAAGGAAGTTTCTTGATTTTGTAAGGAGTGTCCTTCCCATCAGGTACACACATTCTAAAAAACAGATTTCCCATGATATTCATAGTAACTTATACAATTATAAATTCACATATTGTATTGAAATTGTACCAGTATCAAGGGATAATATTGTTTGCTTGCCAAAAAAATTGACAAGTCTGTTGGGAAGCATCTCCCCTATATGTTTAGTATACAAAGTATCAAATTCAATACATCTAATTGATCCAAGTTCTGGTCAAATAGCTGAAGTGAATGGGAATGTATATTGGAGATATCCATTTGAAAACATATGTTCTCCAAAACAACTTGTGAAATATTTTGTTGTTAATATAGAACCTATTATGGATAAGGATCGTAGATTTTTCCCTGGTCAAGGATCAGTTTCTATTAAACATATAATAGCTGATTGTTGGGTTGTAAAAGAATGCGAATTGGGAGTGAATGATAATCCGATACACGTAAAAACACATTTAGGTGGAATATTGAAGGTGGGTGATACTGTTCTGGGCTATAATCTTCTTGACAGTAACATAAACAACCGTGATTTCGAAAGAATTGACAGCAGCAAAGTACCTGATGTGATATTAGTTAAGAAGTACTATGATCATACTTTGAGAAGGAGAAAGAGGAATTGGAAACTTCAACACTTGACAAATCCAGATGAAGCGCATCATCTTGAGGGTGATGATTATATTGAGTTTCTTGATGATTTGGACGAAGATCCTAATCTGAGGCAAAATGTTAATATTTTTAAAGATTGCTCCAAAACCATTCCTGTGGATTCAAATGAAGTTGAAGATGAAAGCGCTCCATATGTTACTTTGGAGGAGATGCTGGATGATTTGGTTCTTGAGGATGTAGAAATGGATGAGGAAGCTGAGGGGAACTGATACTATAATATTTATTAATTTGACAATATTGCATTCAAGAAAGTGAATTATTTCTATGTATTATGAAATGGTTAATGCTTAGAAACAATTTGTGGTTAAATTTGAATAAATGAAGGAATATTTCTGGTTGGTTTGACCTTTGAGCAAAGAAGTACAGGAACAAGCATAACTCTATTCTACTTCATATAACACTGCCATAGAAGCTTCCATATTAAACCTCAAATATGACTCATGTTAGTTAATTTGAATAAAGAAGTTCTGAGATAAGTATTTCTCTCATTGAAGAGAAAGATGAGAGGTCCATTTACAACTACCATCCCCTTAACGTGATGTCTCTTGCTTCTTCATATTCTTAATTCAAAGGATTTGACTATATTTTGAATCGGGAGCCTGAAACTAGTAGAATTCAGAAAAACTAACTTTCCAAAGAATCAGTTTGGTATTTTGTTATAATTCATAATCCCTTGCAGATGGATCAGTTATGTACGTTCTCAGCTATTATTTAACTTTATCTTGCATTTGTCAAATAGATAAAATTTTGTATCATATTTGAAACGTTATAGGTTATTTTCAGAAGCTCATAGCCTAAATTATTAAACTATCTTGATTCCCTAAAATATTTTTTTTTTCATTAATTTATTTTCTATCGGCAATCAGAATACACATTCTGTGAGCTAATTAGATGTTTACAGTATATAAAATGTCGTGTAAAAGGGTTCCCCCCATTGAGAGAATTTCTTATTCTTGTATCTGGTCTGCTGGCCATTGTTTTTGTAGTCGTCTTGGATGGTTGAATGTTAACAGTGGTTGTAGTAAAGCATTTGTGTGCCCGACCAATTTCATATGGTGGTTTTTACTCCTGTTTTTTATTACCTCTTGAATTAGAGGTATTTCAAGTTCTTCGTGCAATGTTTAATTGGTCACATACCATGGCAAAATGACCATCATTCTCAGTATCTTTGACTGACTTCTCTGTACAATATTTATGTTAGATTTGCTTGTCCATCCCAAAATTTCTATTCCATATGCCCAAATTGGAGTTATGACTGATTTGTATAATAATATATTATTTTCTAGTGATAGTTTCGACTTCCTTCCCATGAGCTAGTATAATTTCAAGGTCTATTTGTTTTCTGTTCTTTTTATATGTTCCTTCCATTTTAGTCCCATATCTGAGTGAAATCCTAAATACTAGGCAGTTTTTGCTTGTGGTATTATTTCACCACTCGTTTCGATTTTCTTCCATTTATTTTAATTCTCCATTCATTTACCCTGGCGTTCTTGGACCATTTAGTTGCTGTTGTGGGTTTTTCATCTGATGCCATTATGACTATATCATCAGCAAAAGTTCCAACTGTTGCATTTGTACAAGTGGCTAGATCTGAAGTGTATGATATATATACATAGGATTGGGCCCATGACACTTCCTTGTGGTAGTCCAGCTCCCATGGGGTAATTGCTTGATGTTTCCTCACCTATTCTTCATTCTAAGTCAGTGGGAAACGACTAGTTTGACTAAGTTCAAGGAGAACTGAGGTATGGTACTGTTTTACTCGAATAAGAAACAGTGCTACAAATGGTAAAAAAGACCACAGTATTTTGAGAATCAAGAATACGTATAAAAAATATCTTATGGATATTTATCTGTAAGTTTGTGATTCTTCGACTGGGTTTATCCAAAATATTACACATTAGTTATGCTATGAAATTAATAATTTCAAATGGATAAAAATATTCCTGGGAGAATTGGCTGAAGTTTGCATTATCAAGATTTATCGAATTTTTCATTTGCGCCTGAAATCTTTGGAAATCTGAGATCTATAAAAAAAAATTATAATTTATATGACTTTACAACTTATCTTGATATTTGAAAATATTTGTTTCATACATTCTTGAAGTGAATGTATGAAGTAAGAAATGACAACAGTGAGGAAAAGGTTTGTATCTGTATTACACATTATAAATAATTTCATTGCATAACTTCAAACAACTGAACTTAACAGCAAAGTAAGTAAGTAGCAGACACTTATATAAACGTAAACAGATTTGAAACATGTTGGAAAAAATGTCTTCACTTTTTGAGACTAAGGTTGTTTATGGTCTTGATCTCTTAAATTATTTTAATTCTGATCATTCCAAGATGTCTTAATTTTTTGTTTAGAATATAACAAAAATTATTCTTCATTCTAAATTGTGGCACTCTTCTTCTTCAGAAGATTCACTCTCAGATGGAGGGAAATCTGGCATATCTATAGAAAGGAAAGAAAAATAAGTTATAGAAAATACTTCCATACAAATGTTACTTGCCTCTGCGTTGCTGTTGGCTTTTCTGCATTTCATCTAAATATTCATTCTGTGCTCTCACAACATCTTCACTATTCGTGCATCCTGAGTATTTGTCCAAAAGTTCCTTGTTCAAATCTAAAAATGAATGTCCCCAAGAAAATTTATCAAGGTAAAACTTAGCATTGCTCTTAAATCCAACAATATACATAGTGGCTGCTAATGCTTCAACACAACTCAACTGACAAGGTTTCCCATAATTTATTGGATTTGCTGCTACTAAGAATGGTAGTAAACGACCACAGGTTGTTTTGAGACTAGCAATTGGAGTTTCATCCACTCTAGCCCATGAACAATCCACAACAGCCACACCTTTATTGAGAACAATTTCTTTATCTGCTGGACTTACACACTTAGATCCCAAAGGTGTTAAAACTACTCCATAAAATTTCTGCTTGATTTTCAAGGACTTTATCAACTTCATACGTTCTAATTTACGACCTGAACATTTCTTTGGATCGCATTGATTGAAATCCCACATTGCCACGGGAAATTTGATAATGTCTGAAATAAAGCGAAAATTAGTAACGCATTTTCGTTTTCATTATAATTACATTACCTTCATCATCGGAAGTTTCTTCATCAGATGATTCGTTCAAATATATGTTTTCCACATCCTTCGAGAGCTTTTCCATAATTTCTTAGACAAATTATGATTAAGAAAAATCAATATTAAAGATTAATATCATAATATCCCTACAATCATTTTCTCTGAGGAATGAGGATTGCTTGACAAAAACAACCTGAATTAACCTTACTTATGTGAGGTTTCATTTTCTGTCTATGTCCTGTTCCTGCGGTTATTCTTTGGATCCTGCGGTTAAGGTGTATAGCAGGGGGGTGAAACTTCTATGCGAATCTTGGAAACAAGAAACGTCAAACGACACCAACAATTCACGGTATGCAAATCACGGTATACTCTTTTGATCTGCATTATCAAGCCAATCAGCGATGAGAATTTAGAAAATTCTTATCCTGAAAGTTGTTATGATGGCGGTTGTTGATTGCTGTGGTTATTTTAGCACATAATAATTAATTAATAATATCACAGACTTGATCGGTGATAATATATTGATTTTAGGTAACAGTTGATGGAAATAATTCGTCTGGTAGTTTCCTGCATTTATTTTTAAATTTATTTGTATATCAGGAATTACAAAGGTTGCTTCTGTTTATGATTGGATCAAATTCATATCTAATCTATCCAATGAACATTACCGAATCAGAATCTTCCGAAAGAACGATCCCAATTATCGACTTAGAAGAAATTCTGCTCTTTTAGTACAAGTAAAAACTGATAATATGATTACGTCTGAATGTTATTTCCTGTCTGTCAAAGCATGAAACTCAAGAGGACCATGAATTTGTGTGCTTCCAAAATAGCCCCTAAGGTTGACAATCATGTGAACATTATTGATGGTTTAAACAACAATCATCAACATGATGCAGAACTTGTGTCACTGTATCCTTCAACATCAAAACAGACTTTTTCTGAAAGGGAGTTTCAGGTACTATCTGATATGGGGGTATCAGATAGCACTGAGGAGATCTTGTTTTGAAACAGGTTTAACTAGTATTTTTGAATCTTACTCATTTCAGCAGCGAAGAAATCAGGATTCTATGTAAAAATTTCAAAAGAATATATTTTCAAAATTATTTGAACTAAAATCAGTGTTGAGGATTGAATGTATTCAATTCTTTGCTAAATTCATTTCCAGTTGGCAGATTTGAATTTATTGAAGCAAAATCAGGAGAAGTACTAAGTTGTGGGTCTACCTCAGATTACTTTTCCATCACCCAGGGATTTACAAACAGTTAAGGAATCAATACCACTTCTATATCGACCTCTTTAACCTATTTCACAACATTTTAAACTCCAAGTTGATTGAATACACGATTTATATTGTGCTCTCATATTTGATACAATATCCTTGAGTTCAGGGTTATTTCTGAGAGTTCTGTAGAGAAAAAACTCAGACTTTATTGATAAGACTAATATATTTTTCTTGTTTCATACTCCAACTCACCACATGGAATGCTGAAAACCAGGTACCTGAGGAATTATTTTTAAAAGAACCGATATTTTATTAGGATCAGTATGTATTTTATTAATAGTTTATTTAAGAGATGATTCATTTTGTTATTTTGAGTCGATCTTTATATTATGTAGGTATTTCCCAAGTGATTTACATGACCTAAAGTGGTATACTTTTGCTGAATCTGTCGGAGTTTTGAATACCATGGGCCTTTAAATCATGAGAAATTTCATGTTATATCTTTGCTTGTTGAAGGAATTCCATAAATATGAAGGTAAAAATCTCTTCAGGCCCATAAATAATTTGTCGAATTTGACTAATAACTGTTTTTTCTGAAATTCTGTGGGAAAAGGTTCATAGCTGTTTTCCGTTTCGAAATGCTTTGTGCAATAATCCCTTGAAGATCCATATAGAATACATTACGGAAACACCTGCATATATGTATTATTTGAAGCACTGAAATCTTCCTACACTATTGTAGTTAGGTTTCATAACTTCATGATTATGTGTTCAATCAAGCTGAAACTATTGTTTTTTTATCAATGCCCAGAAAGCCGAAATCAATTTCACACATTTTTTAAGTGGGACAAATAAAATCTCTTGTATTGATAGGGAATCAATTATTACATGTGAAATTTTATGTCAAATCTATAATTTGTGAATGGATTTATTTGTAATCATCATTTTATATCAAATATGTAAGATACGATGACTTCAATACATTTTTGAAATAAAACTTTTCGTTTAATTTTAAAATATGACTACTGTTGAATAATTCAAATAAATTAGTTTCCCGCCGTAATTCGAAATTATTCCCGCCATGACACCAGCAAATGGCGGACACTTTAGGCGAATTTTGGCGCTGTAACCACAGCTTACTACAGATTGTGGTTACATGTAGTTACTTGGGTTACCACATTTTCGCGGAGCTAACTATGTAACTATGACGTATTGATGACGTCACGCATACCATACCGCGTAACCTTCCTCTTGAGCAGGGTTACTCGTGTGGTATGTAGTTCTATCTCTTTCGAAAGAGTGAAATGGAATGAGTTTATGAACATAGATTCGAGAATGAAAATATTTGGGAGTCATATTCTATGGAAGTTTCAAATATTTTTAATGTTCATATATCGTTATCGGGAAAGAAGTCACTTCTCCTGTCGTTTTGTACCGGTGCAAAATTTTTTTTAGATTGCATTTAAGCTTGTATTAGTTGTTGTTTTTAGATTTTAAAAAGAAAGTGTAAGAAATTTTAATTAATAATTGCTATTGTGAAACCAATAATTATGGTTCAGAAGTTGCAGCTATTGATGAAACATTAAATTATATGGTAGATAGTGATTGGTCCTATGTATTCAAAATTCACATTGAATGTGAGGTTTTTTTAGCACTTCTATAAGTGAATGCTCATCATTTCAAAGTAACATCATTTCGTTTTCAGTCCCTGAAGAAGTTCCAAAAGTAGGAACGAAAGCTAGGAAATATCAATAAAGAATACACTTGTAGTCCTTATTAATTTATTTGACTTCTTTCCCGATAACGATAAATTAATTTCCAACGAAGTCGAGAATTCTACCCAATTTTTAATGTTCATTTTTGAAACATCTGGCAGGTTTTTTTAATATTGTTTTTGCACGCTTGTTTGATAAAAATGGAAACAATTTCCATTCTTCTAAATAAATTAAGTCTTCCGATACAAGATAGTATCGAAGTTCTCTTTGGAGTTGACAGACAGAAGTAAGATAAAAAAGTGAGGTTCTCTTTGGAGCTGACAGACAGAAGTAACTACGTGACTATGACGTCACGGGTAACTACTAACTATGGTTACCTGTGGTTACAGCGCCAAAATTTGCCTTTTGTTTCTCTGGTTTAGTAGGGAGTTAGCACTTCTTATATATTTGTATTCTGTGGTGTATAGAAGATAAGCATCGATTTCAAGCGATGGACCAAAAGCTCCGGTCATAGTTGCGGTTATCCAAACTGACATATAGGTAAAGGATAATCTGTCAATTTCTATAACCGTTACTATAACCAGAGCATTTGGTCGATCGCTTGAAATTGATTAAGGTGAATTTAAAGATGCGATTGTGTCCACCGAAGGTGGAAGTCGGACGACTACAGTGAGAGCTGCTCATCTGTGATCGTATTTACTAATGATGACGTCACTTCTTCCATTCAAATTCGAAATTTGGATGAAAAAAGTGACATCATAATTGGTACATACGATCACAGATGAGCACACCATGTTTTACTTACATCATGCTCACATCCATGGAAGTACCTCCATGCTTACATCATGGTTCAAGGCATGATGTAAAAAACATGGTGTGCCCATCTGAAAAAAAAGTGACGTCAGCCAGATTAAAATACAAGTTAATATATATTCTGTGCTTCGAATTTGAATGAAGAAGTGACGTCATCATTGGTATAATGGTATATACGATCACAGATGAGCACACCATGTTTTACTTACATCATTGTTTAAACAATGCTTACATCAAGGCATGGTTCAAGGCATTATGTAAAAAACTTACATCACATATTCACATGGTATGTGCTTACATGGTTCAATCTCTCTTGTCTGGTTCTCTGGTCTAAGGTCCAATCTGTCTTATCAATAGAGCAATTCCAGCTGACGTCACAACATGGCCGATGGGGGGACAGCCTGTCAAACGTTGAAAGTAAAACAACAGAACCTCACTTTCCCGTTTTGTTTATGTTATGAAGTACAGCATTTTCAACAATTTCAGGATGAATTCACAAGTTAAAATGATTTATATTAATAGAATTGGTGGATTACTAGGCCAAGTTAGTGTGTCGTTGTGAAATTCAACATAAATACACCGAGAGACGAAGGAATACATTCCCTTTGTTTACATTGGCGAAGAGCGATTATTTGGAGATTTTAGTGATTTCACAAGTGAAATTTCGTGATAATGGATCTGATTAACTGATATTCAATCTCAGATGATAATCATTCAAAACGATGTAAATGAAAATTGCAGTATTTATTCTTGTCTTTTAAAGCCTAGAGTATCAACATCAGAGATAGCATTCATTATAGGTATAACTATTGAAACTGAAACAGTAAAATGTTTGGCTCATTTATTCCTGAAAATAAACAGCAGAATGAAATCCAACAAATGTATGGAATGGAAAAAACATGGGTTCCAGAGAACTTCTCAGTACTATTTCAAATAACATTATATGTTGCAAATTACCAAATTACTACAATATTGGACTGCAGTTGCTATGTCAGTGCTATCATAATATTCAATCATATATTTATTATACTACATATATGTTACAAATAAAATAATTCATAGGAAATTTTTTCCTTGAACACCGATTTCGATTCATCCTCAAAAAATGCTTTACTATCCATATAAAATGTTTTTTATTATGCAGATGCAACGTTAAGGGTTTCATAATTTTTAATTGACAATAAGTTCAATTCGAAACATATTACAAACAACAAAATGTAGAAGTTCCATCCTTGGGTAGTCGAGCCACGTCGGAATATGTTCGGTTGAGAACAGAGGAAGTTATCTGGTTCATTATTATTTGTAATACATACAATTTATACAACATATAGAGATGTGAGTGGTAAACAATCAGGATGGGTTTGTCCATCATAACGCCAGCTATCGTAGGTTGATATCATTCTTGAAATGTGTATAATAAACACGAAATATTCTTATCATGGTTATCTCATCATGATTTAACTTATTAAACAGAACAAATTGAATAGATAGTCTTAACATAATTCATTCACCAGTGTGGAAACGTCTCCAACGAACTCTACCATAGTTTGTTACTTTGTCAGAACAGTTTTTTCAATTTATGGCGAGAATATAGTATGATTGCCTTCTCTGGGATAGTTCACATAGTATTCTGTTTCTTCCAATACCAGATAAAATGTAGGGGAATGGGTCAAAAATGCAAATATTCAAATATAAAGTCTACAGTACAATATATCTGAAACATCGGATTCTTTCGTCTCTCGGTGTATTTCACAACGAAACAATAACTTGGCCTAGTTATTCACCAATTCTATTAATATAAATCATTTTAACTTGTGAATTTATCCTGAAATTGTTGAAAATATTGTACTTCATAACATAAACAAACCGGGAAAGTGAGGTTGTGTTGTTTTACTTTCAACGTTTGACAGGCTGTCCCCCCATCAGCTGATTCATCTCGATGAACCATAGATAGCTGGAATTGCTCTATTGTCAAATTTATATCGATATCTGATAAATTGACTGTCAATGTCAGTCTTCAAATTTGTGTGTTTGTGGTATAAATAAAATAATAATTATTTTCTTTCTGTTGGAGGGGAGCTTCCGATTGAGCTATGGAAAAGAAAAACTGACGTAGTTTTTCTATTTATTCAGTAGTTATTATGAACTTTGCATTTCATCAACACGGCAGTCCAGGTAGTGAATCAGGTGTTGTAAGTGATTGTGACACAATGGCGGATCTAGCTACATTACTCCGTCAGGAAATACCCGAAGGGCGTAACAGTCTTACAGAAAATCACACGAATCTAGAAAGAGTAGCTGAATACTGCGAAGCCAATTATTTTCAGTCTGAACATAAAAGAACAGCGCTTGAAGAAACCAAAAATTATACCACTCAATCTCTAGCTAGTGTTGCCTATCAAATAAACACACTTGCATATAATTTTCTTCAGTTATTGGATTTGCAGACATCTCAGTTAGCTGAAATGGAGAGTCAGATGAATCACATTTCACAGACTGTAATGATACATAGAGAAAAAGTTGCTCGCAGGGAAATTGGGGTTTTAACAGCGAATAAATCAACGAATAGGCAATATAAGATCATAGCACCAGCAAATCCTGAAAAACCTATCAAGTATTTGAGAAAACCTATAGATTATACTATTTACGATGAGATTGGACATGGTGCAAGAAACAATGGTACTCCAAAACAGAAACAAAGGGGATCAAGTCAAGGAAGTATTCAGTCCTTGAATTCCATGATTGGAAATTCTGTTGGGCCAGCTCCAACTACAAAGCCACCAACCCCACCACAGGTATCTCGAGCACCTAGTAAGGCTTCAGTAACTGGTACATTAACTAAAAACAGTAGGGATTATAGAACGCCTCCTGCTGTAGCTCCTCCTCAAGTTCCAAGTCATTATGCTCCAAATTATCCTATGGGTCACCCCAGGAGAGAAAGGGGTCCTGGATATAGTACATTGCCTCTTACATCTAATCAACAGGTGGCACCACCTCCACAGGTAATTTATAGACATTTCTAAGCATAATTCGTACTAAGTAAACTCAATAATGACATGTTTGAAAATTATTTACCAATAGTAACGTATTAAGAATATTAGTGGTTTCACTAATAGCTATTTTTTTCAGCATTGATTGCAAAAAGAATGTTGAGATTAGACACTAGATCATTTTTATTTATATAAACAAATAATAAATATATATTGATTTATTTTCAAGGAAATTCTCACTTCTGAATACGTATAATTTCCTGGTGGAAAAAAAAATTACAAGCAAAATAAGTATATATCTAAAGAAACAGGACAGAAACGTCAAACACCTAGCATATAAATCGATACGGTTTCCGTGACGTATGGGGATATATCCACTCTCCCTCTTCTCGTGTACTTTTCACTCTAGCAAGCCAATAGGCAGCGTCGGGCTGTATCGATCGGTGAATCGTACAATAACGAGTGACGTAGAGGCGATCTGACGCGTTTCTCCCGCTTCGACCTTGAGTCCCGATTTGGCCATTTTATATATCGAATTATTCAAAATTCGCTAATTATTGAAGCGTGTGATAGCATACATTATGATTTTGTATCGATATAGATTGAGGAAAACATAAAAATATGATAATTCGTGTTACATGCAAGAGACCTATTAATAATTGGAATAGAACAAAGTTGGTCTATTCATAGTTTGATTTTATATTGAAATGAATCTCATTTGGTGTGAAAGTATCACAACCCATACATTTTCCATTTAAAACAATGGTAAGTTTCTGTTTGCATGTTAAATTGATTTCGAAGAAAGAAAAAATACCACTTCTTTCAATAAATTACTGTTGTATATCTTCTTTATTGATAAAATAGTGAAACAAATATGGATTATACTCAACTTGCTGAATTTATTTATGTCAAAAACAGTGTCACAATATAGGTACTGAAAACTTAACGAATAACATATTTATATAATTGATAGTAAATTTTAGAAGTTTCTTTCATTTCACATTCGATTGTATCCACACATAGAAAAAGGCTTGCAATGAAATAGAACACACCCAAACTCCCACAAGATTTTGAGGGATTTCCTAGAGACCTGTAAGTGTAAGTCACTACGAAGATTCTCTGATTAAGGAAAACGGGTTTTCCAAAATTTTCATGTAGCCCAACCGAGTTCTTCAATTATTTCTACAGGAGTTTAAGATGTGACAAAACACTCGCTTTGGTATTAGAAATTTGGTTTTCAAATGGTTTCATCGAAAAATCTTACTCTGATTTTAATCTTGTGATTCCTGAATCCCGACAAATCCGTTTTTACATTTCGATTATAGATATTCCAATGTCAAGTATTCAATTTGACAGCTGAGGAAGAAGAAAGTGTGGTTAGGTCTGTTATTTTTCTCAAGGTCGGAAAGACGCGATTCCCGCAAACGATGAAGTGATTTGTCTTGTTGGTCTGTGGTCATACATTGCCATCTTGTGGGAAATCCACATTTACCAGGAGATCCTGAGTCGTGATGGAGCTGTACATTTGCAAAATCGTATAGGCAACTTCCTGATGACACAAAGGTCATCCTGAGGCGGTGCTAGTGAAATCTTGTTAACACGGCCACCATCCAAAACTACAAAGGTACCCAGAACACTTCTGGCATCTGTCAAAGCGATTTGTACTGATGATCGATAAAACAGTGAACAAAACTTCCTTGGACTATGTCTTCCTGTTTGTAGATGACTATGTCAGATCAAGGTGGAATATTTCTTGGTTTATTAACGAATATTCGTCCTTTTGCTCAAGTAGATTAAGATTCAAGATTGTCGTCACATAATCCAATGACAAATCAGTGTGAAATGATGTCAATTTGGATCTTAGGTCGGCATGGTGATGCCTATGAACATGCAGCAGCAGAATATGCATCCACAAACACCCCCTCCTCCACCGCCTGTCAGTAATAGTTACATTGATGATCGTCACATGAGCATGCCCCCACCTCCTTCCCCGTTAGTGAACCAGGAAATGATCCTACCCAACAAGAATCAACATCATCCGATGATGATGCAGCAGCATGCACCAGTTCCTGCTGGAAGTTTAGGAATGCATACTCTGTCACATGCCCATGGTCAACGTCTCTCAAGGTAAGATATCTTTCAAATAATTGATATTAAACTTCGAAAGAAGCACTTACAGGAACTGTGGAGCTTATACTTGGTTTTGCGCGCATGTTCTAGGGCAAGATGCATAGAATATATATCAGGTGTCGACACTTTCCTACTATTACTTACTAAAATTTTGGGTCCAAAATCCTAGGATTGTCAAATGTTGTCCTACTTGGCTCTGTAAAGGAGGATGGCGCTAAAATCGCTGCTTCAAGTCCATACAATTAATTCCGCTGAATAAAAATTAATTGAGCTATAATCTGATGAAACTATTCCCAAAATATGAATTGAATATTTGAAATGATGGATTCTTACTAATATATAAGAAGTGTATGACAAATGGGGAACAACTATACTCATTTATAATATGAAATATGTACAAGGGAACAAAGAGGAGTATGAGGTTTATTGTTAAAAGAGTTTCATGGATTCAAGAAGTAGCTTCGAAGCCAAAACAACAGAATAAACGTAACGAGAGATTGATATTATACATGGATTTATTGAATAGTTTGAATTCCTTTCATGAAAAAATCGCTTTTAAAATTTGTACCTAAAAAAAATTTTAATTTAAAAGTCATGAATTTGTCTCATACTTGTGAAAATATTTCGAGGAATGTTCAGTTTATTATTATTGAAATATGAATAAATTATTCACTTTGCTGATCATGTTGGTACGGATTCATCAGAAGAAAATCAAACCGGACAAATTCATCGTAGTATCTATAGTTCCAAATGTTACCTACAGGTATTTTTGAACACGCAACTTTGGAAGACTTCCTCTGCTCTGACTAAATATTGAGCTAATAAATACGTCTTGTAATTAATAGATATTCAATAATATCAAGGTTTAGACTTTTTTATTCACACATATACATATTTTCACCATTCTGATAATGAAATGAATAGTCTCAACTTGAATTTGTCAAAATGAATTTATTTTTGAAAATTCCTGAAAATAATGTATGGTCCAACTCGGAAAATCAAAAAAAAAATCTCTGATTTGACATGTCGGTAACTTCCGTAAATATTTCTGATTTTATATGTCAGATTTTCCTATGTCGGCATCTATCGGCGAAAACTGAAGTAGGACAACAAAGCCGTATTTTGACAACATTCGTATCTCATTTCGGACCCAAAATATGTCAAAAAGTGTCCGCACATTCTATGCATCCCTTTTTAGGGGAACAGCTTGTTATGGTTTCGTCAAAACGTCTGTGATTGTCGAATTTTTTTTCCTGAAAATGGTGTCAAATCACTAGGTTCGACTCACTGATGGCGACTGCGGTGTCAAAAGCGATTTTGTCCGTCCGGCCAGCCGTCCGTATGCACGATTACGGGCGTATAGGGGATTCTATCGATTTGAAGATTTCAGGGTTGGTTGCATTTCAAAATGTGAAGGTTTACTACAGAACTATTACTGAAGCAATTAGATTGAAACTACTGAAGCGATTAGATTGAAACTTTGTTTTAGTTTTGATTAGTTGGACCATAAGGACTCCCAACTTTTTGCGAAATTTTGTTGAGATCGGACAGTCAGTAAATTTAAAATAACTTTTTTTCGGAAACTATCCATTACATTTGGAAAAATTTTCGATCATACCTTGAGCTTCATGTTTCACAGCAGTTTAACAAATTTCAGTTTGATTCGATTATAAGGTTTGGAGTTATTGTGAAAACATGTAAAATTTCTTGTTTTTTTCCTCAGAATCGAAGGTGTTTCCAAAATAACTCAAAAATACGTGAAAAAAACTAGAAAAACACTGACGTGAAGTCAGCATCTTTTGCGCGCACGGACAAAGGAGATGACTGCTTTGGCAAATTTGAACATGCGCGCAAAAGCTCTTGTTCATATCCAATGCTTCTCACGGTTTTTTCGTATTTATATTAGAATTAATTCAATTTGACAAATTTACCTCCACATGTAGTAAATATCTTATTATGGTTACTCGGATCAGGAAATTAAGATGAAATGACGCGGCTTCATAACGATCAGTTGAGGATTTTCCCCATGTGTGTTTCCACATTCGTCACTGTTGTGTTTGAGAATGATGAATGCTTCACAATTAAAAATTAAAAAAAATTAGAAATAATTCTGAAAATCAAACATCAATAAAAAAATTGAAGTCCAACTCGTGAAAGTAACTTGTACTTTTCGCGCACTCTATTAAACCTCTCGACCAAAATTTCAACTCACTTGTAGCCCAATCCCTCTTATCGTCTAGTGTTGTGCCAGCAACCGAAAATACTTTCATACCCAAAGAGAGAGAGAAAGAGTGACGGGAAGTTCAGGATGATGAAAATAACAATTTATCAATTAGGCGCGGATTTCTTACAGCAGAAAAAAAATAATAGAGTACTGGTACAATTTTATAAATAATTTTAACACGAAAAATCGCCCAATTCAGTTGGACTCAAACGTAGTGAAACTAAAAATATTTCTGAATACAGCCATCGTTGAAACATCACTCAACACCTCGGTGTTGATCAAAGTTGTCGAAGAGTTATGAAACTGTACAATCCACAAAATTTAAATTTAGTTGATGCTATAGCATGTTAATGCTCCACTGATGCATATTTATTCCGTCTCAATGTAACCCTGAAACACTTGCAAAGAAGACCCTATATATTTAATTGTAATTTTCTAAAATGGTCTTAAATGATGAGGTTCGACTCACTGACGAAGAAAAATCAATTGATGATATTATTAAAAATTTCAATTTCACGAATATATCTGCCATTTTACCATCATATTCTTGTTCAACACGATAGATAATACTAGGCTTTTTAAACACTGGTGAACATTTTTATATTACCGAAATTTTCAAGGGTCTGATGGGTACACCATAGTACACTTTCCGCCAACAAAGCAGATGTTCTGGAAGATGTTTGAAATATTTCTGATTGCACCAAATTTTTCACTACTTCCAATTAAAAGACGTGTTATATTTTTCTTTTTTCACCAAAGTGTTTCAAGTCTTTGATTTGCATATAACTCCAGGCCTTCTAACTTTGTGAACATCTTGATTGAAAACACAAAACAGAATATACCTTTGTATAAAGATTTCGAATTGAATCCTGAATAATAAACTATATGTGTTTACAAAAAATAAGAAAACAACTTTACCTATACACAAACAATTTCTGTTCTTGCCCAAACGATATTGTTTTCATATAGCTCAAGTTGTAATTTTATTTTAGCCGGAAGAATGTCCAATGGAAGACTGAAACGTTGCCGAAAGTATAGTTTTTTTTATTATTGTTCCTTGACCGAGATTCGGTTTCCTACATGAACTAAATGTTAATAAACATGAACATTATCCGAATAAACTATTTAACTACCATGATGAAGGTGGATTTCAATGCATACAATGGTACGATTGTTCAAAAATGTTTCGATTGGACGAAATCTTCAAATTCAAAATTCTGTGCATACTTTTCTCCCTGGCATAAATTTTGCTGCATTCTTTGGGTTGACTCAGACACTCCTCAATTATTGTTCTTATCTTTTTCTTGCAGATGAGAAATGAAATTAATTTCCAATCAATACTAATAATCTTTTTTATCAGCATTATTGCTACTTATAGGGATAGCCAATCACCACCTTTACCCCCTCCGCCACCTCCAGAAGACGAACATGCCTCATTTGGAAGACCAAGAACTTCTGCGGTAATGCCAATTGTTCCAGATGAAGATGATCTCCCAGGTTGGGTACCCAAAAATTACATAGAAAAAGTCATTGCCATTTATGACTACTATGCAGATAAAGATGACGAACTTAGTTTTCAAGAGAGTTCTGTTATTTACGTTCTGAAGAAAAATGACGATGGATGGTGGGAAGGTGTAATGGACGGTATTACCGGTCTTTTCCCTGGAAATTATGTGGAGCCCTGCGTTTGAGTGTTTCAAGAACATGAATGACGGGGAGAATGCTTGTTGACGTCATATTTATACTACTGTATGTTATAAGACATTGAAGTGCTTTTTCAAATTTGATTAGTGAATTTAAACAGAATAAGTTCTATATATGGAAATATTGTAAATGTATATTTGACTATATTGTATTTATTGAAGATTTTTAGTATGAGGTTTGCATTATTTTATTGGAGTCATGTAACAAATGTGAAAGAAATTGCAGTTCTAATAAAAATTAATAAATTTTCTCATAAGTATTATTTTTTTTAAATTTTATTTTCCAAATTTCACCTGATGCCCTGACTGGTCATGCAAATAACTAGCTTTCCAAGTATTCATAATAAATCTCCATTTCGTCATCATTTAGGTAATTCCCATATGTATCATTCGTTCTTTCAACATGCAGTATCAACAATATTTAATATAATTTAACAATCAGATCATAAAGACCATTTATTGGTTGACCGGAATGAATACTTCATCGAACTAATTAGGTAATGTATCTATCATCTTGTTCGAAAATTCTTGAAATGAAATAAATCCTCGAAATTAAGTCACCTTTAATTCATCACAAAAACAAAATTAGTTACATATGGAATGATTACTAACAGTACTTTGTCAATATTTTTGTGCTTGAAATAAATGCAATTTAAGTATAATCATCTCACAATCAATATGAAGATATTTTCAATAAAATATTAATGGACAACAGATATAAAATTGAATGATTTGATATAAAATCATGGTTGAGCCAAATTTACCCTTGTAATAAATATTGCTCAAGCCATCCTTATGGATTGAATAATCTGGAAAACAGCTGATCCACAAACTACAAATATGAAGAGCGCTAACAGCCATGGGCCAACAGGGGAAGAGTCATTTTGCTGTTTCTGGAAGGATTACAATGAAAAATAAAACAAAAACATATGGACAATATTACTCACAGATGATTTTGGTACATTTCCTCTTTGAGTGACCATTTTGCTAGCTTTTTCATTTGCAATACGCATTCTCTGTTTGGGTGCCATTGTTGATGTTTTTTTGGTTTTTGAATTTGTGGGAAAATTTGGATATGTAAATACTAAAAATGTGAAAGATTGCTTACCGCAGCAACATACGTAGACGTACGCAGACGATGTGAAAGTGACACGTTGATGTTTTGACGTTTGCTTTTGTATTCGATAAGTTTCCAGAAACAGTTGGTAAACTTGGATTGAATTATACGACTTTTCATACCTTAAAAAATACTAATATAAACCTAAGACTATTTTACTCACCTTCGCGAGAAGTATAATCTCTTAAAATTTGGATTTTTCAATTCATTAGAAGACATCTAGAATCAAGAGACAAGGTTTATTGCTTTTCAAATCCTTATATAGGGGAGAGTCAATATATTATATTGGCTCTAATGAAGTAACCTCTAAATAAATGACAGTTTACGTTTACGAGAGGGAGATATGTTTGTTTACAAATTCACCCATTATTCGATTCACTCCGATTAATTTTTTTGTACATTTTTAGTTGTTGATACGTGTTTATTTCATATTCTTAATCGTATTTATATCTCAAGTATTCCGTGAATTCATGAGAAATCATGTTTAATTTACTAAGAGATGTAAAAATATGGTTTCTTTACGACATAATTGAACATAAATAACACCCTCTTCTCTTATTTATTATATACCATTAAGACCCAAACAGAAATTATTACCTAATAAAATGGAAGCTTTGACTAATATACTAAAAAATATATTGAAAGTAGATGGTATTGAGGAAGCATTTAGCTGCTTCTTAGTACATCGATCTTCATCAAAAGATTCTCAGATACAGGAAGAATTGACAAATGCCTTCAAGTCCATTCCTCCAGATCAGTTAGATTATGCTATTCGACATTACTTGAATGTTACATCCAGTTCATCTAGAGACCGAATGAAGTCTCTGATGAACCTACTGGAATCTGTTGTAAGAAATAGTGGGGTGGAAGCAAGAATTGTTTGTGAGGTACTTAAAACACATGATAAATTAGTTGTATCTAACCATGATTTCTGGATAGAGAGTTTTAAGCTTTTGTATAGAATAATAGACTTGGTAGATTATAAAGGTGTTCGTGAAGTAATGAAGGTAAGTTCATAATATTCTTTCAATTTTTCTATTATTTATCATAATATTTTCTCTACTGTAGGGATGCTGCGAGAAAGCCACAGCTATTCCCCAAAAATTGAACTCAGATTTACAACCTAAAGCTAAAGCTCTCGTTATGGTGGCTGAAAAAATAGTGGATAGGGATGCTTGTCTTCTTCCTGGTTATTTATTAGTAAATGAACTTCAAAAGACATACCCTGAATGTCCTCACTGGTGTCTATCATCACTCTTTTCAGATTATATAGATAGGTAAATATTGTCTGTAAGGAATGAAAGTCAATGACTCAAGAAATTTTGTAATAGGTAGTATTTACCAGAACAACGAAAACTTTTGTTCGAATAATATTCAGTTCTCACAAAGAAAAGCTAAATATTGTATCTTGGGAAACTCATCAGGTATAAAGCTTTGAATTCTCAAATATTCAATTAAAAAAAAATGAACATGGGCATTAAGACTTTCACGAGTACATTATTGAAATGCACCCATAAATGTATGTACAAAAATTTAAAACATAATATGAACAAAAAAATATCATGTTATGGACTGCATTGATTTGTGCAGACACTACGGAGAGTGTAAATAGAATTATTTCAATTGAATAGCACTGTTTAACAACCTTTTCATGTGATTTTCTTAAGATGGATATAAGTTTTTGATCTTTTTGAAAAGTCTTTATAAAATTCAATAATTTTTTTTGTGCAATGCTTGTAACGTACTATTATATTGTTGATTAGAGATTTGGAAAACAATCTAATTAACATGAAATATCAGTTTCAGAGCTCTCGTCCAAATGGTATCAATTGTAGGCATGTCAGAAATGCGCCCAGTTGTTGAACACAGTGGGTATCCACCAGAACATCTTATAAATCCTTGGAAGTTAGATCCAACAACTCTCAGATTCACACTGAAAGGCATATTGCCTTATCCTCCAGAACTTTTAGAGAAACAGACAGGACTATTGAGATACGTTTTGGAACAACCCTATAGTAGAGACATGGTTTGTGGTATGATGGGCTTACAGAAGCAACACAAGATGAGGTAATCCATTTCATTTGAATTTTTCATTATGTGTAATAAAAAGTGGCGGCTCTAATACAGAATAATAATAACAGAACTAATAACAAAAAAATTGTATCAAATAGATCATATGTTAATCTATTTATCAGAAATGGCATCCCATACATTCTTGGTTCCTGATTTTTTATTATTTAATTGGCTTCTGATATTCATGGGCTTTGAATTATATTCACACTATCACATTTTTTTTTTCAATTTGTGTATTCGATTGTCTTGGTCTTAACTAGATAAAAATTCAATTATCAACTACTTCTTGTTCTATAAGAAATTTTACAAATACTAAGAATGTTCCTAAATTGAGACTGTTATGACTCTATTTTAGGCATTAACTCAACTTAACTAACTAGGGTTTTCATTTAGAAATTGAAAATAATATCATTATTATTGTCATGAGAAGTTCACTTAGTGCTATCCGTTATATTTATGGACTTCCTTAAAACTAACTTCTAAGAGATGTCTTTTTTGATATCTATTTTTTTTTTGATAACTTTTCCTTATGACATTTCACGTCTGTTCAACAATACTAGAATATAACTTTGAATGTAAGAGTTTTTGTGAGGAAGATGGTCTGGGGTTCAAACGAAACTACTCTTTCAAAAACAACGCCAACGAAACAAATAACCAATATGACATAATAATAATGTAAAACCTACTAACACTTGTATATCTTAATTTCTCCAAACTTAAGTATAAAGCAACATTCAAACTTACAGTTTTTCAACAAGTGGTTTAGTTGTCATCTGTGATGGAAAATCTGCGAAATCGAAAACAAAAACTAAGGCGTACAAACGTATCAGGAGAACAATCCTTACTGAATTAAAAATTTTCAACGCATATGTGAATATTGAGAATATCGAGAAAGGGAAACAATTCATTTCATAGAACCGGAGAATTAGTTTGCAATATAACTATTTATTTTTCTAATTTTATTTATTAAACTATAATAAGCTGTATTTAAATGATCAATATCTGTTCTTTCATTGATCAAACGATTATCCTGTCTAATAGACAGTACAGTTACAATTTTTAATGTTTTTAAAATTCACAAAAAAACTATCTCCTATAATTCCATTCATAAGCAATAAGTTGATAAATAATCAAACAGATCAAGCTAAAAAATATAAAATTATTAGATAATCTTTTCCTGTAAACCAGATTATAAAAAACAATTTCAGGTGTGCTGCTTTGGAAGAGCAGTTAGTAGAGTTGCTGATTATGGCATTAGAGAGGACAGAAAGTGAAACTGATGAAGCTGCAACACAGAGGCTATGGCTTCATTTATCATCACAACTCATATATTTTGTATTATTTCAATTCGCAAGTTTCCCTAATATTGTCATGTCATTGCGTTCCAGATTACAAGGTAAGACCTATTTTCTTCCATTGCATTTACGTATTTATGGTTGGATTCTTGCAGCACCATGGAAAAACTATCAATGAACCTATTAGGTCTCTTGCAAGTATTTTATTTATAATTCAAATCAATTATTCTATCCATAACAATACTGAAAAAATTCAATCCCTTCAAAAATATCGATTTTCAACAAGGAAATTATCTTTTAAATTTGGTTTATCATTAATATCATTCATTCTATCAATAATAATACTGAAAAAATTCAATCCCTTCGAACATTCCAATTTTCAACAAAAAAAAATTTTTAAATTTGGTTCCACATATTGTCTGTTTGATCGGTCGAAGCCTAACAGCGTTCCGTGTCGTAACGTATCATATCCACTTTCTTTTTCTTCTTGTGTACCGCCCACTCTACCTAGCCAATGGACAGAGGCGGCTGTATTGGTCGTATAAATACATTATGACCTTGTAACGAAATAGATTGAGAAGTAGATGATATTTTGGGTTACATGCATGTGACCTGTTCAATTCTGAATTGATGATTGGTACGAACTTCAGCACTCATACAGATATAGGTAGATAGAATTCATTCATTCCACAGTATTTCCACAAAAATTAAGATTATGTCAAATGAAAAACAATACAAATTTCAGAAAACCAGGAGCTGCTTCGCCTTACATTATTCTCGCAGTTCATTACAAACTGAAACAACTTCCTCAAAAAAATTTTTTCACTGTCTAGACTATAAAATGGTAATAGGCGAGAAATTAAACAACGTGATACACATATACCTTGCATTATTTTATGTCAGAATTAAATTATGTGTTGGATACATATATTTTACAACTTGTCTAGTTCCTTATTATCAAATTCTTTAAATGATTGTGGATGCTGTATTCAAAATTTGCTGCTATATTACATATAAAGACCTGGAAGAGTGATGAAACACCTCTTTTAGTCTGTTTGTGCTTCATACCATTAATAGTTCATGCAGCCATATTCTGTTTAACTAAGAATTAGAATTGTAGCCATTATGAATGCATTGATTGAATATTCCCAAAATATACTTTTTTCAAAGTAGATAAATCCACTGACTTCCATTTCTTGAGAGAATTCCAAATAAATTCCTTCGAATATGTGCCTTCAAGCTCGAAAAACCATTAGGTCAGATTGATTATGGGTACATGCGGTCCAATCTTCGCTTGCCCTCTTTAAGATCCAGAAGATCCTACATGGATCTTGTGTTTGCATTCAAGCTGCTGAATGGTATGTTTGATTGCCCTCAGCTTTTGAGCAGATTCAATTTTTTTGCCCCATGTGTTAACACCCGGAGCACATTCATGTTTTACCAGGAGACTCTGCGCACTAATTATCGAAGAAACTTTTTATTACACTGTGTAACTGCGCAGTTGAATAGCCTGTTTACTGATTTGGGTAAACCCGCAAGATTTCCCGTCGCCGAGTTATTGAAAAGATATTTACATCATTGTACGCAGTGTGTTTTTCTGAATAAAAAATGTGAAATCGAACATAGGCGGTCTCCCTTAGTTTGGAAGATATGGGCCCCCAAAGTTCCAAAATGAGTCGTTTTCAGGCCCCTTTTTCCACTATAAAAACGATCTATCACTTCATCTGTATAGTTCACAAACCACCCTTGAACGTTCAACAAACAATAAGCAAAACTTTTTTTCAAGAATAATCAATATTTAATGAAAAAACAATGAAATTACTTGACAACCACTTAACCTCTATTCCTTCTGATTTCGACTCAGTCTAAAAGTGAAGTTTGGCAATGGCGCGAATTCTATCGGTTGGAATCGTGCCACCGTGCGCATTTGTGAATGAGATTATTGCTGGCGAGAAAAATGAAATATGTTCTGAGTTCTTACTGTTTACTGCGATACTCTAAATCTTCCAATAGGAGAATTCGTTTCTAATGAAATCTACAAGGTTGAAACACATAGTAATGAAATGAGAATACACCCTGACATATATTTCAACGTACATTTTTTTCATATGTAGTAGTTCGCGCCCTTCCCAGATTTGCAATGAAATAGAGGTTATTATATAACCACAGATTACAGAATATATATGTTATATAACCCATTTTATTGGAATACCCTGAATCTCATTCTGAACTGGGACCATCTCGAAGACAACAAAAAATGAAGTAGATAACAACTTCCCTATTTTGAAGGGGATAGAAAGAAAGATAAAACGAAAATATTGAGAGTGAAACCTTAAACGCATATTTTCAATGATTTTGTTTTGATGTTAGAATAACCACCTCTTCTTCAGTGACAGAAGCATTTTCCTTACAATCATATCGTTCAACTGTCCATCATTTCATATTTCCCGCCAGCAACTACCCTTCGGTCATAATACGTTGGCCAGCGATGAAAAGTCGCTGTTGCCAAGCTCCGCTTTAACATTGAGAAGTATTTCGTAGAAATATAGGTTAAGTGGTTGTCTAATATTTTCACTTTTCTTCCTTTAAATAATGAATATTCTTGAAAGAAAGTGTCTCTATTCGTTGGTTGAAGGTTCAAAGATGATTTATGAACTAGATTTGATAAGTGAGAGATCATTTTTATGGCGGAAAAAAGGATCTGAAAATGACGCGCGTGAAAACACCGATGGATTCCCAGCGATGGCTCCGCCGACGGGCGACGTATGGCAACATTGCGTTCTAGCTCCGCGATGCGTTAGCAGTGGCTAGGGACGTTCCGTAACGGATCTGTACTCTTCGAACGACTACATTTACGCAGGCAATTTAAGGTAGAATGCAATATCTATCGTTTTATGATTCCATATAGGGTGGGACATGGCTAATAGAGGTTTGATAATTACTGAATATGGATTATTCTTGATTACAGTTCAATATTTTCGTTTGGAAGTGGTAAAAATATATCTGAAATACGTTTTCTGACTGATAGCCCTAATCGAGATCTGACATTTGTGCTTTGTTATCATCCTCTTCATCATTTTTGACATACCAAACTGATTGTACGTCGTTCCGAGAGCGATGGCGGCGGACTTGATATCGAAGAAAATGGGAAAAATTCAAATACACGTGAAATACTTTCTGGGTGTTGGCCCAGGTGGACACCTGATTCTTATGCTTTGTTATCATTCACTTTATCATTTTCGATACACGAAACTGATTGTACGTCGTTCTGAGAGCGAGGGCGGCGGACAACATATTGATGAGAGTGGAAAAAATTCAAATTCATGTGAAATACTTTCTGGGTGTTGGCCCAGGTCGGCATATGATATTTATGCTTTGTTATCATTCACTTTATCATTTCCGATACACGAAACCGATTGTACGTCGTTCTGAGAGCGAGGGCGGCGGACAATATATTGATGAGAGTGGAAAAAATTCAAATACACGTGAAATACTTTCTGGGTGTTGGCCCGAGTTGGCATTAGATATTTTTGCTTTGTTATCATTCACTTTATCATTTTCGATACACGAAACCGATTGTACGTCGTTCTGAGAGCGAGGGCGGCGGACAATATATTGATGAGAGTGGAAAAAATTCAAATACACGTGAAATACTTTCTGGGTGTTGGCCCGAGTTGGCATTAGATATTTATGCTTTGCTATCATTCACTTTATCATTTCCGATACACAAAACTGATTGTACGTCGTTCTGAGAGCGAGGGCGGCGGACAACAAATGGATGAGTGGGAAAAATTCAAATACGCGAGAAATACGTTCTTGGTGTTGGCCCAGGTGGACACCTAATTCTTAGGCTTTGTTATCATTCACTTTATCATTTCCGATACACGAAACTGATTGTACGTCGTTCTAAGAGCGAGGACGGCGGACAACATATTGATGAAAGTGGAAAAAATTCGAATACACGAAAAATACTTTCTGGGTGTTGGCCCGGGTGGCCACCCGATATTTTTGCTTTGTTATCATTTACTTTATCATTTCCGATACACGAAACCGATTGTACGTCGTTCTGAGAGCGAGGGCGGCGGACAATATATTGATGAGAGTGGAAAAAATTCAAATACATGTGAAATACTTTCTGGGTGTTGGCCCAGGTCGGCATATGATATTTATGCTTAGTTATCATTCACTTTATCATTTCCGATACACGAAACCGATTGTACGTCGTTCTGAGAGCGAGGGCGGCGGACAACATATTGATGAGTGGAAAAAATTCAAATACACGAGAAATACTTTCTGGGTGTTGGCCCGGGTGGCCACCCGATATTTTTGCTTTGTTATCATTCACTTTATCATTTCCGATACACGAAACCAATTGTACGTCGTTCTGAGAGCGAGGGCGGCGGACAATATATTGATGAGAGTGGAAAAAATTCAAATACACGTGAAATACTTTCTGGGTGTTGGCCCGAGTTGGCATATGATATTTATGCTTTGCTATCATTCACTTTATCATTTCCGATACACAAAACTGATTGTACGTTGTTCTGAGAGCGAGGGCGGCGGACAACAAATGGATGAGTGGGAAAAATTCAAATACGCGAGAAATACGTTCTTGGTGTTGGCCCAGGTGGACACCTAATTCTTAGGCTTTGTTATCATTCACTTTATCATTTTCGATACACGAAACTGATTGTACGTTGTTCCGAGAGCGAGGGCGGCGGACTACATATTGATGAGTGGAAAAAATTCAAATACACGTGAAATACTTTCTGGTTGTTGGCCCGGGTGGCCACCCGATATTTATGCTTTGTTATCATTCATTTCATCATTTCCGATACACGAAACTGATTGTACGTCGTTCTGAGAGCGAGGGCGGCAGACAACATATTGATGAGAGTGGAAAAAATTCAAATTCATGTGAAATACTTTCTGGGAGTTGGCCCAGGTCGGCATATGATATTTACGCTTTCTTATCATTCACTTTATCATTTCCGATACACGAAACTGATTGTACGTCGTTCTGAGAGCGAGGGCGGCGGACAACATATTGATGAGAGTGGAGAAAATTCAAATTCATGTGAAATACTTTCTGGGTGTTGGCCCAGGTCGGCATATGATATTTATTCTTTGTTATCATTCACTTTATCATTTCCGATACACGAAACCGATTGTACGTCGTTCTGAGAGCGCGGGCGGCGGACAACATATGGATGATTGGGAAAAATTCAAATACACGTGAAATACTTTCTGGTTGTTGGCCCGGGTGGCCACCCAATATTTATGCTTTGTTATCATTCATTTCATCATTTCCGATACACGAAACTGATTGTACGTCGTTCTGAGAGCGAGGGCGGCGGACTACATATTGATGAGAGTGGAAAAAATTCAAATACAAGTGAAATACTTTCTGGGTGTTGGCCCAGGTCGGCATATGATATTTATGCTCTGTTATCATTCACTTTATCATTTCCGACACACGAAACTGATTGTATGTTGTTCCGAGAGCGAGGGCGGCGGACTACATATTGATGAGAGTGGAAAAAATTCAAATACACGTGAAATACTTTCTGGGTGTTGGCCCAGGTGAAAACCCGATATTTATGCTTTGTTATCATTCACTTTATCATTTCCGATACACGAAACTGATTGTACAGTGTTTCGAGAGCGAGGGCGGCGGACTACATATTGATGAGTGGAAAAAATTCAAATACACGTGAAATACTTTCTGGTTGTTGGCCCAGGTGGCCACCCGATATTTATGCTTTGTTATCATTCACTTTATTATTTCCGATACACGAATTTGATTGTACGTTGTTTTGAGATCGAGGGCGGCGGACTACATATTGATGAGTGGAAAACATTCAAATACACGTGAAATACTTTCTGGGTGTTGGCCCAGGTTGGCATATGATATTTATGCTTTATTATCATACACTTCATCATTTCCGATACACGAAACCGATTGTACGTCGTTCTGAGAGCGAGGGCGGCGGACTACATATTGATGAGAGTGGAAAAAATTCAAATTCATGTGAAATACTTTCTGGGTGTTGGCCCAGGTTGGCATATGATATTTATGCTTTGCTATCATTCAGTTTATCATTTCCGATACACGAAACTGATTGTACGTCGTTCTGAGAGCGAGGGCGGTGGACAACATATTGATGAGAGTGAAAAAAATTCAAATACATGTGAAATACTTTCTGGGTGTTGGCCCAGGTCGGCATATGATATTTATGCCTTGTTATCATTCACTTTATCCATCCGATACACGAAACTGATTGTACGTCGTTTTGAGAGCGAGGGCGGCGGACTACATATTGATGAGACTGGAAAAAATTCAAATACACGTGAAATACTTTCTGGGTGTTGGCCCAGGTTGGCATATGATATTTATGCTTCGTTATCATCCACTTTATCATTTCCGATACACTAAACTGATTGTACGTCGTTCTGAGAGCGAGGGCGGCGGACAACATATGGATGAGTGGGAAAAATTCAAGTACACGTGAAATACTTTCTGGGTGTTGGACCGGGTGGCCACCCGATATTTATGCTTTGTTATCATTCATTTCATCATTTCCGATACACGAAACGGCGGCGTCTTTCAAAATGCGAAGTATCGCTTCTTTTATCATACCTGAGAAATACTGTGAATGAAAACAATTTTCTCACATAAAAGGTAGGAAGAAAGACATCGCTTTGCAATATGCCCATTTGTGGCACATTTTTATGGAAAAAAATCATTCAAATGAAGCGGTTTCGAGCTCAAATTTAAAGAAGGAAGTTGCTGTGCGGAATTTTGTCGTAAACTTATGTCACCCTTATTTTTTGTTGACGGGATCATCGACTTGCCTCAAATTCAGTTACCTGGTTTCTTGTCATCTGATTACAGTTTGGAAAATGTAAATGTTCAGTAAGTATGAGTTCTTGATTTACCAATTTTGCGCTTTTCTCATTCATCTCCAACTTGCCCTATGATATGGTCAAATATTTGGATGTGAAATGTTAAAGGTTGGTTCATGTTAAAACGAATGCGGCAAAACCATTACTGCACGGCGGGAAACTGTAAACGATTTGGAAATTTCAAAAAAGCATAAGGAAACCTTCGTTGCACCATCAATAAGCCTTGAAGGCTAGTCGAAACGAGTGTGATGTGTTTTTTGTGGGTTTTCAATTTATCAACTGACAGTGGAAATGACGTATTGAAATTTCCAAGAATATACTAACAAATGAGAACCCTTTCAGCGTTTTTTTGTGTTAATAGATTGTTCGATTGAACCAATTTTATTGCTTCGATGATTTCTTCTTTAAGAGGTGGGATTTCTAGATCAGTGTATTATCATCAGTAGGTTTTACGCGCACGTTGAATATTTCCTTAAGCAGTCAACAATTCACGTATTTACTACGCACCTGCACATCCTGATGAAATTTTCTATCTTTTTTCATATGGTCCTCATGAAATTCAATGAGACGACTTAGGAACATAATATTTGTGGAATGGGTTGGGGGATTAATTTCGTGATTATAAATGAGTGAAGATCGCAAATAATATGTTATTGTGTTATTCATCACGATCGAATTAGTATCCTTCGAGTAAGTCCAGGAATAAGGACACCCAGGAGAATCACAAGATTTCACATTTTTCCCCAATTCCTCCGAAAATGAAAATTGGATCGAACTGACATTTGGTACATTAAAGCTATTATTGTCCTCAAGGTCTGTGTCAAATTCCTGCGAAATTTGATGGATACTTTCTGAAAACAAAATTTGAACGAAAATTTAAATTTTTTTTTTCAAAATTAACTTATATATGGATATTGACACCGGATTCTTCATCGATGAGGCCCATATTCGCGGAATAAATCGAAAATTACAGATATTTGGACAAAATGATAGTGCGCTGTTTTCCAGAACTTGCACGAAAAAAGAAATTTGTGAACATATCAGTAATGCTCTTTCACATGCACAAAAAACAGTTTTTATAGTTTTGTACCTAGTACGATTCCTACCAATTAGGCTATGAGAACCTGAGTGTTCATTATTTATTAAACCTTATGAAATTCATTCTCCCCCCAAGATGGAAATCAATAGCCTGAGGTTCCACCTAGAGATATCTATCAGTTTCTGAACAATTACATTTAGCAGCCCTAATCTTCATAGGGATAATTGCATATCTCATTAGTTGATAGAATCCCACATCTTTTGGGTATTCATTTTCTTTGTAAGCGTAACATAAAACTAATGATGCCATATAACAGTGAATTTTACCTGACCATTGAAGAATTTGAGGAGAAATAATCGAAAACGGATCCATATCCAGTTGTAAATATAACGAGATAGTAGAGGTTAAAATGTCATGCTTCGGAACAATATTTAAGAAATTGAATGAATTGTTTACTGAAAGCACACTCCTATAAAAGTGAAAACACATTATTATTTATCGATTATTGCTGAGCCAGCGAATGTTCTGATATTGAAGAATATATATTTTGACAATATTCATTCTACATGAAATTTGATAAATATTTAACAGCTGCTGTTGTTGATCTGAAACTATGAAAGATTTTCCTTTAAGATAGCTGACAAATGAATGAAAATGAGTACAGCTATCATGAAAAATTATGAATTCAAGAAATTTCTAGCTTTCCTGATTAAAATTGAGATAAAATGCATATAAGTGATATAGAATCTTGAGTGAATGTCACGATATGTATGTCAACTTTATAGAATTACCATTATGGTACAGTCAATAATTTGGACATTGAATTGGATAAAGAACAAGAACGGTGGGGGTGAAAATATTTGAATTTTTTCCACTCTCATCAATATGTAGTCCGCCGCTATCGCCCTCGGAACAACTTACAATCAGTTTCGTGTATCGGAAATGATAAAGTGAATGATAGCGAAGTATAAAAATCGGGTGGCCATCCGGGCCAACAACCAGAAAGTATTTCACGTGTATTTGAATTTTTTCCACTCATCAATATGTAGTCCGCCGCCCTCGCTCTCGGAACAACGTACAATCAGTTTCGTGTATCGGAAATGATAAAGTGAATGATAGCAAAGCATAAATATCATATGCTAACCTGGGCCAACACCCAGAAAGTATTTCACGTGTATTTGAATTTTTTCCACGCATCAACATGTAGTCCGCCGCCCTCGCTCTCGGAACAACGTACAATCAGTTTCGTGTATCGAAAATGATAAAGTGAATGATAACAAAGCATAAATATCATATGCCGACCTGGGCCAATACCCAGAAAGTATTTCACATGAATTTGAATTTTTTCCACTCTCATCAATATGTTGTCCGCCGCCCTCGCTCTCAGAACGACGTACAATCGGTTTCGTGTATCGGAAATGATAAAGTGAATGATAACAAAGCATAAATAGCATATGCCGACCTGGGCCAACACCCAGAAAGTATTTCACATGTATTTGAATTTTTTCCACTCTCATCAATATATTGTCCGCCGCCCTCGCTCTCAGAACGACGTACAATCAGTTTCGTGTATCGAAAATGATAAAGTGAATGATGAGAAAGCGTGAATATCATATGCTGACCTGGGCCAACACCCAGAAAGTATTTCACATGAATTTGAGTTTTTTCCACTCTCATCAATATGTTGTCCGCCGCCCTCGCTCTCAGAACGACGTACAATCAGTTTCGTGTATCGGAAATGATAAAGTGAATGATAACAAAGCCTAAGAATTAGGTGTCCACCTGGGCCAACACCAAGAACGTATTTCTCGCGTATTTGAATTTTTCCCACTCATCCATTTGTTGTCCGCCGCCCTCGCTCCCAGAACGACGTACAATCAGTTTCGTGTATCGGAAATGATAAAGTGAATGATAGCAAAGCATAAATATCATATGCCAACCTGGGCCAACAACCAGAAAGTATTTCACGGGTATTTGAATTTTTTCCACTCATCAACATGTAGTCCGCCGCCCTCGCTCTCGGAACAACGTACAATCAGTTTCGTGTATCGAAAATGATAAAGTGAATGATAACAAAGCATAAATATCATATGCCGATCTGGGCCAATACCCAGAAAGTATTTCACATGAATTTGAATTTTTTCCACTCTCATCAATATGTTGTCCGCCGCTCTCGCTCTCAGAACGACGTACAATCAGTTTCGTGTATCGAAAATGATAAAGTGAATGATAAGAAAGCGTGAATATCATATGCCGACCTGGGCCAACACCCAGAAAGTATTTCACATGAATTTGAATTTTTTCCACTCTCATCAATATGTTGTCCGCCGCCCTCGCTCTCAGAACGACGTACAATCAGTTTCGTGTATCGGAAATGATAAAGTGAATGATAACAAAGCCTAAGAATTAGGTGTCCACCTGGGCCAACACCAAGAACGTATTTCTCGCGTATTTGAATTTTTCCCACTCATCCATTTGTTGTCCGCCGCCCTCGCTCCCAGAACGACGTACAATCAGTTTCGTGTATCGGAAATGATAAAGTGAATGATAGCAAAGCATAAATATCATATGCCAACCTGGGCCAACAACCAGAAAGTATTTCACGGGTATTTGAATTTTTTCCACTCATCAACATGTAGTCCGCCGCCCTCGCTCTCGGAACAACGTACAATCAGTTTCGTGTATCGAAAATGATAAAGTGAATGATAACAAAGCATAAATATCATATGCCGATCTGGGCCAATACCCAGAAAGTATTTCACATGAATTTGAATTTTTTCCACTCTCATCAATATGTTGTCCGCCGCTCTCGCTCTCAGAACGACGTACAATCAGTTTCGTGTATCGAAAATGATAAAGTGAATGATAAGAAAGCGTGAATATCATATGCCGACCTGGGCCAACACCCAGAAAGTATTTCACATGAATTTGAATTTTTTCCACTCTCATCAATATGTTGTCCGCCGCCCTCGCTCTCAGAACGACGTACAATCAGTTTCGTGTATCGGAAATGATAAAGTGAATGATAACAAAGCTTAAGAATCAGGTGTCCACCTGGGCCAACACCAAGAACGTATTTCTCGCGCATTTGAATTTTTCCCACTCATCCATTTGTTGTCCGCCGCCCTCGCTCTCAGAACGACGTACAATCAGTTTCGTGTATCGGAAATGATAAAGTGAATGATAGCAAAGCATAAATATCATATGCCAACCTGGGCCAACACCCAGAAAGTATTTCACGTGTATTGGAATTTTTTCCACTCTCATCGATATGTAGTCCGCCGCCCTCGCTCTCAGAACGACGTACAATCAGTTTCATGTATCGGTAATGATGAAATGAATGATAACTAAGCATAAATATCGGGTGGCCACCCGGGCCAAGAACCAGAAAGTATTTCACGTGTATTTGAATTTTTTCCACTCATCAATATGTAGTCCGCCGCCCTCGCTCTCAGGACGACGTACAATCAGTTTTGTGTATCGAAAATGATAAAGTGAATGATAACAAAGCATAAGACTCAGGTGTCCACCTGGGCCAACACACAGAAAGTATTTCACGTGTATTTGAATTTTTTCCACTCATCCATATGTTGTCCGCCGCCCTCGCTCTCAGAACGACGTACAATCAGTTTCGTGTATCGAAAATGATGAAGTGTATGATAACAAAGCATAAGAATCAGGTGTCCACCTGGGCCAATACCCAGAAAGTATTTCACGTGTATTTGAATTTTTTCCACTCATCCATATGTTGTCCACCGCCCTCGCTCTCAGAACGACGTACAATCAGTTTCGTGTATCGAAAATGATAAAGTGAATGATAACAAAGCATAAGAATCCGGTGTCCACCTGGGCCAATACCCAGAAAGTATTTCACGTGTATTTGAATTTTTTCCACTCATCCATATGTTGTCCGCCGCCCTCGCTCTCAGAACGACGTACAATCAGTTTCGTGTACCGAAAATGATAAAGTGAATGATAACAAAGCATAAATATCATATGCCGACCTGGGCCAACACCCAGAAAGTATTTCACATGTATTTGAATTTTTTCCACTCTCATCAATATGTTGTCCGCCGCCCTCGCTCTCAGAACGACGTACAATCAGTTTCGTGTATCGAAAATGATAAAGTGAATGATAACAAAGCATAAGAATCAGGTGTCCACCTGGGCCAACACCCAGAAAGTATTTCACGTGTATTTGAATTTTTTCCACTCATCCATATGTTGTCCGCCGCCCTCGCTCTCAGAACGACGTACAATCAGTTTCGTGTACCGAAAATGATAAAGTGAATGATAACAAAGCAGAAATATCATATGCCGACCTGGGCCAACACCCAGAAAGTATTTCAGATGAATTTGAATTTTTTCCACTCTCATCAATATGTTGTCCGCCGCCCTCGCTCTCAGAACGACGTACAATCAGTTTCGTGTATCGAAAATGATAAAGTGAATGATAACAAAGCATAAGAATCAGGTGTCCACCTGGGCCAACACCCAGAAAGTATTTCACGTGTATTTGAATTTTTCCCATTTTCTTCGATATCAAGTCCGCCGCCATCGCTCTCGGAACGACGTACAATCAGTTTGGTATGTCAAAAATGATGAAGAGGATGATAACAAAGCATAAATGTCAGATCTCGATCAGGGCTATCAGTCAGAAAACGTATTTCAGATATATTTTTACCACTTCCAAACGAAAATATTGAACTGTAATCAAGAATAATCCATATTCAGTAATTATCAAACCTTTATTAGCCATGTCCCACCCTATATGGAATCATAAAACGATAGATATTGCATTCTACCTTAAATTGCCTGCGTAAATGTAGTCGTTCGTAGAGTACAGATCCGTTACGGAACGTCCCTAGCCACTGCTAACGCATCGCGGAGCTAGAACGCAATGTTGCCATACGTCGCCCGTCGGCGGAGCCATCGCTGGGAATCCATCGGTGTTTTCACGCGCGTCTGAAAATGCAACAATTTGGAACTTTGGGGGCCCATATCTTCCAAACAAAGAGAGACCGCCTATGTTGGCCTTCATATTTTTTGTTCAGGACCTCACACTGCTTATAATGATGTCAATATCTTCCTCATAGCTTCGCGACGGGAAATCTTGCGGGTTTACCCTTTATGTGTTACCTCTGTCGAATTAATTTAGTGAAACTGTTTTCAAACTATGATTATTTTATGTTTTCGTTGTCAAATGGGATGTACCGTGTTTATTTATGTAATGTCTGAGTACATGAATAAATAAATAAATAAATGCATTAATAGGGTAAATAGAAGAATTAATCATTTCCCCCATAATTAAACACAAGGAGAAAAAAGGAAGCTCACAAGTTACTTACTCTTAGGATTTCCAAGGAAGATTGATAAGAATAACATAATTGGTTTCCATTTTTGCCCTGTAGAGAAAACCTGATGAATTTAAATGAAATCTGATTTGGGAAACTTGTGTCTAATCGCAATATTGAATGGGACAACCTTCAGTGAAAATAAAACATAACATGCTAACCGATGACATTCAATATTCTTGGTGCTGTATTAATTCACATAAATTGATAGTGAACATACTGAGATTTATTTCCTCAATGAAAATAAAAATTCTAATCTATTCTAAACATTGTTTGGCAGGAAGGGATCTCAAAAAAGGTCGAGATGATCTTATGTGGGTGTTGCTACAGTTCATCTCAGGTTCTATTCAAAGAAATCCCTTATCTAATGTCCTTCCTGTCCTGAAACTTTATGATCTTTTGTTCCCTGAGCAAGAGCCACCCTTACCCATTCCTGACCTCAAACATCCAAAATGCACAAGACAAATGGCGATGATTTGCATTTGGATACACTTAATGAAGAAAGCTCAATTAACAGAGGGATCTAACGTGGTATGGCCAGTTCCGCCAAAATTAAGAGTCCATTACGACTTCTTACAGCACTTGGTTTCGCCAAATAATCAATCGTTAGCAATGGGAAACGATTTTAGGATAACATTACTCTGCAACGCTTATTCCACAAGTGGCGATTATTTCAGTAAACCTATGGCAGCGCTGGTGGAGACTGTACAGGGTGGGCCAACTAGTCCACCAACGGCACCTTTAAGCATGGCGGTGAGTTTTTCTCAGTATCGAAGGGATTGCCAATTTGCCATTTTCAACAGCTTTGTCAAGCAACTGGTTGGGCATTTTTGGGTTGGCAGTAATCTATCATCAATGTCAATAAGGCGAAAGTCTAAAAAAGAATCCAACTGAAATGAGGTCCGTATTTGATTTCATAGCCTGTTTTGTTACATGTCTCGGCCCCTCAAAGGCCATCTTCAGAGTACAGTCATGTAACAATAAAGGAGTAAGATAATTTTTGCGAAAAATCAATAAAGTAGCTAGATAATATAGAACAAAATAGAAGGCATCGTCCTCCAATTATTGAAATACATATTTTAAAAAAGAAATCTCTAGAACTAAGGAAAGACATGGTCTTCTATTTTTTTTTCACATATGAATTGAATAAGGTCTCCGAAATAAAAATTGAAAAAAAATGTTGTCCCATTGACATCAATATCAATTTGTCATGTCAATCAGAAAATGTGGTCAATCGGTGGATTTGTTTCAGAACTGGAAATTTCACCACTTCCATTAATTATAGATATAGACGAATAACCTATTTATGATAAGTGCTTCCTAATTGTTATGACTTATGATGTATTGATTCAAAATATTCACAACATAAGAAGGCTGTGTTTGAGAGCTGCATTATGGTATTTTGCTGAAGAGCTTATTCTCTTGAAGCTTTTGAAGATTTGCGAGGTAGCTTCAACCTCTTTGGGGAAGTGTCTCGTTTCGTCCCGGCTTAGTTTGGGGGAACTCGTCAGGGCATGAACCAAACTAAGCCGTTTACATGCCTACGTGAGTGGACACCCCTCGTGAGGACCACAAGGGAGTGCACCAGACCGTTGGGGATGAGCGTACTTCCGAGATCTTGAGAGGATCTAACCGGGACATCGTGCGCGCTAGCGCCCCTTGTACGTTGACCGATGATGTTGGCCAAGCGTTACAGGTGGTAACGTAGGATACTTAAGACGCAAGATTGTACTGCGCGCGCGACTTAAGTAAGAGCTGAGAGAGGGCGCTCGCTACACTCTGTTATTTCAAAGTCAAAATATGATGTCCTTGAACTATATCTCCGCAATCATAGGAGTTTAGGAAAATGATTAAGATGTTTTTCGAATTAATGAGGAAAACTTAAATTTTGGCGATTTCAACAATGGTCTTTACTTCTGTAACGCGATTTTTGGCATTTAGGAGATATCGGATGGCCAGCTAGGGTTTACATTAAAACAAATACAAGATTAATTAATTCATATCTCTCAGATGAATGAGTTCCCAAAAATTCTGACTACGCCAATGAATTCTGAATAAAAAGTGTCTGTAGAATGTAACACATTTTTTCTGAAATTATCGAAAACTACCGAGTCACTGACTATTGTTGGCATAGCAAAAATTTTAATTTTTCTCAATGACTCGAAAAAATAAAACAATCGGCAATTTGTGTTTCCATCCATGCGATTACAAAGGAAAAAAGAGCTCGGATTTCTCTCTACCTCCTATGGTTGCGGAGATGTAGTTGAGTAACATCCCACTATAAATTTGGTATGATTTTCACACAGGTTTTAGATTCTTTGACTGTCCATGCCAAAATGAGCCTTATTCATAGTATCGTCACTCATGTCATAAAACTAGCCCAGGCTAAAACGGGAATGCCTCTGACGCCCGCGTTAGTTGAGACCTACAGTCGTCTCCTGGTTTACACAGAAATAGAATCCTTGGGAATCAAGGGTTTCATTAGTCAACTGCTCCCCACTGTGTACAAGTCCCACGCTTGGGGTACACTTTATACCCTCCTGGAAATGTTCAGCTACAGAATTCATCACATACAGCCCCACTACAGAGTACAACTGCTGAGCCATCTACACTCTTTGGCTGCTGTTCCCCAGGCAAATCAAACCCAGTTACATTTGTGTGTTGAATCTACTGCTTTACGGCTAATCACAGGTATGTATGTTTCTATTGTGAAAATATATTTGCAAACTGCACATTTGTTATTGAAAGAATTCCAATGTTTATAGCACATAATATTATTTAGGTTGAGTCCAATGTCAATATTCTAATGTGTGCTGTTAGATTGATGGCAACTTCTAGATGTCAAATGCCAACAAAAATTATTCTGAGGAGGGAGTGTCTCAGATGTCACAAATGTTAGATTCGATAGAGTAAAAAGATTCAGTGCATCCAGTCAAATCTCCAATTATGAAACACAAGAAGGAGTAGATAGAGTCAAAAAGGTTGCTCAGAGTACTCTAAGTGGAATTTTCGTACGAAGCTTTGGTTATGTTTTGTGTTGATTGCCTGATTTCACCAATGAATTTATTTGACACCAATATTGAACTCTACACAGAACTATATAAACTTGGTTCACTTTTATACTGCCAGTCGGTAGGCTATGGAAGTTTGACACAATCCACGATGTATAATTCAAAAAATGTTAGGTTATAGTAATTTTCTTTGAGATAATTACGGGACGGTATCCCTTGTGTGAAGTTCGTAGTAATTACGTTTGTGACTAAACCAAACCATAGAGTCCTAGATAAAAATATCTAAGAATTGGCAACGTCCGCCGTATGATTTTGACCTTGACATTTCACGATTGCCAGTCCATAGACAAAGAGACGTGGACGGCGCAATCTCATGCAATCGCTTCCCCTTTGAAAGAGACAAACCTATATTCCCCCCATAGATCTTTTCCTATCTACTTGGGGAGCTCGTTTGTCTCTCTCACATCGGTACCGAGTTTACTTCACAGGTTTAAAGGAAAGGTGCAGTCCATGATTCTCTATCTATGTGCAAATCTGACATTGTCTAGGTAACAAAAATCTAGAAAAGCACCGACGTGAGGTCAGCAGCTTTTACGCGATTGTTCAAATTTGTTCGAAACGCAGCTTTAGTTCCTTATGTACTAATTCGAATATCTTCATTTTATACAGGGTGTCTACTTTAAAAAGTCCAAAACTTCAAGACGAGATTCTACTGGTGATTTTCAACAAAAAAAGTTATGTAACACATGGTCGAAATATGACGGTAATTCTTCAATTCAACATTTCGTGTTTTTACGGAATATCTCAATTTCTTTTGATGAAATCAATCACACTCCAGTTATTCTTGCAGCCTCATCAAATTTGATCACATATCTCGAAAGACCATGAAATTGGCTGTAACACAAGAATTTCTTTGCGTTAAAAATTCCTTACTGCGGGCGTGGTAAGCAGATAAACATAGAAGTCCTTAGGTGAAAATTATCAATGATATTTTTCCAATAGGTTTGTCGATGAAAAATGAATAATTATGATCATGTTTTCTCTTCAGCAAAAACTTCCCCATCTTCCGAATGACATATTAACTTTTGTACCAGCTGTTTCTTTTCAGTCTCAATATCATGGCTAACATGATAACATCGAAAAATAAGAAATTATTCAAACGTGATTATCTTCCGTTTTGATGCTCTTAATGATTGAATCAGTTGTTTTTCTGATTGAATATTGGAGTTCCTCTCAGTAGAACTGTTAATTTATTTGCCGAGTCAAACGAATGAACTATATCTTATTAATACATATTATAAGAAGGAAGTTTAGAGAGAGGACAAAATGCTGTAACAACTCGCTATAAATAATCAAACTATAAACTCATAGCAAATGTTCAAAATTGCTACCGCCTTGTTCAATACATTCCATTGAAACAATGTGTTGAAACCCCTATTAATCACTTGTTTAGATGCCAATACTGTACCTATCTCTAGGGTCCCTTTCGACCCGATGATTGACATAAAACAGACGGCCGCTTTGAGAACCCTGCGTGGTTTAAGGACGCCTTCTAAGAAATCAGTATTAAGTTGATCTTACGATCATACACAACAATATTTTACATAAATTAAATCTTAAGGCTCAAGAAGTAAAATTAATTTACAGTCCATTACCAATTTATTCACAATGTGCTAAAATAATTAGAATGTTTGTAATCTCTGTAATATCTGTATCTCGATTAGGAGGAATATTTCATTCAGTGATTCAGGTTAAATATTCGTGCTTTGAGCTGAAGTTTCTCCAGTTATTATATGGAAAATTATAATCTATGCTTTCAGGTCTTGGAAGCGGTGAAGTCCAGCCAGAGTTATCCCGGTTCCTCAGCGAACAAAAGACTCTTGTTTCTCAGGAATCGGAAGAATTAAACAGGGCGTTAGTTCTCACGCTAGCCAGAGCTACGCATGTTACGGGGGCAGATGGCGCATGGTGTAAGGAATTATTAACTACAATCGCTCAGAGTACTCCTCACGCTTGGGCCCCACACACTCTTGATTGTTTTCCGCGCTCTATGGCGGAGTTTTTCGCTCAGCATGCTGTACCCAAAGAGAATAAACAGCAGCTGAAAAAAGCAGTAGAAGAAGAGTATCGCAAATGGGCTTCAATGAATAACGAGAATGATATGATGACTCACTTTGGAGTTGCTGGGGCCCCCCCACTGTTTTTGTGCCTACTATGGAAGATGCTTCTCGAGACGGATCATATCAGCCCCATTGCTTATAAGTAAGAGTTTTCAATAATTATTTCTCAATCATAAATAACGTAAAAAGAGAATATTTTACATTATTAATACAATCAGGTCGATTCTGTTTGCAAATAGCAATATTGCTATGCAAAAGATATGGCTATCATAACAAGATTGGAATTATTGGTATTCTGATCAACCATTTTGAGCAATATGATCTGTCACTTTAACAAGAATCTTGCTATCAACATTGCTATCTTAGCAACCTCAAAATAGTACTTGCTATGCTTCATAACAAGAACGTTTAGAAAAGGAATCTCTCAGAGATCCATTTGTTTCAGTATTATTTCTTCCAAGAATTCGAAAATATTGAAGAATGTGCTAATAGAAATGTGTTCAAGGTTCTCTAGAATATTTATTTTCAAGGATTCTTAGACTAAAACACCGGCATAGTAAGCAACAGCTGACCTGATTATTCTAATGATCTCAACAACACCAATCCCTTTGAATTCCAAACGGAAAAGTTCATCGAATTTCGAATTATTATCGCCTGCATAAAATTGTATTTGATTTCTGGAAACCAAAATTCTATCGGTATCCAGGAGATAGGTCAATTTGACTTTAATTGGTTTTTCTGTTTCATAACATTTTCGAATAAGTCGATGTTTACATGAATAAAAAAAAGTATATGCTAATGGAAATGTGTTCAAGGTTCTCTAGAATATTATTTAATTTCAAGGAAAATTCTTAGACTAAGATAGAGGCATAGGCAACAGCTGAGATGATTATTCTAATCATCTCAACAACAGCAATCCCTTTGAAGTGCCAACGAAAAAGTTTATCGAATTTCGAATTATTAACGCCTGAATAAAATTGTTGCATTCGACTTCTGATAACCAATATTTTATTGGTATCCAGGAAATTGGTTATTGGTCAATTTGACAGGTTTCGTTTCCTAACATTTTTCATGTCGATGTTTACATGAATAAAGAAAGCCGTAGATAGAGGTTATGTATGCGAAACCATAAAGAAAACTCACGAATTAGGGTTATTTTCTTCTTCCTTGTAGTTCTAAAGTCACAAAATACAGTGTTGTCAGCTCTAAGATCACCAATTATGGAAGTCAATGATAGCAATATTGTTATGACAAAATTCATAACAAACATTGCTATAACACTCTAAACAGAATACGTAATATCAAGGCCATATTGCTATAAATTAGAAAGATAGCAATATGACTAGAATAGCAAGGTTCATAGCAATACGCAAACAGAATCGACCTGAATATTTAAATGATTGCTTTCTATCTATTCTAGGATTTTAGAAAGAATCGGTGCAAGAGCACTCTCTGCCCATCTCAGAAAATTTTGCGATTGTTTGGTTTACGAGTTCACGAATTCTCCAGGAGGTCAACATGTTAACAAATGTGTAGACACTATCAATGACATGATATGGAAGTATAATATTGTGACTTTGGACCGCCTGGTGCTATGCTTAGCTCTGAGGATGCAAGAAGGCAGTGAAGCTCAAGTCTGCTCATTTATCATTCAGTTGGTACTTCTTAAAGCTTCCGAGTTTAGAAACAGGGTGCAAGATTTTGTTAAGGATAATACACGGGATCATTGGAATCAGACAAACTGGCATGAGAAACACATGGAGTTCCATAGAAAATATCCAGAAAAGTTTGCACCTGAAGAACAGTCTAGTGGTTACAATCCATATTTCGGGAATGTATGCTTAAGGTTTCTTCCGGTGTTTGATTTGCTAGTTCATAGATTTTTGGAGATAATTCCGGTCAAGAAGAGTCTAGAGATAATCTTAGAACACCTTGGAGGCCTGTATAAATTTCATGACCGTCCCATGACTTACCTGTACAACACTTTGCACTACTATGAGAAGATTTTGAGAGATCGTCCTCCACTGAAGAGACGTTTAGTTGCTGCTGTTCTTGGAACACTCAAGGAAACACTATCAGAGCCATACCAGATTTTTTTGAAAAGGGGAGCAGATGAAGTCTGGGTACCGGAGTTAGATTATTATATTCAATTAGTGAAGAGGGTGGTCGACACTATGAATGGGACTATTGTTAATTCCACAACAGACTGGAGGTTCAATGAGTTCCCAAATGCTGGGGCTCATATGCTCTACATCACCTGCGTTGAACTTATGGCGTTGTCTGTCGGAGCTACAGCTGTTGCTAATGGCCTTCTAGATGTAGTTCTAAAAGGTGAGTGAGACTTTTAATCACATTTTGGAATATCTATATAGTGGAAATTTTAGTAGATGTGTTTGATGTTTTTTCAAGATTCCAATTGGAAAGAAAATTACGGTTTCTGAAACACTTATATCTTATGAAATTCTTGCATTATGTCTATTTGTGGCTTGTTTTTTTTTTGAGGCAGTACTTCACAGAGTATATAGAAATTTAAAAGAATTGAAAATTCATCTATTTAGTCTAAGCCAACTGCGATCTCAACAAAATTTTGGAAAAAATTGCAAGTCGTTAGGAGCCAACTAACTGCCAAGTTCCAATCCAAATAGTTCCTGAAATAACGGAAATAACCTCTAAACTTCGAATGTCTGAAACTAGGAAACCGTTTGGCCGATTTTGCCATTAACGAACATATCGGTCGCCATTTAAATTTCAACCTACCGTGAAAATTTCAAGTCGTTATGGTCGTCGGTTCTCCCGTAATCGTGCCTACGGACGGCTGGCCGGGCAGAATCGATTTGGACACCGGGTTCGAATAGTGATGGGCATAATCGAATGAACATAATCGATTCATTCGATTATTTGAACCTCTCGAATTTCAAACTTCTGAATGATATCATTCGAATGATTCTCCCTTGGGGTGGGATCTGTACGTGATTGCCGAGGAGTCCGAATATTACCGAATCAACAATCTACGTATAAATTGTGTTGTGATGTCTCGAATGAATGAAACCTCTCGTTATTGCGTCGATTATTGCTCGATTCATTCGAGGTATTAATAGGTGCCACAGATTCTCTTGCATATCGTATTACTGTTTTTGATCTCTGGAATGAATGAAACTTCTCAGCGTCTCGGTGTTAAGTCGATTCTTCGTCGATCCTTTTGAGATGTTTAGATGTTAAGATTGTAGCTCCGATCTGAAAGGTTTGGATTACCTAACTGTTTAACAATTGATGCATGCCATTCTTTTGCATCTCATAGGTATTACTGTTTACGTTTAGTAATTATTTTATTTGACTGATTTGATGCTTGTCACTTGTGAAATGCGTCAGGAATTTGTTCAACTTTAAGTCGTTTAATGCTAATGTGGATTGAGACTGAAAAAACCAAGCTCAGGAGTATTATTGCTTATTATGCACCTTTTTCAAATTTTCAATCAACAGGGTCAAACTTTTGCGGAAATAGGGGGTCATCAAAAATTCAGCCCAAAATATAAATTCTTTACGTCCACGCTGTTTATTAAGTAAGGGTGAATTCCTCGAAAACTTCTAATATTCGGGTTTAAAAATCATTATAGATATCTTTGTCGTCGACACACCATATGAACACCGGTAGTAGTCAAATACAGTAACAAGTAAAACATACACTAACCCCACACCGAGAGGCCAGAATCGAGTTTGACTATTCGCGAGGTAGGATCTCTCGAATACCGATATTTCGATTTTTGAAATCATTCGATTATGCCCATCATTAGGTTCGACATCATTGAGTCTACAGCCGTCTTTAGAGATAGCCTGGAACACAGTTTGACAACGCCGCATCACTCCGAAACTGAGAGGCCGGCCGCATGAACGCGTAGTACGAGAATATGGGGACAAAGCTCCACTTTTCACTTCATCTCCCAGATTTTTCCATTTCAAATTTTTTCAAGCAACGACGTTAATATTTCTACTTTTGACGTCATTATTAAATTGGAGAAAATAGAGCAAAGTGAACTTGGAATAAAGTTCGAATTCAAACCACCTACAACTATGTAAGCTTCTGTGAATTCTGAATAATAGAAATTCGATTCAATTCTATGAACGGTTAGATATGACTGTAAACATAAAATATATTCTAAAATTGAACACATATGTACGAAAATAAAATTCACAGAAACTGTGGCTATTGACAAACTGTTGGTAAATTGTCGGAATATTGATTGTTAATTTTTGACCATCTTTTCTGATTTCATTAATGAAATGCAGAAATTGAATGAGCGGCATAGCCTGACTCACATTAAAACGACGTAATCCAAAGGGAAACTGAAACACCCGACATTAATATATTGCAATGATTTCACACACTTGTTGCATCGAAAAGCGTTCACAAAACAAAGAAAACACCCCCTGCTACTGTAAGTTCGCCACCTCGCCACAGCGTTGCCACTTTCGGATATTCCTGGCTTGTATTGATGACGGCTGTGGTGAGTCAAACGTAGTCTTTTCAGACCATTCTCGGCTGAAAATTCGAAAATTACAGACATTTGGACAAAACAATAGCATGCCGTTGCCTAGAACGTGCGCGCCAAAATTTGAAAATTTCGAGCTTTGCGTAATTGTATGAATTCTTAGCTTAAGCAGTCATCTACCAAGGTATTGAGAGTCCTTTTGTTATAAAATTATTTTATTTTTTAGTAATGATTGGTGTAGAGACTATTCCAGATTTCGTTTTCGTTTCAGGTTATGTACTTATACCACAATCTGACATACATCAGTGGATCAATGCGATTGGGTTGATCTTAGCAGCTTTACCAACTAGTTATTGGAGTGTTTTGCACGAAAGATTACTGGTTACATTAGGAAATCTCACTAGCTGGCCATTCGAGTGCAATCCTTTCCGTTTATTCAACTTCAATGAAACTCATAATGGACTACTGCATAACGAATTCAGCTATACTATCGCTCTAGCTCATTCTGTATGGCATCATGCAGGACCAGGACATATCGCCAGTGTACCAAAATGGGTGAAAGAAAATCTCCCAGGAATTGTCTACTCAGAGGAGCAGTTGTTATTCGTTTGCCATTTAGTTGGTCCATTCTTGCAGAGGTTCAGCATGACTGTAGTGGTGGAATTGGCTAACACACTATATGAATTGTTAGCTCAAGTGGATAACGCACAAAAAGAACTGAAATATATGGATCCTGTTTGCGATCTTTTGTATCATATAAAGTATATGTTTGTTGGTGATATGATGAAGAAAGAGTTGGAGATAGTCGTGAGAAAAATGAGGCAACCGTTGCAAGTTAGGTTGAGGTTTATAGCCCATTTGACAAAGGAAGAAGTGACATCTTCGTGAAGTAATTATTTTTAATGTAATTAAGGTTTTTTAAAACTTATTTCCAATAAGAAAGCAAAGTGATATCAAATAGATTTCTAAAATTTGAAAAGATTACAGAAATTTATTTCTTTCATTTTTTGATTCAAACAAGATTATTGGTTTGATTGTAATGAAATAGAATTTTATATGAATCTACCTTCGATATTTTCATTCTAGTTGCACGAGTTATTCAAATGCTTCAGACAATGAAATTAATCACTCTCTTAGGCGTTTTCTTCTGTTCCCAATCTGTAAGGGTAAAATATATATTCATATTTTAATAGAAATTCAAATTCTACATAGTATACAGCTTCTGTGTCCAATCTCCTTCGATCAAAAGATTCGTGATCGTTAATGAAATACAAATTATTTCTGTGAATTTTCACCTTTTTATACTCCAGTCACTTTTATAAAGCCAGCCCCATGATGTAAAAAACATGGTGTGCTCATCTGAAAAATGAGTGACGTCAGCAAGATTAAAATACAAAGAGTTGTATATTCTGTTCTTTGAAAGAAAAATGTGACGTCATCATTAGTAAAACGATCACAGATGAACACACCATGTTTTACTTACATCGTGAGCCAGTCTGTAGACATCGAAATAGGTCTGTCAAGTTTTTGTAACTAGAACTGATTTAGGTTGGCACTCCTGAAATGGAGTCAAGGTCAGAATGATTCTGAGAAACGTCAATTATTAGATATTTTCATGAAAAACTATGGTTTGGTATTAACATACGCCATTACTATGATTTCTATATAGAACAGACAACGCCGTGTAGATATTTGACATGAAAATGGACATAACCTAATATTGTTCAATTGTCCATGGTGTGACGACAGACTTCCCATTCCATACTGCATAATTAAAAAATGTTAAGGCTCATTTTCCTGTCAGATAACTACACGGTGTTTAACGTTCTACATAAGGGTAGTATTACTTACATATGTGAAGCTTTTGAAGGTTTGCGAACTAGCTTCAACCTCTTTGGGACAGTTTCACGTTTCGTCCCGGCTTAGTTTGGGGGAACTCGTCAGGGCATGCACCAAACTAAGCCGTTTACATGCCTACGTGAGCGGACACCCCCTTGTGTGGATCACAAGGGAGTGTACCAGACCGTTGGGGATGAGCGTATTTCCGAGATCTCGAGAGGATCCAACCGGGACAGCGTGCGCGCTAGCGCCCCCTACACGTTGACCGATGACGTGGCCAAGCGTTACGAGCAGGTAACGTAGGGTACTTAAGACGCAAGATGATACTGCGCGCGCGACTTAAGAAAGAGCTGAGAGAGGGCGCTCGCTACAGGACTCCCCTTCCAGTGAAAGCGATACCAGAAAGATGCATCTGGAGGGATGTGACCGAGACCGAAAAGGTGTTCTCCTCCAAAACGCGGCTGTGAGTGAGCCGTTTTGCCATTGCTGCGCTGTTGAGCACGAGTGTACGGCATTTGAGCACGGTTGACCAGACCGTTTTGAGTTGAGCCGTGTAAACTGTGTGCTAGAGCGCTCTGCCTCGTCGTTCGAGGAGTGTGACCGATTTAGAGGAGGTCAGCTTTTGACGGAATGTAGTCATGGCCGTATTGGCCAGAAGATTTCCCACAAGTGCGGCCGTGATGCGGAGCAGTTGTGTGCCTTTGAAAATGTGAGAAACCCGGATTGAGAAACGCTGCGCCACTTGTGAGTTCCTATACCACTCGATATCGTGCAGTGAGTTGGTGCATCAGTGAGCACGTCTCTGAGCAGCGAATTGAAGCACGAGAGCGAAGTGGCGATGTGGAACCTCCTCGGGATGGTTGCTGAACCATCGCCGAGAGAGGAACGGATAGGAACACACAGTGACAAGCGAAATTCTCACTGGAAGCGAAGATGATCGCGAAGGGACAGAAACTGTGACACCGTCGTTGAAATGAATCACGTCGGAAAGTCACCACTGAAGCTTTTGAAGGTTTGCGAGGTAGCTTCAACCTCTTTGGGACAGTTTCACGTTTCGTCCCGGCTTAGTTTGGGGGAACTCATCAGGGCATGCACCAAACTAAGCCGTTTACATGCCTACGTGAGCGGACACCCCCTTGTGTGGATCACAAGGGAGTGTACCAGACCGTTGGGGATGAGCGTATTTCCGAGATCTCGAGAGGATCCAACCGGGACAGCGTGCGCGCTAGCGCCCCCTACACGTTGACCGATGACGTGGCCAAGCGTTACGAGCAGGTAACGTAGGGTACTTAAGACGCAAGAGATGATACTGCGCGCGCGACTTAAGAAAGAGCTGAGAGAGGGCGCTCGCTACATATGTAACTAAATTAAACCATTGAGTATTTGATAAAAATATGTAGGAATTGACGTCTCTCCAAATTATTTAGATCTTGACTACATTTCACGTGTGCCGACCTGAGTCAGTTCTGGATACAACAACTTGATGACCTATTCCAAAGTATAACCAACTGACTATACAACTATAGTCGTTCATATTCAATTTGATCAACTTGAAAGGAAATTCGGTGTGAATGCTATTCTGCTATTCTTACATGCCATAATATTCCATACTCAGCGGTTCCAGAGTTGTAATAGAAGCGGTTGTGATAATAAGCCAGTACGGCAAATAAAATACAACAGAGTAAATGACAGGTTATATATTCATTTCTAATAATATTACTTACAACAATCGGATTTTAGATATAAAGAATTTAACGAACATTTTTCATTAATCTAAACCCAAAAATTATACTACAAAAGTAAAACTTTAATGCTATAAAAAATGGAATTGCTTTACATCAAGTGTGAATAAATTGCACAAAGTATGTGTAAATAATGGGGAGTACGGTTAAAATGGATTCTTGCTGGGACACCGAATAATACAATCTATAATACATTTCTTTTTAACAACACTAAATTAATTTAGTCAGTGAATTTTCTGTTGACGTTACGTCCAAACAGGGCTGTACGAATTTCTGGAACCAACTGTTGGGCAATGAGTTCTAATCTGGCTTCCAGTGTGTTGTTGATCTTAATTTTTCCTCTCTGAGCGAGAAGTTCAACACCTCCAGTTGTATCATTGGATAAATGAGTCTCATCATCAATTTTCAAAGTGACCTCTTTACTGCAACCATCTTTGTATTTTTGTTCCACATTTGGAATGATTGATTTGATAAGATCCCGGTCTTGAGCACGGATACGGATCAGTACATTCGCTTCAAAAAGCTGCAATCAGAAAAACAAATTTGTTCACAAATTGAAATTTATTAATGTAGTTGTTCGAGGGTAATGCAAAATGGTGTATATGGTCAGCCCCTAGACAATAAGGAAAGCAATGCATGAGCAAAGCTCTGTATTTACAGGTAGTTCAAAGGGAGCAAGCATTTATATGATCTCTGACAAACCAAGTGGCACTGAGGCACCTTAAGATTGCTGATTGTAAGCCATGGCAATCTAGAGCTGTTGAAGGTCAACCCTACAACCCTTAGGAAGGTAAATACCAATTACTTATAATAGAGGCAGATCATTGAGCAGAGATTACTATGATAGGGCTGTTGGTAATATTGCTATATATTTATATTGGCTACACTGAATGTACGGCTGCGCTTGTCAGTCTTGTCATATAGAAGAGCAGTTATCGTTGATGGAAGGTAGAAATAAGATAATGTTAAGGATTTTGGAAGAGATTATAAGAGAAATTGCTAAGTTTTTCTGGATTTGGGAAATATACAATATAAGAAGTACAATCTTCGTTCATTTACATTTACATGGTAGCAGAGCGTGGTTTTAATATCGGAAGTTGAAGAAATCTGGTTCTGGAAGTGGCAACGGGAAGAGACGACAAAATGGCGGCGAAGAATGGTGAAATTAATATTCCAATCTTCGATGGAGTGGACTACTCTAACTGGAAAATACGCATATTCAAATTCTTACAATTTAAAAGGTGCAAGGACGTCGTGATGCGAGCGAAAACCAGCGCCGACGATAATAAATGGGACGAACGAGATATTCAGGCAACGAACTATATCTACAGCGCCATATCCAATAAGCAGCTGGAGTATATAAGTGACTTCGAATCAGCCTACGAAATAATCAAAAAATTTGATGAGATGTATCTGAAAAAGAGTACAGCTCTGCAAATTGTTTGTCGACACAACCTTGAAAACATAAAACTTAAAAATTATGAAGAGGTGAACCTATTTTTCGATGATTTCAAAAAAGCAGTAAATGAATTGAAGCAGGCAGGTGCGGTTATAACAGAACATGAGAAACTAAATTATATGTTGAAAGCACTTCCACCAAATTATAGTCATATTGGTGATTTGATCAACGTATTACCAGAGAAGGAAAGAACTGTTGATTATCTAAAAAGCAAGATAAAGTTGAGAAACGTGGAAGAAAAATCTAGTGGAGCTCCAAATGATAGTTCAAATGTATTTCAAACAGAAGCAAAAACATTGTCACAGAAATGCTACAAATGTGGAAAACCCGGACATTTCAAAAGAAATTGCCGAACCAGAGGCAGAGGTCGAGGATATTTCGGATGTAGAGGCCGAGGAAATGGTTCAAACATAGCATAAAACTTTTATTGATAGTTAAGTTTAGATTTAAGTATTAATAGAATATAAATGTAAGGAGGCGTGTTGGTAATATTGCTATACATTTATATTGGCTACACTGAATGTACGGCTGCGCTTGTCAGTCTTGTCTTATAGAAGAGCAGTTATCGTTGATGGAAGGTAGAAATAAGATAGTGTTAAGGATTTTGGAAGAGATTATAAGAGAAATTGCCAAGTTTTTCTGGATTTGGGAAATATACAATATAAAAAGTACAATCTTCGTTCATTTACATTTACAAGGGCATACACTCCTGGACCTATTGCACCTTCTAGAAGGGAACATTTTGGAGAGGAAATACCATGTGATAAAGCGTATTACCACCATTGCCTATTTCAATTAGCTGTCACCATGGAAATAATTTTTGCATTGAAAAGTATGAAGCAAAAATTATTTTTTTTAAATGCCTGTATGAATCCATATTAAACTGAACCACATGACTTATTAATTTACATAAATTATTAACCACCATATTTTGTCCAAATGTACTTGATAGGATACCTTACAATTGTTAACAAATCAGTGTCTATCAAATACAATGTTGTTTGAACTGATGTCATTCTCCGAAACAACCCTGTAAACATACCTGGTATAAACCTTGAAGAATAAGGGATTCCAAAATTTCAGCATATTTCCTCTGATCCCTAGTAACATCTCCAAGCCTCTTGCGAGCATCCTCCAGTACATTTCTAACATGATCTTCACGAACTTTTAAAACCTTGAGACGAGCCTGATTCAACATGTTGGAAGATTGACTGAAAATAATGAACAGTGTAAGGACATTACAATTGTATAAAGATTAGAGGTGGGTAGTTCGTGAACGAACTAGTTCAAATGAACTATTCTTTATGAAGAACGAAACGAACTAGTTCATGAAGTATGTACAGAATAGTTCTCAGCGAACTAGATGAATTTATTCGCGAGACCGGAGCCGGGACCGTAACGTTGTGGTCGTAGATCGAAGAGATGAGACATACGATCCATTTGATTCGTTCACTGTGAACTATTCTAGATATAGCATAGTACATTATAGTATAGTATAGTGGTATCTACGTTGGTATCGTACCGAGTAATTCTGAATGTAGGCAAGGACCTGAGCTTGAGGACTGATATGATATATTACAATAAGTCATAGACAAGATATACTTTATTAGGTTAGATATTTGAATTAATTCGCGGTTGGGTTGTAGAATGGGCATTGTTTGAGCGTAGTCAGCGCTCATCAGTAAGGCGCCCGTCTAGGATAACGAATTATGATTTTTATCAGCCACTGTAAAATATCTTTTAACTATTTCACCCTCTGCTCCTCTCTTTGCACTTTTTCATGGTAATACTTGACGATCATTTTTTGCACGCATGTTCTGGGAAACTCGTGGTTTCTTTTCGTACAAATGTCTGTAATTTTCTATTTTTTTCTCGAAAATAGTCTCAAACGACTAGGTTGAACTCACTGATGACGAATCCGATTTCGAAATCAATTCTGTCCAGCTGGCTGCCGCCTGGCAAAGGACACAATAACTGTCGAAAGGAACAAGCTAGCGACTTGAAACTTAGGGAAGGTCGCACACATTAAAATGCGATGGTTAAGTTCGTTAATGGGCCAATTAGGCCAAATGGTTTCGGAGTTATATTCATTTGAATTTTTGTAATTTTTTCTTGATATCTCAGAACTACTTACGTGACCTATAGAATTGAAATTTAGTAGATAGTTGAATCATACCGACGCGCAACTCCTTTTGTTTGGATCGTATGGTTAGGAAATAAAATTTTTTTTTTCGAAATTTCGTTTAATCGTTTAATTGAAAGAGTTAAAAAAAATTTTAATTCCAAATTTTGTTGAAAAAAATCGTGCATATTGCAGAACATTGTATAAAAATTATTATATTTTAGTGAGAAAGAGGTCAAGTTACTGAATGTTAAAATGGGTGAATAGATCGATGGATTACCTGGATATCAGTTCTATAAAACAATCCATTGAGAGAAAGTAGAATGAAACATTCTCACTTATTCAATATTATATTTTATTTTGAATTGAATATTTTCCGTCTATTTTTTTCATATCTCAGAATTATTCAAAATAAATCGTCCCTTGAAATACCCAGCAATCTCCTGTATCTCATGAAACCTAATAATATCAATCAGAGCAAAGATTAAAGAGATCAAAGTTTAGTTCACTTCTGTTTATATAGTTTCATGGCCTTCAAGGAATCACTCCTATTCGCACGTTACCAGTATACAGTTTGCGTGAACGATTGTGAACTAAAGAACTAATCAGGTGAACTATTCCCAACGGTGAACAAGAACGATTGAACTAGATCCTATAAGTGAACTAGAACTCCCAACTCTAATAAAGATTGCTAAACAGCATTCATGTGAACTCTATAAACCATTCATCTTGGAGAAGAGGAGGAACCTCCCATTGTCAAAAAAGTCACATGATCTGCCAAATTTAGGTAGTTCGAATCTTTGGGATTGGAACCAAATTAGTCGTATTCTTACATTTTTTTTTGGAGTTCAACTTGTTTCTCCTTCTTCTCGTAGTATTCCATTATTTTCAATCTTTGTTGTTGAACTAAACGGCCCTTCTCGATGTTGAATTCTTCCTCAGCTTTAGCATCAATCTCTTCAGCTTTTTCATTGGCTTCTTGCTCAATGAAAGCCATCATATGCTTGATCTGAAATCAAAGCAGAAATAAATCAAATAATTAAAATATTGAATAAACTTCAGTATAATAATATAATATATTTTACCTGTTTTTGAACATCAGCGTCGCTTAGAGCCATGGCTTTTGTTTCGTTGTAAATTTAGTTGAAAAAAATTTAGAGAACAGTTGAATTATGTTGATTCCAATAAGAATATTTAAAATGGGAGTATCCTCGTAAGTAATTCACTTTTCCACTTAACTAGACAGGAATTTCATTGATCATATGATCTTTACTCCCACTCCCACTTTCCTACTCTACGATTTTTGACAGTGACAGATATTTTCACAGAATACAAATAAAAGGCAACTAATGTTGCCATCCTTTGAAAAAAGAACTCCTCTATGCAAAGTTGTCTTCATAGAATAACATTCGATATCATCATTATCACATTTACCAAGTTCTGCCTTTAAGTTTCCATTATGAATTCGAGACACTAAAGGTGAAATAAAGTAGCATCAACATTGCTCCTCATCATTATCAGGATAGTAATTTAAATTGTATCTACGCGAGTAAGCATATTTTTCAAAATTTTCATGCAAAGATCCACAGAGTTTTAATATGAGCATTGTATAAAGACAATGATATGAGTGCCCCAACCTAACCTAACTTCGTAAACGTCAGAGGTGATTGGTGTTCTATGGTGGTTTGTTTTCATAACAAATAACAAGCAACATATCAATCGTTTGTACAGTCCATAATTATTGGTTTTTATGTAATTCCATTTTCGGTTGCGTCTTATACGCTGTATTTAATAATCATAATGAATATGAATGTTGGCATGGCAATGCCTCCTCATCCTCAAGTTCTAGCGGCGCAAGTTCAACAACAACAGCAGCAACAAGCACAACAACAGCAGCAAGCCCAACAGCAACAACAAGCACAGCAACAAGCTTCTCAACAAATGTTAGATAACATGTCAAATATATCTAAAATTAAGGCTCTAATAGGACCTCTCCGTGAATCATTAACAGTGAGTATATCATCACTTTTTACAATAAAAACAGTTTCCAATGTGAATTTTACTAATATCTATTGTTACAGAACACTATAAAGACTGCAGCACAAACCCTTAACACAAACAGTCAAGTGGATGCTGGGAATTTGTAAGGTAAATGTCAGGACCTTGAATATGAACTAATTTCTAACATTTTTAGGAAAGGAGTAGAAGTGCAAGCACCGCGATTCGACAAGAATCTAGAAGAATTCTATTCTATATGTGACCAAATCGAGCTACATTTGGTGTGTAAAATTAGCTTCTTAGTAGTAAAGGAACTATTCCTGCCTGATTGTCATAGCAAATGCTACTTGGCATGTTTATGACATGAATAGGTCCTAACACTTCAGTTTCTGTTTCAGAAAACTTCCATCAAATGTTTGAGTCAAGCAGAGAGTAGTAATCGATATCTCAATCTTACTGTTGCTGTAGGTCCTTCCAGAAATGAAAATATGAATATGAATGAAAGCACGTTAAGTTACACCCAGTTCCTGGCAACAGCTGGTTCACAAGTTTCCTTTACCAAAGAAATCCATGATACATTGGTTGCTGCTGCTCAGAACATATGTCCTTCTGATTGAATGTAAATATTACTTAATATATTTCTATAAATAAAATCTACAAATTAATAATAAATCCAATATTTTATTAAAACATGCTATACATTTAAAAACAGACATTTTCCTAAAACTTTACACATTCATTTGATTACAAGTATTAAAACTATATTAAAATATATATGGTTTTTCCATTTATTCATATAAGATTTACATTTGATTTCCTATTTGCTTATGATTTCATATCAAATTTAGATGATTTTGTTTTGGCAGATTGGATTTCAATCACCAAGAGAGATGTACACCCATAAACATCGAATATACTGTTACATTTTTCAGATATCAGACTTCAAAAAGTAAATTGTGGGTTGAGAAATTCTTTCTTCATTTTGTATAATATTATCTCAAACCATTGAAAACCAGGCGTTAAAAAGTCAACTCCTGCTACAAATATTGTATGAAGGATGCATATTTTTCTGAAATCTTGGTAATTGAATAGAAGGTACATGGCAATATAGGGTAGAATTGTCCAGAATATGAGGGCAGGTATGAGTTTGTAATTGCTTTTCTTCAAAGTAGGCCCAGATAGAAAATTATTGGTTGAATGGAATTCTTCCAAATTTGCCTCTTTTTCTTTCCAAAGGTTTTCCAGAAATTTCCTGAGGCCTTCTTCTGTCTTTGGTAGACTTGATGATGGATATCTGTAAATGTATATGCTAATCTGTTGGTGTTTTTACATAAAACATAACATATGAGAGCATGGTTGTATTGCAGAGATTCTTAAACCTTTTTGAGTCACGGCGCCTTTTCTCATGAAAAATTTCCACTGCGCCGTGTCTTGAGTAAGAGTTCAACAAATGGTCAAAGATATATGGAGCTTCACCAATGTTCAACGGCTACCCTAACAGGCCGCCATGGCGCCCAGAGGCGCCGCTACGCACAGTTTGTAGGGAACAAGACTGTTTCCGCGTACTTTACTTTCAAGTTATGACCCAAAGGTGACTAGGACAATAAGATTGGATTGTTCGCTCTGTCAGTTTGGACTTCGGCTGCGAATTTCCGGAATTCTTGGGAATAATTGATCTGCGCTGGACTTTGAAGAGTATTTACAATAAGACTTTTTTTCACATTTTGGAGACTATGGTATCACTTGGAGAAGAAAACGGTTTTCGCATAATCCTTTATGCCACAATTTTTCAACAAATAGATTCCATTCCGGCTTACTTTCCCAATATGTATTTTCAAGAATATAGATCCTAATGAAACTGATTCTCGTGTTTATGATAATCAAAAAACAATAATTTGTTTGATTTGCATTTTCTAGGAAATATACTTTATAAATTTTTGTTGCACAATTCCCACGGTTATATTCCGACAAAATATATTAATTAAAAAAAAAAGTTTTTCTTCTCATAACATAGCATACCTTCTCACATGCAGTTTCACCCGTTTTGGAAATTTCCCTTGTAGTAAATGCTCTTCAGTTTGTGGAACAACATCTGGATAAACCAGTGTCAAATCATATACTGCATCTAGACAGTTCTGTTTGAGTAGTTGACTGGACAAATAAGCAAAACCAGTGGTTCTTGGATGCAACACATAATCATATTGCTGAAAAGCATAATTAATTAATTGAATCTGTTCTTGAGGATGGGGTGACTAGCATCAAAAGCCACATAATTATATTTTTTGGGTACAATTGCTGCTTATTCACTTCTACCTCAGGCCATCGCAGGTAATTTCAAAAGTGAAAATCTGAAATCCTTCGATTTTGAACGAATTTGAACATGCCCCTAAAAGCTGCCGACTTCACTTCAGTGCTTTTTTAGAAATTTTTTCTTGTACATTTGTCCCGCTTTTTTTGGATTTCTAAACCAAAGTATATTGTGACGAGTACGGCCCTGTCTATGCGAGAATTTTCCCGAAAACTCCAGATGTCTATGAGTCACCCGCTCTCTAGAATCTTCTCGTAATCGCTAGAAATTCCACGAGTGATAAAAGGACGGGCACGGAGCAGCACAGGGACTAATTCAGCAGAGTTATTCGTAGCGGAAAGTGATCAGTGAAAATAAATAGTGTGGAAATAAATTGTGCACAGACTTTGATAGAATAAGTTGTTTAGTTATTAGAACAGTAGTGTGTAAATAAGTGTAAATAAATAGTTTAATTATCCTGAACGTTTTGATAAACGAAGAAAACGTTACAATATGTAGATAAGAGAAGAGTTTTTTTTTGATACAGTATAGATATTTTTAATTCGAAGAAAATTGAGGAAATCACCTGGAGATTATGCATTCTTGCGAAGCCGTCGCTCTTTGCCTTAGTTTCGTCTGTGAAATCTGTTCCCTCTGGAAAAAGGACCATGTTGAATTTGTACGAAAGTGCTTCTATATAGTCGCACAATTTTTTCAACCTGTCCCTATCCGTAGACCAGAATCTTTTGATGAATATCCAAAAAGATAATTGCATTACCCATCCTGAAACAAATTTAATATTACAAATATTCCGGGAAATGTTATGCTTGTTTGTCCGAAGAAACGTCTCTATTTAGAGTAGAATGGCTCACATGAAAATTGGATTTTTGGTTGTAGTATTCGTGGTAAAATTCAGTTCTGTCTGTTCAAGAGACTATCCGATTTGGGTTGAGTCGTACTTCACTGTTTTTGGTTTATTATTTGATAAAATCAAATAATAAACCTTATTGATCGACAAAAAAATTACCCCCCCTGAAAATTTCACAGTTTACCTTTTGGAGTGAGTAGATTTGAATGATTTGATAATAAAAAAAATCCGTCCGTCCACCGTACGACATCCGCCGTCCGTTGTCCGGGGCCTTTCTCGGAAAGTGCTGAACCGAAATCCGTGAAACACAGTAGAAAAATCGTGTGTCGCTCGAGATTGATCCTCCAAGCTTTTCAGCAGGATCGGTGTACCCTGAAGGCTCAAAAATGGGGGGTTGGAGGGAAAAAAATATTTTTCGAAAAATTACCACCGAATTTTCATGTAACTCTCAACGTTGATTACTGTTGCATAATTAACCAAAAAAATTTTATCCGGATGATATCCGACCAGTGGTCCCTGAGTTAGAAAGAAAAACGCTGCAAATTTCCAATAATCTCGAGAATGAATCATCGCATTCGGCTCTAAGATTGGAATTCAGTGGAATAATCGGTTAACTTTTCATCCAGAATCATATATCTAAAAGTAGATGAAAGAGATTGATTACCAAGATTCAACACTGATCGAGAAATTTTTAACAGATTCGTTTATTATTTTATAAACACAATGTGCAAATGCCTCATCGATGTTCTTGACAATTCCATAATCGTAAGTAGTTCAAATCAAATATTTTTGGGTTTTCTTTCCTAATATCTGAAACATAACTACTAAAAATCGTATAACAACCATTATTTATAGATATCACCCTGCGAATTTCGGGATTTAAGATTAAATTTCTTCATGGTGCTTAAACATCATGACTAGTTATGAAATATCGACGCTCGATTTAATGTAAAATTTCGTGAGAATTGTATTGGAAAAAAATTTAATTTTTTTCGAAAACATTTTTTTTCGGAAACATATTCATCGATTCATTCAATAAAATTTGGTACAGGTCTTAGAGTCAACATTTGAAAACATCGTTTCAAATTTCAGTTTGATCGATATTTATTTGCGGAGATATTCGCAAAAAATTTCGTGGCCATTTTAAATTTTGAGGGTATTTTGCTAATATGGCAAAAAGGGCGAAAGCTATCTGATTTGAACTTCATTTTTAGTTGTAGAATACTGACACGCAATTTAATAAGTATGGAAAAGAGTAAGAATTTTAGAGAGGTGAAATGAGTATGGAACGTCTCTTCTTATTCAAAATATTATTTTGAATTAGGCTACTCAATTCGCGTTCTGCATGTGGAAATGTTATTCAATTACACAAGAGTATTTATTGAGATTTCAATGTTTCACTTGAAATTTTTCATGGAATTGGTTTTTTCATCGTGAAAAACCAATGAGTTAGACATAATCAAAAATTTTACCTAAGATATCAATGCTATTGGGTTATTTAACTGGGAAAATAATAAACTGTTGTGTAAAGTTTGCGGTGTTTTTTGCGTACTATGGGAAAGGCAACAGCGGTCTGCACAAATCAGTTTTTGAACAGAGTCTATTTCTACTGCATTCGTAGGATATTTCCCATTCTATCGATTGTTCTCAATCCCTCACTAATGCCAACTACAAGTCGATTAAGATAGAATTCTTCAATAGTTTGGCAAGTGTTTTTTTTTGCCTCTCTTAAAATCGACAACTGTTGTGTAGCTACCACATATTGGTAGGAAAAAATAAAATCTTGGGCTGGTTGGCAATCCCATACTTTGATCCGGGGTAATCGTGATCTTGGTATGGACTGATCTAAGTATATAATCACCACTTTAGTAGTTGCGCCAAGGAAACCACCTATACCTTTTCAACACTCTTTCAGAGGTTGCAGTACCTCCAAATACTTGCTGCTTGTGGCCAGTTGTAGAGTATACAGGACCAGTTGGATGGATTGCTCTAGGATCTAACTCACATATTCTTGAGTCTATTCAGAGAGGGTTCACAAGAATACAAACTACTAACTCAGTTAAATATATATAGGTCTTTTGCTTCGGAAGTTACAGTATTTACGGCCAGACTGCTATACCGAATTTGACTTCGAATCATACCATATCATGAATTAGTTCAACTTAATCGTTCAGAACCAATTGTGGACACAAAGTTAGAAAATTACAGAACTTTGGCATGTTCTCGTTCGGCAACGAAGTGAGGTTATTTTCCTGAAGATCTCATTAAAGTTTGCGAATCAGATTTTATTTTCATTCTGGAATAATGCAATGGAATGTTGGCTATTGGTTGGGAAGTGAGAATCGCGAATGGATATGTCGAATTTGGAATTGGAAGGAAGAATTCTTTTCACCTGGTCCAGGGACGTGCCTTATTCCATCTTTCAACAGAAATTTCGTGGAATGTTTGTAAGCATTGGCTCCCTCAACGCAATGGTACAAAGTTGGCCACAGTATATTCCAGTCTGTCCTAGTTCTATGATTCATCACCAATATGGACATCTCGTTTGATCTTATCGCATCGCCCGTCACCTCCACCTCCGTTCCGCATAGCACTTTTGAAAGAATCTGAAAAAGAGGAGCATAAAACAAATTATCTTCTCTGAATCAAAATGATAGTCGAAATTAAATAATCGCAAATTCGCAGTGCAGCTGGAGCTTCTATGGTTAAATCATTGTATAAAGACCAGGTGGTTTTAATAAAATTGAAACATATTGTAGAGAAAAATTTATGGTAAAATAACCTAAGTAATGGGGATAATAAGAGGTAGGCGTTAAACAAGAACAAAAATTACGAGCAGTAGTACTATCGCGCTTGGTGATATTCATGAACAGAGGGACCACCCGCCCATATACTGGACCTACTCAACGCTGCTCTGCTTGGGGATGACATTTGAGTACTCATTTGATCCTTGTGAAATAATAAAATATTTATGTTTATTTGATAACTAAGGCATAGTTCAACAGAACTTAAACAGTGCGCGTCAAAATTATGGAACAAATTCATTTTCTCAGAAGACATTTTTGGCAACAAAACCCTGAAACAGGTCAATTTTTGTTTCACTTTTACCAAATTTCTATGCATTTTTGAAGGATTTTTGTTGCACCCTGTGCCATCCCCATCAACCCTCTCTTTGAATAGGGAAAGTGGGTCATGTGGTACTTTTTTGGCAAGGTCTTTGTATCTTCTTCACAAGCGTGCAGAAATTTTTAAGAAAAATTTTTTTTTTGAAAAATTAGATAGTTCAAAGAGGTTTTCAGTATGTGCACTATGTCATAGCTCATTTACTTTGAGACGATGGTACCTGATGAATTTTGTCACCGAATGAAAGTCGACCATTACAGTTTTGTTCATGAACAAATTTCAACCCCCTCATGTGAAATTTTTCCTCTTTGAAGTAACTAACTTTAAAATGAAAAAAATTTTTTCTTGAAAATTTCTGCACGCCTGTAAAGGAGATACAAAGACCTTGCCAAAAAAGTACCACATGACCCACTTTCCCTATTCAAAAAAGGGGTTGACGGGCATGGCTCAGGGTGCAACAAAAATCCTTCAAAATGCATAAAAATTTGGTAAAAGTGAAACAAAAATTGACGTGTTTCAGGATTTTGTTGCCTAATATTTCTCTTCTGAGAAAATGAATTTCTTCCATAATTTTGACGCGCACTGTATATAATGAGTCCTGTTCTACATAACATCACTGGTAGATCGAATAAAACATCAGTTCATACGTATATTTCCCGAAGGCACATCCATTGGCAAGCCAGTGGAACTGTCTAGTGTAGGAAATTAGCGGATTAATGTCAGAAAAAAGCACAACCCAGAAAGAAAACAAACAATTTTTCCGAAGAGAATCAATACAATCATGATGAAACAGGAATAAATACCCACAGTCTCATTTTTCATTAGTTTTCATCTGACCTTGGTCTAGACCATTACTCCAGAAGTGGCAGTGTTAACTACCCGGCAATCGCATCGGATGGATGGACCAAATTGAAAATGAAAAAGATTTCTTTGAGAAACAGAAATATTCAAGAATGTGTGAATTCCTGTCGTTCACAAGAATTAAAATTTTTCAGAAACCATTGAGTTTTCATCCGAGGTTTGGTATGTTTATGTGAATGTCACCAATCAAAAGCTATTTAAGATAAGCTAATGTACTGGGTGTGTCATTTGAAACGGATAAGTAATAGGCTGTTTTCGGTGTAACCAGAAGTTGCATAGCTCTGAATATATTTTAGAGAGAAAGTTCAATATAAACATTTTACATCACATTTCTTAGTGATCAAACACAAATATTCCCCAGGACGATACAAAAATATTGAATGGTGGATATCGACAATAAATATCACAATAAAAATAATACTTACAGTAGGATATTGTTGCCAAAATGTAAGAATTGCATCTGTCATAAATCTGTAGAGCTTATTCGACACCAGGAGAATTGGTAAAATTGGGCAATACAAGCATATGTACCCTGAAAAATATCGTTAGTGAGGTATTTCTATCTGAAAGAATCGAAAAACAAATATTTTTTTCTATATTTGAAACCGTTTATTATTGGATAATTGACCTTCTCTACGAAAAAATTAGGGCTTTGATCGCAGCCACAATTAAAAATAATAAATTTCTGTGGGTTATTAAAAAGAGAAGAAAATGATTAAAATTTGAATTTATAAAATGATTTCAGATATTCAGTTGAGAGTTGAATTCATCTTGATTTCTGAAGCAAAGCTACTCTGAACCTAAACCGTATTTCGTTCAGATTTTTTTCCATAAAAGTGAATACTGTGTACAAACTTCGCCACTTCGCCTATGTCCAGTTTACAAATGGTACCTACCTGCAAATATACTGGTGTACCACAGGTAAAAATACAAAGCACCAAGGAAATAACCCATTTCTCACATCGAAACTGCACACTGTCACATTTTAAACGAACTTTATAAATTTTCATTCAGTGCTATCCATATCACATTCTTTTTCAGATTTGTACCTGCAAAAACGGTCATCGTGTTAGGGCGCTATGAACTAGTTTGAGAAAGAGGAAAGAGATCTCTGGTCTCAGCATCCTAGACAACCCTCTCCTGTGCGTATCGATTTTTCAAACCGCCCTGATGTGCGATTTTGCGAAATCGGCACGCACGCTACTGATACTGAGTAGAGGGGCGCATGGAAGTGGAACGAAGGTTTGCAAGGATATTCGGCAAATAATGATCTCACTCAGAAAAAACAAATGTAAATAAACATTATGGAAAATGCGAAATTTCTGTTACAATTCAATTATTGAAATATTCCAACTCTCTTCAAATCTTGCCTGAAACTGATGAGTTCTTCACCTTTTCACTTTAATTGTTTATTAATTTCATACTGCTGATCATATAATACTTGACATCTGAAATATCAAGAACTTATCATAACTTTTTAACGCACATGCAAAATCTTCAGAAGATGTAACTCCATAATGTATACAGGGTGATTCCGTAGGAGACCGTCAGATTTCTGATAAGTTTACACTAGTCGAGACAGTCTCGAAACAATCAGGTCGATTCTGTTTGCAAATAGCAATATTGCTAAGAAAAAGATATTGCTATCATAACAAGATTGGAATTATTGGTATTCTGATCAACGATTTTGAGCAATATGATCTGTCACTTTAACGAGAATCTTGCTATCAATATTGCTATCTTAGCAACCTCAAAATAGTACTTGCTATGGTTGATAACAAGATAGGTTAGAAAGGGAATCTTACAGAGATCCATTTGTTTAAGTATTATTTCTTCCAAGAATTCGAAAATATTGAAGATAGGGAAGTATGTGGTAATAGAAATTTGTTATTTCATGGAAAATTCTTAGAATAAAATACCGGCATAGTAAGCAACAACTGAGATGATTATTCTAATGATCTAACAGCCATCCCTTTGAATTGCCAACAGAAAAGTTCATCGAATTTCGAATCAATAGCATAAAATTGCTGCATTTAATTTCTGGAAACCAAAATTCTATCGGTATCCAGAAAATTGGTCAATTTGACTAAAATTGGTTTTTCTGTTTCGTAACATTTTCGACTAAGTCGATGTTTACATGAATAAAAAAAGTATACGCTAATGGAAATGTGCTCAAGGTTCTCTAGAGTATTATTTAATTTCAAGGAAAATTCTTAGACTAAGATACAGGCATAGGCAACAGCTGAGATGATTATTCTACTCGTCTCAACAAATGCAACCCCTTTGAGGTTCCAACGAAAAAGTTTATCGAATTTCGATTCATTAACGCCTGAATAAAATTGCTGCATTCGATTTCTAATAACCAATATTTTATTGGTATCCAGGAAATTGGTTATTGACCAATTTGACTCGTTTCTTTTCCTAACATTTTTTATATCGATTTTTACATGAATAAAGAAAGCCGTAGATTGAGGTTATGTATGCGAAACCATAAAGAAAACTCACGAATTAGGGATATTTTCTTCTTCCTTGTAGTTCTAATGTCACAAAATACAGTGTTGTCAGCTCTAAAATCACCAATTATGGAAGTCTATGATAGCAATATTGTTATGACAAAATTCATAACAAACATTGCTATAACACTAGGAACAGAATACGTAACATCATGGCCATATTGCTATAAATTAGAAAGATAGCAATATGACTAGAATAGCAAGGTTCATAGCAATACGCAAACAGAATCGACCTGAATGTGTGGTTTATGGATGGGGGTCTCTATTGAAAATATACTCGGTGATTTGTGCGATTCGACCGATTGTACTTTTATTGATAACTTTGGTAATGCTCATTCGATTTCAATAAAATTTTCAGCGGAGTACAATATTGACGAGCACATTCATTAATTCCGAAAACTTTTTCAAAATGAGGGGTTTTTGTTTTGATAATTCCAAATTGATTGTGCAGGTTGAAAAAACACCCTGTACATCGCGTTTCCAAAACTACGCTATCTGTTGACCATTCTACTATAATAAGTTATTATTTGAGGGATTTTGATGTTTTTGGCACACAATCTTGTAACAATCTCTCAGAATACAGGGTTGTAATTGCGATAATTTCAGAATTTCAGATTGATTGTGCAGTTGAAAAAAAACACCCTGTACATTGCTTTTCCAAAATTTTTTTATTCTTTTCAGATTCTACCATAATATTTCATTATTGAGAGTTATTTAATTCCTTTGGCACACCTCCGGTTTTCCTAGAAAACATTTTTGAATGAGAGCATAATCGAAATTTGCCTCACAAGCAGTGAGAGTATTCCGCACTAGGTAGGAAAGCTGTATTGTCCAAGGATGCAAAGTTGTTTGTCACTTCTAAAATATTTTTTCAAATTCGAAATTTTTTTTCAATAGCTCATTTTCTGTATAAAATCATTCCATTAGGAAAATTACTTAATTTAAATTTTTTGCAAACCTCCGTTTTTCAATAAAAGGGTTATTTTTATGAAGCAGTGACGTTATGTGATTCCGTTCAATAATGTCGATTGGAAATTAAAAAAAAAGGCACAAATATGTGTTCGAAAAAGGAAAAACCATTTCGGAAATTCAATTTGAATTTTCTGTTGATCCTAAAGTCCACTTGTCATTTGTTTCTTATGTTTGTTCAATATTTGTTTTCTTGTGTGCAGATTTGTTTGGTTTATGTGCATATGAAGTAATATTCTGAATTGAATGAGTTTATACAGAATATGAGCAATTGAATATGAATTTGCAGTTTGAAAAGAATATTCAAGAATTTAAGAACTGCTTTGCATCCTTGGACAGTAGAGCTTTCCTACCTCGTGCAGAATACTCTCGATGCTTGTGAGCCAAATTTCGATTATGCTCTTCTTCAAAAATGTTTTCTAGGAAAATCGGAGGAGTGCCAAAGGAATTTAAAACCTATCAATAATGAAATATTATGCAAGAATCTGAAATAAGAAAATTTTGGAAGAGCAATGTACAGGGTGTTTTTTTTTTCAAGTACACAATAAATCTGAAATTATCGCAATAACAACCCTGTATTCTGAGAGATTGTTCCAATTATTGAATGTACTCAGTTGGATTATTTTCCTCTCCAAATTTCATCAAAATTGGATGAGCCGTACCAAAGTTATTAATGAAAGTCGAATCGATTGGAGAGAAATTTCGACATTGTCTTTTTTTGGAAAAATTTTCTCGGGAAACTAGAAGTGTGCCAAAAACATTAAAAACCCTCAAATAATGACTAATTATAGTAGAATGGTAAACAGATAGCGTAGTTTTGGAAACGCGACGTACAGGGTGTTTTTTCAACCTGCACAATTAATTTGGAATTATCAAAATAAAAACCACTTATTTTGTAAAAGTTTTCGGAATTAATGAATGTGCTCGTCAATATTGTACTCCGCTGAAAATTTCATTAAAATCGAATGAGCATTACCAAAGTTATCAATAAAAGTAAAATCGGTCGAATCACACAAATCACCCTGTATATTCTCAATAGAGACCCCCATCCATAAACCACACATTGTTTCGAGACTGTCTCGGCCAGTGTAAACTTATCCCAAAATCTGACGGTCTCCTCCGGAATCACCCTGTATAGGGTGTTCCTAAACTGGGAGGTATAGAGGAAGAGGGGAGATTCATCACATAATTTTAAGGAGAAAAGTCACACCTTCCCTTTCCGAGATACTATGTGTTAAAGTTTAAACTAAAAACATTTTTTTCTCATAGTATCTGCAATTTACAAAATATTTGAATGAAATTCGACATGGATATTACCATTGTGTAAATTTTTATACAATGATATTACATTTAAGAGTTCACACAATGTGACATGCCAATTTCGATTGCAAATCTACAGGGTGACATTTTTTTTTGGAACACTATTTTCTTTTTTTTCGAATTGTTCTGATGGCACGATCATCACGAAATTTTGCACACAGTTGTCAATCAACATTCTCAAACTTGCTGCTAAGTTTCATCATTATTGAATTATTATTTTTCGAGTTTACCCGAAAAAAACAACGATATCGAGAAAAAAACCACGAAATTTGACATATTTTTTCACAATATCTTCAAAAGCTATAATCAACATTTTTTCCAAATGTACTGAACAGTTTCCGAGAAGAAATTTTTTTCGAAAAAATCTTGAAAATAATTTTTTTCGAAAATTTTTTTTCAAAAATTTTTAACACCACGATCTCAAGTTTTTTCTGGATTTTCAATTCTAATATTTAAAACAGAACTATTAAAATTAAATAAATTTTTTCATGGAAAACTCCCTTGCGGATTGCAGAATAGAACTATTTTTCAAAGGCAGTTACTTGGAAAACATTGTCTAATGAACAAAACAGGAATAATATAAACGATAAACAAAGCAAACTTTGACGTTTCAGAGTACAAATCACAGCATAACAGTTCGCTTTGTTTATCGTTTATATTATTCCTGTATTGTTCATTAGGTAATCTGTTTTCCAAGAAACTGCCCTTGCCAGATAGTCCTATCCTGCAATCCTGCAATTTCTATTTCATTTTTAACAGTTCTGTTTCAGATATTGGGAGTAGAAACCCTAGAAAAGTGAAGTAAGCAGCTTTTACGCGCTTGCTCAGATTGCGAAATGGCTACTTGGAAATTTCAATCTGGTGACTCAGTTAATCTACGCCGCACACAATACTATGAGAAAGAAACTTGAAAAATTTCAAACTTTAACACTCTGTATTTCGAAACCGAAACGGTTGGCCAAGATTTAGGTTTATCAAGTTTTTTACTTAAAACTGATGCAGGTTGGCACTCATGAAATATCGGCAATGTCAAAATAATTCTGAGACGTTGCTACGCTAATTACTTCTCTCAATAGTCTCAATCTCGATATAATCATCACGCTTGGAAACTAAAAATGCCGCAGGTAGTTCTGAAGAAGCAGGGACAAATTATCGGGAAGTGTTTTGCAGAATTGAAATCTGCTTATTTTGATAGTAACCATGATAATTTGGAATCAATAATTTATCACAAGCTATCTAACATTTTCATACTAGAGTATTTCAAGTTGTGCAAAAAGGTATTCAAATGTCTGCTGTAGGCTTATTTCTTGAGAATTTCGAAAAGTGAGGAATTCCACAGGTCCGTCTGTTTGTTTAGAAGTTTTTCTGCCGGGTTATTGTTATAAAGCAACGGACTAGTCTGTCCATTATTTTTCAGTAAAATTTCAACACTCGATTCTTGATTTCCGTACAAGACACATTTTTAACAGTGACACTAATACTTCTTGATGACAATATTCAATCTGTACCTACCATCCTCAGGATATACTACCCGATGCAATACACGAACATTATTTTTGCACCTCATAGGTGAACTAGTGGTGAAAATACACTACTGAATATTTTAATTCCAGATCTGATGCATAAAAGATTGGTTGCCTTGAACATTGGCTGAATAAGTGTATCTCATTATATGGTCAATATATTTCAAGCTCAATGATATCTTGGAATATTTTCATCATAAAACTATAAGGAGATGATTGAAATATTTAATGAAGGGATTAAAGTCTACCTTTGCTCTTTTACAGGGCGTTTCATTGGGAGTAGTTAACCAGTCATCTGTAAGCGCCATGACTGATCAGAAAATTTGTGTTATGACTTATGAGTTTGAAGGAATCTGATGAAATAAGCCTAATAAATTTTACATTTTTGGTCGTAAATTGAGGATTTTGTATGAACTTAATTGGACCAGCATTGCTTTGGATAAGGAGATATGTATGGCATCAATGAGAATTCTGGCGGATCAGTAAATACTAGAAAGAAATTTGAGTCGACGGCTTCATTTAGTTGAATTTTTATCGTCGAATTATATGTTTTGTTTGTGAGATTACACAATGTTCAAGTTTTTCCTAAATTACTATATTTTTTCCTGAAAAATCATCAAAGCAAAAAAATGGTAAACATCCTCAACTATTGAATCTTTCGACCACAACATTTCTTTCGAAAAAAATCAAATGATTACATATCCCCATGATATTGGAGCAATTGTATTTCCAGATATTTTGTCTCTTTCTCAAATAAAGGTAGCGGCAGCGAAGGTAGGAAACTGCGTGCTATCGTTTCATCAAATTTCCAAATTTTTTCCCATAAATGGTATCAAACCACTAAGTTGGGACTCAATGATGACGAATCCGATATGTCAAAATCGATTCAGTCCGGCCGGCTGCAGGCAATATCTTGAGAACGGAAAACCCTAAAATCCCTTTATAGGTAAAGATAGCTTTTCAAAATGCGACGGTTAAGTTCGTTAATGGGCCAAATTAGCCTAACGGTTCCTGAGTAATACTCATTTGAACTTTCGAGGTTATTTTTTCATAACTCAAGCACTACACCCATGAAACTTTTTTTTTAGTTGTAGAACTCCTACGCGACACTGCTGGCAGAATTTCGGGAGAATCGTATGGTAAGAGAATTCTTGCATGACCAAATCTAATTTTTTTTTGAACTATTCATCAGACTTCCATGAAATTCTTCACTAATAATAATTAATACTTCGAGAGCAGTGTCTAATTGTCAGTTTGATCTGATTCTATGATTTCCGAAGATGTTGGGAGAAAATATGTAAAATTACATGGTTGTTTCCTCAGTATGGTTTTATTTTCGGAATAACTCGAATGTAATATAACGATTCCTCTGTAAAGTCTCCGAATATACATTCCGAAAGGATTTTATAATTATAATTATATTATTATTTTTTCTATCTTGACTTGTCCTATCCACTCCTTCAGTGTTTGAAGGATAGCATCCATTTTCAACTAACATTTCTTGAAAAATATTCGCCATAACCATGAAAAATTACTATCTAATATCCTTCAAATAGTATTGAACATTCAGTGAATTCTCTATTATTTTGTATAAATGGGTAAGTAAAGAGTAAATATATCGAACTCACCCCCCTTATTGTGGAATAATTTATTGCCAATTTCTCATCTTATTCATTTCTTAATTTCAGTTCTGCATCATATTTCTGGAATTCAAGAAAATTTGATGGTTACCTGTCAGGTACTCGAATATCATAATAAAAATGTGGATTTTCGTCTATGGTAAGTACTCATACCGCTTTTAGTGCAGGGGCGTGTCGACTTGCAGAAAACCTCGTGGAGGCACACCGGCTAATGCTCATGCTTGAAATCAGGTTCGATATGATATAATATGTTCGAGGCTAATGATTATTTATTATCAGAACAAACACTTCAAAGGTATGAATCAATCGGCAAAGACTATTAATATGGTTTTAAAAAGTTGTACTACGAGCCGAAATAGCTCAGTTGGGAGAGCGTTAGACTGAAGATCTAAAGGTCCCTGGTTCGATCCCTGGTTTCGGCATCCACTTTTTTATTTTTCAATGAAGATTTTATTTTATGTACTTTCGTTTCAGATTAGTGATAGTGTTGTAATGTAACTTTTATATTCTTCAATTTACTGTACCATGACACTACTCAGGGTACTCAGTTCATTCAAGTTAAATTACTAAGAATATGTATACCTAATGATAAGACAAAATAATTGATAAGAGATATCTTGCTTGTTTATATTTCCTTTGATTTTTATAACTCCAAAAATTCCGAAAAGCACTGGCGTGAAGTCAGGTACTCTTGCACACTAAAGACAGAGGGGTCACCTAACCAGATACTTAACTCAATCTGCGTGGCAACCCCTGACATTGGTAATATGCATGGGGACAGGGACTCTAGACACAGGCAATGCTAAGTTTAGCTGATAAGTTTGATCGTAGTACACTATTTCATATCAGATTGTTATCTTATAATCTTATCTAAAATCTGAAGAAGAATCCGTGGTCAAATCCAATTATGTCCGTCCGTTGTACGTCCGACCGTATGTGCTCTTACTTTCGAAGAAACAGACTTATCGACTTGAAATTGTCAGATTAGGTTTGGAGTCCAAATATCTTGGTTATGTTCGTTAATGGGTGGAATCGGTTGGATAGTTTCGGAGTTAGGCGTATTTGAAATTTTGAGGTTAATTCCTCGATATCTCATAACTATTGACTCAATCAAATTGAAACTTTGTGGACAGTTTTGGAATACTTACGCGCAACTTAGAGCAAAATTTCGTTTGGAGCCAGTAGTTAAAAATAAAAAAAAATTTATTCGAAAATTTTTGAAATTTATTTTGATGAAAAATTTTTTTTTCTCTGGAAATATTGATTAGATTTCAATGGAATTTAGCACAAACCTCAGAGTCAGCATTTAACAACGATGTTCCAAATTTCAATTCTATTCGATATTTACTTTCGGAGACATAAAAAAAATGTGCCAAAATTCGTTGTTATTTGGAATTTACGATATTTTCGCAATATCTCAAGAAGTACGAATGCAATCGGATTGAAACGTCGTAATCAGCTGGAGATTACCAAAACGCAACTAGGTGCAAAATTTTGTGTTGATCTAATGGTTAGAATTCCAACAAGCGCGTAAAAGTTTTTTTTATTTTGTCAAGTGTTGTGTTGTATAATATTTTTTAATATTTTTTTTTCTGAAAAACTAAGTGCTGAATACCTGCTGACTGCAATTTCCAAGGTTTGTATCCCATTTGTTGAGTGAATGCTTTAAAGTGGGTGTGAACAAGAATTTCTTTCAATTTATTTTGTTATGATTTCATTTTGTTCGCTTAGTTTGATAATATTTTAGTCTACAAATAAATATGACTTCTAAAGTTCATATTTTTGTTTTATTTTAAGCACCGAATTACTTACCTACCTTCAAAAAAATAAATAAAGAAAGATCTAAATCGCCTAAAGGGGCTCCAAATTCGTTTTTTGCAAACAGGTTCCATATTAGCCCTTACGTGGGGCCTGGAAGCATACATTAGAACAAGATGCATAAAATATATCAGGTGTCGACACTTTCCTACTAACCCACTAAAATTTCGGCTCCAAAACGCGGTCCTAGAATTGTCAAATATTGTCCTCTCGAACGTATAATATTCATTTATTTTTCGAGATACCCTGTATATTTCACCATAACTATTGTTTTCAGACGTGAAAGAATGTGGTCCTTTCAATTTCCCATTGAAAAATTAGTATTTGCCATTGAAAATACAACACTTAATTATATTTATTTTGGAACATCCTGTATATTTCACCATTAATATCTTGCTATAAGTAGAAGAACGTGAACTTTCTAAATTTTCGACTCAAAAATAGCGGTTGCCGATTGACAACAGGTATTTTTTTTTGGAACAATCTGTATAGTTCATTCTTTAAAATGTCACCGTGGAGCTACACGGGATATTCAGAGAAAAAGTATATCGATATTTGTTAAAAATCGAGGGAATTCTGGCTATCGGTTTTTTGAGAAAGTCTATATATTTCACTGTAAAAATCTCGCCAGACGTAGCAGAATATGTTATTTCCAACCCGACCCGGTACCAACACGGTCTAGCATGAATCAGACCCATTCCTCACCGGGGTTTGACCGGGGCTCGGCACGGCACGTGTCTTGCCCGTTACAACGTGAATGTGTCTAAATTGCTTCTATGATTCTTTCACCGTGTTCCGGCCCGGAAACAATTTATCATAAATCAGCCTTTATCCGTCGAAAAAATGGACTATCGAAGAAAATTGAATATATATTTGAAAACTGAAAAATATATTCTTCTAGGATATTGTCAGTGAATTAGATGACTGGAACGAAATGACAGTTCTGGTTGAGGATACTTTCTGAAATGTACCTGATTTGAATCAAAGATTAATATCTGCATTGGAATGCCGCGGTTAAGTTCTTTAACGGGCCAAATCGGTCGAATAGTTTTGGAGTTATAGCCACTTGAAATTTTGAAGTTATTTATTTTTTATTTCAGAAACTACCCGAGCGATTGGATTCAAACTTGGCAATTAGGTGGAGTATAACAACCCGCAACTTTGAGCCAAATTTAGGCAGGATTATACAGTCAGTAAATTTTGAAAAAATATTTTTTTAACATTTTTTTCCGAAAAACTTTTTTTTTCGAAAACCGTTTATCATATCTAGAAAAAAATTCCACTCCGACTTTGAGCTTCATATTTCACAGCAGTGTATCCAATTTCAGTTCGATACGATTCTAAGTGTTGGAGATATCGGGAAAAAATATGTCAAATTTCGAGGTTTTTTCTCGATATCGTTGATTTTTTCGGTATAACTCGAGAAATACTGATCCAACTTTATGCAAAATTTCGTGACGATCGTGTCATCAGAACAATTTGAAAACAAAAATTCTGTGATTTTCTTATCATATCATCCTCATTAAATTCTGTATGAACCTTCGAAGTGTAATTTTTCGATGAAGTACTGGATTTCAGTTCGATCTGATCTGCATTTTTGGAAATATTGGGAAAATAAAATTTTGAATGGGTATATCAGCGGAATAATTGGGTGGATTTTACCCATTCACGAATTCAGCCTTCGTAATTAAGGTCCAAACCTTCTCTACAAATATCGAGTTTCTAAGTTGTTTCTTTCGGAAGTTATTGTGTTTACGGTCCAGCCGTTAGGTTAGGTTAGGTTAGGTCGTGAGGCCGACCCATTCAAAATTTTATTTTCCCGTAAACACAATCCAGCCATTTATCGAAAAAAATCTAGAAAAGCACTGCCGTGAAGGCAGCAGCTTTCGCGCGCAAGTTCAAATTCGTTGCAGAAGCGGTCATCTACATTGAACATGCGCGCAAAAGCTGCTGCCTTCACGACAGTGCTTTTCTAGATTTTTCAATAGAAATATTTTCATGGTGCCATTTCTAGAGTGCAACGAAGACCAATCATGATGTTTTAAAGAGAATCCGTACCTTTATCGTTCCCTTACTGATTTCTTAGGACGCCGCAATGGCACTGTGCGAGTCTGCGGAACAGTTTTGAAACCTGTGATACCTATACCTATACTTAATTGTGCTATAAGGATGGACAATAACTAGATTCACAAGAAAACATTTAATAGTTGAATTTCAATGAAATTGTTACTCAAGTATCAATTTACATTTATCTTTGCTCTATCAATATCACTCAATAGTTACTTGATTGAAATATTTTCCTCAATATTCCATTGATTATAAAATATGAACATGAACCCAGACTAAAATACTACTTTCAATTCTGATATAGCTACATCGAATCTACTGAACTACTTTTATTGGCACATGAATTCACCTTTCCTTTCAAGCAATTAATTTATAAAGTGTTATGTACAATGTTATCAATTCAGAAGTTTACATTATTATTTATATCAAATTCCATATTACAATATATCACCAAATTCTATATTTTAGTATCTTCTTTCTTAAATCGTTAAGTTTAATTTCTATACATTGAAATCCTTGATGAGTAAAAATAATATTGATTGAAATTAAGAAAATGGAATGCATTAAACACATCATTCGAAAATATCTACTATAGAGGAATAAAAGTACAGAAATAATCAATAGAGCATTCCAAAATACAAAGGCAATACGAAGAGATGAAATATCATCACATTTCAAGATTTTTCCTTTTCGAACATTTGGGTTCGAGTGATATTCTTCGAGGAGTTTCTCTTTTTGGGTCCACAGATCTTCCAAAAATGTTTTAAGACCTTTTTCAGTTTGCGGTAGATCGTTTGCTGAGTGCCTGAAAGGAATTATTTCACTTGAGAAATTTTCATTCGTAAATGCGGAAATAACAGTGGTCAGGTGGACCTTTTTTAAGTGCTTATGCTTATTTTTATGTTCGTACTAATCCCATTGATTTTTGATTCTTCTCTGCATGTGGTCTGAGTTCTTTTCCAACTGTGCCAAAATGATGAATTTCAAGCCGAAAAGGGTTTAAATCGATAAGGTTGCCCTCGCTGACCGTCCGCCTTATGCTGCTCTAAAATTCGAGAGAAACGACCAAATGGTTTGGAAGAGCCATCTAATATATTGTTTTCTAATAACTGTAAATCTATTGATCCGATCGAGTTGATCCTGAGTTTGATGGCATTGACACGAAGACTTGCACAGTTTCGTCACTAGAGAATTTATTTGGAATTATATTTCTCAGTTCTCAGCAACTATATCATGTTCAACCTATGTATATTTGGAATTATTGTCGACAAAATGAAATTTGGATTGGTATATCCTTTTATCTGCGGAATCAACGGGTGAATTTTATCTATCCATGGATAAGCTCTCGCAATTGAGCTTCAAACCGGCTCTACAAATATCGATTCAAATATTTTGCGATATCCTAATTATATTGTCCACACGGAATTCTGCATGTTCCCCCATAATTCCATTTTCCAATCGATTACTAGATTTCAAGATCCTTTCGGTATCTACGGATTCTTTGGGTGTTATTTACCCATTCACGAATTCAGCATTCGTAATTAAGGTCCAAATCGAGTTCCTAGGTCAATAAAATGAGAGATTGATTGAAAATATATTCAGCAGGTTTGTGGTTATAAGTTATATTTGAAAAGTGGTTGGGACTATTGGGCTACTGCTGTTCCAGTCCATTCATAAATAAATCAAAATACCTTCTGGCTTTTTGCGCGCATGTTCTAGGGGAACAGCGTGCTATCGTACGGTCCAGATGTCTGTAATTTTCGAATTTTGAGCCGAAAATTATCGTAAACGACTAGGTTTGACTCACTGATGACGAATCCGGTGTCAAAATCGATTCTGTCCGGCCGGCCGACGACACCATAACATATGCGACTAGAGACAGGGACATGAAGGTTGGAATCGGCCAATCAGAGAGAACGCGGTATGGCGGCAATTTTGAACTTCGCAACGTGAATGATGACTGTTCTATATGGTGTGTCTTTGGATCCATACAGTTTATTTCTCTATTTTAGATGAAAAACTGGATACTTATGTGATATTAGGTATATTGGAAAATCATTAACATGAAAGTCGGCCCTTTTTTGGTTTATTATTTGATGAAATCAAATAATAAACCTTAGTGATCGACCAACAAAAAAAAAATTTTAACCCCCCCTGAAAATTTCACAGTTTACGTTTTGGAGTATGTAGATTTGAATGAACGAATAAAAAAAAATCCGTCCGTCCGCCGTCCGTTGTCCAGAGCTTTTCTCGGAAAGTACTGAACCGAAATCCGTGAAACTTGGTAGAAAAATCATGTGTCGCTCGGGATTGATCCTCCAAGCTTTTCAGCAGGATTGGTGTAACCTAAGGGCTTAAAATTGGGGGTTGGAGGGAAAAAAAATTATTTCTCGGAAACTTACCACCGAATTTTTGTGAAATTCTCAACGTTGATTACTGTTGCATAACTCAACCTAAAAATTTTTACCCGGATGATATCCGACTAGTAGTCTCTGAGTTATAAAGAAAAATGCTACAAATTTCCAATAATCCCGAGAATGAATCATCGCATTCGGTTCTAAGATTGGAATTCAGTGAAATAATCGGTTAACTTTTCATCCAGAATCATATATCTTTGAGAGGTTCACGATATATTTGATTTTTACAGAAAAGTTATTGAAAATAACTTTAGGTCTTCAGTTTGTGTATTGGATATTTTGTGAATCAAGTGAACTCTTATCGGATATATGCACTGTGGACAAATTTTTTTCAGATAAGTTGCACAGGACGGGTGAGTTTTTTTTTACTTCATTTTTTTTTTGTTTTAGGTATTTGTTGTTAATTTGAGAGTTTAAGTTAATTTTCCCGAAAGTTTCTCAAGAAATACTAACGCGATCAAATTGAAATATCATAACTAGTTGTGAAATATCGACGCTCAATTTAATGCATGATTTCTTAGTCTTAGTCAACATTTTGAAACCATATTTATTTGCAGAGATATTGGCGGAAAATTTTGTGGCCATTTTAAATTTTGAGGTTATTTCCCTTATATGTCAAAAGGCGCAAACGCTTTCTGATTTGAATTTCATTTCTATTTGCGTAATACTGACACGCAATTTAATAAGTAATATCGTGAAGATCGTATTGGCAAAATATCAGTAAAAAATATTTTTCGGAAATTTAACTTAACTTTAACGAAAGAAACAACATAGTGACTTGACCTTTGTAAAGTAGTTTTTTAAGAAACTCAACACCAAGAAAATTTTCTCTCCAACTCCAATATTTCATAGGAAATGTGATTTGGAATGGAAAATATTTAAGATTTTTATGAATAACATCCTCTAGGCTTAATTATAAAGTGATTCTTTCAATTCTTTCCAGCAAAATTTTCGTTATATGTTGATACCTTAGTGAATAGGTTTATCTACCATATTTCGGGAATATATTTAGATGAGACAGACAACATGGATACGGTAATTGATTATATCGGTGACAGGACTGATAATTCTGATGATCAGTCGGACATAAAAACTCCGTTTCATTGTCGTAACTCGACAGATTTGTCCCCAGATAATTAGGTGCCCTGTGCGGCCACCTGCATTGGTCTCACTTTTCGAGCGCGCTAAGGCGGTTCGCCCTTCAAGTGGTTTTGTGCGTTATTATAAACATAGACATATTTAGGCATGTAAGATTTATCCTTGGGGATATTTGAAAATTCCAGACATAAGTCAGTCGGGATCGGAATTGGAAGCGATAAGCTTGAGGTCGAAAACGCCGAGGCTCGGCTCAAATATTTAAAATAGGTTTTTTACGTTTTTGTTCATATTTTCACACGATCGATTATTTCGTATCGGCACTAGTCTAGTATATTCATTTTACAACTAGGAATCGAATTAAAGAGTGTTTTTTTTTAACTGTTCAGTTTGATTTTGAAAACTTTCGAACCTCCTAGACGCCAGATCCTAACGGTGTGTAGGACTTCGGCGGGGAATTCACAACACTCATAGTAATACTACAGAATCACAAAAAGCACGAAGAAAGTTGCTAAAAATCTTCTTCAGGTATCTACATTTTACTGACTGATGGTATGTAGTACAACAAGGTTTAAATATGGTCCGGAACGTGCCTAAATAATTATACAAAGCGTAAAATTGAGAGTAGGTATAAATTGGGGTTTGCCACAAAGTTTTTAGGTTACAGAAAAATATTCAGTAGTGGAGAGCAATTCACATCTGTTTGTTCATTCAATAGGATTTTGCGGGTGTTGTACCTATTGATTTCTAACGACTCTAGGAGTTATGTAGGTACTTTTGGTTTCGACGTGGATAATTTTGAAGTTACTATTGAATTTAAATATTTCACATGAATTTCTTCATGGAATTGATTTTTGTTTGGTGAAAAACCAATGAGTTATAATATAAATAATATATACGATTGATTTGAGATATCAATGGTATTGGGTTATTAAACTGAGAAAATAATAAACCCTTGTGTAAAATTTGCAGCGTTTTTTCATGCGCTTGTTCTAAGGAAAGGTTCATTTGTAATCTAAAATTGTGGTGCTTTCCTAAAAAATTAACCCAAAGAAATCCTCTGCGTACACAAAATTGAATCTTATTGGTAATTAAAGTTGTGAATTTCAGTAAAAAGCTTAGGGATTCGATATTTGTTAGGCAAGTTTAGGGCCTAATATCAATAAAGGACGAATTCTTGAATGGGTAAAATATATCTGGAATGGGTGCAATGATGGTTTATCATCCGCCTGATGATTTAAAATCATTTAAGAGTTGGCTTTGTGCACCAAAACTCTTTCTCTATAAATATCGGTTCACTTGTAGACCTACAGCCGCCGCTTGTAAACACAATAACTTTGAGAACATACAACTTAGATTAAAAGTTGTAGACCCTGGGGTTGGGAGCTCAAGTTAGAATTCATGAATGGGTGTAAAATCCACCTGTAGTTTTCAAACACATAATATACAGGGTCTTTCACGAGGAACCTCACCCATATTTATACGGGAAACTACTGAACGTATTTTCATGAAATTCAGCACTTATAAGTATTTCACGATGCTGATGAAATCTAAAATATTTTCAAGGCATGAGCACCTCCGGTTTTTCCGGAAATGACGTCAACTTCCGTTTTTCAAATTAGAACACCATTTTTTTATTGCAGAAATAGATTCCTTAGAAAATTTCAATTTATTTTGATGTAACATTTTTCAGTTTTGGTTGGAAAATTCTCTCTGAGCGGGAAAATTCGAAAAAAAATCGAAAATAGAGCTCCGCTGAAACAAGAATAACTTCGAGGTTTTTGGATGGAAAATTTTCATTTTTGGGATTTTTCAAGATGTAAGATTGATGTATCCATTTCAAAAATCGAAATTGCGATTCATGATACAGGGGGTGAAAAAATCGCTTTCAAAGTTAGGGATGAAAAAATCGTGAAAAATCAATTTTTTCAAATTAGAATCCCATTTTTTTATGGCAGATATTGAATCTACGTTAAAAAATAATGTGAGTGTATGCATCACACCCTTGCCCTAAAGTGGATATTTTCTGAGTTATTCACAAAAAACTGTTTTTCGTCTTGAATTTTCAGCTATTTCTTTTCCCTTCACGCCAAAAAGATGACATTTTCAGGAACTGTTACTTAAACCATTTTTTAGATTTTACTACCCTAATATGCAAGAGAAAAAAGTTACAGGTTGTTCCTAAATAGATGGCGAATTTGGATTCGAATTTGTATCGGAAACCTCTTTATTTCAACTAATCGGCCATCGGTTTTCTCTCCAGTGATAAATAAATAATTCCTTATGAACCATATGCAAAAACTTACCATGTTTTACATTATTTTTTTTTAATGATAGATATCATTAATTACATCTGCCAAATTCCTCTTTATTCAGTAGCATTTTGTGTTTACTATTAATTTGGTGATAATTCGTATTAAGTTATAAAATCGATCACTATGCCTGATTTTACCAATGAAGATTATTTAAATCTCATTCTACTTCATGGAGAATGTAATAAAGTTGTAGATAGAACGATTCGACTGTTCATTGAGAGGTTTCCTGACCGACCCAGACCAACGAGAGATACCATTAACAGAACCATGACAAACTTGAGAAATGTCGGATCTTTCGTTAAGAAAACTACACACAAAGAAAAAAGTGTAGTAGAAGATGAGAACAACGAAATTACAGTTCTTGCATATTTTCGTGTGAATCCTCAAAATTCTCTCAAAGATGCCGAGATTGATCTGGGATTATCTCAATCGAGTGTTTGGAGAATATTAAAAAAACATAAAATGCACCCATATAAATTCAATAGGGTACAGCATTTGAAGGAAACTGATTTCGTCAGGAGAACAGAGTTTTGCGAAGCTATGATGATTCGATTTCAAGAGAATGAAAACTTTTAGGACTGTATAATTTGGACAGATGAATCTAAATTCACAAAGAATGGTTCTTTCAATAGGCATAACAGTCATTATTGGGATGAAGAGAACAACCACCACTTCAGACAATGGAACTTTCAAGAGACCTGGAGCTTCAATGTTTTTTGCGCCATCAAAAATAATGCAATTCTCGATGTTCACATTTATGATGGGACTTTAACTGGTAAGATAGAACACTACACATGTTTGCATTATTTAAAGAATGTTCTCCCTTAGGAGATAGATATTCTGACATATTGACTCAAATAATTGAGCCGCTAGTACAGAACCATAATGACTTATGGTATCAACAAGATGGCGCGCCTCCACACAATTCACTCAATGTGTCAAATATCCTCTACAGGCTATTTGAAGATCGATGGTTGGCGAACAATGGTCCACATCTTTGGCCACCACGTTCTCCCGATTTAATTCCTTTAGACTATTATGTTTGGGGTAGGATAAAAAATATTGTCTACTCAACTCCCCTGACTGATAAAGAGGACTGCATAGAACGAGTCAGAAATGCGTTCAGGTTTGTTTAGATTTTTAGATTCATAGTTTTGAAACTCAATTTGGTTTTTAAACACTTTTGCAGATCTCTTCCTCCCGATGAAATAAGAAGAGCAACGCACGAAGCATTCCTGAGACGTATAAATAAATGTCTAGAAATTAACGGTCAAAACTTTGAGCATCTTCTCTAGTTATAACTGCGAGAGTTTGCCATGGTTCTCCTAATAGTAACTTGAAGTCGGTTTCAAGAAGGGGTGAAAAATCTACAGCATGGTTCAAATAACAGTTCCTGAAAATTTCATCTTTTTGGCGTGAAGGGAAAAGAAATAGCTGAAAATTCAAGACGAAAAACAGTTTTTTGTGAATAACTCAGAAAATATCCATTTTAGGGCAAGGGTGTGATGCATACACTCACATTATTTTTTAACGTAGATTCAATATCTGCCATAAAAAAATGGGGTTCTAATTTGAAAAAATTGATTTTTCACGATTTTGTCATCCCTAACTTTGAAAGCGATTTTTTCACCCCCTGTATCATGAATCGCGATTTCGATTGTTAAAGTGGATACATCAATCTTACATCTTGAAAAATCCCAAAAATGAAAATTTTCCATTCAAAAACCTCGAAGTTATTCTTGTTTCAGCGGAGCTCTATTTTCGATTTTTTTTCGAATTTTCCCGCTCAGAGAGAATTTTCCAACCAAAACTGAAAAATGTTACATCAAAATAAATTGAAATTTTCTAAGGAATCTATTTCTGCAATAAAAAATTGGTGTTCTAATTTGAAAAACGGAAGTTGACGTCATTTCCGGAAAAACCGGAGGTGCTCATGCCTTGAAAATATTTTAGATTTCATCAGCATCGTGAAATACTTATAAGTGCTGAATTTAATGAAAATACGTTCAGTAGTTTCCCGTATAAATATGGGTGAGGTTCCTCGTGAAAGACCCTGTATTTATAAGAAATATATTGTACTTACATATCATCCGATGGAGCTGAAATATATATAGATATATACGATCCTGATGAAAATTATTATAACTAATTATCAAGTTTTAATTTTGTGGACGCATTTCTAATTTATTATTTAGGAAAACAACAATAATAATTTCAGATTTATGTATCCCCGAAACTATTCAGCGGATTTAGCTCATGCACTCAACCGAAACATTCAGTATTTACACCTGAAAATTTCAATACACTTCTTCTACTTCGAAAGTTATACAGAGTGTTTATGGCCTGACAGACAGGATGTAATTCAAAAACAGGTTTTTCATCAGTGTAAGTCCAACCTAGTCGTTGAAGGCCAGTTGCCGTTCATAATTCGAAAATTGCAGAATTGTTGGTGAAATGATAATGCTTTTAAAGTGTTCCTCAGAACAAGCTGGTAAAAAAGAACCGACTTCATGTTACAAATTTTCCAATATACATATTGAAATCAAATTAACTCCTGAATGTATCCCTATTCGTTAATCTGGTGGTAATGATGCAACCTCTTACTCCCTATCTATTTATTTCAACTTTACAATTAAAAATTACTATTTACAAACACAAAATCAGGTACAATGAATCTGAGATCCGCGATTCGAAGAGACACTTATCTTAAAAGTAAGGATCCGGTGGTATGATCCTCCAAAATACAGGTACTATGCAGGTAGTCCAGTTTCAAGAGATTCCAACCAGAATAAAGTCCAGAATTAAGATGTTCCAGTAATAATTAGCTTCGGAATAAAGGTATTCCAACAATGATTGCTTCCAGTATTAAGATGATCCAGTTAAACCTTGGGTCCGGTAGTAGGATGTTCGAATGGGCATTAGTCCCAGTAAAAATGTAATCCAGCAGTCGATAGCTCGGTACAAAGATGTTTAAGTGGCCAACAGCCCCGGTACAAAGATGATTTAGTGAGCAGTAGCCCCGGTACAAAGATGTTTAAGTGGCCAACAGCCCCGGTACAAAGATGATTTAGTGAGCAGTAGCCCCGGTACAAAGATGATGTAGTAGGCAGTAGCCCCGGTACAAAGACTGCAAATTTAAAAACTATAAGATAGTGCTTATAACACGTGATCTCATTCCCAACGACTCTAGACGTTATTGAAACAATTTACAGATTAATAAATACGAGATGAAATATCTAGAACTCAGGAATAAGAGCACGTCATTCGATAATAAGAATGAGGCAAGAAATCAAATGCACAATATTATACAAAGGAAAATGTTAAGCGGTGTAACCTGCATGGAATGAAAATAATCAGAAATCACAATCTGGCATTCACAAAAGCAAAAATATTGGTCGGGATATACGTAGTACTTACCGCCTTTTGAATAGACGTCTTATAAGAAACAATAAAACTTCAAAATTCCACGATGTTAATGGATCACGAAGTTCGTTTATTCGTTAAACTCTAGCAAGGTGTTTACTCTCCAACCTTTTATGCACGAAAAGAAAGAGTTTTCCATCGGCTAGACCGAATTAGAGTCGCGCATGCGAAACACACACTTAACTGTCAAAACGAAGTGCGTTTTCCAGCGACCGATCGTATAATCTCAGTAAGGCGTTTTTGCTTGAGATCGGAATTGAAATTAATAGTATGACGTATTTTCGCGATTGAAACTTGAAATCGGCAGTGGAGCGTTTTGTAACGTTACACACACCACTTACCAGGAAAAAAAAATTTTGAAGAAATTTTTTTTGTAGAAGAATGTAAAGCCAATAGGTTTCGATTAATTTTGAAAAATAGAATAATTACTATGAGGAAAATAAAGTTCTTTAACGTTAAATGCCAAATTGAAAGTTAAGTCAAATGGGTGAAAGGGAAATTAATCTTGCAGGTCACACAGCATAACTGAATCATAAATTCACATGAAGTTCATGGGCAAACAAAGAGAGATCAAAACTCAAAAAAAAATTGGAAATTTGTAGAACCAGCAATGGGTCGACAGTTGTTCGTCACCCAAGTCGAGCAGTGCGATTAAGCGCAATCCAGATAAGCAAAATCCTCGTATACTCGACGTTCCAATCAAACCTGAACGCACCTACCTGTAACAAAGATAAACGACACAATTGAAAAAGTTAAAAGCGCCGTTTAGACACTGAAGGCCATTTCCAATGGAAAAGGGTCGAGAGCGTTGCGGAGCACACGCTGTCGACCGACTAAACGTCGCACATGCCCAAACATCAACCGAAGTCAATGACTCAAAAAATTTTATTCTCGAAAGAAAATTCCGATCTAATCGGGATTGAGAAAAAATATAAGTCTCAAATAAAAAGAAAACGGCATAGAAGCTCCGAACGTAGTCATCATAGCCTCCGCAAATAAAAAAAAAGAACCACTCAGTTCGAGACAAAACTGAATGGCCAAGGCATGGAGGTTTATGGATTAGAGACCAAAACCACAAAAAAACTCCCATCATCCTGTGTCGGTTTCAGCGAACACAAGACGATGTCAAATCCGGTAAGGTAAAGGAAAAGAAAACGGTCTAAATCGGTAAATTCACAGATGAAAATCGAAGGATGATGCGTATGGTTACTGTAAACAATATCCACACGAATCAAACATCGAAATCATCTAGTGAAGCAGTCAAAATCGGTAATAATCGACGAAGTCGATAGCAAGGTAAGGCAAGAGACACTTGCTACACCCTGTGCGAACACACGCTGATGCCAAGTTGAGAAAAACGTTAGGTAAAAATCGTTATATAGGTAGAGAGGTCGGTAGACAAAGTCAGGAGTGAAAACGTGTAGATATAAAGATAGGTATCGACTCATCGACAGGCAAGGTAGTCTACACGAATCAAATCCCGAAATCATCCAGACTGAGGTACTCCAAATCGATAAAGTTATAAACGGTAGGCAGCAGTAGTCAAGATAAAGATGTTTCTTTCCGGAGCAATGAAGTCTAACAAGTGGCACGATGCAGATAAAAAAAAACAAAACTGTTATGAAATTGTGAAAGGGAAGGAAGGAATCGAGAAGAAAAAAAAAATTATCAGGCAAGGTACTATTGAACATATCCCGAGGTGGTCTTCCAAGTTTCAGAGCTCGAAATTTAAAGCTAATTAACTAATCTCACTGAAGGTGTTAAAGATGTATGCAAAGATGATGTAACCAATAATATCAAGAGGTATTTAAAGCTAATTTATCTGACAGAAGATGTTAAAGGTGTATTAAAGATCACTCCCCAAGCAGGCCTCTCCTAGAAAGCGATCCCCAATATGCGAAAATAATTCAAGTAGATAATAAATTGGAAAAACACTCCCGGAAATACGTAGGAAAGAAAAGATAAGATTGGGCGCCAGCGATTACAAATCGCAAAGTAGGTTCGATATAAGGAAGCGGAAATAGGTAATAGAAATAGGTAATAGGGATAGATAATAGGTAATAGGGATAGATAATAGGAAATAGGTAATAGAGAATAGGTAATAGGGATGGATACAAACAACAGGTAAGGAAAGAGAAAGAGAAGTGTCCGCCCGTTGGTACAAATAATAACTGCATCCAAAAATGCAAGAAAAATAATCTCTATGAGACTCACAGATCAAAGACAACTTCAAAGTAAATCGCTAACTACGCTAAATTTTCAATCAAGATACTGCATAGCCGCTCTTAACTTCAAAATATTAAGATACGTTGTGAGACTCACAGATTAAAGAAAGCTTCAAAGTAAATCGCTAACTACGCCAAATTTTCAATCAAGATACTGCATAGCCGCTCTAAACTTCAAAATATTAAAAGATAAAATGCCCACAGGCATAAGATAAAGATACGGTAGTTGTCATAAGACACGGTAAGATACGGTAATTGTCATAAGACACGATAAGATACGGTAATTGTCGTAAGACACGGTAAGGAAAATGATACGGTAATTGTCGAATCGAAGGCCCGAGAAAACTTCAAAGTAAACCGCAGACTACGCTCAAATTTCCATTCAAGGCACTGCATAGCTGCGTTAAACTCGAAAGATTAATCGCCATCTTCACGAAATCGACATGTAAACCAAAAAGAAAAAAAAACTAATGAATATTTGCACCAGACAGACCGACACTTGCCTTAAATAGGAAAAGGAGAAAAGGTATTAGGAAATTTAGATACACAAAAAAAAACGACCAATCATCACCTCCATCCAAAAACATAACTGCCTTCGTCACACATAACAAGAAACAAAATAATCCTTTTTTTTGGTGGATGCGATAACTTTCATACACCTTGCTAGACAGACATACTACAAACAACAAATTACCATCACACGAACACAGTACAATCGTTCACGAATAAACCGCAATGAGAATTGCTTTGACCCATCAGATAGTCGATGGTCAACTTCCCAAGCGTATGATGGCTCCAAAACTAAGCCCGCCATCAACCAGGCCAACCAAGCATTAAAGGTATCGAGAATGAAGTACATATTTCAATTCCTGAGACTTAAAGTTATCGGGATTCATGATTCAGTTATTCAGACAATACTAATATAAGATAACAATAAGGTAAAAGTTGAAAAATAGTAATATCAAACATTCGACCTCGGAGCTCAGACTCACAACGAAGTCACCTTCACAACCAGAAAAACGAAAGAGACACACTCAGAGAAAAATGTTACTCAAAAAAAAGTTACTCGTGGCCCCACGTTACCTGCGCCAGTGAAATCAAATTAACTCCTGAATGTATCCCTATTCGTTAATCTGGTGGTAATGATGCAACCTCTTACTCCCTATCTATTTATTTCAACTTTACAATTAAAAATTACTATTTACAAACACAAAATCAGGTACAATGAATCTGAGATCCGCGATTCGAAGAGACACTTATCTTAAAAGTAAGGATCCGGTGGTATGACCCTCCAAAATACAGGTACTATGCAGGTAGTCCAGTTTCAAGAGATTCCAACCAGAATAAAGTCCAGAATTAAGATGTTCCAGTAATAATTAGCTTCGGAATAAAGGTATTCCAACAATGATTGCTTCCAGTATTAAGATGATCCAGTTAAACCTTGGGTCCGGTAGTAGGATGTTCGAATGGGCATTAGTCCCAGTAAAAATGTAATCCAGCAGTCGATAGCTCGGTACAAAGATGTTTAAGTGGCCAACAGCCCCGGTACAAAGATGATTTAGTGAGCAGTAGCCCCGGTACAAAGATGTTTAAGTGGCCAACAGCCCCGGTACAAAGATGATTTAGTGAGCAGTAGCCCCGGTACAAAGATGATGTAGTAGGCAGTAGCCCCGGTACAAAGACTGCAAATTTAAAAACTATAAGATAGTGCTTATAACACGTGATCTCATTCCCAACGACTCTAGACGTTATTGAAACAATTTACAGATTAATAAATACGAGATGAAATATCTAGAACTCAGGAATAAGAGCACGTCATTCGATAATAAGAATGAGGCAAGAAATCAAATGCACAATATTATACAAAGGAAAATGTTAAGCGGTGTAACCTGCATGGAATGAAAATAATCAGAAATCACAATCTGGCATTCACAAAAGCAAAAATATTGGTCGGGATATACGTAGTACTTACCGCCTTTTGAATAGACGTCTTATAAGAAACAATAAAACTTCAAAATTCCACGATGTTAATGGATTACGAAGTTCGTTTATTCGTTAAACTCTAGCAAGGTGTTTACTCTCCAACCTTTTATGCACGAAAAGAAAGAGTTTTCCATCGGCTAGACCGAATTAGAGTCGCGCATGCGAAACACATACTTAACTGTCAAAACGAAGTGCGTTTTCCAGCGACCGATCGTATAATCTCAGTAAGGCGTTTTTGCTTGAGATCGGAATTGAAATTAATAGTATGACGTATTTTCGCGATTGAAACTTGAAATCGGCAGTGGAGCGTTTTGTAACGTTACAATATAATATAATTATTATATGAATATCCAGTTTTTCGTCTAAAATAAAGGAATACACAGTCTTGGTTTCATCAAAATCAATGAAAAATATCAGTTCGAGATAAAATACTGTATGTAACCAAAAACACACCATATAGAACAGTCATCGCATTCACGTTGTAAAGTTCAAAAATTACCGCCATTCCGTGTTTTCTCTGATTGGCCGATTCCGATAACCTTCATGTCATTTTACCAATTCACGAGTTGTTCCTTTATTGATATATTAGGCCCTAAACTTGCTCAACAAATATCGAATCCCTGAGCTTCTTAATGAAGATCACGACTATAATTACCATGCAAGTTTCAATTTTGTGTACGCAGTTGGGTTATTTATTTAGGAAAGCACCATAATTTCAGATTTGTAAATCCACGAAACTGTTTGGTGGATTTAGCTCTATATAAAGAGCAAACTCAATATATTGAGTTTGCTCAACCGGGATATTCAGTACATACTTTAGTCTAGACTTCTTCTTCGAAAATAGTTACAGAGTGTTTACGGCCTGACAAACAGAATTTGTTAAAAAAAAAATCATCACTGTGTTAGTCCAACCTAGTCGTTCAAGGTCATTTGTCGAATATACATACTATTACATAAATATCCAGTTTTTCATCTAAAAAAGAGAAATACACAGTCTTGATTTCATCAAAATGAATTAAGAATATACCAGTTCGAGATAAAAATACTGTATGGAACCTAAGACACATCATATAGAAGTAAAGACACACTATATAGAACAATCATCATTCACGTTGCGAAGTTCAAAATTACCGCCATACCGCGATCTCTCTGATTGGCCGATTCCAACCTTCATGTCCATGTCTCTAGTCGCATGTCACGATAACTGCGGAACGGAGCAAGCTAGCGACTTGAAGCATACCTTGAGCTTTATATTTCACAGCAGTGTACGAAATTCCAATCCGATACGGCTATTAGTTCCGGAGATATTGGGATCCAATATGTAAAATTTCGTGGTTTTCTTCTCGATATCGTTGTTTTTTTCGGTATAACTCAAGAAATTCTGACTCAATCATGATGGAACTTCGCAGCTAGTTTGAGGATGATGAAAAAAACCTTGTGCGAAATTTCGTGATGATCGTGCATTAGAACAATTTGAAGAAAAAATTTCAATTTTTTTTTTCAAATATTCAATATTCTGTGATCTTATATAATTATTAAATTCTGTATGAAACATAATGTAAAATACATGGTGTGCACACCTGAAAAATAAGTGACGTCAGCAAGATTAAAATACAAGGAAATATAATTCTGTGCTTTGAATTTGACTGAAAAGAGTGACGTCATCATTGGTAAATATGACCACAGATGAGCAGATGAGCACACCATGTTTTATTTACATCATAGTATGAAACTTCAAACTGTCATTTTTCGATGAAGTACTGGATTTCAATTCGATCTAATTTGTATTTTTGGAAATATTGGGAAAATAAAATTTTGAATGGAATCTGCGGACTCATTGGGTGGATTTTACCCATTCACGAATTCGACCTTCGTAATTAAGGTCAAAACCTTCTCCACGAATATCGAGTTTCTAACTTCTGGAAGAAACGACTTAGAAACTCGATATTTGTAAAGAAGGTTTGGGGCTTAATTACGAAGGTCGAATTCGTGAATAGGTAAAATCCGCCCAACGATTCCGAAGATACACCCTTTCAAAATTGTGTTTTCCCAATATTTTCAAAAATATTGATTAGATCGAATTGAAATCCAGTACTTTATCGAAAAAACCTAGAAAAGCACTGCCGTTAAGGCAGCAGCTTTTGCACCAATGTTCAAATTCGTTGCCTAAGCGGTCATCTCCATTGAACATGCGCGCAAAAGCTGCTCTCTTTACGGCAGTGCTTTTCTAGGTTTTTGTGATGAGTGAGTGGAATTTAGACTGAAAAATGGGTCAAAAGAATCGGATGCAAAAATAGAATGAATCTCTCCTCGACCTCGCAAGATTGGGCAAGACTAATCAGATATGCATCATTAGGTATCATTCAAAACTGACCTGTTGACGTGGACTTTGATTCGTCTCGGAAAGTTACCCTGTAATAATGCATTCTCACTTTGTGGTATACAATCAAGATAAAATATGGTAACGTCATATACTGCTTCCAGGCAATTTTGTTTTAGTAACTTGTTTGCCATGAATGCAAATCCCGTTGTTCTAGGGTGTAGGACGTATTTGAATATCTGAAAAGGGGCTAAATTTAGTGTGACTATATTTTAACTTGAAAGATCTCTAGAGGATTGGTTAGAAGAAAACAAAAAAATATTTTCGAAAATGAAAAACTGATTTTGATATTTGAAGCACTTAGGAAATCCTTTCGGGAAAGATGAAATTATTGGCTTGAAATATTGTTCATCTTTTCTTCTAGCATCTTATAGAGATGCGGAACATAATATAAGGTGTATTTTCATCTAAAGTTCTCAAACGTTGTGATACTTCTGATGAGGTGCTCTGTTTGATTGAAATTACTAACCTCCAAACCATTTTTATATGCGTATTCATCGCTTCTTCTCTTGGTTTCTTCGGTGAGATCCGTTCCTTCAGGAAAAACCAAAACGCTGCATTTGTAAGAAGATTCGGACACGTAGTCACAAAATTTTTCCAAGATCTTTTTGTCGAAGCTCCAGCATCTCTTTATAAATATTGAAAATGTGAGTTGCATAACCCAACCTGCAAAAATATTCATATTTCCATTTTTCCCAATTACTCTCAGAATATTCTATACTGTTTTTTGAGTAGAAAACTTTTCGGATCATGTTACTGACTTCAAAATAAGGAGAAAAGTTTTCATGAATAATTAAGCAGTCTTTTGTTTCTGTTTCGCAACAAGTGTCAAAATTATATCCATATTTTCATGAGACGACGAGCCGAATCATGCTTTATTGTGCAAAGTGATAAATTTTAAACAATAACCGTATACCTCTAAGTAATGGCTTAAGTATTACATTCGTTTTAATTACTGTTATTAATATTAACATTGTCATCGATCGATTCATGGATCATTTCAAATCCTAATAATTCGAAAACAGTTGTTTGCAGCGACCTCTACCCAAATATCGGCTGTTTTCACAAAATTGCTAAAATCGATCTATTCACTAGAAAATCTTATACATGTACGTTCAAAAAAGTTTGGACATTTCAAATGAAACCAATCATCAAATTGAACCCCAGACACCTAACAAATAAAATTATATAATATTATTATTCAGAATTTATTTACAAAGAATAAAAATATGAATTCGAATTTGATTGCTCCTAAATACCAGACCTATTTTGATTACACTATTAGCATTTTTGAGAAATTTTTTACAAAAAAAAAATTGAAATTCAAATTCGTTCCTTTGTATCTCAGAAACAAATGACTTGAGGAAATTAAACGAAATTTTGGCGTCATTAAAGAGCCCCTAAATTTTCTACACTTACTTGAGAATTACCTGTGTTGTCAATATAAGTATCAACTTTGAACTTCCATTCTGCAATTCACGAAATTGAATTCTTACACAAAATCCATCATAATATCATTTGATTCATCTGCGTGTCAACCTTCACCTAATTTGTATATTACAGATACGTTTACTTGATATTCGACTCTGAAAATGAAATATCACCCAGTTTCGCTGTAGCAAATTCAACCCTGCCAGCTGTCATACGATGGTAGAAAATTTAGCTATGTGAACCTGGCAATTGACCTAGGATTTCTCTTGTGAAAATGTTGAGATCGATTGTACCCTGTAGGTTTCCTTCATAACTTTCGAACCCAACGTCATCATAAACGAAAAAATTCAAATTTATTCATGAAAACTTTGTGAAGGAATGTACCAATTGAAATTTTTTCACATCAACTCTGTGATCTATTAGACCCGGTAGGTAGGTACCTGATTGTACCACAAACATTTTTCGTTTGTTCCTTCAGCGTTTCTTCATCGGCACAAAAAAAAAAAAATCCTCCTGGTTTTTCGTACACATCAATCCGAAAGTTTATTTTCACTTCAACAAGTGGTTGCCATATAATCGCTGGAATTTTCGGGTGAAAATCCTTTGGTTGATTGTACTCGGTAAGTACCCGATTGTACCACAAACTTTTTTAACCTGTCGCTAGCTCAAACAAAAATTTAAGCTCTTTCATTTTTGCTAAATCCCTCATCACTTCATATCAATTCGAAAATATTTTTTTCACTTCAAATCGTGATTGGCCGATAAATGAAGTTTTTGTATGGAAATTCTGTGTTCGATAGTTCCCAGGAAGAACACTACTGTATCTCTTTTTTTATATTCAAGCCCTCATGGTTATACCTACACATCAATTGAAAATTTTGGAGTGAAAAGTTTTGTTCCCCTGTACCACAAAAATATTCGCGTGTTTTCCCGAGGTTTTGACTACAGGGTGATTCATTAAGGGTGGCCACCGGCCGTATCTCGGCAACCGTTTATCCTATGACTTCCGGAAAAAAAATCTAATGACAAACTCGGCTCCTAAAAAATGATTAAAAATATTTTCAAGTTCGTAGTTCCCCACTAGAGGGCGCAATCTATCACTTGTAAAATATAATCTCATTTTTTACGAAATATTCTCCAGCTAACAGTGGTGAAGAATAATAAAATAAGAATCTACTCTTTTTATTCAACAACTTTTGTTTCAGTAATTTTTCTATATTTCCTATTTTTTAGTGATGGGATGGATAAACTTTTCTTCACGAAAATAACATTCTTATTCCTGTATGGGTGAACCGATTTTCACTTAATTAGATTTCATTCGAAGGCCATCGAAAGCATATCACAGAAACATATGACAACAATATACCGGGTGATCCAATTGAACACTACAGACTGTCTTATGTCACTTCGCCCTATTTGTGCGTTTTACTGGAAAATTTCAAATGCAATGCTATGATTCTAACCGAGTGAGAATAAGCCAAGCATTATCACCTACTGACTTTTTAAAATCGCAGACAGATATCATTGGTCGTTTCGGAGTTATTGACATTTTTGTAAATTTTGATAAGTATTGATCAACCCTGTGAAATGCAGGAGGAATTGAGTTATTTCATCTCTAAATATTAGATGAAAGGAAAAAACTCATCAAAACAACGAAACAAGCTAATTTAGAAGCAGTAAGCTTTGGCGATACTGTTCATTTTCGGTATCTATAGCTGTAAAAGTTTTTTAGGACGATTGCAAACCACTATTTTATGATGCCCCATTATTCAAACGAAGAAGCATATGATATGCTTAATGTTCATTTTGAATCTTTAGAAAATGCAGTAGCTGAAAGGGAGTACCCGATACGATATCCTGAAAGACGTCGTCATTTCAAAAGGGCATTCAAAAGATTGACACGAAGAGAGCGAGAAACTGGTAAGGTTCAATATCTTGGAAGAAAAAATAGAAAACGTAGAAGCCGTAATGAGGATAATATCATAAAAGTTTTGGCTTATTAACAAGACACAGGTGCTTGAAATTTTAACGGAAGATCTTCCAATTCTTTTAAAAAATATTGCTATTCAAAGCAGGTTAGATATGTGGTATCAACAAGATGGTTGCCCGGCGCATTATGCTGCTAATGTTGGAGAATATTCATATAACGTCTTCTCAAAGAGGTATATTGGTCGAGGGAGTATTTTTCCATGGTCAGAAAGATCACCCGACCTCACAGTATTAGATTTTTATTTTTGGGGGAGAATAAAGACTTAGTTTTCCGAACACCCCTCACTACAAGTGAGGATATTCAAAATAGATTTCGACAGGCAGCTTCTTCTCATACTGAAATTGTGGCCAGTGTCAACTCGACGAAAGAAAGACTAAATTTATGTGTAGAAAATAATAGTAGACATTTTAAATATTTGAATTGATTAGGTGTAAGTGTTGTTTTTCTGTTCAAATATTTTCGTTGTTGCTAACTTTTGTTATTTTATCGCATCATTGTTATTTCATGTGTATTGAGCATTTTGCTGCGTTGTCATGACGCATAAAGTCACTTCCTTGTTTATTCAAGCTCACAGAAAGGATCAACATTGATCAAAATTTACAAAAATGTCAATAACTCCTAAACGACCAATGATATCTGTCTGCGATTTTAAAAAGTCAGTAGGTGATAATGCTTGGCTTATTCTCACTCGGTTAGAATCATAGCATTGCATTTGAAATTTTCCAGTAAAACTCACAAATAGGGCGAAGTGACATAAAACAGTCTGTAGTCTTCAATTGGATCACCCGGTATATTGTTGTCATATATTTCTGTGATCTGCTTTCGATGGCCTTCGAATGAAATCTAATTACGTGAAAATCGGATCACCCATACAGGAGTAAGAATGTTTTTTTTTCGTGAAGAAAAGTTTACCCATCCCATCACTAAAAAATAGGAAATATAGAAAAATTACTGAAACAAAAGTTGTTGAATAGAAAGGGTAGATTCTTATTTTATTATTCTTTACCACTGTTAGCAGGAGAATATTTCGTGAAAAATGAGATTATATTTTACAAGTGATAGACTGCCATTAGATTTTTTTTCCGGAAGTCATAGGATAAACGGTTTCCGAGATACGGCCGTTGACCTCCCTTAATGAATCACCCTGTATAGCCGTAAGGAAGGCGAGACTTATAGGCACCTTTTATGTGTACCTCCCAACCTATCAAGCCAATTTTCAGTGTCGTCTGTCTCAATCGTAAAATCTTGCTGTGATGTGTGACGTAAGGGGCGATCAACCGCATTTACCTTAATTTGAACTTTTGTCTCGATTTTACCATGTTTAATGTAAAATTATTCAAAATTTACGAATTGTTGAAATGTGTGATAGCATACTTTATGATATATTGAAATAGATTGAGAAAAACATAAAAACATGTTGGTTCGTGTTGCATACGAGAGACCTAACCTCCCCTCTCTCAATTTCTCTTTGAAATTGGTAATTATCTGATGCTCCAGGTGATTTCTGTGGTATTTCATTTCCAAAGGCGAATATTACGCAAAGGAATGATCGAATTACGAAAAATGTCACTTGTCGTATTTAGAAGGAAAAGACATATCGGAAAAACATCATACCTATTCAAATTTAAGGGATTTGAATCTTCGTGCAGAGGGATGAAATGAGATGATGATGGACTTTAAGTAAGAAAATGACCATCTCTAAATAAAACTGATATGTCCGAGCAATATTCCAAAAAATTGATTTTTCTACTAGAAAAGACATCTTTTTTAATGCGACACCCTATACAGTACGCTTCAAAATCTCGGAGCAAATTCATTTTCTCAGAAGAAAATATTTGGCAAGAAAATCCTGAAACAGGTCAATTTTAATTTCACTTTTACCACATTTTTATGCATTTTTGAAGGATTTTCGTTGCACCCTGTGCCATCCCCATCAACCCTCTAAATTTTTTGAATAGTGAAAGTAGGTCAGTGGTACTTTTTTGGCGAGGTCTTTGTATCTTCTTTACAGGCGTTTTTTTTTGAAAAATTAGTTACTTCAAAAGGTTTTCAGTGTGTGCACTTTGTCATGGCTCATTTACTTTGAGACAATGGTACCTGATGAAATTGGTCATCGAATAAAAGTCGACCATTACAGTTTTGTTCATGCACAACTTTCAACCCCTTTAAACCTCCTTCATTTTTTTCTCCATTAAGAGGTTCGTAGGGGTTGAAAGTTGTGCATGAACAAAACTGTAATGGTCGACTTTCATTCGGTGACAAATTTCATCAGATACCATCGTCTCGAAGTAAATGAGCCATGACAAAGTGCAAATACTGAAAACCTCTTTGAACTAACAAATTTTTCAAAAAAAAAAATTTTTTTTCTTGAAAATTTCTGCACGCCTGTAAAGAAGATACAAAGACCTTGCCAAAAAAGTACCACATGCCCTACTTTCCCTATTCAAAAAATTTAGAGGGTTGATGGGGATGGCACAGGGTGCAACAAAAATCCTTCGAAAATGCATATAGATTCGGTAAAAGTGAAACGAAAATTGACCTGTTTCAGGATTTTGGTGCCAAATATTTTTCTTCTGAGAAAATGAATTTGTTCCATAATTTTAACACGCACTGTATATGAACGCCAAATACCAAGTAAGACTATGAGAGGCGATTTCAAAACCCAGGCCAGTGAAGATCTATTTACTCGTTTTCTTTATCGGGAAACGCTTTACGGTTGAATAAGCTGCGTCTGACATAACCATAAAATAAACCTAAAAACGAAATTCTTCCTCCTCACCTGGACCCGGTAGGTGCCTGATTGTATCTTTCAAAATAAATTTAGTAGAATGTTTATATTTGCTCTCTCCTACGATGGCATGATAAAGTGCTGGCCATAAAAAATTCCAATCAGTCCTCGTCCTGTGATTCATAACTAAAATCGACATCTCATCTGCTCTGATGGGATCACCAGTAACTTCGATATTGCAACGCAAAACCAACTCAAGTAAAGCCTGAAAGAAATCGATAGGTCTGAGCAGATAGGAACTCTATACATCGAAAAAAAAGTGATGAAAATGAATAATTCATGAAAATGAGCGATCCACATTATTTGAACATTTCAAGATAAAGAATCTAGAGAAGCACTGACGTGAAGTCAGCAACCGAGATATTCAGGATCTTAACCTAACCTGAAAATTTCAAGACTCTAGGTCCTTCCTTTCGAAAGTTACAGCGCACACGGCCGGACGGACATAATCAATTTTGACCCTGGGTTCTTCATCAGTGAGTCCAACCTAGTCGTTTGAGACCAATTTCGGCTCAAAATTCTAAAATTACAGACATCGTGACGAAATGATAACGCGCTGTTCCCCAGAACCAGCGCGCAAAAATAATAAAATAACGAATTGTTTGTCGACACTTTGGTTAAGTCTAGAGGAATATTTTACAGGGTGGCCCCCTGTAACAAAATAGAGTACGAAATATTGAATTTACTACTCTACCAAAAAAGATGGTCGATGTCTTTTTTAAACGCTTGTTCTCAGGAACAGCGTAATCGTTCCGTCACAATATCTGTAACTTTCGAATTTTGAGCTGAAATCAGTCTCAAACGACTAGGTTGGACTCACTGATGAAGAATTCGTGGTCAAATTTGATTCTGTCCGACCGGCCGTCCGACTTTCGTCTAACTTTCGGAAGGACGGATCTAGAGTCTTCAAATTTTCAAGTTATGTTTTGATCCTGAATATCTCGGTTAAGTTCGTTACTGAGCCAAATCCGCCAAATGGTTTTTGTGTTACAGCCATCTGAAATTTTGATTTTTGAATAACTCGAAAAATATTTATCTGATGCAAATGAAACTTGGTTGGAAGATGAACAGTGTCAATGAGAAGAATTATATCCATAGAAAAATTTAATTTTAATTTTTTTTGGAAAATTTTAATTTCACTGAAATTTCCAAGTCGCCATTTCGCAAGGTGAACAAGCGCGTAAAAGCAGCTGATTTCACGTCTGTGCTTTTCTAGGTTTTTTTGACAACTCGTTTTGAGCACCTCGAACATTGTGTATAATCTGTGCCAGAGTATGTAGATGTTGGTGCAAATTAGAAAGCCCCCTTTCCATCATATCCCACATATTTCAAATCGGATTCGAACGTTTTAAACGGGGTGGCCACGACAAAACGTTTACGTAAGCTTCTTCAAGAAAGTTCGATTAAAAACTTGGAGACATGCGTTGTATTGCCGAAAAACTGGACGGCCATTTGAATGAGGCAGTATGCTGTTTTGTAGGACATCGTCAATATAACGCGCAGCTGTCATAAAGGGAAGTGGTGTTTGGCTATCATATTCACAAATATAAGTTCCCTAAACCATACCTAACTTTAACAGTTCTGTGTACATGCCTCTCAACAGCAAACGCAATGCCACGTCGTACCCTTCTACGACTACCGTGCATATTTGGCTAGATCCGCGATTCGTCACTGAAAACAACTTTTTCATTTCCCTGCTGCCGTTCTTTGCATCATATCAAACGTTCAAGACAGTGGTCCGCAGTTTCAGTCAGCACTAATCTTGTACGGTATGAGGAGAGTTCGAAGGCTGGAATACGGCAATATAACGTACGTATAGTAACAAGTGTACCTTCTTCTCTTCTCTGAACGTTAGTTTAGCGTTTGACGCTTAGTAGCTAAACAGTCTCGTAATACCAGTTGCCTATCGTTTGTTTTTTTTCGGGTTCCCCCACCTCCATTTGTCCAAAAACGACACACACGCATTACTGTCACTGCAGTACAAATTGACACGTCGGCTATTTATGAAATGAGTATGCAAATGAGTTTGCTGCTGGAATTGCCCACGCACAAAAGACGCAATTAAATTTTTCACTGTTTCCTAGAAAAATAATTGGTGGTTCTACAGCTTTGCAGCAAAAGGCAGAAACCAGCTTTCATAGAATTAAACAGATGTTGTATTGTTACCGATACTCCTGGGTTCCACTGTGGAACCCCTCAGAAGCTAACACTTGTACGAGTATCGGGCGTGTTCTGTGTAGGCTTTTTTACTAATTCCTTGTGGCACCTTGAGAACAGTACTGTTAATTGTTTACCCAACAGCAAATAGTTGAACGGTCCCCCGAAAACCGGAAAAATTCTTTCCCGGTCAAGGGCTTGAAACCCAGATCTTTCGATCATGGGGCATGAATTCTAACCACTGAACTACCGCTGGTCTAAATGATGAAAAGAGAAGACATGCTCTAATAATGCTCCCCTTTTGAGCACCTCAGGTCCTGTGCTCCAAAATCAGGAGAGCCTTGATATATATGAATGATGAGTGATTTTTCTTGAACAGTAATAGTTCTATAAATATGTAACAATTATCATTCCCTATTAGACTCTCGTGTATTGTGTATACAAGAAGCTAGTGCGATATAACTCCACCTCGTTTGAGATCATGGTTGAGTTATGGACATAGAAAACCAGTTGAAAACTGATTTATTGAGTGCTGTGCAAAAAACGAAATAGTACTCACTGTGGCGTAACATTGCCAGAACGTAAAGATGATATCTGTCAAATGTCTATATAACTTATTCGAAATGAATAAAGCTGGCAATAAATGACAATACAAACAGAAATAACCTGAAACAAATAAATATGGTGAACTCAAAATTCTTGTAAAAACAAGAAAATCACTCGAATTCGTCAATTTTTCTTGATATTATATTTACGTATTATCATTATTTTTGTAAGTGGTGAACCTCATGAAGGTGGGTTCTCACTAAACGTTCCGTAACCTTCCCATATCCTTTCCGTTCTGTCTTCATACAAAATAGTAAGGTGTGGATGAATGGATTTGTACACACTCTCTTTATTGCTTACGTTCCGTGTCCATACCATTTTTGACTACATAAAGGTTGGTTCTCCCTTTACATTCCCTAACTTTCCCATATCCCCTTCATATACGCGCTTTCAAACAATGGTATGAAAATGGAACGTAACCGGAAAGGATACTACATATTTCAATTCAGTTCCACGGTATATTATTTTATGTAGATAAAATGGAAAGGATATGGAAAGGGCACGGAACGTATGTTGAGAATCAACCTTTATTTTTACGGAGCGCATATGGAAGGGATACAGGGGGCCGATTCTTGAATCTCGATCAAGAATTGAAGAGTATGACAATAGTCATATGTTTATGTAGATTTTCTAAGTTTTTTCGAGTATCTGCAATATTTGTGAAGGTTCTATTCGCCATTTCGACTATGTTTTTGAACAAATATAAAAGAAATAAACTGAATGCAAGATATCGAGGAATATAAAATCGAAATATGAACATAACCTTATCACCGTTTCCTTCGACTTAGCAACGACTGATACCATAGACAAAGGAAACGTGGCAACGTCGCACAGAATTTGTAGTACGTAGTAATACAGTCGTCCAGTTCAGTTCTGAACGTTTAGATGTTGGCTTCAGTATTTATCATTGTATACCGCGTCTCTTCTTTCCTTTGTCCAAGACTGGTACCGAGTATAGGAGATATAACATTCGATTGTCGAGTGACATTCGGTTCCATGCGCAGGTAATATCTACTTGTTGTTTATATTTTACTCCGAAAATCGAAGCAAACATATGGCAATTGTCATACTCTTCAATTCTTGATCAAGATTCAAGAATCGGCCCCCACGAGTGTTGAGTAACGCAAGTGAGTTATCATTTCGCATGGATATATTTGCGGAATTTTAGATGAATTCGGGGTTCTCAATGGAGCTTCACAATTATCAAGTCTGTGAATTGTTTCGTTCGGAAGTAGCTGTGTATTTGATCGGCTTTTAGGATGCTCATGAAGCTTCAACTGATTTTTAGGTTCATCAGTCAAGATCATGTTGCAGAATTCGTAATTTCAATAGTTTTTAGTAGATATTCACAATTTTGATATATCGCCATTTCTCAATTATACAGAAAACTTCAGAGCTACTGAATATTATACTGGATAGAAGGGCAGTTATTGTGTTTCAAACTAATGGCATGTTTTCATTACAACTACGAATATTAATACACTCTCATTATTTGATAGATATCGAACGAACATTTGAGCACAATAAGATGGTCACTTTTATTGCACACAGACTGGTTTTAATGTAACATGTTTGAAAATCGAACGTCAAAGTTTCAATGAGATGTGTATTATATTATTTCGTTGAATATCATATCATATATCATATCCATCAATTTAATCTTCTGTTATATACATACCTGCTAAAATGGTGGTATAGCAACAAAAACAATACAAAAAACCAACTAAACTTGGCATCTTCATCAATTGAAGTGTCACATATTCACCAACAGTTCTTTATGTTGACAGTTTCTGGAAAGAAAAATACGCTTTAGTCGAACTGGCATGTTGAAGCTTTGTGCCTGGAATGAAAATATTCGTTCAGGTCCATGGAGATGTGAGGGATATTGATTTTACCAGACTCCAGGCGAGCGCGGGAAAGCTCATCCAAAGGATGGCGCTGTGCTTCAACACGTACAATTTCGGGCTAGCAGATCACCTCTTTCGGAAACTGTTATGGTTCCTCACTTGTTGATAACGCAAGTAGTATTGTGCTGATTCACATTCACATGTGACATAATATCAACGTGGAAATAGACTGAAAACCTATACAGGGTATTTTACACGAACTGAGTCGATATGCTAACGGAAAACTAAAAGGTTAGGTTAGGTTTCGTGATTAAAGTATGTTTCACTTTGAGTGAAGACAATTCGATATTTTTATCGAATAAACTTGGTAGGTACTCTGAAAGCTGCATAGCCCTAGATATTGGGTAGTGTAATAGGACACATTTGTGTTGATATGCCGCGAAAACGATATGCCAGCGGGCTTTTGAATACTTGGCGAGCAGACTATAATTTTCTTCCGGTGGATGTTAAAAATTCGGTTCCTATGCCGATATGCAAGAGAAGGGTGAAGCTCTTCCTGATAGACCAACCTAGCCATAAGATTTCTATCCTTTCCAAATTTAATTGAATCTCCTATTGCTATATTTTGTGCAATTATGTTTCTGTTTGAGTTTGCCTTCCCAATATGCTTGAAGGGACTAATGGAGCGAAGGATGTTTTTTTATTTGGTTGTTCTGTGTTATATATAACATGTTGGTTATTTTTTATGACTTGTAATATCAAGAAAGAAATTTGTCTTGGTGGTTCACCCCACGGACAGGTTTGGCCTTTGTGGGAATTCTTGTTATTTGTAGAGTGTACCTATTGTATGTGCATAATTTCTGCAAATAAATAATGACTATTATTATTTATTTTGAGTTGTAACATAACGCGTTCCACTACGTTGAAGCTTCTGTTCAGATGCTTTTGGACAACTGGTTCAAGAGCTGGTTTCAAACCGTACTTTAGGGAAGTTCTGAGGAGAAGATTCATTATATTTCTGTTGCTTTCAGGAAACGCGCTGTTCTATAATCGAGAAATAAGACTGGGCACTAGTTTCTGTTGAACTCTTAGTGTCAGGTGGAAGGTATAACATTAGAGGTCATTACTCTGGAAAAATCATTGGTCTTTCAACCGAACAAACTCAATAGGGGTGAACTAGATTATTCTGTAAATTTTCAGTATTCCTCAACCGATTTATTTCTGAACCTTTTTGCGCGCATGTTCTAGGGGAACAGCGTACTTTCGTTTTGTCCGAATGTTTGTGATTTTAGATGATTGCGCCAAAAATGGTCTCAATCGACTAGGTTGGACTAACTGATGACGAATCTGGTGTCAAAATCGATTCTGTCCGGCCGGCCGTCCGTCCGGCAGAGGACACGATAATTAACGACAAGAGCAACTTGAAACTTTCAGGGTAGGTCGCGCATCAGAATGCCGCGGTTAATTTCGTTAATGGGCTGAATCGGTCGAATAGTTTCGGAGCTATAGGCACTTGAAATTTTGAAGTTATTTATTTTTTATTTCAGAAACTACTTGAGCGATTGGATTGAAACTTGGCAGTTCGGTGGAGTATAATGACGCGCAACTTTGAGCCAAATTTCGTCAGGATCATAAGGTCAGTAAATAAAAAAAAAAAATTTTTTTCGAAATTTTTTTCCGAAAATTTTTTTTTCGGAAACCATTCATCATATCCAGGAAAAATTCCACTCACACTTTGAGCTTCATATTTCACAGCAGTATACCAAATTTCAGTTCGATACGATCCTAAGTTTTGGAGATATCGGGAAAAAATATGTCAAATTTCGAGGTTTTTTTCTCGATATCGTTGTTTTTTTCGGTATAACGCTAGGAATACTGATTCAGTCCTGATAAAACTTCGCAGCTAGTTTGAAAATCCTGAAAGACAATTTTATGCAAAATTTCGTGATAATCGTGTCATTAGAACAATTTGAAAAAAAATTTCTGTGATTTTCTTATCATATCATCCTCATTAGATCTGTATGAACCTTCGAACTGTAATTTTTCGATGAAGTACTGGATTTCAATTCGATCTGATCTGTATTTTTGAAAATATTGGAAAAATAAAATTTTGAATGGGTATATCTGCGGAATCATTGGTTGGATTTTACCCATTCACGAATTCGGCCTTCGTAATTAAGGTCCAAACCTTCTCTACAAATATCCAGTTTCTAAGTTGTTTTTTTTCGGAAGTTGTTGTGTTTACGCAGTCGGCCGTTAGGCTGACCGTAAACACAATAACTTTCGGAAGAAACTACTTAGAAACTCGATATTTGTAGAGTAGGTTTGGGGCTTAATTACGAAGGTCGAATTCGTGAATGGGTAAAATCCTCCCAATGATTCCGTAGATATACTCATTCAAAATTCTATATTTCCAATATTTCCAAAAATACAGATTAGATCGAGTTGAAATTCAGTAATTTATAAACAAAAATTTCAAAAACCACTGCCGTGAAGGCAGCAGCTTTTGCGTGCATGTTCAAATTCGTTGCTGAAGCGATCATCTACATTGAACATGCGCGCAAAAGCTGCTGCCTTCACGGCAGTGCTTTTTGAAATTTTAAGAGTTCAGCTTCAAGCTTTTATTCTTTCTCTATGTAAAACCTTGAAGTGCTTGCGAGAGTCGTGCTGTTTCATTATCAGGTGTTCTGCATATATGGAGTCTATCGAGAATAGTTATCTTATGTTCTTTGGTTCCATAGTGAAAAAAACGACCTGTTCGTCCGTTATCAGTTTTTGGACAGGTACCACATGATAACTGGTGAAGACCTGATTATTTTGTTCAATTTATTTTGGGTTCTTCAAAACCTCACCTAAAAAGCTATTGGCTCATGATTCAAATTTTCTGGAGATGAAGGAATTGTCAGTTATCTATGTGTATACTATGAAATGTGGCTAACTTGCATTGTTAATTTTAATTCATGGTTGCTAAAAGTGGCTGAGCGACATTCAAAATATTTGATTTATTCTTCAAATATGACACCCTAGGTTTCTTTATTATTAACCTTGGCAATTTGAGATTTGGATTGAATCACCTTATTTGAGTTTGGACCGTTCTTCATGGCTTCACAAGTATTTTTATCCCAGCTGTGTGATGAAACAATTAGTTTTTTTGAAGTAATCGGGATATTTCAAATGAATACGCATCAGACGAATGAACTTTTTCATTTCGGTCAATTCAAGTAAGTCGCGAACAAAATCAATACGCTTTAAATTGATTTCCGGTGTTCAACTCTCACTTGAAATTATTCAAGCCTTCCTATCCTTCTCCTGAATTATTTTGATACTGATTGCATCGCTTGCTAGACAACATAATTGGCTATTTCTTGCAACTAATTGCCCTATATTCCCAAAGCAGAATAGAGCTAGTTAATAAGACATTCAATTTGTTCGACGTCCCATCGGACAAATGTTGTTAATTTTAATCACTATCCTTAATACTTCATTCAGATCTTCGTAGCTATATGATATCGCGAGTTATCGAACAGTTCTCGAACCGACATAAGGCATAAATGAGCTGAATCATATTTTCCTGAAATATCATGCCTTAAGATACACAATTATTCATAACGGTCGCCTAAAGGCCATCATCAGTGAGTGTAGTGTAGATACATGGAATGTTTTCGATTTCTCTTTTCTTGACATATGCATTGGTGAAAACAGAAATACGACATACATCAACTGTACAGTTGCTGCATTGCAAGTGCCACCAGAACACACATGAATCGTTGTATCGAAACTGCACAGTCTCTGCATTGGTGAAACTGCTTGCCTAAAAATGCATTCTTCAATATACAGCTGCTGTAGAGCTTTTGTAAAACAAAATCCAAATGCTATTCAAGACAACTCTGTCTCTGTATTTGATATATTTCGTTCTGATATTTAGCCATTGATATCTGGTATGGTTTTCAATCCTCGTCGTCAGCCATGCTGTTTTGTAACTTAAATGTGTTTGTTGTGTGCTGAATTCTTTTTTGATTCTAATTGCGATATTTGTACGATTGTTTTGAGTCGACTGAGTTGCAAGCACACCATATGGGAAAAATCACAATTTATTCAGCGATTTCCGGATAAATCGGAGGTCGTAGACTCATTTTCGTAAATAATCTAGTATCAATGTGCCGAGTTTCAATTTTCTTAAATCTCTTAAAAATTTATTATTTTTTTGGGAGCGAGCCTCATTCCTGTAAGTCTCGTTGTACAATCCAGCTTCTGCTGCATTATCGATGTGTAGAACTTCATAACGAAGTAACACAATGGCTGCATTATTTCTTACCTAGAAACTGCATTACGAAGTGGCATAGCTGCTGCACAACCGCCATAGAGTAGCAAATGGAGTTTGAACTGTACAGTTTCTATCCAGTTCAGCGGGACAGTTACTGCACCTGAACAGAATTATATTTGACCACGGATTCTTCATTAGTGAGCCCAACTTAGTCGTTCAAGACCATTGTCGGCTCGAAATTGGTGAATTACAGATACTGTGACGAAACGATAAACAGCTATTCCCCAGAACAAGCTCGTAAACATTAAATGGAGCCAGCACGAATGACAGATGACAGATTAGTGAAGATTGCAATAGATAAGTCACTAAGTGAGCGACGAAGTGCTGGCCGTCCCAGAAAGTGATAACATTGACCTGGGATGAGGTTAATTTTTCCATGACAGAACTGGCCTTTGGCCTAAGCTGGAAGAAGAAGAAGAGTTGTTGAGGAAACCTCGAATTCTGGCGATTTCAATAAAGGTCTATAACACGATTGTTTGCGACAATTTCATAAAAAGAATGCTACCTTCCACAGGTATTTTCACGAGCTTGCTCTAGGGAACAGCGCGTTATAGTTTTGCCCAAACGTCTTTTCTTTTCGAAGTTCGAGCCGAAAATGGCGTCAATTGACCTGGTTGGACACCCTGGAGATGAATCCGGGGTCGAATTTCATTTATGGTCAAAATCCAACAGTTTCGGAGTTATAGGAAGCTAACATTTTGGTTCCTAAATAAATCGAAAAATATCGACTTGGTTGAATTGAAAGTTGTTTTGCAGTTGTGATGTGCTAACGTGAATACGTTCGCAAAATTTCGTGATGATCACAGGATAAGAAAATTGAAAATATAGCAAAGATAACATTTCGATTACTGCCCAATCTATGTGTCTCGAGAAAAAGTGACGTCTACGAAAAAAGAAACTTTTTATCCATGATTCGCAGCCAATATATAACGAAACTTTACCATTACCAAAGCTTTTCTACTAATCAATTTCCGTAAATAACCTTTTTGAGCATGTTCTAGTGGAACAGTGCTATCGTCTTATCCAAATGTCTGTAATTCTCGATTTTTTTCCTGCAAATGATCTTTGACGACTAGGTTGGACATTGAAATGCCGCGAATGCTCCAATTTCGAATTTATGGCCATTTGAAGTTTTGAGATTATTTCCTCAATATCACAGGAATCTGAAGCGATTGGATTGAAACTTGGCAGTTACTTGAAATATAATGACGCGTAACTTTGAGCAAAATTTTATTGAGATCTTACTGTCAGTAGGTTAATCGAAAAAATTTTACAGATTTGTTTTTGGAGACTAGGTATCGACTGTATTCGAAAAAAAATTCGCTCACACCTAGAGCTCTTTATTTCACAGCAGTTTACCCAATTTCAGATTGATACCATTATAATTCCCGGAGATATTAAAGAAAAATATGCACGCACATTCCACATTTACGGAATATAAACCAGCAACCGAAATAACCAAGTTGATTCACGGAACATATCCTATATAAACTTGACATTATTCACGTGAAATCAGGAACTCCAACTCAATTTTCAATCAATTTCAATCAGAGATGATCTTAAAAAAGCTATCTTTGGATTCGATTATCTAGTTTGAAGAGCCCCAGGGCAGTTCACGAATGTTAATAAATAACGTGAACCTCAACCTGTCGAATTCGTTCTAGAGTTCAAAAATTCTTGGGTTGGAGACTTGAACCAAAGTCTCCTATTGCAAATAGTTATAGGCTGAAGTTATGTAGGAAGAGGAATAACAGTATCAAAACTTCAAGTTTATTGGAACCTTCATGTAATTATCAGGGTGACATGTTAATTTCATGAAGGCTCCAATAAACTTGAATATTTAAGACTGTTGTTCCTCTTCTGTGTTACACTTCAAGCATGGATTTTTAAGAAATCAGTTAGCCAATTCCTATCGTGAAGTTATATAGGGCGATGGTCTTAGCATAAGCAACCGAACGTGCTGAATTGAATGGATGGATTTTGTGAATGATAACTTCTGGAATACTTACCTCCTATAATCGACCACTAGGATGTTCTTTCCGATTCACTACTGAACTAGTTTCCGCCAAAGACCTTCCTCCGAAACCTTGTAAATGTAATTTACGATCCAACTGGCTTTATCCAATTATGATGTTCGATCTGCAGTCTACGATTAGAAGCGCTGTTCGCATCCTGGGATGTATTCGACCCTTCTAGTAGCCCTTTTGTGCCACAAGGTTTCAAATTCACTAAATTGAATCGATTTCGTGTTAACATTTTATTTATTGACAATTAAAATGATTGAACGGCCTCTTAGGGCTCCTGAAATTGTCTCTTCGTGTGATAGGAAGTAATATTGATCCTGAATAGGGATTTAAATTATAACAGGTTAGTAAACATAAACGTACCTTCGTCTCCGTCTGATCAGGGAAGGTGACTCTTAAGAGGTTGCTAGGAGTCATTTATAGTTCTTTCGAAGTTCCTTCATATCTCCGGCATACATTCAAGGTGTGTTTGCGTTATCAGGAACGTTATTAGTGCTACAATCGGTACATTTCAAATGAATTTTGACGTTGGCTCAGACCGTGGAGTCAACATTTAACAGAAGTTCACCAAATTTCAGTTCAGTCTACGAATTTGAATTAGCGTGTTAAAGCTCATGGAGTGCTATTCTTGGGAAAAGAACAAATGAGAGAAAATAGCCGTGTTCTTGAACTTGGCAACGAAACGTTTTTTTTGAACTGAATGACTGTAGAACAGCGCTTTACAGAAAGGAAGCGTTGCATCTCTTACGCTTTATGTTGAAACAATATATAGAAAACACTTATTTTCGTCTGTTTGACAATTTCTAATTGTTTGACATTAAGTCTTAAAAATCTTGATTATCTTTCACGCTTTCACAGATTTCTGTTTTCACTCTAAGATGGATATGGCGCATGCAATTATGTGGCACGTACTGAATGGATATGTCGAAGATGAGGAAAAACAATACCAAGTTAATGTAGATGTGCTTCCTAGACGAGCACGTTTGGGGCTATCTGATCAAAAACTCATTGGAATGTTTCCATTTATAAAAGCTTCAACGGAGAATCTCTTAGATAATGTACAACCTCATCTAAAGCTTCTTCTGATTATTGCTTATGAGAAATGATTTCCTTTCAAATTTATTCATTTAATTCTTTAATGAAACACTATACAACTTTTATGGCAACCGTATGATTTCAACCATGATGTGCGTAAATTATCATGATTTTATGATGTTACATCATGCATAATTTCCACCAAGCAAAACATGGTTTGCTCAGCTACTCATCTGTGATCATACGTACAAATGACGACGTCATTCATTCATTCTCTCCTTTATATGTCCTCGGCTACTATGGCCATTTGAACAAGCTTTCAATTTTTTACATTTATACATTGACATTCATTCAGATTCATACCAACTAGAGACTTTTTATTTATAGACACACAAACAATTACCTATACCACAAACTTAACACAACATCCATGACCTCGCCGGGAATCGAACCCGGTACCTTCAGCATCCTTGAAGATGTCTCCACCCTCTAGGCTACCGAGGTAGTAAATGCCGACGTCACTTTTTCATTCAAATTGAAAGCACAGAAAATATTTTTCCTTTCATTTTCAACTAGCTGATGTCACTTTTTTTTCAGATCAGCACACCATGTTTTGCTTTTCAACTTTGAATAATGGCAATATATCACAGACTGACCGTGGGTTTCACAAAGCTTGATCGTCCGATTAACGCTCTGATATTCTGTGGTGTTGTCAAAAATGAACTGAAATTGAGCATAGAATTGTCTTGATCAGAACAATCACGTTAATCAGAGCTTTGTGAAACCCGCTATGAATATCACAAAAATATATTCTATATCTATGCAATATTCATGAAGTTGGCTCCATGTATGAAGATAGCTTCAAGTCTGCTGAAACAAAAACCTATTTCTGATTGGTTGGCCATTTGATATCATTGATCGTCGAAGAGCGCTCATAAGACAGCTCCCTGATGTTCAAGAATACAGACTTGACGTTTTGACAGATGAGGGAGGATCGAATAGGGGTTTATTCCATAGAGAACGTTCTATACTATCGTCGTAGAAAATCGCGACCTGAACCCCAGGAAATGCTTTTTTCTGAAAAATTTTCTTTGGAATTTCGATGGATTTCAGTGGTTTTACACGAGTTGACAAATTGTGTTCCCTAGAAAAATGACATAAGTGAGATATGTCATCATATCAGATCAGACTATCATAATTCAACATGTGTTAATATCATTTCATCATTATCACCACTTCCATCACAAAATTCTAGTACAAAATCCAATGAAATGGGTTTCTTTGACGTTGTTCTTGACTTGGATACCTACAAACACCCACCATGCATGTTTCTCCTCTGGTATGCATTTATAATTCGAGATATGTTACCTCCAATCAAATTCCCTGAATTTAGTGGAGGAAGTAGTGGGGATTCTGGAAGTGGAAGTGGGGGAGCAACAGGAAGTTCATCCAAACCAGCAGCACAAGAACAACCCCGACCTGCTCAAGAACAATCTCCACCTACACCACCACCACCACCACCACCACCACCTCCATCTCCACCTCCAGCGGAACAGCCTCCACCTGCCGAAGAACAACCTCCACCTGCGGAAGAGCCACCTGAACCACCAGCCCCTGAACCAGAGGCTCCACCACCCGAATCGGAGGCACCACCAGAAGATGAGGAACCGCCTGCATAAATGAGGAATATTATAGAACGGAATGGTTTGAAATCTTGTCTGGTTTCCTCATAATATTTCACAAAATTCTGGCAATCGGAAAAAAACTGAAAGTAAAGGCTTACTATTGAAAGTTTATAATTGGTATCCAAAAGTGAATAAATTGAATTCATCAAACAAAGTTGTTGTTCCGAATATTGAATAATGAAAGTAAATATCCTGAAGATATATAAAACATGTTTGGTACTATTTTGGGGTTACAAAACAATATAATAACAAAAGTCACAGGTTTGCTAACATATTTTTCCACCAACCGCCCTATAACCTCAGGCATGCTAGATGTTATCTGAGATAGGAAGGCAGCTCAATAAGTTAGGTTGGATTCTCTGGCACCTGCCTATGACAACCGGAGAAGCGACGTTGTGAGAGATACGGCGAAAGACTCGTTTATACTTATATCGGTTGGAGACTCTGGGATTCTATGCCCCATGTAGATCTCCACACACTTTTCCACTAGCGGGCAGGACGGAAGGGAAAAAATTACAAATTCAGGCAGAGAAACGACGTGTTCCAAGATAAGTCATGACCACCAATGTGGAGGTTCATGTGAGAAAGAGTCATTTGAGAGATAAAACGCTCTCAGGAAAGTTGTTTTGTCCTGGTGAGGTTGATTGGCTGAATCCTCTGACACCTGCTGATAACAACCGCAGAAGCGGTGTAGGATGAAGGTATTTATTTCTTTTGTTAGTTGATGTTATTATTTCTTCCATTTATGACTCATCAGTTTTCATTTTGAGTATCGATTAAAGGTTATTTTGGGAGGATTTCGCATCATTTTTTAGGTTTTTCATAGATTTTCACTCCCAATATTTGGACCAGAACTATTAAAAATTAAATAAAAATTGTTTTTTTCATGGAAAACGCCCTTGCGGATTGCAGTATCAGATTATTTGTCAAGGGCAGTTTCTTGCAAAACAGATTGCCTAATGAACAATACAGAAACAATACGAACGATAAAGAGAGCGAACTGTGACGTTTCAGAATACAAATCTGACTCTTTCATCAGACAAAGGAGAAATTTTCAAGAATTATTTTCTTTCGATTTTTCGTTTCGATTTGAGACTTTTGTCAAAAGTCTCTGTACTGTATGCTCCTAAAGGCCTCTTTTGGTGCTTGAAACTATATTTGCACATCCTTACTGTACACTGTCAGCCATCACAGCACAACTGAGGTGAAGTTCTGCAGAAAATAACGAAAGTAGATGCCTGGACTGACAAAACATTCCATTTTAATACACCCTATTCGTAATTCCCCGAGTTGTACGATTCAAGGTATTTTGATCATAGTACAATCAATATAAACTTGTAGGGAGAGGTTCCATGCCTATGTTTCATGGAGACACTTTCAAGAGCAACAACCTCGTTGAATCTAGATGTTATGAGATTTAGTTTTGTGGTAGATTTTCCTACAAGGTGAGTATTCTTCAATTATAATGATTAATTTCATCTCGAGTTGATAAGTCTATTGCATTGTTCAGGAAATTATGCTGAATTTCTCGTAGTACGAAAGTGTACCAAAATTCTGTCTCGACTTTAACAACGCTCTGCTGTCAGTTTGCAAGCAGAAATGGGACTGTTTTCACCTGGGTTCAGACATGCTACACGGCAGCGCAATAATGAATATGGAAGTTTTATGTTATTTACTGACTGTCTGGACAGAAGAAGAAATTCTCCTGCTTCGAACAAAGGAGAAAATGAATTATTCGCGAGGATTTTACTGGCAGCGCTCCTGGGTTTTTAAAAGTTCTGTTACCGTATCAGTTTGTTCTCTTTCGAATTCCGTTCCGCTTCTTCTTACGCTGTTTGACGAAGCCCCGATTTCGTAATAATATTCTATTGAATTAAATATTTAAATGATACCTGCAGCAGGCTAATTTGGGAGCAGTGGTTCATTTCTTTGGAAATGTTGGAAACGAATGAGGTAATATTCTTGATTGCTCCTGTTGGTCGGTTTGAGTTTTGATAGTCTTATTTGTACGAGATCCAGCTGCAGAATTAGTGGGCAGAATTAGTATTTATATTTGCCCGAATATATTTCTGCAGAGTTGCTTATCAAAATGTGGCCGTAAATATTTCTGAATAAATAATTATTAAGTGATTTTTTTGGAAGAAATCCCATTCACTTGCTTCTTTGAATAAGATATCATTCATCTCATAGCAATATATGTGAAGACTTCGAAAAATCTCTACTGCCGTTGCGCACATGGCCAGGTACGATGTTTTGGTTTATTATTTGATAAAATCAAATAATAAACCTTAGTGATCGACCAAAAAAAAAAAAAAATTTAACCCCCCCTGAAAATTTCACAGTTTACGTTTTGGAGTATGTAGATTTGAATGAACGCATAAAAAAAATCCGTCCTTCCGCCGTCCGCCGTCCGTTGTCCGGAGCTTTTCTCGGAAAGTACTGAACCGAAATCCGTGAAACTTGGTAGAAAAATCATGTGTCGCTCGGGATTGATCCTCCAAGCTTTTCAGCAGGATTGGTATACCCTAAGGGTTAAAAATTGGGGGTTGGAGGGAAAAAAAAATTATTTCTCGGAAACTTACCACCGAATTTTTGTGAAATTCTCAACGTTGATTACTGTTGCATAACTCAACCTAAAAATTTTCACCCGGATGATATCCGACCAGTAGTCCTGAGTTACAAAGAAAAATGCTGCAAATTTCCAATAATCCCGAGAATGAATCATCGCATTCGGTTCTAAGATTGGAGTTCAGTGAAAAAATCGGTTAACTTTTCATCCAGAATCATATAGTTGAAAGTAGATGAAAACATTGTTACCAAATTTTCAACATATATTGAGAAATTTCGAACGGATTCGTTAATTATTTTATAAACACAATGTGCAAATGCCCCATCGATGTTCTCGACAATTTCATAATCGTTAGTAGTTCAAATTGAATATTTTTGGGGTTTCTCTCCTAATATCTGAAACATAACTACAAAAACTCGGATAACAATTATTATTTATAGATATCACCCTGCGAATTACGGGATTAAACATTAAATTTCTTCATGGAGCTCAATTATATCTTAAATAAAACTTATATATTATTCATAAATCATTGGTTTTTCACAACCCAAAAACTAATTCCATGAAAAAATTCATTTGAAACATTGAAATCTCAATAAATACTCTTGTGTAACTGAATAACCCTTTCACATGCAGAACGAGAATTAAGAAGCGTTATTTAAAATAATGAATATTTCCAAAATATTCGGTCGATCGGAGGTTTCCATCAATTTTGGATTGCGTAGTACAATTATCGTCAACATGTGGATATCCGCTACTGGTTTCAATCGAAATCCAATATTTTTCGTACTGAGACTTTGAAATAGGGGTGAATATAAAAGGTAATGAGCATGTATGTGATTAACAAATTGGAGGATATATGCAAACAAATCAATTATCAAACCGGAAATCTCATCAATTGTCGAGAATCTAATACTAAGGGTACGAGCCTTAGACTAAGGCAGGAGCCGATAATTGACCTGTTCAGAAGAGTGTGTATCGGGGACCCCAGACAAGAATATTCCGAGATGTTTCAACATCTGGTGGTCCGCCAACTACTTGTTTGAATTGAACGTTTTTACATTAAACAGACGTTGGGATTTCACACCTTCTTAGTCGAGTGTATCTGACAACTATACGGAACGAAATTTCTCTTTTAGAATTATTCAGTCGAATTCAACCTTGAGAGGTTCACGATATATTTGATTTTTACAGAAAAGTTATTGAAAATAACTTTAGGTCTTCAGTTTGTGTATTGGATATTTTGTGAATCAAGTGAACTCTTATCGGATATATGCACTGTGGAAAAATTTTTTTCAGATAAGTTGCTCAGGACGGGTGAGTTTTTTTTTCATTTCATTGATATTTTTCAGAACAAAGTTGAATCCTAGTAGGAATCACATCCACACATTCAATATTAGCGGAGAATCCTGAATTTTGTTTTACGTATTTGTTGTTAATTTGAGGGTTTAAGTTAATTTTCCCGAAAGTTTCTCAAGAAATACTAACGCGATCAAATTGAAACATCATAACTAGTTGTGAAATAACGACGCTCAATTTAATGCATGATCTCGTGAGAATTGTATTGGAAAAAAATTGAATTTTTTCTAAACATTTTTTTCGGAAGCTATTCATTAAAGTTCAATATAATTTGGTACAGGTCTTAGTCAACATTTTGAAACCATATTTATTTGCAGAGATATTGGTGAAAAATTTTGTGGACATTTTAAATTTTGAGGTTATTTCCCTTATATGTCAAAAGGCGCAAACGCTTTCTAATTTGAATTTCATTTCTATTTGTGTAATACCGACACGCAATTTAATGGGTACTATCGTGAAGATCGTACTGGCAAAATATTAGTAAAAAATATTTTTCGGATATTCAACTTAACTTTAACGAAAGAATCAACATAGTGACTTGACCTTTGTAAAGTAGTTTTTTAAGAAAACTCAACACCAAGATAATTTTCTTATTTTTCAACTCCAATATTTCATAGGAAATGTGATTTGGAATAAAAAATATTTAAGATTTTTATGAATAACATCCTTTAGGCTTAATTATAAAGTGATTCTTTCAATTCTTTCCAGCAAAATTTTCGTTATATGTTGATACCTTAGTGAATAGGTTTATCTACCATATTTCGGGAATATATTTAGATGAGACAGACAACATGGATACGGTAATTGATTATATCGGTGACAGGACTGATAATTCTGATGATCATTCGGACATAAAAACTCCATCTCATAGTAATACCCCGGAATCACAATAAAACACGAAGAAAGTTGCTAAAAATCTTTCGCTTTAATATAGCTTCTTCAGGTGTCTACATTTTACTGACTGATGGTATGTAGTACAACAAGGTTTAAATATGGTCCGGAACGTGCCTAAATAGTTATACAAAAGCGTAAAAGTGAGAGTAGGTATAAATTGGGGTTTGCCACAGAGTTTTTAGGTTACAGAAAAATATTCAGTAGAGGAGAGCTATTCACATCTGTTTGTTCATTCAATAGGATTTTGCGGGTGTTGTACCTATTGATTTCTAACGACTCTAGGAGTTATGTAGGTACTTTTGGTTTCGACGTGGATAATTTTGTAGTTTCTATTGAATTTAAATATTTCACATGAATTTCTTCATGGAATTGATTTTCGTTTGGTGGAAACCCAATGAGTTATAATTAATATATACGATTTATTTGAGATATCAATGGTATTGGGTTATTAAACTGAGAAAATAATAAACCCTTGTGTAAAATTTGCAGCGTTTTTACTTTTTACGTTCAAAACGTACATCTTTCATCATATATATCAAATTGAAGCAATTTTTTACGATGATCTTTAGTAAATCTAGCCAAAAATAAGGGTTGCTGCCTGTTGAATATGATGCTGTCACATTTTCATAGCAACCTCGTAGATATATATTCTCCTATTAACGAATGCTCGTGAAAAACGCTGCAAATTTTACATGAGGGTTCATTATTTTCTCAGTTGAATAACCCAATACCATTGATATTCTAAATAAAACTTATATATTATTCATAAATAATTGGTTCTTCACAACAAACACAATACTTTATACGTGCTGAAAATTTGGTAATCAATCTTTTCATCTACTTTTAGATATATGATTCGGGATAATAATAATAATATATTGATCCTTTGTAACACATTCATACATGTATAGGATAAGTCAAATAGAAAAAAAAAGCAAAATTCAACTAAACGCTAATACAGTCCTTGAGGTAATCATTCACCGTATAATAACATTTTTTTAACAGAATATCTTTCACATGCCTCTTAAATTTGCCAAAATTCAGAGATCTAACAGTATATGGCAGATTATTATAAATTTTGATGCATTGATACATCGGAGACATCTCAAACTTGGCAGTCTTATGTATAGGAATAAACAGTTTTCCCTCACTCCTAGTATTATAATCATGAAAACTCGATAACTTAGTTATACTCGTCTCATTCTCCTTTACATAAATGAGACATTTGAAAATAAAAATGGAGGACAAGGTGATGATACCATTTTCCAGAAAAAGAGGTCTGCAGGATGCACGAGGCGGTATGTTGAATATCATACGCCAACTACGTTTCTGCAATATGAAAACCCTACCGACATCCGAAGAGTTCCCCCATAGCAAAACGTTATATGTCAAATGACTATAAACCAGACTGTAATAAATGTTCATGACAGTTTCCAAAGGAAGTAAATTTCTCACCCTACTTATTGCATAATAGGAATTATTCAATTTTTTGCATAATGAATCAATATGAGTAGACCATTTCAAACCGTTGTCCAGAAAAATTCCAAGAAATTTTTTTTCGATGAGATGAAATTATCTAAATGGCGAATGAGTAGCTTACGATTATTGCCACTTAATGAGAAATAAATACATTCAGTTTTTTCTATACTCCATTCACTTTTATAATGTAGCCCGGTTGGCCATGACATCGTGACAGATTTCACCGTGTATATTTCGAAAATGTTAGGTTATAGTCATTTTCCTGTCAGATAACTATGCAACGTTGTCCTCTCTACAAAGAGGTCGTAGTATTTACTTATTTTTCAAATGTCATTCTACATTGATAAAGTAATGAAATTGAGAAAATATTATTTGAATTCAATAATTCCAAAGACCTGGCGAATGTTGAAGAAACTTTTGTCTCTGTTAATACTGGAAATATTTCACGTATATAAACGTGGTTGGAAGATTCGTTATGCTTTTTTCTTGTACGGAAATCAAGAATCGAGTGTTTTGGAATTTTACTGAAAAATTATGGATAGAGTAATTCGTTACTTTGTGAGAGTTCATTAGAAAAAAAAAATAAAAGCACCCGAATAACCCTGCAGTAAAACTTCTAAACGAACCAACAAACCTATGGAATTCCCTACTTTTCGAAATTCTCAAGAAATAAGCCTACAGAAGACATTTAAATACATTATTGCACAACTTGAAATACTCCAGTATCAAAATGAAGTAGTAGGTACTAAAACCTGTCATCTTGAAAGAACTAACTCAATTTTAAGTTCTCGGGAATCTATGTGAACGATAGGTACACTGGGTTTTCACTCACATACGTCGAAAATGTTGGATAGCTTGTGTTGAATTATTGATTCCAAATTATCAGGGTTACTATCAGAATAAGCAGATTTCAATTCTACATAGCACTTCCTGATACTTTGCCTCTGCTTCTTCAAAACTACCTTCGGCATTTTTAGTTTGCAAGCGTTATTATGCTGAGATTTAGAAATCTAGAATCGATTGGTATTGATAATAGTAGAAATTGAAATTTGGCAACGTCCTTTGACATTGCCGATATTTCATGAGTGCCAACCTGCGTCAGTTTTAAGGGAAAAAACTTGATAAACCTAAATCATGGCCAACCGGGCTACATTATAAAAGTGAATGGAGTATATGTTTATCATCAGGTTGTTCTTATGACACCAGCATACGAAAGCTTCCAAAAGAAGTTCACATAATATTTGGAGTTCCTCTAAAGATTGGGCTGCTACTGCCACTGAAGCATCATCAGCGAACAGACTCAATAAAATTTGTCTTACAAGCAATGAGATATTCCGATGGGTTAACAAATTGGAAAATAACATCCGCAAATTCACGGGAAGATCGTTAATAAAAAGCAGAAATAAGAGTGGACCGAGAACACACCCCTGTGGTACTCCCAAGCCAACATCGTACTCTGCAGACAATGAATCTTTAACTTTTACGATGAAAAGCTAACCGATTATTCCACTGAATTCCAATCTTAGAACCGAAGATTCATTTTCGGGATTATTGGAAATTTGCAGCATTTTTCTTTATAACTCAGGGACAACGGGTCGGAAATCAATCCGGGTGAATATTTTCAGGTTGAGTTTCAGTAATAAACGTTGAGAGTTTCATGAAAATTCGGTGGTAAATTTTCGAGAAATATTTTTTTCTCTCCAACACCCAATTATGAGCCTTTATGATACACCGATTCTGCTGAAAAGCTTGAAGGATCAATCTCGAGCGACACACGATTCTTCAACCAAGTTTCACGGATATCGGTTCAGTACTTTCGAAGAAAGCCCCGTACAAACGATAGGAGGACGGACGGATTTTTTTATCAGTTCATTCAAATCTACATACCTCAAATTGTAAACTGTGAAAGTTTAAGGAGAGGTATTTTTTTTGTCGATCGCTTAGGTTTATTATTTGATTTTATTTAATAATAAACTAAAATTGGTTTCAAGAAAATACTCGATGAGCGCACTAATTCTGCAGCTGGATCTAAGGCTATATTATTAGTATTATTATTATTATTATTAAATATGGATCAGAGTGGAGGTACATGTTATCTATGCACTCAAATGAAAAAAACATAGAAGAAAGTATTCTGCACTAAAAAAAGTAACTGTCAATAAAAAAAAGTCTTCACACAACCACCTCACATAAGACTATCGAATGAATTCTTGAACCCGTTCACCGAACTCGCGTTTACCACCTCAACGGGGAGGCGATTCCAAGCCTCGAAGACTCGAGTGGACAGGAAGTTCATTCGGCAGGAAGTACGAAATGGTTCCTTGGCAAGTTTGAACTCATGGCCTCGAAGGTTATTTCGGTTCAGAACGAACAGCTGTCGGAGGTCCACACCGAAGAAACCATGCATCGCTCGGAATGCCACGATCAAGTCTCCCCTTGCACGCCGATCCTTGAAGCTGGTCAGCCCAAACAGTCTCAATCTAGCAGGGTAGTCTGGTCGAGAGGTGGTCGGGAATGAAATTCTGGTGCACCATCTCTGTACGGACTCAAGAAGGTGGGAGTCGGATCTTAAGGCGACCCAACAAGCTGGGCCCGCGTATTTCAGAACTGGCCTCACATAAGTTGTGTACAACAACTTGGGGGTCTGGATATTGCAGCCGCCGAATGAGCGTTTAATGGGATAGGTAATCCTCCTGGCCCTGTTACAGATTGTCGAGATGTGCTCCGACCAATCTAGATCGGAATTCACCACTACGCCAAGGTCACAATGGCTCCTGACAACGACAAGAGGTCGCCCCATGAGCACGTATGACAGTTTGGATCGGTTCTCGGACCGCTCCTTTTCTTGCTCTATACATCGGATCTTCCCAGATTGATCAGCTACAGATGCCTCTTGTTCGCTGATGATGCTGAGTTGTACGACATTCCATCTTTGACTTTAAACAAGCTGCAGTCTAGTTTGGACACGATTGCTCGGTGGTCCGAAGAATGGATGTTGCCCCTCAACCTGGAGAAGTGCTGCACGCAGCACCGCATCCCTGCGGCACCACACTTGTGACCCATGTTTCGCCATTAATTATTGTAAGGCTGTAGATGCTCTCAAACGCACTCCTGGCTTGTCAATCTATTTCTATAACCGGTCAGATTTGTTACATTGAAAATTTTCTACCAGAAGAGAAGGAAGAGAAATTTCAGAAAGAATTCGTCATGTTGAAGTTCGCGTTTTTATAAATATCCGTGGAATGCACCTCGGCTCTTCAAACCAAGTTATTGGATACGAATATCGGATATTTTGAAACATCATGTCTGATTCCGGAAGTTGTTTTGGAGCTCCTGATTTCACGTTACTCATGCAAATGTAGTTTATTTAGGATATGTTCCTCAAATCAACTTGGTTATTTTGGTTGCTAATTTTCCGTTCGGTATATATGAAATATTCGGTTGTTTCCTGAGAAAAGGTAACACAATCTTTTTTCGCGCTTGCTATGCGAAACAGCGCGTTATCATTTCGGCATCATGGGCATGATGTAAGTAAAACATGGTGTGCTCGTCTGCTCATCTGTGATCGTAGTTACCAATGACGTCACTTTTTTCATTCAAATTAAAAGCACAGGATATATTTTTCTTTGTATTTTAATCTTGCTGACGTCACTTTTTTTTGCATCATTTTACATCATGCATATTGGGTAATAGCATGATGTAAGTATAACATGTGCTGTGTTCGTTTATTGCATCCGAGAGGCGACAGATTTTTGGTCACGTGACCACAGATCTTATGGATTTATCAGATTTTATCTCTAGTAAACGAACGACTCAGACGAAATGAGAATCACAGACCATAAATATTTGATATCCTCTCATCTGTGTATCAATGACTGATGTCAAATCAAAATTGTTAATTATATATTTTATTTTCTGCAGTGTGTATTTCTCAGCTCGTTGGAAGAAATGAGTATAAATGTAAAATACAGGGGCTTGCTGAAGAAACAAGGTCCTTATTTGCAAATCAACAGTTTAAAGATCCCTCAGAATGTTTCACAGTTATATGAATTCACCGATAATTGTTTAAATCATTATTTATTCCTATATAAGTAGACGAAATTCAATTATAAGTGATATCCACCTTTCTTTACTTGCCATCGATGAAAATTTGGTTCTCAGAATCTGGCCTGAGTATTATAAAGTTACTTGGTCCCTGTAAATTAGGCGTTCTAGTGGAGAGAATTGTTGATTTATCATTAAGGCCAGAATATTTCAGATGTTGATCTCTTTGCCTAGGTGTAGTAACCGAGTTCTGAACATAATTTTTCTCAACGGTTGGCATTTCTGATGTTAAGCTAATTATATATATTTCCACTCGAGAAATTACTTTGTCCGAACTGTGCTAACGAAAAAAACTAACACGTATTGAAAATCGAACGGAAATTATTTCTGGGTAATTGATATCAACAAGATGTCAAATTTACTCCATCAAAAACTCCGATCTTGGTTGGCATCTGTGGTCTCCTCCATCTGGATGTAATGGACGACTTCGGCCCAAGTTGCCAACCCACAATTTTCTTCACAAATTTACTATCACTGGGGAACGGGAATTTCAGGACAAATTCGACATGATAAGGTTATTTATAAATATCCGTAAAAGATGCCTCGGCTCTTTAAACAAGATGATTCCTTTCAAATATAGGGTTTTGTTAAGATCATCTCTGTTTGGCTGAAATTTGAGTTTGGATTCCTGATTTCATGTTAATAGTGTCAAATTTATAAAGGATATGTTCCGCAAATCAACTTTGTTATTTCGGTTGCCGGTTGTCCATTCCATAAATTCTAAATATTCGGTTGGTTCCTGAAAAAAAGGTTAATTACGGAATTTGATTGATGAAAAAACGTTCTTTCTGCCCCCAGAACGACAGTCAATGTTCTATGGTAACAAATCCATAGCACAGAACAATCTTTATTTACTTTATGATCCATAGAACATAGAAGAGACAACAATCAACAATGTAAAAATTACTAGGTATGGTCTATGGATCATAAGATAAATAAAGATTGTTCTATGCTATGGATATGTTATCATAAGGCAATTTCGGAAATTTGATCGGATTAACACGGGTAACTTACCCGGATCACTCAAATGACAGATAGAGCATTCAACATCTGTCATTTGAGTGACCCGGGTAAGTTACCCGTGTTAATCCGATCAAGTTTCCGAAATCGCCTATATGTGCTCATCTGTGATCGTTTTACCCATGATGACGTCACATTTTTCATTCAAATTCAAAGCACAGAATATATATTTTCTTGTATTTTAATCTTGCGGACGTCACTTTTTTTCCAGATGAGCGCACCATGTTTTTTACATCATGGGTAATAAGTAGGAGAGAGTCGAGGGTGGATATATTCTATGCATCTTGGTCAAAACGAAGGATTTTGGAAAACTGATGAGCACACCATGTTATTTACATCATGGAACAAACCTTTTATTTGTGACACTGACGATTTACCTTGGGAAAATGTCATCAATTCAGATCAAAATTCAAATGATCAAAATTTTTCAGTTCCATCCTCTCAATATAATAAAATATTTCACAGAATTACGAACCAAATGGGCATCTGGACTAATCTGATGGCCTTAAATAACATTGATCATGCACATCTTGCACGCTTCTTCTGAGAACTCGTTAATCCACTACATGTGTTATTTGGGAGGTGGAGGTGGTGGTGGAGGTAGAGGTGGGGCAGGAGGTAAAGGAGGAGGTAGTCGTTGTGAAAAGGAAGGTGCAAATGAAACAAATGGTAAAACTGCAGCAGGAGGCAAAAGTGGAAAAGGAGGAGGTAGGGATGGAGAAGATGGTAAGAATGGAGTAGGTGGTAAAGGAGGTGGTGCGAAAGGAGGTGAAGGTGGTAAATCTGGAAGAAGAAGTAGAGATGGTGAAGAGAGTGAAAATCAGGAAAAAGCTACATCAGGTGAAGATGAGGAAGTTAAAAATGAAAAAGGAGGTAAAGGTACCAAAAATAGTAAAGATGGAAAAGCAGGTGAATCTGGAAAAGGTGGTAAGGGTGGAGACGGAGGGAAGGGAGGAAGTTAGGGTGGAACAGAGAGACAAGCAAGAATAGCCAAGGAATTGTTTTGGATGTGGAAGAAGATATATGTGAAGAACGATAAGGACAATCCGAACAAGCAGAAAGAAGAACCTACTGATGAGTATGAGAATATGAAAACCACTTGCACTTATTCGAGTACAAATTATTCCAATGACATTACCAAATTTGCAGAATTTTGGTGTCCAACAATTCGTCATGTAAAAATTAAAGAGTAAGATGTGGAATGAAATTAAAAGTCTTCTTTCACGTTTTATTTCATTTAGAGAAATGAAGTAGTTATTTTATCTACAGATAATAGTTAATAGTGAAGTTAATTTGATAATTCAGAACAATTTGAATGTAAACTGAAGGTACTCTTTCGCAAAAGGAAATTGGAAATAGGAAAAAGAAAATATTTTTTATTTTTTTGAGAGACATTCCGTTTCTGGTTTCATCATAATTCACTCCCTTTCCAATATTTACATTCATTCATTCAACACCTCCGCTATTTTTGTACGCAATTTGAACGGTTTCCAAAGAGTTGACAGCAGCTGTTAGAACAAAGTGTCACATACGTATTTGAAATACAAATACGTATTTTGTATTTGTATTTCAATTACTTCTTGAAAATGTATTTTGTAATTGGTATTTTCAAATACCTGACGCTGACCTGAATTTTGTATTTAGATACTTTTGTCTTCGAAATACTTTCGAACAAATACATTCAGCGCTGAGCGCTCTACAGAAAATATTCCCTTAATCTCCCTTCAGATGGTGACGTTCATCTGCTTCATCTAGTTCTTTTGCTAGCAATCATATTTTTGGCAAATGGAAAGGAAGAAAAGGTCCTGCGCAATGGTCATTTCATCATGGAGTTAGAGTTAGTCAACTTCTGAAAACGATAAGAGCAAAGAGCTTACCATCCTTGAACACTATCCTAACATAAAAAATGTGTTCATACAATATAACACAAGTTTCTGTCCATCAGGACCTATAGAAAGATTGTTTTCTTTAGCAGGTTTTATTCATTCCCCAACAAGAGGCTGTTTATCTGATACTACATTTAAAAATCTTGTGTTTCTGAAAGGAAATTATTTATTTAGCGATAAAATAGCTGAGCTGAATTAGTTGTACTTTTTTCACATTTTACGTAACACCTGAATGTATTTTGTAATTTGTATTTCAAATACAAATAGTTGAAATACTACATTTTGTATTTTATATTTCAAATACCCGACTTGAAAGTATTTTGTATTTTATATTTAAAATACCTGCGAGAAAGTATTTTGTAATTTGTATTTCAATTAAGCCAAGCATGTATTTTGCCCAGCCCTGGATGAAACTTTGTATTGTATGCGTGTTTTTGATACATTTCATTCAATGAAATCAATTTTCCCCCGTGTCCAGACCTAAAGAAAAAAATCTAGAATAGCACTGCCGTGAGGGCAGCAGCTTTTGCGCTCATGTTCAATGTAGATGACCGCTTCGGCAACGAATTTGAACATGCGCGCAAAAGCTGCTGCCTTCACGACAGTGCTTTTCTAGATTTTTTCTAGCGGATTTTACCCATTCACGAATTCGACCTTCGTAATCAAGCCCCAAACCTACTCTACAAATATCGAGTTTCTAAGTCGTTTCTTCCCGAAGTTATTGTGTTATCGTCCGGCCGTTAGGCCTAACACGGCCGGAACGTAACACAATAACTTCCGAAAGAAACAACTTAGAAACTCGATATTTGTAGAGTAGGTTTGGACCTTGATCACGGAGGCCGAATTCATGGATGGGTTAAATCCACCCAATGATTCCGCAGATATAATCATTCAAAATTTTATTTTCCCAATATTTCCAAAAATACAGATTGAATCGAATTAAAATCTAGTACTTCATCGAAAAAAATGACAGTCTGAAGGTTCATACAGAATTTAATGGGGATAATATGATGAGAAGATCACAGAATATCAAATATTTGAAAAAAAAAACAATCTGAAATTTTTTTTTTCAAATTGTAATAACACGATCATAACGAAGTTATGCACAATGTTGTCCATCAACATCTTCAAACTAGCTGCGAAGTTTCATCACGATTGAACATCGAAAAAAACAACGAGACCGAGAAGAAAACCACGAAAGTCTACATATTTTTTCACAATATCTCCAAAACTGATAGCTGTATCGAATTAAAATTTCACGCACTGCTGTGAAATATGAAGTTCAAGGTATAACTGAAATTTTCCTCGAACGTGAACAACAGTTTCAGGAAAAAAAATTTTTTAAAAAAAAAATTTAAAATTATTTTTTTTCTTTCGATTGAGTAATCATACGATTTCAACGAAATTCTACCCAAAGTTGCGCGTCGTTATGCTTCATATAGCTGCCAAGTTTCAATCCAATCGCTTCAGTAGTTTCTGAAATATGAGGAAATCACAGATATTTGGAGCAAACGATAGCACGCTGTTCCCCTAGAACATGCGCGCAAAAATGCAATGGAAGCACTTAAACAATTAATAACTTTTATAATTGATTATTAGTATTCTGAAATGAATGAGATTCTATACATAAGCCTATCATGACTCAATAAAGATATCCGCACACTGTCAGAAAATTGTTCTGATAACAAATGATCCACACATTAATTAACAAATACCAGATTTAGTTCTTAAACTGAATATTGAATCAATTGCTTCTGGGTAGATTTCCTTCCTGACTGTTAGATTGTCCACAATAGGAAAATCACTCAGTTGTAGATTCATTTGTATTTAGTCTTTGGTTTCCCTCAAAATGTGAAGATATATATTGTAACACTTATTATTCTAAATTATATACCCAGGGTCCAATAATTATTGTTTTTATCTGAGCTACCGGCTTCACTCGGAAAAAGCTGTGATATATAGTTTTTTCCTCTGAAAAATTGAGTTTTTATAGTGAATACTATATGCCGGTACCTTATTGAAAGAAAAAAACAGATCAGCTTACTAAAATCTATTATCTAAATTTCGGGACTCAACGACTCTGCTCAGTTATCCTCTGGTACTGGTTTCTTTGCTCCTTCGAAATAAAGAAAAATGTAAATCGTATTGAACGAACGCGCTATTTCAAAACGTACTGCTAGATTTTCCGAAATAAAATTTGGGATTTCCTGAATCGGTACCATAAATATGAAAATATCACAATTTCCAGTTTATAACTTGAGTACTATTGAATTTTATTCAATTATTCGTGGATATTTGGAAAATTTTAGCTAGAATCGTTTCCGAGGACCGCCCCAACCACTGAGAATAGAATTAACACTATTCTCTTTGGCCCCAACAGAGGATCGATACAAGCCCATTCGCCATTTTGCAACTGTAGAAAATCGCGCTCTTGACGATTTCTTACATTTTTGGACACAACAGCGTTTTAAAACATCCTTCAACTACTACTATTCGAACTGAGGAGTCAACCCTCATTTTCCAAGAGGAGTAAAATGAATTAATTCACAAGTGAATATGGAGCATTCCAGACAGTGACTGACTTTACAGTAGATTAAATATACTTGTGGGAATGCAGAAGGATGTGGCTTTCTTCAAAACACTTTGATATTCATGAAGCCATCGGTCAATTAACTGCTCTATTCAGAACGACTACAATTAAATGTCATTTACACAAAGTAACATTATTTATTCATATTTATATGAAATAAATACAAGATACTATCGTTTACATATAGTAGAAGATATCATGAGTGCATTCAATTTTACACAAAGTGATTCAAAACCACCGACACTGACAAACCTCAGGAGGTAATTCCACACAACACTCTAATAAGAATTATTCGAATAAATATTTGTCCGGAAACGGTCCGTTTCCAGGATAAAAGATGTTAAAAGTTTTAATGACCTCTTCAAACGAGGAAATAGTAATAAAATATGTGGCACCCCCTACAAAAAATCAAAACTACTAAGTTAGACGTCTAATTCATTCCACAAGTACTCTTGTGAGAAATGCAAAATAATGTTGATAATTTAAATACGAATCGATTTTCAGACTTGAAATTTTCAGGACCACATATTCAAGAAATGATTGCTTTCAGTGACTTGTTATAAGGGTAGCTTTTTTACGTAGATATGATAGAGGAATCGACTATTTTACTGAAAAATGTGCTTAAAGTACTCTCAAAAAACTTATGAATCTCCATGAAAGAAAAAGAAGTGTAGGTGGCGTCCTCTACGAATGAGAGCAACAACAACATCAGGTCAGAATTCGACATCTCGAAAATCTTGCCAATACCAATTCTCGTTTGATTTGGGTAAGTATTTCGAAATTTTAAAAACAAACGAAAATGAAAATAAGACATTATCACCTTATATCTTGGAAACACCGTTTCCTGACATACATTCATTTGGACAATTCATAATAGAATATTGTGAGGAATCATCTACTGGAGTTTGTAGAAGTAGTCTTGAATTACCATGTATATGCTTTGAAATAACATTCAAACCATTCAATCAAATTTGATCCTGGATGGACCGTGTTCATGATATCTGCGCCGCTATAAATACTGAGCGAGTTTGCGTTGCATATATTGGATTTATGATTTATCATTTACATTAGGCGTTCTCGATTGACTACGGTATAACCTGAAAGTTAACCACAGCTGAACCGACCTTTCTCGATTTATAATCGATGACGTCACAGGAAGAACCTGGTTCTGATTTTGTAGAACCAGCTCCTGAGTCTATTCCAAATCAGAGGTATCATCTTTCTCTCTTTAATGATATGTCGTTATTTGTTCAAACGTTCGAAATATTTTGTTGTCATTCACACAGGTTCTGAAATTCTTATATAAATTATTACAGATATATGTTTTACATTTTTCTGAAACACAACAATGGTCCTTTAGTTTTCTGTACAGAAAAGCTTCGTTTCCAAGATATAGGAATATTGTATTCCAAATTTAAAAAAAATTCCCCGATATTTTCAGACTGGGCCGAGATATTTGAATGAGATTTATTGAAAAGAATGCATCATTAAGGTGCTTTATTTAAGTTAAATGACTTGACTTCAGCTACTGCAGGGGTGTGCGCACTGGCATTGACTTTAATATTTTGGACGGAAAAACTAGTATGCCAGTTCCTTTTTCCAAAATTGAATTAATTCCTAAAAGCAGTCGAAAAATAAATTTCATTACATCAAAAAGCTTTTAAAATATCGAAAATTGATAAATGACCGTTATCAGCTGGGATAAAAGAGTCCAGTTTTTTCCTCCTGGATTGCTAAGCTCTTTCAAATTTGTAATTTATTCGGAAAACATGTAACTCTTCGAAATGAAGCATTTGCAGAAAATCTAGAAGAGAAATTTCAGTGGAATTTCAATGAAATATTAAAATTTTCAGAGAAAACATTTTTTTTTCGAATTTTTCCATGGATAATTCTTCTTATTGACACTGTTCATCTTCCAACCAAGTTCCATTTTGATTAGATAAAAAAATTTCGAGTTATTGAAAAATCAAAATTTCAAATGGCTGTAGCACAAAAACCATTCGACAGATTTGGCCTATTAACGAACTAAACCGAGATATTCAGGATCTCAACTTAACCTGAAAATTTCAAGACTCTAGGTCCTTCCTTTCGAAAGTTACAGCGCACACGGCAGGCCGGACGGACAGAATCAATTTTGACCACGGATTTTTCATCAGTGAGTCTAACCCAATTTTCGAAGATTACAGACATCGTGACGAAATGATAACGCGCTGTTCCCCAGAACAAGCGCGTAAAAAGTTCTACAGTATCTTTCCGACTTCAAATATTTCAAAACAATGATTAATATCCTAAATTTGCTCGCAATGTTTATGAGACACCCGGTTTATCAATAATTTATCGTATTTATATGGATTTATATATGGTGTCATTGACACCACTCTGAGATCTCAGCAACCTGATATTAATGAACTAAGTCACTAGCTTTCGAAATTAATGATGAAGAAAATCACCAGTTCCTCCACGTGCCAGTCGATGACATTCGGAATTATGGCGTTGTGTCCAAGTCTAAGTATAAATACATTCCAATCCACCCTTTCACACATTTCGTCCAATCAAAAAAACGTCATAAACATCAGAGATATCATCACGTATTTCCGGTATGCCGCCGACCAAAAGGGATGACATTTACGATACACTCATTATTGATATTCAGAATGCGCAGGTCGATTACAGAGCGCGATATCTCGAAATGCGACTCGCGCATACCCGTGCTTTCGTCGCCGAAAACTACCCTTCGGATGTCAGTTGACGTCGCGAAGTCTCTGCGACCGGAAGTGAGTCAGAAACCTGCGAAAACGTGCTGAAAATCGTCATGTTCTACTGACTTCGCTCTCTACAGTTTTTCAAACGTCTACCACCAGCAAAGTAAGTCAAAGTAGGCCCCCTAAAGGGTCCTTTTAAATATTTATCGAAATCTTTACTTTTTGTTGCATTATTCAAAGGTCCGAGGATATATGTAAAGTAGGAAACATGTTAAGCGAAAGGTTGTATGTCATCCTGACGGAAATGGGGTTATGGTGAACGGTAACATATGACGTGGATGTAAGGAGATAAGGATCCGTTGTTGTTTTGATTGCCGCCTTTTGTTTGTTGTGTTTCGTTTGCTGTTTGCGTGTGCCGTTAATATCGAAAAGATTTCGTTCCGCTTTGTTCCTGATTATTTATGGTGATTGAAGATAAGGCGGATTGGCCGGTCTTGCTTTTGTTTACCTTGGAGATTCAGAACTCGTGTCCAATTTTGATCCTTTCAATTAATCGTGACGAACAATGCGAATGGGTTTGTATTTACTCTTCATCATTTCGTATGAGTAACCATTTTCGCTTATTTGCAAAAAACATTCGTAGTGATTTCAACTTCGCCGTAAGTAAGAACGATTTCTTAAAAAAATATCCTGTGACTTTCAGGCCAATTTTGACGAGACAATCCCTGCTATGACAAGGATTGGTGAAATCTGAGGTTTCTATTTTATGCCAAATTCAATGCTGAAAACTTCGCATAGGGGTGTTCGCCGCGAAAGTTCATTTTCAAAAAAATAGAACAAATTTCGTGGTTTTTTGTATCGTTGTTTTTTTTCCGGAAAAACTCAGGACATACTGATCCAATAATAAACTTGATAACTTGTTTGAACCTGCTAATGCACAATTTTGGGCAGAATTTCGTGATAATCGTAATATTACAACAATTTGATTTTTTTTTTCTTTTTCATACATTCAATATTCTGCGAACTTCTGGTCATATGTTCCTCACGAATTTCTGTATGACACTTTTCAATCAAGTACTGGATTTCAATTCGATCTTATCTGTATTTTTGGAAATATGGGATAATTAATTGATGACATTTTGAATGGTCATATCTGCGGAATCATTGTTTGGATTTTACCCATTCACAAATTCGGCCTCCGTAATATAAATGTCTCTCATCCTATCAGAGCCGGATCTAGTATTTCAGCGCCCGTGGCAAGTTATCGAAATGCGCCCTTTACAAATTTTTTTTTGAATGACTACATACTTTTCATGAATGACAGTATTTATTCTATTCCTAAGATATTTCACTATTGTTATATTCTTTTGAGAACGAGCATTATATTCTTAGGTATATCAAACAAATAACTGTAATCTCCCATGTACGTTATATGGTAGTGAAGGGAACTCGCAAAAGAATTAATATACGATAATCAGGGTATGAAGAAAACAAAAAGGAAGCGAATAGAATAATTTATTCTCAAAATAATATATAAGCTTTCAAAGCTTCAAAAAAACAATAAATGAAAGTGTAAATGAAAAACTGAAATACATTACATAAGGAACACAAATGCCAACAAAGGTCATAACGAACATTTTAATATTACTTTTTGTAATTCGCCATGATGTAGGGTCATTAAAATCAACTGGTTCAGGTTTAACCTCAGTAAGTCCTGATTCCTCGTCAAAAGAATTTTCCTTGTCCGAATTATCCGAAATGGAGAACTTTCTGACGATAGGCTCGGTACTTGAAGAAGTAGAAGGAAATTCCGCTACATGATGGGCTTTGCTAGTGGAACCACTTTTTGTCGACAAAATACTCGCATCGTTCTCAAAGTAACTCGAGATATTACTAGTATTTTTTTAGGTCCAATAATTTTTTATCCCTGATCTTCCGAGATTGCGATCTTGATAGTTTCTTGGGCAGCATTTCAGTTTGTTATATCAACCTAAAATTATATAAGATTCTGAAAATGCATGGACGTCGAATCGGAATGTTTTGCGCGCTCGTTTATATTCATATCTGAATTGTCTCAATGCTCGACAAATGTCAGGAGGACAGAAAAAGGTTTCATGTTTCAGTGAAACTCAAGAATCAAACTATTCATTTGATCGACATTTGATCCTCTTTCTGTAGTACCCATAGCTAAGAAGCTGATTAATAAAATACTAGAGATACGATAAATTTATCGTATTCTTCTCAACATTTTGATTTTTTTTCTAACTTCTTATACATATGAAAACTTGTGTAATTATGGTACAACGCAATTTTAATTGAATCGGTATAATTTGTGATCTCGCGAATAAAATTCGAACGATAATATCGCCGACATATTCCCAACTCAAACTTAACCTTATAAATTTCGTAGTCTCTGAGTTATATCATTCGAAAATGATTGACTCCCGTGTGCACGGACAGAATATAATTTGACCGAGTGTGCAAAAATCCTCTACTCAAAATTGAACTATTCAATCATACCTGATTGAAATTTTTAAACTTTTTTCAGCACGAATAATTTCCTGGCCCGCTTGCACGATCACGTTATTTGCGGTATTGCACATAATATGAAATATAATAATAAGTTCCTGGTTCCTATTTTTCTTATAGATGCCATCAACTGCGCCGCAGCATGGTAGTACCCCACATGCGAGAAAAAAAGTAGTATTAATAAGACGGGTGATTTCATCAAGCCTATCGGTCGTAAACGTCTTCGAAATACATTACCCTTATCAAAGCCGGTGTGATGAACGATTCGGCGAATAATGTGGACGGTCTGAATCTCTTTGTCATGCCGTCAAGAAACCGACCCTAGACGGAGCGCTACCGCCGCTAGCTCCAACCATTAAACTCCCTCTGAACTTGCCGCTAATTGTGGTCTTCAGTGTTCGAATAACAAACATCTGGAAGCAATCGGGAATCGTAGGGCAACCGACAAGTGTAAATTTATCATCTATTCATTTATTGGTAACTACTTGTCGCCGCATATTGAACAACAGGTGCATGCACTATACCACCGCTCTAAAATATGAATGGACTTTGAAGTGAGAAAACATAATTTCAAGGAAAAAAAATCATTATTTTGCGCCCCTAGTTGGTTGGCGCCCGTGGCATATGCCTCCCTCGCCACGCCCTAGATCCGGCTCTGCATCCTATGAGAGTTGAGTAATTTCTAGGGAAATGGACAGTAATATGATATCCTTGAAATCGAGTTTTAAGCTAAAACGAAAAGAGTATAGAATCTTTGATTCGCGGAGAATCAGCAAACATATTGAAATATACTGGATATACTACGACGAAACTCAAAAATCATCACAGCTGTCCGAGAGAGTGTGCGAGAGAAGTCGATGTCGCGTTACTCAAAAAAACTTGGCATTTTGCACACCACAACTTGGTGAATTTTGCGTCGTCTCTTGGACCTGCACTGGCACGAAATTCAATTAACCCTGGACTCAAAGATAAACGACCACAGACAATGAGGTAGCCTAATGTGATTATCGTGACTCCTGCTTGAAATGAGGGAAATAAAAAAATTGTCTAATCGATATCACATTGGAAGAAACTCATTAAAAACTTGTTACTGAATGGAATGACAATGATTCAGGGGGTGGGTATACATTGAAAATGTATGATACTCTGTCCTATTTTCGAAATGAAATACATTATAACTGAGATTTTCGAACTTCACGAAAATAAATTCGTTTTCATGAATAAATTTGGTACTTTTAATCCACCTGCAAGATATACATTTCAAAGTCCTACCTCAAAGGGAAATATAAGCTTCGAAAGACTATCAATTTGTCCTATTTAATTTAATTCTTGGAAGAATTCGAGAATTTCGCCAATTTCACACTTATTTGTTGAGAAGCAGCGACAATTATTTATGATGCTGATAATGAAATATTGGTTAGCAGAAGACTCAAACATTCTAATATTGATGAACTTTGATTGAGAATCCGGTTGAATAAATGATAACAGTAACCGTAGTTCAATCTCGAATGATAATGGAAAAAATAACTTTTGACAGTTTTCAAATTGTATTGTTTTTTTTCTAAAATATATTTCACATACACCGAGTTTTAGTAAACGAGTGCAATAATCTTCAGGGAGTGATTCTGCATAAATATAATGACAATTTTTGCGCAAATGCTTAGTTTTCCGAAATACGGGGTGTTGAGGTTTTTCTTGAATCTGACTATTTTATTTATTGCTCTGAAACCCGTCGAGATTCACAAACATTTCAAATGAAATAATCTCTCTCGAATTCCTCGTTCGATTCGAGTCAAAAAAACCTCAATCGCCTTTTTTCGAATGAGGCGTCGTTTTTTTTTCGAAAAAATATAACATCATAATACGTAAAGGGTTTTTTAATAAGAGGCGTTATTTTGATATTCAAAGAAAATGCAATTTTTCAATATAAATGATCGGATATTTATTTCATTATAAAGAAGAACCTATGCCGTTAATAGTGGAAAATAACATCAAGCAAATGACCACCACGACCACGCTTACAGGACCATATCCTTTTAATGAGTTTTCCTTAACCAAATCGCAAAGTGGCTGCCCTATATGTCTTCGATAACCTCACGAATTCCATCTTTGAGGTCTTGAATCGACGCTGGGCTATTGGCGTAGACCTTCTCTTTCACGTGGCCCCAAAGGAAGATCTCGGTGGCCAATTGTGATCACCTCTCCGAGAGATAACACGGTCCGTTAACTTTTCCCGCAAAAGATCGATGGTTTCGTTGCTTGTTTGGCACGTAGCGCCGTCTTGTTGAAAGTAAACGTTGTCCAGATCAATTCCATCCAATTCCGACCATAAAAAATCATTAATCATCTCTCGATAGCGCAATCCATTCACCGTAACTGTTTCTCCAGCCTCATTTTCGAAAAAGTAAGGTCCAATGACTCCGCCGGACCATAAACCGCACCAAACAGTCACACGTTGAGGATAGAGAGGCTTTTCAACAATAACTCTCGGGTTTTCCGAGCCCCAGATGCGACAGTTTTGCTTGTTGACGAAGCAAACGACGAGGTGGAAATGGGCCTCATCACTCAAGATGATTTTCGATGGAATTCCGGATCATTTTCATGCATTTCAATGACCCAATCAGCAAAGACACGACGTTGTTGATGATCGGCCGGCTTGAGTTCTTGTGTAAACTGAACTTTATAAGCCTTTAGACCCAAATCTTTATGCAAAATACGGTGTAATGACTTTTGTGGAATGCATAATTCCAAAGAACGACGAGGAATGGACAAACCTGGGTTTTCTTCAATACTTTCGGCTACAGCAGCAATATTCTCGGAGCGACGTGCTCGAGTTTTATTCTTCACATCACTAACTTGTCCTAACAGCTCGAATTTTTCCACCAATTTCTTTATTGCGGTCCGACAAGGTGCTTCACGATGACCCAAAAATGTTCGACTTTTACTAACCGTCTCTGCCAAATTTTCACCATTTTTATAGTGAATTTTAATAGTTTCAATGCGTTGTTGAAGCGTGTATAGTTCCATTTTTATTAATGGCGTAGTTTCTACTTGTCAAATGTCAAAAAATGACCGCTTCAAAATTGACATCTACCGAAACATCGGGCTATTCAAAATAACACCTCTTATTGGGAAACCCTTCATTTCTCATTATTCAGTATAAATTGCCTAAATACAGAATTGATGACGCTTCATAGAAAAAAAAGTATTCAGTTTTTTGTTATCAATTGAACGAATAATTCAAAAATGAATTTCAATTTGAAATAACTCAGGGGCGTACCATTTTTTCTTCGGAAAATTGAGATCATTAGCACTTTGCGTGCTATGATAAACATAAAATTATTGATTAGAAGTCAGAAAATATGCAATAACTTGGCCTTTGAAATCACCAAATTTCAATTGCATAATTCGTTCGGGTTCAGAGCAATGAATAAATAGTCAGTTTGAAAAAACATTTGCAGACAAAACTTTCATAATAAACTGTCATTATTTCTCTTTGAAGAATCACCTCCTTCTTTTTGTCGCAACTATTTATTGACACCCTGTACGTTTATCGAAAGACTAAGAGCTTTCCTGATATAGATACACCAAGATTTGTTGCGGTTCTAGACCAGATCCCTTCGCCTTCTAGAACTAGGAGCAATCAAAACGCCTCAGTCCATGATTATTTGTGTAAATGAGCATGATTTTAAATATGAAAATGCCTTATGATAACAATAATAACTAAAACTTAACAACATATATAAGGCTGAGAATCGTCTACATAAAGGTGAGGAAAGCTGGAAATTGGAAATAGCAAACCTAAAAATATCCAAGATTTTACCCTACGGAACTCCAGATAGGGTTTTCTTTCATGTTCAGAAGAGAAGGCCCAGGGGTCCTACTCTTTGAGTTTTCCTATCTATATCTTCTTCGAAACTTGCATTTTCGTAGCGAAATTTATTTATTTTATATTCGAAATACCATAAGGAAACCTTATATGAGAGGAGGAAACATCGGACCAATTATTTTTTCTCCGGCATTCACAACGAGATACTTTAATTTGACCTCGTTTGTCCCCTTTGCATTCGTAAAAAATTCAATTTTGCGAAATCCGTCGTACTGTCACTTCAGTGACATGGTGACCAATCTAGACTATCTCATTGGAACGAGACAGCAAATTTAATTAAAAAAGTTCAAAGACTCGAATAGGAAAAAAGTGTTGCATTGGCTGAGCGAGCATTGGGATATTTGAATTTCTATCTAGTTCTGGTCGTGGTGTTTTATTAGTGAGACCGAAGATTTATTCGGTGGCCTGAATATGCCACTATCCCTCTGGATGCAAATGGACCGTAGTCAGAAAAAATCTAATTAAAATGGAATTGACTGGAAAAGGTGACATTGGGAATGATCGATAATCGGAAAGAGGAAGATTGCATGTCATGGCATAAGGGCTATTGTATTGTTGTTGGTACGCATGTTCTGAGAAAAAGCGCGTTATCGTTCTGCCCAAATGTCTTCGATTTTCGAATTTCAATCGAAACGGGTTTTAAACGATTAGGTTGGACTTACTGATGAAGAATTCGTGGTCAAAGTCGATTTTGTCCAGCCGTCAGTCCGGAGCAAAGGACTAGAACTACAGTATTGAAAGTTTCAGATTTGGTTTGTAGCCTGAACATCTCGGCTCACTTCGTTATTTGTCTAAATTCAGCCGAATGGTTTCGGACTCATACTATTTTTTAATCACGAGGTTAGTTTTCCAATATCTCAACAAGGGCGGATGCGATCAGATTGAAACTTCGTAATTAAAATAACGCCATAAACTGAAATTCAGGTGGCGTTCAGATCTGGAAATTCCAATACTTCAAGAAGACAAAATTACTATCGCTTCAAACAGGTAGACAGAAATGATATTCCTAGATACTGTAACTGTGACGAAAGCAATCAAGAAAAGCAGGTTAGGAGCATTTAATCGCCTTCTGATGGAAAGATTTGGCGATCTTCCTTCTATATGGTCACAATTTTGAATGCATTCACGGAATCATTGGGATTACGCCCATTCACGATTTTCATCTCCTTCATAGAACCCAAAACACTAAACGTTCTCTCCAATTATTTCCATTCGAAATTTTATTACTCGCAAATACGGCTTTCACCAAACAATTACCAAGTTTCATTACGGTTACGGTTCTTCCTAGTTCTGTGTTCGTGGTTTACATCTATTCTGTACCAAGTCGATTTCGAACCGGTCCTTGCAGTTCCCGCACTGTTGGAAGAACTAGATTAGTTTTATTCTAACATATGATGGCGACAAATTACTGAGTGTCAGCTTATAACATCATTTAAACAAGCAACATATGTACATATATATGCAATAATTATTCATTTGAGGGTAATAAAAGATATGCCTACAAATATATAAATGAATATATAGGTTATATTTCGCTTATATTAAAATCGGCTACCACGATTTGGATGGAATTTTGTATTTTTCTTGAAAGCCCAATTCTACACAAAAATATATCGATAACAGGTCTGAGGCACATGTGGATCCTCATGTTCAGACAGCGTATGTTATTTCGAGTAAGTTATAGTTTTATTTTACTCAGAAAAAGACTTTTCATGATAGCTTTTCCTGAGCGATGTTTTGAATCTCGATCGAAAAAGTGATCGAAGAATTAAGGCAAATTGTTGAAATGTCTAAAAGTAAAGGATAGTTTGAAGAAGTAGTGCCTTGTGCTGTACTGGCGTCTATTCTAAGGGTTCTTCGGTTCAGTAAACGTTCGTCCTGAAAGGAATTCGGAATTGGTTCAGAACTAGACATGCGTACTGTGACGATTCTGGGTGGGTAGGGAGTTGGTTCAGAATTGGTTCCTTATTCGACCCGCGAACGCTATTATGATCAGTAATTTTCGAGTTGTTACACATCACCGAAGATGAATTTTCGAAGAACTAGAATTTGAAAAATTGTTTTCGAATAGTGACTTGGAGGCTTGTGGCAATTGCATTGGGAACTGATTGAAAATGTCCGAGAATACAAAACCCTTTCAAGAATAATTTGAAAAATATTTGAAATTTGTTAATTTTCCACCAGTACGATCTCCACGAAAATCTGCCACATGTTTAGCGTTGGTACTCCCTAACTAACTCTTATCAAGTTTTGCTGAAAATAAAAGAGTTCAATTTTAGTCGACTATGTTCAATTTCAGCTCAATTTTAACGCGACACCACAGAATATCAACGTGTTGATCGGACAATTGAGCTAACAATTTTAAAGGTTTACACGTTCAACAAGATGAAGCCAATGAATTGACTTGATTTGGTTACTAGTTCAGTAGGTTATTCCTGCGAATAAAAATGCAGAAAAACTTGAGGATCCAATACACTGTTATTCATTCGATTAGGGCCCTCGTAATGGATGTTACCGTCACTGTTAAGAGTATATGATATGGGTGAATGAGGAAAGAAGCCTCACAACACGAGATTTATACTCCAGGACAAAGGCAATCTTAGAGAGTCCTTTGACATTTATAGAAAAATATATGGGGAAATAATGAGATGGGGCGGGTTCATATTCCCACTGGTGATTATGGGGTGAAGAATATCGTCTATTCTTTTTAGTTTATGTAATTCTGTAGTTGCAGTCTTGATAAATGCAGCGTGCTGCCACGACGGAGATTTTATATTCCAGAAGGAGTGTGTCTGACACCCAAATAACCTAGACAAAAGACACATACAAAGTTCTGAGCTCTTTTAAAAAGATTATAATTCAAGTTAAATTGAAAATTACAAAAGTACACGAACAGTCCGACTATCTAATTTCTTCAAAAGGATAATATAAATCGTTGAATTGAAGATGGCCATCATTGGAACTAACTTAAACACTGAAACTAATCCCACACTCGCAAAGTAGTTTCTAACGTCTCCAAGCGAAATGAAAATCTTGTACAAATTGCCTTGGAAAACCTACCATCTAACATAAAACCACGAACGTTCATTATTCGCGGAAACCAGGATTAATCCCAAAAACCCATAAATCCGCAATTAATTCCCCAGGAATATGTGTTCACATAAACAGCTATTTATTTCGCGGGAAATTTTCGCGAGCGCCGTCACATTTTATGTTTTCCATAAATAAAACGTCCCTGAGAAAGCTTTGAGTAGAAAATTCATTTTGCTGTAGCGGGTTGGGTACATCTAGCCAACATGTGACGCGACGAGAATTGAACGGATATTAAAAACTCAATATCCTGCATTTCAGGACGCCTGATTGGTAAGTTGTTGAGTTTGGTATACGTCAACCGGAATATCAATGTGACATCGATTATAATCAATTCAAAGCGATGAACCGAAATGTTTTCGGGCAGTAGTGGTTTAATGCCTATTACAATACCCAACCTCTGAAGGTTCTGTTCAATAAATGCCTCAGGAAGGAATAACACAATCACAGTGGAATAAAGCGACCATAGTTCTTGTACACAAAAAAAAGAACGTAGCAGACATCAAAAACTACAGACCGATCAGCCTCCTCAACCACATGTACAAACTGTTCACCAAAATACTCGCGAAGCGATTGACAAATAAAATAGACTTCTTCCTTTTGGGAGAGCAGGCGGACGTTCGATCAGGCTTCGGAACTAATGACCATCTTCTGGCAGTTAGAGTATTCATCGAGAAGTATATCGTGTATAACAGATCACTAATGCTTGTGTTTGTGGATTTTGAGGAATACTTCGATTCGGTGGATCAGCGAAAACTTCTAGAGATACTTGAGGAGTTTCGCATCGATCATAGATTCTCCGGAATTGTTGAACATATACATAAAAACGCCACTGCAAACGTCAGAGTATCGATGGATAAGAACACTGAGAAGTTCAATATCGATCGAGGGTTAAGACAAGGCGACACACTTTCACCTAAATCATTTGTTGCCTTGATAGAGATTATTTTGAGAAGAGTAAACTGGGGAACAACAGGAGTGAACATCGACGGTGAATAAATAAGTCATCTCTGTTTAACGGATGATATTGTGCTTATAACTGATAACATACGAGAAGCACAATACATGCTGGATATGCTAAAGGACGTCTCGGAAAAATTCGGTTTAGAAATGAATCTATCAAAAACTCAATACATGACAAACTTGGTATTGAGCAATCCTCTGAAGATAAACAACATCTACTTAGACAAAGTGCATATATACAAATATTTGGGTCATGAAATCGGCATCAGAAGAGATAATCAAACCCATGAAATCCAACGAAGAAAAGGTTTGACTTGGGCGGCGTTCGGTACACTCAGACATGTACTGAGAACAGCTGATATCCCAATGTGTTTAAAGAGGAGGGTCTTCAATCAGTGTATTTTGCCTATTCTTACGTATGGGGCTGAGACACTGACATTGACCAAAAGGGAATACGAGTGCAGAATACAAGTGATGCAACGGAGAATGGAAAGGTCAATGCTGGGAGTTACTCTCAGCGATAGGATACCAAATCAAACCATGAGGAACCGAACAGGAGTAAGAGACGCAGTTGAGGCTATCTCACAGCTCAAGTGGAACTGGGCTGGGTATGTGGCGTGAATGAGTGATGGAAGGTGGACGAAGAGACTTGTAGAGTGGAGACCAAGACATGAGGCATACAGGAGTACGGGACGACCTCCTAGTCGGTGGGCAGCCGATATAAAAAGATTGGCTGGAAACTGGATTCAGGTGGCACAAGACCGAAAAAGATGGCTAGAGTTGAGGGAGGCTTTCGTTCAGCAGTGGACGGGATGAACTTTATGATGATGATGATGATGACACTACCTAATATCTAGGACCTGGCAGGTAGTGACCGGGTACTCTAATATGAAACCGGCAGCTAGGGTTCCAATCTGCCAAGCTTTCATCCACCCGGCACACGCAGGAGCAGTACCATAGCACCCCTGAACCCGTACATTTCGGATGGGGACGGAATCTAGGGTAGTGTTATAAGTGCCACTCTACTCGACAAATGGGGCACCCGTTTATCGTGTTTTGGAAATTGGATAGTATAATAGGCCTTTAAGGTGCCGCTTCTTACTCTACCCTAGATTCCGGCCCTTACCTGAATGAACGCTCTCGGCGTTGCTATGATACTGCTCTGTACACTGGGTGATAGGGAGCTAGGCAGATCGGGTTCCACTAGATCGTCCTAGATCAGCACCCTAACGGCTGGTTCCTTATTACACTTCCCGGTCCCTGCCTGCCAGGCCTTAGATATTAGATAGTGTTATAGGTCTTTTTCAACCGTATTGGTTATGTTTCAAAGAATATCCTGTCAAATTTTGTGATCCTGACTTTGCTCTGGAGTAGTTTTACATGAATGGTCCATCGGGAATGCGAGTAATTTAAATATATGGCGATGGCTGAAACCTTAGCATTGATATATTTTCCTCAGGGATGTTATTACAATGGTGGAAAATGGAGTACAAAGGAACTGCCAATTTACCTCAATGGTCTTTATTTTTACCTGCCTTTTCTAGTTCATATTCAAGTTCAATTCTTTCCATATGTTCGTGAATTTCCGAGATCCGTAGTACTGAAATTTTTTAGTAGGTGTGGCAAAAATCGCCAACGATTTCGGAGTTATATATAACGTTCGGATGTTTTGTTGTTTCTTTTCCATCATCGCAAAAATTCGTATCTAATCTAAACTCGATATTTATACTCGTGCGAAATTTCATGAGGTTCGTATAATAAGAAAAATTAAAAATTGTTCCAGGAATTTCAAGTTTCAGAAACTTGTTTGTTTCACACTGAACAGGTTTGTCTTCACACTGATGAAAAGATTTTAATTTAGTGGTTTAAACCAATGCATTCAATCGACCAAGGCAAAAGACATAGTTGCGCTTCTAGTACAACAAAATTTCAATCCGCATGAGTTATCCTTGAGATATCGAGGAAATAAACTCAAACTTTAAAATTTTCGGCAAAAAATTCGGAAATTGCAGACATTAAGGCAGAATTATGACAAGCGCACGAATAAGACCAATTGAAATGGTATAATTCAAGATCTCCGTTACGTTTAATGTATCTAGGTTAAACCTATCCATTAGGGTTGTATCTTGCAGGCAATATCACTGCTGATTAAGTATAGTTATTCAAAGGTATACTCCTATTTTTAATGGTCGAAGCATTAAAGCCCTCTTTTATTGTCGGGCTATTATTTTTTTCGAAGTTTTTCATAAAATGATGAAATATCTAGGTATCCTACACTAACCCAATACCGACTCCTTCGCCATTTTGGTACACAGCCAACTGTTGGATCTAGGCGTGGCTTTATCTGCAAGAAACGCCTCGTGGCAATATTACAGCATTTTTTCGAAGGAAACTACTCGCTATCTGCCCAAAATATACCGAAAATCTTGTGAAGAAAATACATAATCTACCAAAAAATCCAGTTCATAGAGATCGACGTAAATTGGAAAAAATGTGTACCTACTGATAACGAGAATTTGAGTTTTGAGTATATCAATAACTAAGACTTGCAATCATTGCACACTATTAAAGAGTTCTATAATCAATTCACCAACCTAAACATATGTAAGATAACTATTTCTCCTCTATTCTGTCATTCTGTGGTCCAGCTACAGTTTCTCCTTTTTCACTGTTGCGAATGTAACAATATTACTTGGCTCCTCAGAAATCGCTTGGTAAATATGAACTTTAATCGGAAGCTCAAATTTACTGAAAACCTACCGCGAAAAGTTGACAACTGAATCCTGGGCTGGATTTGCAAAAATCTTCCGAAGAAGTAAAGACCTACTGAATGTGGTAACGCTGCCACTAACGATCACAAAAGCTCCAGATTGCTCGTCAGTTTTTTTAGTTTCAGATCTCTGAACATATCTTCTTGTAAACTGTTCAGGTCGTTTAAACGTGAAAATATTCCCATGCAAATGAAAACTTCAATTCAATATCAATATTATTCTGAATTCAATATGTATACCATGCAAGTGGTGGTGGCAAAACACATCGCATCTACTTTAATACCCTCTGTTTTTGATTTGATATATTCAGATAAATACGGTTTTGATAGCACTCATCATATTATTTGCATAATGGATGAATTGTATTATCGGTACACGCTTTCGCTATTTCGCAACTGACAAAGCTAATCATGATGAAAATACTCCAGTTTTCATTTAGTATATCGTTTGGATTCGTTTTACAAAGTTGGCAGGTGCCCAAATCGTTTTTTGCACGATAGGAGGATTTTTGTTAGTTACCGCATTTGCTGCTAGATCGGTGGATTTTACTGCTGGCTAAGGTAAACAGAAAGGCAAGTGAATTACTTACCGTTCTAGAAGGGTAAGTGAGAATGACAAAATATTCATTGAAATAATGAAATAATTCAAATACAATTTAAATTTTATTCATTTAATATTTCTCGTGAATAACTGCGAAACAGCCAATTTCCCCGGCCTTTTGAATATAGCTTTCTTCAGAAGATGCGATATCGCTCATTTTATTTTAAGTTATATTATAGGCAATTTATTGTTTATAATTGTCACTTCGACAATCAACAATCAATAAGCTTTCATCACCAAGACAACCGCTTCCTATACAGCATTGACGAATGACTATTTTAATTTTTTGGTTAATTATTCTGTAGTAAGTAAAAAGTGTGTCGTGCAAAAAACGCTATGGGTATCTGGAACGTTACGGACTTCCGATCTCAGACAATAATAACTATTGTCTTCGATCGATAATACACTAATGTGCGCATGTTCTGGAGAAAAGAGTCGAAATGTCTGTTATTTTATATATTTTTCCGGAAAATTCATGATCTAAGCATGATAAGTTGAGAATAGAAAACCCTATAGCATTTTGAAACTTCATATCCGAATGAGACAGTCAAGTTTGTTGATGAATCAAATCAGCCGAACAAATCCGCAGTAATATTCTATTGAATTTTTGACGTTATTTCCTTAATATCTCCTCAATATAATGAATAACAAAATGTACTTCATTGTGACTCCTTATTATGCCGAAAACCAAGCGGTTTCGGTCAATCAACAGGCCATCATCAGAGTTCTCTTAGAAGGGTTGATGAACTTATGAAAATGGAAATATATACAATCTTAGGCCACACTGAAGGGGAAAAATACAGCAAGCAACTACCATTAATTTGCAATATTTAAATTCAAGCTTCAGCAATTTAGTTTCATCAAATAACAATATAATAATTGTAATCTCGAGGGTAACGGGAAATAAGAATGACATGTCATCTGTCAACACAACGCCAATAACTAGTGACAGTGGAAGTACATTACATTCGTCCCATTTTTGTAGAAGTTAACCATCGTGAAATCGTTGAGTATTTAAAACCGGTATATGTCCGAAAATTGAAAAAAAATTAATTTTTTTTGAACGTAGAAAAAAGCGAGAAACGCAAATTTCTAGGAAAGCATTGTCGTTAAGACCTCACGTCTGAACGTAAAAACAATAACTTCTGAAAGAAACAACTAAGAAGCTCAATATTTGTGGAGTAAACACATTCAAAATGTTATTTTCCCAATATTGCCAACAGATTGGATCGAATAGAAAACCAGTTCTTAATTGAAAAATGACAGCTTGAAGGTTCAAACAGCATTTTGTGACGATTTAATCAGATGATCGCAGAATGTAGAATTCATGAAAAAAATTTGAATTTCATTTTCAAATTGTTCTAATGATACGATCATCACGAATTTTTGCATGAAGTTTCATCACAATTGAGTCAGTATTCTGTGGCTGAGGAAAAAACCACGAAATTTGACATATTTTCTCCCAATAACTCAAAAATTATATTTGTATCGAACTGAAATTTGCTACACTGCTTTCAAATATAAAGTTGTAGTTCTGAGCCAATTTTCTCCAATCTGATGAATAGTTCATGAAAAGTTTTTTTTTTTTAAATAATTTCTTTTGATCTCATTTGAATTCTGCAAAAAGTTGCGCGCCGTTATGCTAAATTTTACTTGCGTTATTAACAGAAGTCCTTCTGTAAGCAGGTTAGATTGAGAATTTCATTGAGATAACAGAAATTTTTTTCGATTATGATAAAATACTTCAGATACAACAGATAATTTGTTATAACGCCAATGGCAAATGTTGACGCTCAAACAAATAAGTCTTTATTGCAGGTTCACAAATTCATCATATATAATGCATCTTTTCATTTTGGGGACAGAAAGCTTGTGTCAAATAATGATAGAAATTTAATTAATTCCTTATAATATTTAAGGTATAAGTATACTTAATACCGATTTTTTCAATAGAATATAATTCTAGTATTGGATACATGAAAATTATTGTTTCGACAAGTATACTGTCACCAAAGCAGTCTTAATTATTTTGGAATATAAAATAATATTTAGAGTTGTATAGTTTGAAATAATAATATTATCATTATATTCCCAGTCTGTTGTGCTGAAAGGATTTCTTCTAAATATTCAATCTCGAAACTTTTGAATGTAGTAGACTACTATATTTCCAACAAAAACACTGAAATATCAATAATTGCCACTGTAAAGGGGGTACATGGTCGTTTTAAATCCAAATATTCAAAAAACATTAGCAATTAAGAAGGACCGGGTCAGTGGAGGTAATATGAACTATTTAAAAAAGTGGAATTCGAGAGGTAAAAAGAGATGCGTAGGTTAGTACCTAAATTCATTTGAAAAATTCATTATAAACATTGTGAAATATTTTTCTGCATGCTTGTTGAATTTTTTAGTACTGATTGGATTTCAGGAAAAATATTGTTTGACTGATTCTTCAGAACCTGTCATTTATTATATAGTAATGTTCAAATCTCTAACGTACCATAACATCATTGATGTTTGAATTGGGACAATATTGCGTCTTTCTTCAAACTAAATCACATGAAAAAACGGAAACATCCCATTTTAAAAATGATATAGAATAATTTGCACTTTGTCATTGAGTTTTGTGTGCTCTTCAGCTAAATAATCGAAAACAGTATTGATGTTGTAATGTTGTTAATTGCTTTGTTTAAGCTTGATTTAGACTTCGAAAATATCTAACCTAAGGCTGAAAATATCTTATCGGCCGGTCGGTGGGACGGAATCGATTTTGACACCGGCTTCGTCATCAGTGTGTCCACCCAAGTCGTCTGAGATCATTTTCTGCGCGAAATTCTAAAATTACAGACATTCGGACAAATCGATAGCACATCGTTTCCTTGAACACGAAAATAACCTTCAGCTTGAAATGCTCTGTTAGCAGGCGTATAAATTCTCGTTTATTCGTTATGGGCACAGTAATTTTATGTTATTCCCGGTTGGCCCAGGAAATAATTCATGGCCAGAATTCGTATTTATTCTTTCGGACAGCCTGATTATGAATACAACGCCGATGATGCAAATAAACTTTCCTGAACAACTCCTCGTAGATTCATGTTTTTCTGAACTAATCCCAGTGCTTACGTTTGATAATCGTTAGGCTTCGCAAATACGTGTTCAGCTTTTCAACTCGAATCGCATAACATTTTTATCTCGGTCTTCTGGACCGCAATCTGCCCCTAAACCTCGTTTATTTCGGCCGGGAAATCTGATTGAACGGGCGGAACTCATTTTGATGCAAAAAGTAGGTATATTTACAAACGGCAGAAAGATTTCCACTGGGCGGTTGACGGATGGTATATATGGGGCGTTTGTGTTGCCAGATGAATTTTAATTTCGGGAACACAATCTTTTCTCAAGAAAGGCTTACGTGTGAGAAAAAGTAGCAAGCGCGTTTCATATTGGTGCGAATCTGAAAGGAGCCTGATGAAGCTTTAGCCTCGAGGATGTTGAGTAGGAAGAGAAATCTGCGAAATAAGAAAGTGACAGTGACAGGCTTTAAAATCACGTCGATCAAACCTGAGGAATGAAATTTTCATAGCCGGTTTCACAAAGCGTTGAGCACAGTCAATTAATCGAGGAATCAAGTGCTCAGTCGACCGATCTTCCTCAAATTCTTTGCTCAATAATCTAAGATAATCGGAAATCACTGATTTGATTTCGTGTTGGTTAGATCAGTGATCAATATCCGTTGATTCCTGATCAAGTATTATATGGGTTTCACAAAACTCCTTATCAACACAGAAACTTCACTTGATCGTTTGATCAAGTTGATTGGTTAAATTTGGACGATCAAACTCAAATGGCAAATGGGTAATCAGCAGGTTCAAGTGTTATATGAAGAATCACCCGTGAATTTTGTGAGGCTTTCAAATAAAATTTCTTCGCCTTTCTCATTAGAAGAAAGTTGTATGAATACAAAATCAAACAAGATTGCAGATAACTTTTTGCACTTTTCCAGTGGACTTCAGGGGACCATAACAGTTACTGAGAGTATTTATTAGGTGAAATAAACCTACAACTCTATTTAAATTGTCACTTCAATATCAGGTGAATTGTCCATATTGCCACATATGGATTTTTGGCAGTCCTTACAACAGATATCTAATTTTCAATGGAAATGATTAATTAATTCAAATTTCGATATGAAAAGGAAATTTATTTCTTTTCAAACAAGATTCGAAACTCATTCGAAATATAAGTTATTCAAATTACAGTCTCCGTTACTTCCAGAATCCATGTATTGGGTATAACTCCAAAACCCATGTGGTGTTTTGGCCCATTAACAAAGTCCCATTTTTTCCCAATATGTCTGACAATGAATATCGGATCAGACTGAAAGTTGATGCACCGTCTTTGAGTTTTTTAGAGTATTTTACCGATATACAGGGTGGATCTGAGTAATACCGAAAAAGTTTAAGGGGGGATTCTGTGGGTATTTGGTATAAAATTTTGTGAAAAACCTCCCCCGACAAAGTTTCAGCCCTCCGAAGAACAACAAAAAAATTGTTTCTCTTTGGTATTTTCCCTGTTTATTGAGCTAAAAATACGAAATTTGGTAAATATTATTTGTCAATAAAACTACTTATTTTGGAATTTTTTCAACCCTGAAAAATGCTTAGAAGGGGTTGGGGTAGTCAACCACTAAGATATTTTTTCTCACAACTTTATTTTGGATATATATTTTCCTTTCAAAATACCTGAAAAGCGCAATTCATTCACTAACTTTTTTATCTCTACAAGTTTTTTCGAAAATTTAAGCATTTACAAAAAAAAAATATCAATTATGAAGAATAAGAAATTCAGCAGGCATATTTCATCTCCTACGCTTTTCAATGAGGAGAGTAGTTAATGCTTGTATTGAAGATGAAGGCCGTTATTTTCAATATTTATTCAAATTTATTGTCTATATTCGACAGGTTCTGGTTCATTGTTCGCTATTGTTTTAGTTGTAAAAGTCTTAGCCTAGTAGAATCATAATTTGGTTGGCCGTTGTTCAATAAAATGCTATTTAACATGGGTTATAATTTCTCGTAAATGCTTGTCGAAAAAACTGGTGGAGAAAAAAGTTAGTGAAGGAATTGGGCTTTCAAGACATATTTTTTTTGAAAGCAAAATTTCAATCCAAAAAAAAGTTGTACGAAAAAATATCTTAGCGGATGACTATTTCAACCCCTTCTAACCTTCAGGGTTGAAAAAATTCCAAAATATGCAGTTTTATTGACAACTAATTCTTACCTAGTTTCGTGAATTTAGCTTAATATACAGGGAAAATAAAAGAAAAAACAATTTTTTTTCTTTATCTTCGGAGGGGTGTAACTTTTCCGAAGGGAGGTTTGCCAAAAAATTTTATGCCAAATACAAACCTTAATTTTCATCACAGAATCACCCCCTATATTTTTTGGTGTAATTCAGATACACTCTGTATACCACACGAAATTAAGCAATAGAGAGATATTGCAACTTTTGAATAGCGCAAGCGTTATGTTATTACGGTGCGCTATATATAACCTTTCGGTGGTTAACGTGGATTTAACGGTCGGTCCAGAAGTAGACGTATTGCTACACGTTTTTGTTACCGTTACGTTAGTTATCAGTTTGTTTGGTTAGGTTATGTGAGACGTCAGATTTTTGTGTTACAAACTCACGTTTAAGCTCCTAAAGCTTGATAATTTGCATTTCTGCATTAGTTTTTTGATTCTGGACAAAATGAAAATGGAATCGGAAGCGGTAATGTCACGTGGTGCTAATGCAGAAGAAGTGGAAATAGTTATATTACACAATATAATTAGCATGGTTCAAACTATTTCTAATTTCCAACCTCTTATGTTGCTTCCAAAAGTATTTCTTAATTCGTGAAAAAGTAACAAATACCTATTTATAAAAAAAATTGCTTTGGTAGCACTAATAAATCTTAATGTCTAATATCAGTTGTGTGTAAGAGGTATTCTAAAATAGATTTAAAAAATCTGAGGAAGTTGTGTAATTTATTCCGAAAAACATATTAACTAACAGCTTTTCTATGACAGTGATCGTAGCCGGAAGAGCCCGAAGCTTAACGATTCCTTCCGATATAGAATAACGCAACGTAAATTGCGGCTCGCAATTTTCCATAAATAACGTTAGACGCTAACGCTATTAACGTCGCGTTATTCTGAAACTGAATCTGCGCATGCTTAGATGTCAAAAATAACGTTTGCGCTAATAACGTCACACAAATTTGACACTGCAATATCTCTCTATTATGTTGCGCGTTTATATACTGTTCAACAAATTTTAATCTGATAGCGTCAGTATTTTTCGAGATATATAATCTCATATATAGCGGCGGTAGCTCAGTGGTTAGAGCGCAAGCCCCATGATCGTAAGGTCTGGGGTTCAAGCCCTTGGCCGGGAAATAACTTTTCCGGTTTTTAGGGGACCGTCCAACCATTTGCTGTTGGGTAAACAATTAACAGTGCTGTTCCTCACGTGGCGCAAGGAATTAGTAACAAAGCCTACACAGAACACACCCGGTATCCTAACTCGCACAAGCTTTAAGCTTCTGAGGGGTTTCGTTGAAGCCTAGGATATTCGGAAAATATACAAATACAAATATTTTGAATTAACAACGAAATTTTACATATTTTTTCGCAATATCTCCGTGAATAAATCTTTCGAATTGAAATTACTAACACTATTTTTAAATAGTAAGTCTGAGCTCGTCCCAAGCTAGAGATGGGCAACTCGAGCTATCCAGCTCGAGTAACTCGAGTTACGCTATGGACGATTCAGCTCGAGTAGCTTTTGAATGAACTCGAGTCAACTCGAAAGCAATTCAGATCTAGAATTCAGCACCCGACTCGATGCGTAGAAATCACGATTTCGTGAATCGTCGGTGCCTCCAGTCGTCGATGTCGATCGCTACAGCTCGAGTTGGTTGGCGGATCGGCAGTCAGTCGGCAATAGTTCGATCTGCTCGATTCAGATGTATTTTGTCATTTTGTATTTCAGTTCAGTCGGGATCGATCTCAACAGGGTGTTGGTCTATTATGGATGAATTAAAATTGACTGCCCATAAACGAAAATATATTTGCGTCGTGAAGGGAGTGATTAAAGACGAGTAGGATTGATTAAACTTCATTCATTTATTTATTGACAATGGCCCCATTTTCGTTATAAATTTTATATTACAGTCATTTTTGAGAAGTGTGATTTTTTAAAACTTTTTTCACGATATATCCGTTGTTTATTAAAGTTGGGCACTAACATTTGATCCCTTAATCTTCAATTGAATTATTCCTCATATAAGAGTAAAATGTAATTCAATACATGATATGTGAGTCAGCTGTTAGCGAGATAAAAATTCCAACTTCCGGGTCCCGATTCTACAATTCCTTCCAATTTCTATTCCTACTCACTTCGAGTAGATCGACATCGAGGCATCGAGGCTCGTGCCGGCGAACGAATCATTGTCGTGTCGTGGCCTGACTAGAGGGGACCCAACTCGACTCGATACGAAGGCGAATCGCTGGCCAACGCCAGCCTCGGAAACATAAGCGCCGAGTCGAGTCAGCTCCAGTTGCAACTCGAGTTGGCTATCATTTCAACTCGAGTAGATCGAATTGAGAAATGGACGACTTGTCCCATCACTATCCCAAACTTCGTCGCATTCTCATTAATATTCTCCGAAAAAACCAAATATGGAAAATTTTCGAAAATTTTTTTTTAACCATAAGTATAAGTTGAAATTTCCGAATAGGTAGATCCTCTCAAAATTCTGCATAATGCCGCGAGTTCATATTCTTCAATCATTCTTCATCATAATCAAAAAACCTAGAAAAGCACTGACGTGAGGTCAGGAATTCAACCCATTTAAACATTCGACCTTCCTAATTAAACTGAAAACCTACTCTACAAATTTATTCTCTATGTCGATTCTTTCTAAAGTTAATATGTTCACGGCCGGCCTATAACCACTGATTGTGAACAAATCCATAAAAGACCATGTTTGGCTCAAAACTTGAAAATCACAGACACTGGGCAAAACGATAATTCTTTTGTTCCCTAGAACAAGCGCGAAATGAAATAAAATAACTTTTTGCTCAATGTGTTTCATTAAATGAAATGAATATCTGATAGAGTTGAAAAGTTGTTAATTATTGACTTCAATATCTCCCAAGACGAATATCAGATCAAACTGAAATTTGAAACACGATTGTTAAGTAGTGATGATTCCGATAAACTGCTCATGCGCTACGGAAGTACCGATGAAACTTCCAGAGAATCACCTCTTGAAGCATAGAGAGTGAACAGACGCCGCTGTCCTACATAATGTGACTGTAGGATCTACTGAATGCTTCGACTATTGGGAACTTCTGCGAAGATGCCAGCGCCCTAACGGATAAATTTGGAACCTGTCCAAGCTAGTAGTTTTATGTAAACAAACCGTAGAAATGTGGTGGAGAACGAATATTTATTGATCAGAGCTCAGAATATTTAAAGAAATTATTATAATTTCGTGTAATATTTTTTGAGAAGGAACTTTTCTTTTGGATGACGTTATAAAATCGTGCTTCAAATCGTTCCTGGAGGATAATTTCGATGTTATTTCATGGTCTGTTGCTTGGTGGATCAAAATGAATCAATACCTAAGTTTACTTGAATTTCTGGAAAGATGGGCACCTCAATAAGTAATTCAAGGACTCTTATGTGAAGAAGTGCCGAATGCAAGCCAGCATATGTGGTGAATCTAGAATCAGTTTAAATGATATTACTCGTTCTCCTTGTTTACAAGCGAGTAAATTAATAAAATGAAAAGACAGCTTTTTTGCTTTAGTTCTCTTGCAGCATATTTCGAAAGAAAAAATGGAAACAGATAGACATATAATTGATTCTATTTTCATATCACAGCAGCTCAAGATTCACATACAAAATGAAAAATGTCACAGCTGGTTCAACCTACCTACATAAAAATGTAAAATATCAAGGTATTCATATGAATAACTTTAGCTATTATCAACTATAACAGTATATTTAGTTTTTGTTAGGTTTTCAACCAGATCACTCTCTTTGAATATGATTTTGTGTAGCGTTTGAAGTAGGTAGCTGCAGAAGTGATCAGTAGTTTCCCTGCAGGATCAGCATTTTTTATCGAAATTCCTTTATTTTCATTTACACCTAAAATATCTGGACATGAAATTGTTTACAAATGAATACATTGTAATTTATTTATAAAAATAAACATCTTCAGAGGAATGCAGTGAACATACTTTCATGTATATCGTGAACTGTTTCTTCTATCATTAAGTTCCCTGCCAAATGCTGTTTCCAAATGGACATTTGGCTTTAGAAAAAAATGAAAACTTGAGGCAATAGATGATCCTTTCTTCTTTGACCAAGAATTACATTGAGTTGAGGCACACAACAATGGTCATTTCGGGAGGATGCCATTTCCAATTAATACAATCGAAAATTTTAATCGGAAAGAAAGGATTCGATTGATGAATATTTCGGTACTCTTTCGGTATACCAAAATTTCAACTCGGAGAACGAAACAAAAGTTAGAAAATGAACTCCAAAGGCAAGCAAAATACGTTAGAATAACGGCCACATCGAAAAACTACTAGCTTGAAAGTGTTCGAATTTCTATCGTCAGAGGGCGTATCGCTTAGCAGTAGTTGCGAATTCACCAGTATATGTCGTGAACGGTCGATGCAAAGAAATATTCTATATATCTTATTTTCCAGAAAATGCAAAGAATACATGTCTGTTTAGACTGAAACCGAGTCCTCGAGTTTTCGCTGTCGATTATATTAGAGTAAAATTTCAAAGGAATCGAAGAAATATATCAATTTCTAAAATGAATATCCTGAATTTTTCTATTAATTCGTTCCTCAGGAAAATGAGGAAATCTGATTGAGCTGAAATAAAGAACAAGGTTATGAAGAACCGGTTTGTAGATTCAAGTGAAATTTAAATGAAAATTTTGGAAAAAAAATTTTTTTTTTAAAAGTTTTCTATGGATAATTCTTCATATTGCTACTGTTCATCTACCAACCAACTTTCATTTCGATCAGATAAATATTTTTCGAGTTATTAAAAAATCAAAATTTCAAAACCATTCAGCAGACTTAGCCCATTAACGAACTTGACCAAGTTATTCAGGTTTGAAACCTAATCTGAGAATTTCAAGACTTTAGGTCTTTTCTTTCGAAAGTTATCGGACACACGGACGGTCGCCTGGCTGGACAGAATCAATTTCGATCACGGATTCTTCATCAGTGAGTCCAACCTAGTCGTTAAAGACCAATTTGGACTCAAAGATGGAAAATTACAGACGTCGTGACGAAATGATAACGCGTTGTTCCCCAGAACAAGCGCGAAATAAAATATATTCTATGGTGGCCCAATAGTGGGTTGTCCCCAGAACAAGCGCGTTATAAAATATATTCTATGGTGGCCCAATAGTGGGTGTTACCAGAGGAATTGGATCGAAATCGATATTCGACCATTAGTCATTCTGGAAAATACCGATTCCGAATAAATCATAACTAAGGTAGACTTACCACTTTAGGGACTATATCATGCAGGTGCAAAGCAACCCCTTTCAAAATGAGACATATTCGAACAAAGCCTCATATATAATGAACAGGAACTCCTTACGAAGCAGAAGATAATTCTGAAAATTATGGTACGTATAGCAGGATTTGAATTCCGAGCATGTAAGCCAATCGGGAGGTCCGCACTATATAAAAAAATATGAGACCGATCAGGAAGAAGAATGAATGAGCCCCATGGGTAATGCTCGGTGGCCTCTGCTCGCTAAATTACAACATAGGAGGCTGATGATATCGCCCCAGGCGCTATCGGAAGTGGATGAGGAAAGAGAGAAAACTTATTTTCCCAATTCGTCATTCGAGTTCGGTGGGTGGAAACCTAACCTACAACGTGTTAGCGGATATCGTTTTATGTTGGACGTTACAGAATTCGATTTATTTTTCTTTTCTGGCGGGTACGAAAAGGGACAAACCAGCAAGAACTGACAATAATTCAGGGTTTCCAATATGGATTGTCTTAGTCGGAATAATTTAACGACTTTTTCCCTATGGATCATGGAAGGGACTACAAGAGGTAGTGAACTTTTTAAGCGCTTGTTCTATTGTCTGTAATTTTTTAATTTTGAGCCGAAAATGGTCTCAAACGATTGGGTTGAACTCCCTGGAGAAGAATCCGTGGTCAAATTCAATTCCGTATGTGCTCAAACTTTCGAAGGAAAAGACCTAGCGACTTGAAATTGCCAGATTAGGTTTGGAGTCCAAATATCTCGGTTGAGTTCGTTAATGGTCCAAATCTGCAGAATGGTTTTTGTGTTACAGCCATTTGAAATTATGATTTTTCTCGAAAAATATTTATTTTATTGAGATGGTGCTGTCAATTAATTGAAAAAAAAAGGTTTTCAGAATTTTGTCCGTGAAAATTTGTTCTCTGAAACGATCCATTATATTCGAGAAAAAATTGGGTTATACCGTGAGATCCATATTTCACAGCAAAGTAGCAAATTTCAGTTCGATAAGATTATAAAAGATATTGTAAAACAAATGTCAAATTTCGTGTTTTTTCTTTTCTGGCGGGTACGAAATATAATTCAGGGTCCCCAATATGGATTGTCCCACTCGGAATAGTTTAACGTTTTTTTTTCTATAAACGATGAAAACGGTGTACTAGGGGTATAGTTATATAGTTATAGTTGGTAAGGAGTTACATTCTACTGCGACTTTAAGGTCTGTTATGCCCCCTTGTCGGAGCTGTTTTCGCAACCTACAGCTCGCACTCCAGCTTTAGAGCTCTGATGAATTCTAATATCTGTGAAGGCTTCAAGGAGCCTAAGTTCTCATTCCTCCTATAATGCTCCTGTCCAATATATTTCTTGCGTAGGCTCACAATGGCGAGGCATTCTGTGATGAGGTGAACAGGAGTTTTCTCCTCTTCCCCACAGAATCTGCACTCGCCAGTTTCTGATAAGCCCATTCTCATCATGTGCTTTCTCAGGCGACAGTGTCCTGTGAGGAAACCAGTGAGGAGGCGTAACTTATTCTTACTGAGATCCAGATGATTTTTGGATCTAGCAATTTCGAAGTTCCGAAAGAACTTTTTAGAGTGTTCCATTCCTGGAGAATTCCTCCATAGTGCCCCTCTTTCATTTTCTTCCTTCTCCAAAAATTCTTTCTCATAGGTACATTTGCCTATACCATAAAAAAGTTCTGGGCTAGTAGGTAGCGTTTGTGCTCCCTTTCTGGCTAGAGTGTTGGCCTTATTTCCTTTGATCCCTGACTGCCCAGGAGCCCAGACTAAGGAGACCTTATTATTCTTGCCTACTTTATTGAGTTTCCTTCGGCACTTCCATATCAGCGTTGGGTCGATGACATAGGAGTTCAGTGCTTTAATAGCAGCCTGACCATCAGAAGGGATTACTATGTCATACCCTTGATAGTTTCTTTCCAGGTTTATGTATATGCTTCTTCGGATTGCAAGTATTGCTGCCTGGAAAACACTCGAGTAGGAGCCTAGCGATAGTGTACACTTGGTTCTAGGCCCGTATACTCCAGCGCCGGCCCCCATCGTGGATTTGGAACCATCTGTATACCATTTAACGGTATTTGCTTCGAAGTTCTGGGTAGTGTATTACTTTTCCCATTCTTCCCTTTTACATAGCATTGAGTCAAAGTTCTTCTCGATGTTTACTTTTTTTAATCATAACATCACTAGGTAGGTTCGCTGATTAGATGTACTTTTTAGAGAGGACCAGGCTCTCTGACTTTTAATTCTCTCATTACCTGTACCTTCCCTAGAGTTTCTAAGGATAGCTTCATGGGCTACCCTTTGGACCACAAGATGAAGAGGACTGAGATCTATGATGACCTCAAGTGCTCTAGTCGGGCATGTTCTTATAGCCCCAGTGATGCAAACACAGGCAAGCCTTTGTACCTTGTCGAGTATTTTCCTGGTGCTTATCTGCCCTGCTTTAGCAAACCAGACTACTGCCCTGTATGTTATTATCGGTCTTACAATCATGATGTACATCCATCGCAGTATTTAAGGGTTAAAGCCCCAAGTTTTGCCGGATAGTCTTCTGCACACCATTAAAGCCCTTTTCGCTTTACTAGCGGTAATTTCAACATGCTCATTCCACAGAAGCTTACTATCCAGGATGATTCCCAGATATTTGATTTCAGACTTCCATTCTACAATACTATCATCTACAAGGAGTAGTGAACTTTTTGTTACTGAAAACGCCCACGGTTTATTTGTGTTATAAAAAATGCTCATCTTCGGTCGGTTTTACGATGATAGCTCATTCAGGAATGTATACCTTGGAACAGAATTATTCAGCGCTCCATGAAAATAATGTGGGCAGAACTGGTATGAAGATGAAACGTAAGAGAGAAGGATACTATAGTATCCTTCTCTCCATATATAGACATATCAGTTCATTCTCATCTTCAAATATTTAATGGAATATTTTATAGGATATGGGAGAGTTACGGAACATTGAGCTCAAAATACTTGTCATCGTTGGATATTTCTTTGGATTATGCTTTTAGCTCATACTATCATGAAATTGCTGAGGCTCTTTAAAATTAAGTATCAAATAACTGGATCATCCAATTACATAAACAGACCTTCCCTCGAAACAACGATTTACTTCTATTATAAATTGATGAAATCGATGGAACTCAATTCAGTAAACCAACAGATTGAATGAGTTGAATAAGGTTTGATCGCGTTGTTACACAAAAAATCTACACCACGAGCAACACACCGTCGCTATATTGCAAATACTAACATATAAACATGAATGAAGTTCACGAATTTGAAAAAGCTCCATATTGAAGAAGCAACACACACACATGGACATTAATTCCAACCATAGAGTCCTCCCATCAAATAAAAAACTTGTTTCATTTGCCATTTTTTGAAATGAAGAGTAAGAATCCTTCAAATATTTCTCAACGAGCTTCTGCTCATCGTTTGAACCATTACTGTTATCTGTATTGTAGAATATTCCATGTTCGTCATTTAATGAAACTTTATGAAGAAATCTATTTAGTCACCTGATTATTATGATTTGGTTCTCATTGCAGCATAATTGTAAACAAAATTTCACTTTACTTGATTATTGAAACACTGATGTTTCAGTTGATATTCCAAGTGAAAACTTCATACCGAAATAAACCTCATTTGGAAAAACCATGTCAAACATTAAAGGAAGAAATTTTTTTTTTAGAAATTTCAACTGCATGTATTTTATGTGTGCAGAATCCGAAAAAAATAGTTGAGGGAAACAATGTTTCTTTTGATGAGACGAATTTATGGTTGAAATGAATGTATAACTTGAAGACTCTCCCTGTATGTAGCTAAATTATCCCAATTCAGATAGGGAAACAATAATGAATATTCGGAATCCTAAAGTCAACCTCGCCATGTATCAAAGTTCAATATTCACAAAGAGTATTATCAATAAGCAATGAAATTATTGTCAGTACCAGATATCTTCACTCTCTTCATACCCAACATAGGGCCGTAAGGACCAGGTTCATGTTCTGATCGTCTTTCAAAAACAGGAATTCAAACGACATCGACCGAGTGATGCTTCATGAGCTGTGTAAACCTATCACGCTAATGGCTGAAGTGAATTTTGTATACCGCAATAAATGTACAGCCTTGCAAGATGTGCCTCGGGCAACTCCCCAAGGCAACTCTTGAACATCCTTCCTATTCTAGGAACTGGATATATTGTTCATTTACTCAAACTGAAAAGCAATGACTTCAAATCAGAAGTTTTTGCCTGTATGTCATTCGCTTATTTTCGTTCCAATTCTCTCCAGGAAATTTCAATTCTAATTATCCCTTTCGAAAGTTACATATTTATGTACTGATCTTGCCTAAGGCTGCTCGGCTTCCGTACTGAATGAACGTTTTCCCAATCTTTCAACTTCACGGACTGCTGTACGAAGCTTCGAGTCTGTATCACCAACTAACTACCCACGAACACATTTCAAACTGATTGGTAATACCCTAATTTTCAAAACAATTATATATTATTTTTCCGAAACTATTGGGTGGATTCCGATCATGAACTCGACAAATTTTATTTTTGACCGATAAGCCAACTCAGAACTATTGTCAGTATTTCTAGGACAGATCAATTCATGAAAATCGAGAGCTAGTTCCTTGGAAATAGCCTGAAGCCGAAGGTTGAGAAATTTGTCATAAAATTATGAGGCATCTGTCAATGTCAAAGGGATATTCGACAGAAGATTTTCCAACCCTTGTCAAACTTAATCGTTTTGTCATGATGATAAAGTGTAATTAATTTTGTTCTCCTCATGATGAGTAGACTCCATATAACTGACCCGAATTTCGAAGTGTCTGAAAAGTAGAGCCAAGTAGAGTACGAGATACAAAATCGGCTGTTTTTCCACTTTTTGGTGATGAGAACCACTGGACCGTCAGTGATATTCGTCTTTTAGCCCATACCGCAGAACCTGCCGATTAGAATATAAGATCCACACAACATCTGAAAATCAGATTCATATCATATCAAAAAAAAAGTCTAGAAAAGCACTGCCGAGAAGGCAGGAGCTTTTTCGCACATGTTCAATGACCGCTTCAGCAACGAATTCGAACATGATCGCAAAAGCTGCTGCCTTCACGGCAGAGCTTTTCTAGATTTTTTTTCGATGAATTACTGTATTTCAATTCGATCTAATCTGTAAATTCGGAAATATTGGAAAAATTTAATTTTGAATGGGTATATCTACGGAATCATTGGGCGGATTTTATCCATTCACAAATTCAATCTTCGTAATTAAGCCTCAAACCTACCCTACAAATATCGAGTTTCTAAGTCGCTTCCTCCGGAAGTTATTGTGTTCACGTTCGGCCTTATATATATTTCCCAATATTTCCGAAAATTCGGATAAGATCGAATTGAAATCCAGTACTTCATCGAAAAATGACAGTTTGAAGGTTCATACAGAATTTAATGAGGATAATATGATGTGAAGATCACAGAATATTGAATATTTGAAAAATACAATTTGAAATTTTTTTTCATATCGTTCTTATGTCACGATCATCACGAAATTCTGCACAATATCGTCCTTCAGCATCCTTGAACTAGCTGCAAAGTTTCATCACGATTGAATCAGTATTTCTCGAAAAAAACAACGATATCGAGTTGAAAACCACGAAATTCTACATATTCTTTCCCAATTTCTCCTAAACTAATAGCCGTATCGAACGGAAATTTGGTGCACTGCTGTGAAATATGAAGCTCAAAGTATAACTGGAATTGTTTTCGAAAATGAACAATTTTGCTCAAAGTTGCTCGTCGTTATGCTCCAACTAACTGACGAGTTTCGAACCAATCGCCTCAGTAGTTTCTGAAATATGAGAAAAATAACCTCAAAATTTGAAATTGCTATAACTCCGAAACTATTTGGCCGATTAGACCCATTAACGAACTCAACCGCGGCATTCGGATGCGCAACTTACCCTGGAAGTTCCAGGCCGATAGGACTCTCCGTAGGACCGTAATCGTGCGTGCGGATGGCCGGCCGGAAAAAATCGATTTTGACGTCATCGTCATCAGTGAGTCCAACCTTTTTGTTCGAGACAATTTTCGGCTCAAAATTCTGAAATTACAGACATTTGTACGAAACGATAGCACGCTGTTTCCCTAGAACATGCGCGCAAAAACTATTGCTTAAAGATGCTCACCATTGCATATAAGGAGAATTGATAATCACAAGAAATGACAGATTCCAAAATTCTGGAAATTTTCCAACCTGATTTGTGAATGTTCGACCTCTCCCTTCGGAACAAACATACCCATGTCCAAGATCCAGATTCTGAAAACTCTCATTAATATAAAGCTGAAATTTGACAAAATAGTGATGATCCTCCTATGCTTCCGAAATCTTTCATATGTCTGGAATCTAAAATTACTTATTACCATTTTATTGCATTTTTGTGTACCTAGCTCGGAAAATTTTTGTGCAGTTTCTCTCAACTAATGCCACTTCTTTTGGAATTACCTAAAAATTACCAAAAATAAAAAGCGTATTTTAGATTTCCATTGTTGTTCTCAATGCTGTGCAGCGAATCAAAAAGATCACGAGGCGCCACTGCTTTCAATTATGGAAAATATGCATCTTTTACGTTACTTGGGTGGAAATTCGTTATTGAAAATGCAGTCCATACATCTGCCGTGAATCTGACTTCCAAACATGATAAAAGAGAATTCATGTAACGAAATATGAGTGACTTTCTTTGAACTTTGCATGTATTTCCTGCTGCTGGTAAATTGGATCTATGTATTCGAGTACCAATTGATCGAATAGAGGTTGAGTTGAACCAACATATCTGCCTGTTCCGAAAAATGATCTCCTTTCGATGAGCATAGATCTGAAACGAAATGAACCACTGGATATCGATAAATTCATCGTTTGTTCATTTATTCATTCTAATCTTCTTATCAACACCTATTATGAAAATAAGTGATTATATGCAAGACTAACTAAACAACTACAGCTACATACAGTGCGCGTCAAAATTATGGAACAAATTCATTTTCTCAGAAGAAAAATATTTGGCAACAAAATCCTGAATCAGGTCAATTTTCGTTTCACTTTTACCAAAGTTAAATGCACTTTTGAAGGATTCTTGTTGCACCCTGTGCCATCCCGATCAACCCTCTTAATTTTTTGAATGGGGGAATTGTGTCATGTGGTACTTTTTTGGCAAGGTCTTTGTATCACAGGCGTGCAGAAATTTTTAAGAAAAAATTTTTTTTTTAAAAATTAGTTACTTCAGAGAGGTTTTCAGTATGTGCACTTTGTCAAGGCTCATTTACTTTGAGACGATGTTACCTGATGAAATTTGTCACCAAATGAAAGTCGACCATGACAGTTTTGTTCATGCACAACTTTCAACCACTACGAACCCTTTAATGGAGAAAAAAAATGTATTCATGTGAGGGGGTTGAAAGGGGTTGGAAGTTGTGCACGAACAAAACTGTAATGGTCAACTTTCATATAGTGACAAATTTCATCAGGTACCATCGTCCCAAAGTAAATGAGTCATGACAAAGTGCACATACTGAAAGCCTAACTAAGTTTTCAGAAAAAAATTTTTCAGGAAAATTTCTGCACGCCTGTAAAGAAGATACAAAGACCTTGCCAAAAAAGTAGCATGACCCACTTTCCCTATTCAAAAAATTCAGAGGGTTGATGGGGATGGCACAGGGTGCAACAAAAATCCTTCAAAAATGCATAAAAATTTGGTAAAAGTGAAACAAAAATTGACTTGTTTCAGGATTTCGTTGCCAAGTATTTTTCTTCTGAGAAAATGAATTTGTTCCATAATTTTGACGCGCATTGTTTACTCACAAACTTCAAAGATCTCTAATAAACCGAAAAATTCTACAAAACGAGAAGAAAACTGATATCAACAGAAAAACTGACAAACAACTAAACTCAATTAATTAAACTGAAGAAATACGGACAAAAAATTGAATCATAAGAAAGAGAAACGAGGACGACAGGGGTCCTGAAAGTTTCGAGTTGCTAGCTAGCTCCGTTCGACAGTCATCGTGTCCAAGGCCGGCCGGACAGAAACGATTTTGACACCAGATTCGTCATCAGTGAGTCCAAAATAGTCATTGGAGACCATTTTCGACTGAATCATCGGAAATTACAGACATTTAGCTAGCTGTTCCCCTAAAACATGCTCGCAAAAAGTTTTATGAAAATGTGCTTATATGCTGTTATGAAATCGTTTAATGATGAATGATCAATTAAAAATTGATTCTGTTGAAATAAATGCTTCAAAATGTAATGTTCAGGTTTATTTTGAGAATTACTCCTGCAGTGAAAAAAGTAAAGCTTTACGCATCAATAGAGAGACAGAAATGTCCAGTTTTATTCCTCATTTTATTTTTGTTCGGACGAAATTCCACTCAGAAATCAACTTATAATTCAAAATCGCAAAATTAAGCATCAGTTCATGTGAGAAAATGGAAAGTAACGTCCATTTCCGGTTAAACCGAAATTCATAGACACCCACTGTTTACCTAAGTCGAAGAAAACCAATCTGTAGTATCAACGTCCAAAATTTCAATCTGATATCTTGTAAGATGAAGTTTTTTTGGGGGTTAATCTGATTCCTGAGGCACCCAGTATAACTTAAATTGGACTGAAAATTATCATTCCCAAGTACATTTTACATTCGATCAATATCAAACAAAATGAATCATTTAACCACCAATGAACCCCTATAATTCTGAAAATTATAGTGTAGGTGCTGGATTACCTTCGGCTGCATGAACCCTACAGCATTTTTTACGATCAAGTAATTCAGACGAAGGACGCGATAACTAATACAGCTCGACTGATCCCTTGTACCCAACTATTACCCCCCGATAGAGACCGATCTCGATGCTGTAATCCCTCCATGGACCCTCCGGGGCTTATGTAGATGAATCAAACGGATACAGTCTAATAAACCAGATTTCATGCTTCTCGATTCACAAAGGAGAACAGAGAACGCCTCAAGTCTTGAGAATTTCTCACCGGATCAGCTCGCCTTCTTTTAGGAACTCGGAAAATTTGCAGGAAATTCGTAAAGTTCCGGTTGAACGAGGCGATGAAGAGCCAGTTCAAAAAAGTTGCCTGTGTAGTGTTGGTTTTTGTGGTGATTAATTTTTTTCCAACGTACTGCAATGTCTGGGGTGATGTTGAGCCATTATGAATCTTCCCAGATAATGAACCTTTACATGGCAAAGGAATGATTCAAGGAGAAGTTAAAATGAACTAACATGAACATAAGAACGAGTATCTGTCGATGAATTAACAAATAACTATACCTTGATCTGATCTTATAATTCAGAATCGAAGTCTTTTTACTGAGGGGTTGATATCCGAAGAACTCGGTCATTGAAGTTTCACGGTAATTACCGATTATCAGACAAACTTACCTTGGAAACGCACTGAGGGTTCTAGATACTTGATAACTGTTGGATGAATGTCATGAGTAAAAAAATTATCCTACTATCCTACAAAAATGTTGAACCAAATTTAAAAGATAGTTTTCTCGTTGAAAATTAAAGTTTTTGACTGCTATTTTTTCAATATGCCAATGGACAGAATAATCGATTAATACATGTAAGAGACTGTTCAAATGAGTATTGAAGTAGAGTCCCTCAAAAGGAGCATTCCACTCTTCTAATTACTGGCTGCTACTCATAATATAATAATAATAATATAATATAATATTTATTTTTTCCTATGAAACTTACAAGGTAAGGTACGATCAAATCTGTAAAAATAGAATTTGAAAATAAAAAAAAAAAAAAAAAATACCCACATTAAATCAAAATGTCCACAATCTAATATAATAGAACAATTAATCACAGTACAAACAAATAGCGGCGGTAGCTCAGTGGTTAGAGCGCAAGCCCCATGATCGTAAGGTCTGGGGTTCAAGCCCTTGGCCGGGAAATAACTTTTCCGTTTTTTAGGGGAACGTCCAACCCTTCGCTGTTGGGTAAACAATTAACAGTGCTGTTCCTAACGTGGCGCAAGGAATTAGTTACAAAGCCTACACAGAACACACCCGGTATCCTAACTCGCACAAGCTTTAAGCTTCTGAGGGGCTTCGTTGAAGCCTAGGATATTCGGAAAAAAATACAAAAAAAAAAAAAAAATAGAAATCATAGTACTCTCTGTAAGAATAAAAACAATTTTTCAATAACATTACTTTCACAGAATTTTTTAACTTTCTCGTATTCACTATATTTTTATATATCTGGCGCAGACTTTTATATAGTTGTATCGAATGTATACCTTGTCCATTAATGGTTTGTGCTAGCCTGTATGTGGGAACATATTATTTATTTTTATTTCTGCTCTGATATGGATTATCACCAAATTTCCTATATTTCGAAATGTTTTTTTTCAAGTAAGTCACAGCCTCCAGAATATATATCGAGTAAAGTGTTAGTGACCTGTGTTCCCGGAAATGATTCCTACACGAATCCCTATAACGAAGATTGAGCATACTTCTCGTGATCCTTTTCTGTATTAGAAATACCCTATTTATCTTCGAGGTATTTCCCCAACACAATAATCCATATGAGAGTACCGAATGTTTACAACCGTTATAGAAGAGTTTCAGAACGCTGAAATCCACCGATTGTCTCAACTCCAAGTTGTAATAGTTCTGCGATGCCAGTCTCCTATCAAACCCTCGATCTGAAGCTCCCAAGTGATATGTGAATCCAGCTGTAATCCCAGAAACCTCACACAATCACTCTGCACCAGCTCTACCCAGGTCTCGAACCAATAGACTGAAATCCTGTTTGTTGTTCAGGGTGGAAAACAAAATCAGATTGGTTTCGTGCACACTTAAAACAAGACCTTTTCTATCTCACCAATCCTTCATAAGAATCAAACTGGGAGCCCCCAAAAACCTGATAAATTCAGAACAATCGGAGCCTTGTCGTGGTGAATCAATTCCGTAGGAATATCATGTGAACAAGGAGTTTTTGCGTTGAAAGTTCTAATTTTCAGAGCTCGCAGCGTTGCAAGAGCTGCGGGGATTACGTTCACCCCGAGGGCGATTTTCATGGGTAGTATGAAGTTGATTATGCTGTTTTCGGCAGGTTCAAGAGTTGGAGGAGTGGAGATATCTCGGACGGTTATCGATTTTGGATAATGACATTTAGTCGCTTATAGCAAAGTCCGGAGCGCAGAAGTTTGTCAACAAGAACTGATGGTATTACAGTTTCAGTTTTCAGTTCGGTACGGTTTTTCACCGGGGATCTTAGTGAAAAACAGCAACATAGGGATATGCGATTATTCAAATCACGGAGAACACACAGTGTTTCATGGTGTGAAGTTCTATGAGAAACAATCTGGAGAAACTGATCTGGAGGAATCCGTACGGGAAGTTGAGGCTTATGCGAGAACCCTGAGTCCGTTTCGTAGAACTCTGCAGCATTACACAGGGGTTTAGGTTTTTTTTTGGTTTCACTCCCAATATCTGAAGAAAAACTATTAAAAATCGACTAAAAATTGTTTTCTTCATGAAAAATGCCCTTGCGGATTGCAGTATCAAACTATTCGTCAAGGGTTGTTTCTTGCAAAACAGATTGTGTAATGAACAATACAAGAGCAATATAAACGACGAAGAAAGCAAACTGTGACGTTTCAGAGTACAAATCTGACTGTTTCATCAGACAAAGCAGAAAATTTCAAGAGTTATTTTCTTTCGATTTTTCGTTTCGGTTTGAGACTTTTGTCAAATTGATATTTTTAAGAAGACACAGCAACACAGATTCATTTTGTTTGAAAGTCTTTTGAATTTTACCTCTTTTTAAAAATAATTCAGCCAAATAGGGTCTATTTCTACCGGAAAATCAGCAAAATTACTCTCTCCGTGTAACAAAATGCAAGAGGACTTTTTAATTTTTCTTTTCTTTGTCGAATTTCATAGAATTATCTGGAATTATACATATAAATAACATAATCACAAGGACGAATATCTGCCGATATATCAACGAATATTTCACCTTGATCAGAGGTAATCATCCAAACAATCAAAACATCTACACCGAAGAAGCGGATCCAAGGAGAACGACTACAGCTGTTTCACAGTTATTTCTGATCGTCAGGTCAACTTACCTCGGATAAAACCGCAGAAGAAATCTCGATACTTTCAGATGGATCGCTGCAGTATTGGGAACTTCCAGCGCCCTAACGGATAAATTTGGAACCTGTCCAAGCTAGTAGTTTTATGTAAACAAACCTTAGAAATGTGGTGGAGAACGAATATTTATTAAGCAGAGCTTGAATATTTGAAGAAATTATTGTAATTTTGTATAGGATTTCGTGAGAAGGAAATTTTCGTTTGGATCACGATATAAAATCTTACTTTAAATCGTTCCTGGAGAATAATATCAGTGTTATTTTAGTGTATGTTGCTTGGTGGATCAAAATGACCCAATATCTAAGTGAACTTGAATTTCTGGAAAAATTGGCACCTCAATAAGTAATTTAAGGACTCTTATTCATGTAAAGAAGTGCTGAATGCAGGCTATATTATGTGGTAAATCTAGAATCAGTTCAAATGATATGACTTGTTCTTTGTTGACAAACGAGTGAATCAATAAAATGAAAACAGATTTTCTGCTTTAGTTCTTTTGCATCGTATTTCTCAAGAAAAGGAAACAGATAGACATATAATTGATTTCATTTTCATATTACAGCAGCTCAAGATACACATACAAAATGAAAAATGTCACAGCTGGTTCAACCTACCTATATATAGAAATGAAAAGTATTAATGTATTTATATGAATAACTTCAGCTATTATCAACTCTAACAATATATCTAGTTTTTGTCAGGTTTTCAACCAGATCACTCTTTCAGAATATGATTTTGTGTATTATGTGAATTAGGTAGGTGCAGAAGTGCTCGGTAGTTTCTCTGCAGCATTTTTCTTCAAAATTCTCTTATTTTCATTTACACCTGAAAACATCATGACATGAAGTTGTTTCGAAATGAATACATTGTAGGTAATTTACCTTTATGAAAATAAACATCTTCAGAGAAATGCAGTGAACATACTTTCATGTATTTCGTGACCTGTTTTACAATCTTCAATTTCTATAGCTAGGCCTTTCTTCCATCATTGAGTTATCTGCCAAATGCTGTTTCCAAATTAACTCTTCTTTCATTTGGCTTTGGAAAAAATGAAAACTAGAGGCACTAGATGATCCTTTCTTCTTTGACCATGAAAAACATTGAGTTGAGGCACACAATAGTCATTTCGGAAGGATGCCATTTCGAATTAATACAATCGAAAATTTTAATCGGGAAGAAAGGAATCGATTGATGAATATTACAAACACTTTCGGTATACCAAAATTTCAACTCGGAGAACAACACAAAAGCTCGAAAATGGCCTCCAAAAGTAAGCAAATTACGTTAGAATAACAGGCACGTCGAAAAACTACTAGCTTGGAAGTGTTCGAATTTCTATCGCCAGAGGGCGTATCGCTTAGCAGTAGTTGCGAATAACTACGTACAGCGCGCCATCTTTCAGGAGCATCTTGCGAATCCCACCTTCGAGTGCAGAATACTTTGATCGATGTGCGATCATCCTCTTGTCGCATCAGGTCGCTGCATCTGCTATTTTACAGATTACACACAACCGTCACGACGTTGAAAACACTCGGTTTATGTGGATTCATACCAGACGATAACGTCCAACATCTAACAAGATAGGAGTTGACGGAGAAGAATGAGCTCCAGTAATTACTGGAGCTCTTCCTTCTCCGTTAACCAACAAAGTTGAGTTGTTCGGCACATAGGTTCGATACAGATTACATTAAATCACCTACAACCTCTGAGCTGCAATATATGCTGTACTGAACACTGAATCTGGTCGACAGAGGAATTTTAACTTCAATTAACCAAAAAAACTTCATTTCATCGAGTGGCAACTGTAGGTCCATTTACATCATCTCGACTGATGGTAATAATTTCGCCCCCCCATCATCATTTGAGTACTTACCCTCTAGTGAAATAATCAAAGGCATGATTGAAATCTGATCCTACCGGACGTGGATTTGTATTTTCCAATAAGCGCCACAATTCCCACAAGCAATAACCCCACGTTAACCATACTCAAATAGCTATTCCAACTGAATTCGGAGGGGGTTTTACCTGATATGTTTGTGCTCATTCCAGACCCAAATTCATCAAAAGCTCATAAATTCTAATCGCGAAACTGTCTGCCAGGACTGACCGTTCCAATGGTCCAGGAGCACGCAACCCGTCATATTTTAATCCTTTCGATTCATCAGTCGAAACATATTCCGTACGGGGCGACGGCATCACAATCATATGCTAACTGATGCATATAATGCGGATGATCCCGTATGCCGGATACGCAACTGAATATTTTCGCTCATTTTACTTAAATGAAAACAATAAACCGGGTCATTTTTTAGGTTTTTATGAGATTTCACTCCCCAATATCTGAAACAGAAGTATTAAAGATTAAATTAATTAATTAAAGTTGTCAATTCGACAAAAGTCCAAAATCGAAAGAAAATAATTCTTGAAATTTTCTGCTTTGTCTGAGGAAAGAGTCAGATTTGATCTCCGAAACGTCGCAGTTTGCTTTCTTTATCGTTTGTATTGTTCCTGTATTCTTCATTAGGCAGTCTGTTTTGTAAGAAACTACCCCTGACAAATAGTTTGATACTGAAATCCGCAAGGGCGTTTTTTTGTGAAAAAATACAATTTTATTTAATTTTTAATGGTTCTGTTTCAGATATTGGGAGTAAAAACCCATAAAAAATAAGCTTTAATCGATATCTACCATATCGGGTGTCACAGGAATCATGTCCACCTCCCAAAAAAACTAAATTTTTCAAGACATCGGATTGAATTTTGGACTATGACTTCCGGTTCCACCGGAAGTGGACGTAACTTTCGATTTTTTCATATGAACTGAAGTATATTTTTGTATATTTAGTTCGGTTCGATTTATGCTTGATATATCAACTTTTGCCGTTATTGAAATCATTAAAATTTTCTTCCAATAGAAATTGACCACTTGGGTAGAAGTGACACGTGTTTTGTTTCAGTCCCATAGCAGAGGTGAGCCTTCTGCGCTAACTCTAATAGGTCACGAGCAGTTTTGACAGTTGAGAGAGACCTTTGAATAAAGAATATTTTATGTTCGAAGAGAGACTGAAGGACCAACAATAACCTCAAATGCATTGCTAACTATGAAGAAAAGCAATTTGGTTTGTTATTTCGTATTAATTTGGACTGAAATATTCACTATTGCACTAATCTAGGAACCATATCCAATGTATTTAATATCTTCGAATAAATACAATTCTTGCTAGTTGATGCAGTCTTTGAATGTTGATCGGTTCAGTAAGGCAGAAAATACCATTTGAAACCTAAGGTAATCTAAATTAATTAAGATATTTAAGCTTGAATAATCAACATCAAATCGATGAAAAGTACCAATGAGTTGTTGAAGTATTTTATCTGAAATGTTAGGTACTATCCGGATGTGGAGAGGAACTCAAATTATTCATGGTATTGACTTCAGGAATCTGGGGTGAATCAAAACACTCTTTATCGAATTGTCGACGTTTCGATCCTTTATTGGGATCTTCTTCAGGACAAGTTCGTCAGGTGTATAATGGTGTAGTGGTGAATGTTGAACTTCATTGGAATCTGAAGGTTTGGTTCAGATTCCAATGAAATTCAACATTTAACACTACACCATTATACACCCGACGAAATTGTCCTGAAGAAGATCCCAATAAAGGATCGAAACGTCGACAATTCGATGAAGAGTGTATTAATTCACCCCAGAGTCCTGAAGCCAGTACCATCTCTTCCAGTATTTAACAGCAAGGACGAGATTCAAGATATTATTATTCATTTACGAAGAGAGAAATATTGGTACTGAAACGGAAAATCATACTTTCTGAATTGATTAATTTTGGTTACTGGGATTGTAAACTAAAAGATTAACAAAATACATGTTTCTTTCCAACTTGTCAGTTATCTCGGTGAAGAACAAAGGGTGGTGATTAGACTCCACCATCAATAAAACTTGAATATATGGGAAACCAAATTTATAATATTATCAAAAAATGTAAATGTATCACTCCGAAATTTCCAAATGAATACTAAATCACAAGAGGAATTGCTTTTCGCCATAGTAAACAATGCATTGCAGGATATTATTGGTCCTCCAATCTCTCCCAACTGTATTAAGCTGCTCGTCACCTATTATACTGAGTCTAGCTTAGGTCAGGTCGGGTTGAGTTAGTTTGGTTTAGAAAATTTGGACCCATATTTTTTGAACATGCAGTTTCTGTATAGAGAAATAACATTTTTCCACATTTTGATGGAGCATTCGTTTACTTTCCTCTTTCCTCAAAAGTATAGTTCAAATATTAGTACAATTATTTCCCTATCCAATTATTTTATGATCATAGAGTATGGTGCAAAATTTCATGAACCTAGATGTAGTGTTATTAAGGTTAGAGCAGAAGGCTCACAGATTACAAGCGACTGAATCCAAACACCCGTAACTGCTATCCGAATGATAAAATTTGAGTAGAAAAATTTTTCAATGAGTTGTTACAATGATGAAAGATAAAATTCCAATTGATCTGATACTAAAAAGAGAAACAAAGTTTTGATATTTTTTTTTTCTTCATTTTATATAAGATAACCAAAAGTTACGTCCACCGGAAGTCATGGACACAGCTGGGTTATCTCAGTCGATGGAAAGCAATCTGTAGTATCAATGAATTTTGAATAATCAAGATTTTTTCGGGGTGAACTTGATTCCTGTGACACCCGTTATGTGTTGATTTCTATTTATTCAAGTTGAAAAATGACTCTGCACCTTCTTCAGATGCTATTAGAAAATTGGTTGAAGAATTGGTTTCAAAGCGTATTCAGAGGAATTACTGGGGTGAGAATACATTATAGGTATTTCTGTTATTTTTGGAAAAACCCATGCATTGGGCTCCTACAGGTCTATAATCGAGTACTTCGACCAGGTACAGGTTTCTGGTTAATTCATACTGTAGGACAAACCATTGGTCTTTTAGGATTAATAGGGTAGATCTTGATAATTCTATCCGGTTGACTAAATTTTCAGTATTTCCCAAATGATTTACTTCTGAACTTTTTTATATAGAAGTACAGTCTCAGGCCTTTATTTCTTCTGTGCGAAACCTCGAAGTACTCATCAAAATCGTGCTTTTCCATTACCAACTGTTTTGAAGACCTGAAGTTTTGCTTGTTATCTCCTTTTGTTTACAAATTGTTACTGATCTATGTGTCATATTATGATATGCAACTAACCCCATACTAGACTTCACGTTTGCAGAATACCCGATAATGAAAAAAGAAGGAAAATAAAGGCCGGAAGCTGAACTTGTTCAAAAATTTAAATTTCCTCAATATAATGTGAATTCCCCTAGATACGGTTTGAAACAAATTCTTGAACCAGAGCATCTAAAGAATGCAGGAGAATACGTCATGTTCCAACTCAAAATAAAAGGAAATCAACACATATAGGTTTCAATCAAGTAATAACAATGGATTTCTATCAAGTAACTGCCCATGCCCGCACAGTTCGAAATTTTCGATCATGTTTTGTTTTTCATCGACGAGCCACGTAACACGCATTCTATGGTCGGATGGAAGTGACAGCTTATACTGGTGACATGTACAAGGGTCCTCAGCGACCAAGCAATCAATCGCTTGATAGGTGCCTCAACTTAATCGAAGAGTGCGAATCGTTTTATGTGGTGGATGATGAGTGGACCTGCCTCTCCTCGTCCGCTGCTTCAGCTTTGATTCGTATGGACGTGTGGGAAGTCATTCATTCGGGGGAGATCGAGGATAAACATGGAGGTCAATGGATCCGTCAGAAAATGATATTTCGTGGACTCGATAGTATACAGGGTGAGTCTTTAAGTTGTACATTAATTTTAACCATAGATTCCTCTCATCAAATAAAACACAGATTTGGCTCAGGTAAAAAGTCATAAGCATTTAAACATTTCTCGGTTTGCTAATACACTCTTGTTCACCACAGATATCAGATTTATTCTGGACAATATCCAATCCGATGTTTGCAATTCAAAGGAACAAGATTGAGAAAACTCATTCACTCACTCAATTCTTATGATTTGGTGCTTTTTGCGATTTTATCGCAAGGAAAACGTTTCACTACACTGAACTTGAAATACTGATCTTCAACTTGATGTTCATGCAATATCCAATTTCATTCCACTATAGGATTATACACATTTCCATCCTCGCCCATTCTCATATTGAAAACTCCATAATTATACTTTTTTCACGAAATTTATAAATGAATTATATAAAATCGATCAATTAACCTAAAAATATTCTCTAGACTTATAAAAACATGTTATTCTATGTCTATGAATGTTATGGTTCGGTCTGTGGTATGATCACGAAATAGCATATACCTAAATTAGTTCTATGCGAAATAGATACATATTTATGTGTATGCTACGGTCCGGATAAACGTGAACCCAGCTTAATTTACTTCCTCTACTAGATCAGGGGCGGATCCATAAATATAAGGTAATTTTTCGAATTTTATCTGATTTTATAATATTCAACGTTGAATATCTACGAAACGTTGCGTTTTAGGAAGAATTATGAAGAATAATCAAGTATTTTAAAATGATTGAAGATTCTTCTAATGACATAAGATGAACTGTATCTGCATTCTTCATGCTTATTTCGTATAGTTTTATGAATCGGCGAGTCTATATCTCGGAAACTGTTTGAAGTAGGATGAACGTGATTACTGAAGAATATGTGTAATAGTTATTGAATTATTCGGTTTAACGTTCATCCCATTCGGAGTTACCATATCAAAGCTACAAAACAAAAATTAATTTTTTTTGGAAATTTAAACAGCCTGTATCTTTTTGTTGGAGTTGAATCTGAAAAAATGATAAATGAAAAAGTGTTTCAATTGTTGAGAGGAATCTATGGTAAAATTAATGTACAACTTAAAGACTCAACCTGTATATCTACCTCTCTTCGATTTGATATTAATTCTGAATCACAGTTTGATGTAAAAAGCATATATTTTCTCTTCAAATTTTATCGATTCCTTCCTGAATATCGTCAATGACCTTATAAGGAATAATGAAAAAATATTAAAGGGATTTCAAAATCCCCCAGAATTAAACTTCCCTTTCAAAGTACTGGAAGCCAAAATATCGAAATTAAATTCAGTTATGCTTTAGTTAGGTAGAGAGTGAGTTTTTTCAGACAAAATGAGGTGAAAATCTGTCAAGATATATGAAGATTAGAGGAAAAAATAATTCATCATTTCTCAATAGACGACTCGACACAAATTTTTCATTGTGTTTATATTTCATATAGCAACGAATTTGAAAGAGGGAAAGAAATTGATTTGATAAAAACTCAATTCAATCGTTGATCGAAAACGACAAAAATCAATGCAAAAATTTCCACATTGATGATAACTTTATTGACGAGTTTTTTATCAATTTACGTTCAAGAAATTTGAATGAGAACGAAAAATGAGTGCTATCCAGAGGACTTCATTATGCTGTTACCTCGAAAATGACCCAATTATAGATATTATTTCAGCTATTGAAAAAACAGGTCTCTTCATCCTGAAGAATTTAACGCATTGAGTGTTAGGAATAAAATTCTGCTTAAGAGGCCTATCAAAACAATTTCAATAATATTGAAAAATGATCTATCTTATCTGCTGATAAAGAAAATGCGTCTATTATTAAAATTCAACTGAATATCATGCTTAAATAAACTTTCAGATATTGTTAATGATGTTAACAACTATTCCAAAATCAATAAAATCCAAACTTCTATCACAGGGAGAAAATTTCAACAAATTTTATCCAGACATTGTAAGAATATATTACAATTTTTGAAACCACTAACAAAAAAGAGAGACAGTTAAATTTTTCACATTTCATGAAATGGTATATCCGTCCAATGATTGGTAGATATTCAAAATTTAATTTTTTTAATTCTTCCGAGAATACAGATCGGATGCAATTGAAATCTTTTACTTGATTGATAGATGATAGCTTGAAAATTTATGCAGAATTTCGTGAGGACTATATAAAATGAAGATCGCCAGATTAGTCCATTAAGAACTGAAGCTGCGCTTGCAGCATCAATAAACCTGAATATGCTTGACTCACTTGGAAACAAATTTAAGCAAGCGCGTAAAACCTCCTGACCTCACGTCAGTATGCTTCTTTAGATCCACTTGTTAATCATTCAGAAATAACTTATAGTTGACATCATTCACTGGGAGTTTATTGGTTACCAAATATTGGAAATGAAGAAACAATAATCCTAATGATAATCCTCTGTTACCCACGTGAAATTCTTAGGAAAACACTGCAAATTTTACACCAGGGTTGATTATTTTCTCAGATATCTTAAACAAAACAATCAAAATTATGGAACAAATCCGCTTTCTCAGAAGAGAAATATTTGGCAACAAAATCCTGAAACAGGTCAATTTATGTTTTATTTTTACCAAATTTTTATGCATTTTTGAAGAATTTTTGTTGCACCTTGTGCCATCCTCATCAACCCTTTGAATTTTTTGGATAGGAAAAGTGGATCATGTGGTACTTTCTTGGCAAGGTCTTCGTATCTTCTTCACAGGCAGAAATTTTCAAGAAAATTTTTTTTTTTGAAAAATTAGTTCAAAGTGGTTTGCAGTATGTGCACTTTGTAATGGCTCATTTACTTTGAGACGATGGTACCTGATGAAATTTGTCACTGAATGAAAGATGACCATTACAGTTTTGTTCATGCACAACTTCCAACCCCTACGAACTCTGTAATGGAGAAAAAAAACTTTTCACGTGAGGGGGTTGAAAGTTGTGCATGAACAAAACTGTAATATTGGACTTTCATTCGGTGACAAATTTCATCAGGTACCATCGTCTCAAAGTGAATGAGCCATGACGAAGTGCACATACTGAAAACCTCTTTGAACTAACTAATTTTTCAAAAAAAAATGTTGTCTTGAATATTTCTGCATGCCTGTAAAGAAGATTCAAAGACCCTGCCAAAAAAGTACCACATGACCTACATTCCCTATTCAAAAAATTTAGAGGGTTGATGGGGATGGCACAGGGTGCAACAAAAATTCTTCGAAAATGCATAAAAACTTGGTAAATGTGAAACATAAATTGACCTGTTTCAGGATTTTGTTGCCAAATATTTTTCTTCTGAGAAAATGAATTCGTTCCATAATTTTGACGCGCACTGTATATTATTCATAACTCATTGGTTTTTCATAGCACAATTTGCAGCGTTTTTCTTTATATCTCAAGGACCACTTGTCGGAAGTCATCTGGGGAAAAATTTTTAGGTTGAGTTGCAACAGTTATCGACGTTGAGAGTTTCATGAAAATTCAGTGGTAAGTTTTCGAGAAATATTTTTTTCCCCTTAGGGTACACCGATCCTGCTGAAAAGCTCGGAGGGTCAGCATTCAGCGACACACGATATTTCCACCAACTTTCAAGGATTTCGGTTCAGTACTTTCAGAGAAAAGCCTAGAACAACAGACAGCTGACGGACACATTTTTTTAATTCTGTTGAGTGATTGCATCCATACTTAATACTATTGTGAAAAATAACAGGAATCTGGTCATAGGCTTCATATTTTTGTTAAATTCTCACAACTTTGCCGACGTTTCGGACATCAATTTGTCCTTTTTCAAGGCTCGCTATAATATTTTAACAAAATATATGTTTCCCTGTAAACTTGATCTCACTGCAGTTTTCCAAAAGTGAGGTTATCTCATCCGTCAAATCATCTGAACTTTCACATGTATGTCAGTTAGTAGATAAATCTGTTTTCTTGCACTTTTGGTCTCAGCAATATCATCACAACTATCAAATATCACAATTTAAAATATCACATATTGAAAAATCACGAAATAAAATATCAAAAGCAACAATAAAATAAATTAAGTAAGGATCACACGAGTTAAAACATTACAAGCTAAAACATTCAAAATTGAAAAGCAAACATAAACTAATGATTCATATTTTTATAGACTGTCCCTTAATTCACCGTATTGCTCCGCATTATCAAACTATTGTATACTATACTGAGATGTTGGGTGTCTTCCCTGAAGTTCACTGTATTATTCGTTTTGATATGGATCGTTTCACTTATTAGTCTTCTGTTGTAGTGCTGCTACAAAATTCTAATTCTGAATCACTTTTTATTCGAATTCATGGCTTCCATATGGAAAGTACAGAGTAATAATAACTAGAAAATTATCTCGAAAACTCAGACCAATGTAACTCACTAATATCCCTGATTATGTTCCATTTCTTGAGACAGTTCTACAAACACGTAATGCAGAATTCCGAGCAGAATGTGTGTCATAGGGATATCTCGATATAATCTAAACTTTCCTACCCGGTCCAAACTTTGTTGGGTAAATATGCCGGTTCCCTTTGGAAACTTGACGGCCGTAGTTTTCAATTTCCTGATGGAAAAAAGACCATAATTGAGATCCCGCCAGGTGCAGCGTCGCCAAAAATTCCAGATGTTTCGACTTCATCAATTAGTCATGAAAAGTTGTGTTTAGATGTAAGTTTTCCCAACTTGCGAGATGAGCCATAGGATGATGTGTGTGTGTCTGATAAGAAAAAAAATAGAAGGTAGAACTGAAGTTAAGTCAGGATCTTTTTAGTCGATTCTTCAAATTTGTAGCTTGCTCGGTCACCCATCCATATATTAATCTCGCCCAACCCAGGTTTGCTCGGTGGAGGATATTTATTTTGTTGAAAAAAGATAACATCTATACCTGGCGAGTCTTCAAGTTGTACATCAATTCTAACCAAAGATTTTACCCATGAAATAAAACATCTTCTCATCTAACAGTGTTCTAGATTCGGCACAGGTGGAAAGATACAGGGTGTTGATTTTTCGACATTAATATGGTTATTCCGAATGAAATGTATTTTGAATTTTTCAGTAATGATAGTTAAAGACTCGACTAAATTTCCTGGATAGGAACTTCTGCATACTTCAAAACGCATGCTGCCGCGAAAAGTCATTAATTTTTTTCAAACTCTATAGGATTGAGCCCTTTTACCACATCAGATATCTTATTGGAAAGCTCATGAGAAATAAAATTTGTTCACGCTGATTCACTGATTTCGTATAATTTATTTGTGAATCTGATGAAGATTAGGATATTTATGGAATTTTCAATATGAAAATGGCCGAGGATGGAATTTTGTATGATTTTGAGGTGGAATTGGATATAGCATGAATATCAAGAGGAAGATCAGTGTTTCTAGGGTGAAATATAGTGTAATATTTTCGTTACCAAATCATAATAAATCAAGTGAGTTTTCTCGAGCATATTTTTTAGATTTCAGGCAACGAATGGGTTATCATGCAATTCAGATCACTGTGGAGAGATATCTCTGTGGAATTTTCAAACAGAGTGCATTAGAATGTTAGTATATTGGGAAATATTCAAATGCTTATAACTTTTTACCTGAGCTGAGCTTGGAAAAATCGCAACTGACAAAAAGTTTTTTGTCAGAAAGAATCTATGTTGAAATAACTGTACAACTCAAAGACCCATCCTTTATATTATTTTTTATGGGAAACAATGAATCTAATATATAAGTATAAAGTTTCACCGCTTGTGGTTATTTCCCTTTACGCTTATAAACCTGAATGTACTTCTTCAGGTACGACGTCGAACGTGAACACGTGTCAATCTTTATTTAGGATATTTGGATCTCGAAATATTGCACTTGTTCACGAATACATTAGGATATTTGCCTGTTGGCATCTAATTGTTGAAAAAAGAAAGTAAACGATGAATATAACTGAAACTATTAAATTATTAACAATAGAAATTTAGGTTAGCCTAATACAGGGTGTTTCATCATAAACTGGTCGAACATATATAGCCATATAGATGACATTGGAAAAGTCATTTTTGCCGCATGACATATACACCGTTTTCGAAGCATAAGCGAGATACAGGGTGTTTAATGTCAACTTCGAGCAATATTCTGATAACAGTGGTGAGTTATGCGTGACCTTTGAAATAACGGTTTTTGGTCACATCTTAGTATTTTTTAGTGCTAAATTAAATTGTATGGTAGAAATCGGGAAAAAATATTTCAAAATGGCGGAAAACCTACAAGCTTGGAATTTTTTGTTTTCGGTTGCCAATTTGGACAGCATTATTTCAATGTACTCAATTTTCTAAGATTTTCCGTGAAAGAATTTTTCCAAAATTCAAACTCAGATTTTTTTACATGTCTACAGTGAAAAAAAATTTCACCCAAAATTGTTGGAATCTATCGAGGTTAAACTCACCTTCATTTTAAACACCGGGTGTGAAAACAGAATGAAAAAATATCCACTGATTTTCATTTTATAGCCTTCCACACATTCCGCTCGGAGTACTTGAATAAATTTTATTCGAGAAAATGGTAGCCCTTCGGAAGCCAAAATTGTGCTAATGGGTCCCCAGAATGACCCGGATAGAAATATGAATTCATCAAAAAAAAATTTTTTTTCAAAAATACTGGTAGGAATCGAACTCTCTCCGCATCAGGAAAATAGGCTCAAATTCGATTAACTAACGTTGCTTGGTAACGGACGTCATTATAATCAGAACAAATCCAACTTATACGCGGCCCTATTGTCCGTAAGTGGAGCGAGTTCGAATACCATCGAAGTTTTTTTTGAAAAAAATTTCTCGGATAAAAATTATTTAAATACTCCGTGCGGAATGTTTGGGAGGCTACAAAATGAAAACCACTGGATATTTTTTCATTCTGTTTCCACACCAGTGTTCAGAATGAAGGTAAGTTCAACCGCGAAAGAATTTTGGAAAAAGTTTTTCACGGAAAATCTTAGGAAATTGAGTACATTAAAATAACACTATCCAATTTGGCAATCGAACATAAAAAATTCCAACTTTGTAGGTTTTCCGCCATTTTGAAATATTTTTTCCCGAATTCTACAAAACAATTGAATTGAGCACTAAAAAATACTAAGATGTGACCAAAAACCGTTATTTCAAAGGTCACGCATAACTCACCACAGTTATCAGAATATTGCTCTAAGTTGACATTGAACACCCTGTATCTCGCTTATGCTTCGAAAACGGGGTATATGTCATAAGGCAAAAATGACTTTCATCTATACGACTATATATGTTTGACCAGTTTATGATGACACACCCTGCATATAAAACGAAACGTAAAAACTATTTTAAAAACGACTTGTGTGGCGAAACTGGTTCTCTCGTCTAATCTACCTGACACAGCAGGTACTAGAATTTGTCCATAGAAGGACACAGAATAACGAATATTTGAAACGTGAGTATTTCTCGGCTATGGTCTCAGCAATATCCCTAATAAAAACCAGACAATTATAGGAACTAGAATATACGCTAATTCTGGCGTTAACAAAATCTACAAGTGAAGACTCGAAGGCTGCAAAATGGTGAATGAAAAGGGATGTTTTTATACTGGGCTTCTCTTAAAAATACTCGGCAACTTCAGGAATGAGCCTGTCATAGCTTACTGGCTACTTCGGCCTTTTCATTTCTCCCTATAAAAGAAAAAAATTCGTCGAGTCCTCTAGACTATGTAGTTAAGCACTGTTTATATCACATTTCTTACTCAGTATTATATAGAGTTATCAAACTATTCCTGTTCAGAACTACGAATATATTGCCCTCCCTACACAAACCGTTCTGTACGAAAAACTCATATATTCACATGCTAGTTTTCTGTCCCTATTCGTAGAGCTTTTTATGTGCCACGCATCTGGACTTTAAAAATACTCTGCCAGGTGTTCCGAAGACTGATTTCGCGCCCCTGAACTTGCTGAGTGAACCGATGTAATTAAGGGCTTCACGTGACATGTTGTTGACCCCAATATTTATCCAGCATGCCGTTTCACTTGTTTTATGCTTCCCCCTCTTGCCTCTTTCGCACTAATTAAACAGCAGGATGAAAAAATCCGACGCAAATCTGTTTTTCAAGAATTCATTATGTCGCGTGAAGAAACAAAGGCCGCTCAATTTGTTTCGAGTGTTGTTTTTGCGGAGAAAGTAGACCGAACATGTCGAGGATGATTGGATTTATGTGGGGCGGTTATGTGCGGGGGGCGAGATCGATGCGAATAAAGAGTTCGAATTTTTAATTACGAAACACTGCTTCGAGCGATGGTCGCGGTGATGTTATTTGATTGGAGTATTTGGTTAAGGGTGACACGCTATGAAAAAGATGCATTGGCGAATGAAGATAAGCGCAACTCCCTCTGGTGGCTATCCGAGTAACCCGAGGTACAGACTTTATCATTGACAAGTTAAAAGAAATGTTAAGAAAATGAGAAAGTTTATGCATTTTTCTTGGCGTTTGTGTGATTTTACAAGTGCTTCTACTGAGAAAAAGCAAACTCAAATGTCCCTTCGCATAGATTTCTACAGCCCGGTAAAAAATTTGGAGTTAGGGTGAGAGAAACTTCCTTTAACAAATCGGGTCTGAAAGTGTTGAAGAATCGATAAAAACCAACAAACAAGATTTATGAGAGTCTGTTACCTGCATTTTACCGATGATGATCATTTTTATAGTGGTAAGCACGAATTGCTCATGAAATATTATATCACATTCATGAAGACAATTGTTTTCCAGGCCCATAATCCAAGCAGAGAAATTTACTTGAGAGGAATGCTATGCCTTCCAGAAATCTGCCTGTTGAACTGATCATTAAGGAAAGTAAATGTTCTAGTGATAGAATTGACTATTGCAAAAAAAAGAGTCTCAACAAGAAAATATCTGGTAATGAATACTCTTCGCTCAAAGTGCTTCGGCTGATGAAATCAAAGTTGTACAAGGCTTTTTTATTACAGCTTTTTCAAGACCAATCATCTGAGTGTTGGAAAATTTATTTGTCAATCCATAATGAATAGGGTTTACGGTACAAGTAGAATTAGTTTCATGTGATTGTATTCATTTAATTCAAAATATATTGAGTATTTGTCTGTTATTCCAAAAAGTATGTCACAATACTATCTGTTTTTCAACTTTCAAGACAGCCTAAGAAATCCACCAAAGTCAATCTTGCCATTTGGATCTGAAAATAAATAGTATTAAAATACTGTCTAACCTTGGAGATATCCCCTTAATTTTATAGTGGCTACACTCAATTAGATTGAAGGATGATACATACCTACTTTATAAGAATGGAATATGTACTTCCAGTAATACTCTCGTCAACTATAAAAGTCTTAAAGGTCTTTGAATAAATCGTGAAATCGAAAATTATCAAACCGAACATTAAAAAACAGTACGTAACGAAATCTATGTCTGTATGTAAGGTTCTAAAACTGGCCAATCTTAAATTCAGACGCCAATGGCGAAACAAATTAAATACATATAGAGGGTTTTTTGCGAGCATGTTTTAGGGGAACAGCTAGCTAAATGTCTGTAATTTCCGATGATTCAGTCGAAAATGGTCTCCAATGACTAGGTTGGACTCACTGATGACGAATCCGGTGTCAAAATCGATTCTGTCCGACCAGCCGTGAACACGATAACTGTCGAACGGAGCCAGCTAGCAACTCGAAGCTCACAGGGTAGCTTGCGCATCGGAATGCCGCGGTTTTTCTGTATAGCGTTCGAAACGTTACCAATCGAATGAATTGAAATTATCCACGTGCTACAATTTTTTAATTCAACAATAAATTCATAAAATCCCTATATCCCCAATCTTTCTGCAAACTAGGCCACTAGATTTCCATCCAGCGATCTCGTTAAAACATCTTCAATCAGGATTAAACAGCCAAGAATCCGTTAATCCTTGTTAGTAATCGAATTTTGTTGCTGCTTAAAACTTTGCCAATCTAAGTGTTTGTCTTCCTCGATTCGCCAGTAATACCGGGACCAGGGGATCGTTGAATCATTAATGTTTCGGCATAGAAACCTCCAAGAATAGACATTATCCTTGCTCTGCTAGCGAGACCACGCTAAGATAAACACAATGATTACACAGCGCACTTGATGCGTATTGCCAGTTTCGCTCTCTACGGATTGTTAAGGTTGGTTTGCTGTGGTCCCGGAAGGCACCCCGGTATTCGATTTCCCCGAATCACAGACGATGATCAAATATCTGACCAGACACAATGGGTTTGTTGAAGTCTTGTAGTGCATGGATGAGCTGTTTGGATAGGTCCGTTGTCTTTAAGACCCATTTAATAAAAAATCGGGAATGAGACTGACGTTAAGTCAAAAGGTTTGTGCACATTCAAATAATTTTCATCAACCTTAATTTAGGTGAGTCTATCCAACTTCTCGACGAATTGGGAATTTGTTGAAAGAACATACTCCTTCTGCAAATACTGGGACTGGAGCTTCAATCTCTTTGGGAGTGCCACGTTTAACCCTGGCGTGGTCAGGGGAACTTATCAGGGCATGCGCCAAACTAAGCTATTTCATGCCTACGCGAGTGGATCACAAAAGGGTATGCTAGAATGTCGAAGATGACCAGGGTGAAAGATCTTGCGAGGATTCACTAGGTACAGGCGAACCGCATTGATTTGGCGTTATATAAGTCAGGTACGCTCTACTTCATTCCTTGAGTCTCAAGTACCCTACGTTCGCTGTCTGTAACGCCAGGTCAATGCGGTTCGCCTGTAGTGCTGCAAGAGGGCGTTCGCTACAATACTTACTTCGGTCTTATAAAGAGAAAAACTCGATTCAGCACCAGTGTTATAAACAACATCAGTGTGAAGCTTATCTGAACGTATTCAACTGTTAACTGCAATGAAAAAGAAAATTCATGAAGATGAAGATCCAGTAAATGAATCATCATACGAACCTTGGCGAACCGAATCATGATGGGGTGTTCAACTGCAAAATCGCAGAAAAAGCTTACTGTTAGAACAAATGGATGAAGGTAAAATATTCTGTATCCCGAAGGGTAAGGGTCCGTAAGGTTCCCGTGAGGTGGCGCTAGTGAATTTTTCTTCACAAACTAATCATCCATGGATGAAGTACCTAAAACTCTTTTGATATCAGGAAAATCATGTAGTTACTTATTGTTATCTCGATCTAACAAAGCTCAGGAGAAAAGCCTTCAATCGTTAAATTGGAATTTGGAATGTGACTATCATGATCAACCACAAAAAAGAATTTAGAAATTTTCGGTCTCGAACAACTATTTTGGACTCACTGGTGACGAATCCGATGTCGAAATCCATTCTGTCCCACTCTACGACTGTAGCCACGATAACTCAAAGACGAAACGACTTGAAACTTTCAAGGTGGATGATAAAATACGACTCTTTGAATCAAAACAGTTTTTATAGTTGTAGAGTATCGAAAAGCGAATTCTTGCAAAACACAACTGAGATTATGAACTGAGAAATTTTCCTTGAAAAATTTAAATTTGGTAATTATTCGTCAGATTGAAATAAAATTTCATTTCGACCTTGTAGTTATAAGGGTAAAGGGTTACATTCACTGCGACTTCAAGGTCTATTGTGCCTCCACCGTCAGAGCTGTTTTCGCGCTGCGCTACCTACAGTTCGTCCTCCAGCTCTAGAGCTCTAATGAACTCCAATATCTGTGAGGGCTTCAAGGAGTGTAAGCTCACATTCCTCCTTAAATCCTCCTGTCCAAGACAACCTTGCGCAGGAAGCATATGTTCTGTGAACAGGTGAACAGGAGTTTCCTCCTCTTCCTCACAGAATCTGCACTCGTCAGTTTCTGATAAGCCCATTCTCTTCAAATGCTTCCTTACGCGACAGTGCCCCGTGAGGGAGCCAGGTAGGAGGCGTAATTTGTTCTTCCTGAGATACAAATGATTTTTGGACCTTGCAATTTCAAAGTCCGAAGGAACTTTTTGGGATGATCCATTCCTGAAGAATTCCTCCAGAGTGCTCCTCTTCCATTTTCTTTCCTCTCCAAAAACTCTTTCTTATAGGTGCATTTGCCCATACCACAAAAAGATTCTGGGCCAGTAGGTAGCGTCCCCTTCTGGCTAGAGTGTTAGCCTCTTCATTTCCTTTGATTCCTGAGTGCCCAGGAACTCAGACTAAGGTGACCTTGTTGTTTTTGCCTACTTCATTGAGTTTCCTTCGGCACTCCCATATCAGCTTTGGGTCAATGAGATAGGGGTCCAATGCTTTGATAGCAGCCTGACTATCAGAATGGATCACTATGTCACACCCTCGATAGTGTCTTTCCAGGTTCATGTATGTCGATCTTCAAGTCAGTAGTTCACAACAATGCACCAATTTTAAGTCCGATCTGTCTCAAACTTTCGTATATAGGTAATGAGGAAACATGCCAATTTCTAAGTTATTTCCGTAATAACTTAAAAATAGTGATGAAACTAAGTAACAACTGCTTCTTACGAGTTTTTCTGAATCAGCTTCATTCTTTTTCCAACCAATACACGATTATTTTGGCTGAAAAAACTGTTGCATATTAATATAGCAGAATAAATATCTTGAACCATGAACCGAATAAAAAAGGACAATACTCTGTGTCACATTCGGAACTGTGCTTGGTGTAACCGAAATTTAACTTGCAAATGTCTACGACCGTCCTCTTCCATGAAAAGAACGATATAACGAGTAATGAATATTTATAATTCAGCTCTGAAAACCTTGATGAATGTCCCTCTTAATTCCTGAGAGAACGGCTCCCTAAACTGAACCACTTCGAATATTCGAAATACTTTCTGCCGGATTGAAATTGGTACATTCTTCTAATCAAATATTTATCAACTTTGCTTTCCACGAGAAGGTGAAGGCCAAACAAATAAAATCTAATTATAAAACAGAAGTTAAAATATGTTCTCGACTAATTCGGAATATTTCAGCAGATATACTAACTCTTGACCCGAAATTGGAGAACTTCCCTTGCTGTTGTTCAGTCCCTTAACAGAATAAGAAAACTTTTTAAACTCGTGTTCGGAAATTCTTTATTTATAACCTCCTGACGGTAAACTAGTTATGGAGTTATTTCAAACAGAGTATAATGGATGCTGGAACTATGTACATCGAAATTTCAGATTGTAATCTAGACGTTCTGGAAATCGTGTTAAAAGTTTAGGAGGAGGGGAAATTTCAAACCAATTAAGGTGTTTATTTGCTCCCTAAATCTGGCAAAGAGTACTGGAAATAGCTGGTTTTAATGAAGCCATCGTGGAGCTTAACTTTCGGGGTAACTCCCTACATGGTTGGACTGATTTCGCGGAGTTACTCAACTAATCTTTTCGCTAATGAATTAAATGAGAAATCCTTTATTCAATATATTATAATTAATGGATCAAATAAAGATATATTACTGCTGAGGAAGTTTTCTGATACTCATTATACTTATAAGTACGACTTGATTTTTCATTTCCTTCATATTAAATTTAAACCAGTCTACTTGATGAAGGTTATTGATACAATCATTAACAAAACCTACAAAAGCACTGCCGTGAAGGCAACAACAGCTTGTGCGCCGCATGTTCAATGGAGATGACCGCTTTGGCAACGAATTTGAGCATGTGCGCGAAAGCTGCTGCCTTCACGGCAGTGCTTTTCTAGGTTTTTTTTCGATAGTGTACTGGATTTCAATCTGATCTGACCTGTATTTTCGAAAATATTGAGAAAATAAAATTTTGAATAGGTAACTCTACGGAATCATGGGGCGGATTTTATCCATTCACGAATTCGGTCTTCGTAATCAATGTCCAAATCTTCTCTACAAATATCGAGTTTCTTAGTTGTTTTTTTCGGGAGTTATTGTGTTTACGGTAGGCCGTTAGGCCGACCGTAAACACAATAACTTCCGGAAGAAACTATATTTGTAGAGAAGATTTGGGGCTTAATAACGAAGGTCGACTTCGCGAATAGGTAAAATCCACCCAATGATTCCGCAGATACACCCATTCAAAATTTTATTGTCCCAATATTTCCGAAAATACGTATTTGATCGGATTGAAATCCAGTTCTTCATCGAAAAATGACAGTTTGAAGGTTCAAACAGAATTTTATGAGGATAATATGATGAGAAGAATACTAAATATTTGAAAATAAAATTGTTCTAATGACACGATCATCAAGGAATCTCGCACAATGTTGTCCTTCAACATCTTCGAAGTAGTTGCGAAGTTTCATCACGATTGAGTTATTATTTCTTGAGTTACACCGGAAAACACAACGATATCGAGAAGAAAATTACGAAATTCTACGTATTTTTTTCCAATATCTCCAAAACTGATAGCCGTATCGATTTGAAATTTGATACACTACTGTGAAATATGAAGTTCAAGGTATAACTGAAATTTTTCTCGAAAATGAAAAATGGTTTCAGGAAAAAAAAATTTTTTCGAAAAAACTTTTGAAAATTTTTTTTTTCAAAATTGAGTCACCATACGAATTCAAGGAAATTTTGCTAAAACTTGCGCGTCGTTATGCTTCAACAAACTGCCAAGTTCCAATCCAATCGCTTCATCAGTTTCTGAAATATGAGGGAAATAACATCAAATTTTCGAATGGCTATAACTCCGAAACTATTCGGCTGATTCGGCCCATTAACGAACTTAACCGCGGCATTCCGATGCTCGATTCAAAACTACCCTGCAAATTTCGAGTCGCTAGCTGGCTGCGTTCGACAGTTTTCGTGTCCACTGTCGGCCGGACGGAGTCGATTTTGACACCGGATTCGTCATCAATGAGTCCAACCTAGTCGTTTGAGACCATTTTCGGCTCAAAAATTACAGACATTTGGATAAAACTATGGCACGCTGTTGTCCTAGAACATGCACGCAAAAATACAGATTTTTCTGTAATACCTTTACATAATATCTTTCGATGTTGTTATCTAACGATATTAGTATTGTCTTCAACGTGATACTTTTGAGTGACAAATTCAATTATATCAACTGACATGCATAATGATCGAAGTAAAAAACTTGTGAAAACGGATACATGATGCCATACAATACAAAATACAGTATACAGTGTTTTATCTTCTATCTTTCGATATAGAACCTTAAGTAGCTTCTGTTTCATATTATATGTCAAAACTTTACTTTCTTCATATTGCAGTAGTTTCTATAGATACAAATAAGTTTCAATTCATTCAATTCGGTGTTTTTCAAGTTATTGAGATGAAAAATCAGCTGGTTGTAACTCCTGAACCCTAAGGTGGATTTTGCCCATTAACTCACTCAACTGGGATGTCCAAGCCTGTCCTGAAAATTCTAAGACCCTTGGTGTGATATTTCGACAGTTATAACACATACAGACAGAATTGAATTTAATCAGGAAGTCTAACCTAATTGTTTCGGATCATTGCTTGCTCAGAACTGGAAAACAACAAACAATTTGGCAGAACAAAAACGCGCTGTTAATCAGAACAAGGTAATAAAAAAATCTAGACCAGGACTGACGTGAAGGCAGCAGCTTTTGCGCGCATGTTCACTTTTGGAGTTATCCTTTGAATATGCTCGCAAAAGCTACTGACTTCGCGTTAGTGCTTTTCTGGTTTTTTTTTCGAGTTATTCCGGGAAAACTTCGACACAGAGAAAAAAACTATGAAATTCTACATATTTTTCCACAACATCTTCTGAAATTATATTCATATCGAACTCAAATTTAGCACACTGCCATAAAATATAAAGCTCAAAGTATGACCAAAATTTCTCCCGAATGTAATGAATATTTTCCCAGAAAAAAAAATTTCGAGGAAAAAAAAATTATTTACTGACAGCACGATCTCAACAAAATTTTTCAAAATAACTCCGAAACCGTTCGACCGATTTTGCCCATTAACGAACTCAACCTTCGCATTTTGAAATTCGAAAATTACAGACATTTGGACAAAACGGTAGCACGCTGTCCCCTAGAATATGCCCCCAAAAACAGTTCAAATACAAATCAAATAATTTCAGATTCACCTTTTGTCCTTACCATATAATAATAATAATAGTTCTTTATTTCAGATCATATCCATTAAACTATACAAAGTTGTGTGGAATGAAATGATACAGTGTCAAGACAACAAAAAAAAAAACCTACATGTATTTACGGATTGATAATGACTCAAAAATTCCTCTAGAGTATATGGCTCTAAATCTAAGAGATATTTAAATAAGTTTTTTTTTTGAAAACATTCTTATCTTCTATAATCTTAATGTGTGTTGGTAAGGAATTATATAATTTTAAGCATCTGTATTCTGTTGTCTTTGCGATGTTGTTAGATTGAGTTTGGGGTAGAGATAGTCCTGATTTCGTGTCTCATAGAAGTTCTTCTTGTTTTCATATTTTTCAAAAAGCACTGGATTGTTTTTAATAAAGAGAACACATTCCTGTATATATATTGCATATATTGTTAATATTTCAATCTTCTTGAAAATATTTCTGCAGGATTGGTCATATTTCATATTATTAAGTATTCTAATCGCCCTCTTCTGTGCAACAAACAGTGGGTTTATATTTCCTGCTCCATAAAAGATTATTCCAAACCTCAGTTTCGCCTCAATAGTTGCATGGTATACTGTCTTCAGATGAGTGTTTCTGATATAGTTTGAAATAATTCTGAAGCCATATATAGATGTTATAACTTTGTCGCATAGACTGTTTATGTGTTCTTTCCAGTTGAGGTGTTTGTCTATAAAAATGCCCAAGAATTTGGTGGAATCTAAAAGGATAAATTTTTCTTGATTCAGACATATATCATTGATCTCTTCGGTTTTTGAATTAGTTGGTGTGAAGAGTATTAATTGGGTTTTTTCCTTGTTGATTATCAGATTATTGCTCTCGAACCATGTATTACTTGTCTCCAAAATCCTCTCGCATAGTTGTTTCAGCTCCATTAATAACCTTTCAATGATAAGTTTATTGACATCATCTACATAATTTACTGTGGTTATCTTCCTATGTTCGGTATCAATATTTAGTCCATAATCATTAATATAAATTATGAAGAATAGGGGTCCTGCTATGCTTCCTTGCGGTATGCCCAAGATTATGTCCTGGATGGTTGATCTGACTGTTTCTTCATCCATTTCCACTTCCACCATCTGTTTCCTTAAAGAGAAATATGATTTTACCCATTCCAATGCTGGTCCTCGAATCCCATAACGTTCTAATTTCCTGAGCAGATTATCGCTATCAAGACAATCATATGCCTTGGATAAATCCAAAAACATACCCATGGCTAACTCTTTATTCTCGAAAGCTTCCACTATCTTAGTGATGAATTGGAGAATTGCTGTTTTTATAGATTTTCCCTTTAAGTATCCATGTTGACTTTGTCTGAAGATATTATTCTCAATAAAGTATTCCATGATTCGCCTGCAGTAGGCCATTTCTAATATTTTGGAAAAACTTGGTAAAATACTTATTGGTCTATAATTATTGTAGTCGTTTATATCACCCTTCTTATGAACTGGCTTGACAACTGCTATCTTTAATTTGTCTGGGAAAATTCCATACCTGAACGAGTTATTGATTATATGATTTAGCTGTGTCGTTATTTCTTCGGCTGTTTGTTTAATAATATTGTTTGAAATTTCATCATAGCCACTAGAGTATTTATTTTTCATTGCCTTAATTATTTCCATTGTTTCAGTTTCTGTCATTTTCTTCAGGAGCATAGATCTATCAAGCTCTTCAAAATTGTCACTGTTTACTGCCGGTATGTCTTTCGTTAATCTTTGTCCAACACCTATGAAAAAGTTATTCATTTCATTTACTGTTTTTTGTGGGTCGTCATTCATTTCAATTGTCCTCTTTTTTTATTTTTCAAAGAATTCACCAGGTTCCACATTGTTTTGTTCTTGTTGTCAGAATTTTCCATTAAGTTTTCAAATTGTTTTGCCTTCTGCCCTCTCAACAAAAGATCATATTCAATTTTTGTTTTACGGTACATTTCCTTGAAAATATTGTTGTGGGTACTGAGGACCAGCAACACATATATATATATAATAATATAATTCAGGTATGAGGTTTTGTAGTGAAAAAATGAGAAATAAAAAAGTGTTTCATTTGATGAGAGGAATCTATGGATGGAATTAATGTACAATTTAAAGACTCACCCTGTATGTGGAAATTATATTTTATTATTTCTATTGAATTTCATCATATACATTGCGCGTCAAATTTATGGAACAAATTCATTTTCTCAGAAGAAAAATATTTGGCAACAAAAACCCGAAACAGGTCACTTTTGGTTCACTTTTACCAAACCATTATGCATTTTCGATGGATTTTTGTTGCACCCTGTGCCATCCCCATCAACCCTCTAAATTTTTCGAATTGGGAAAGTGGGTCATGTGGTACTTTTTTGGCAAGGTCTTTGTATCTTCTTTACAGGCGTGCAGAAATTTGCAAGAAAATTTTTTTTTTTTAAATTAGTTCAAAGAGGTTTTCAGTATGTGCACTTTGTCATGGCTCATTTACTTTGAGACGATGGTACCTGATGAAATTTGTCACCGAATGAAAGACGATCATTACAGCTTTGTTCATGCACAACTTTCAACCCCTGCGAACTCTTTAATGGAGAAAAAAAAAATTTTTCACGTGAGGGGGTTGAAAGTTGTGCATGAACAAAACTGTAATGATCGACTTTCATTCGGTGACAAATTTCATCAGGTACCATCGTCTCAAAGTAAATGAGCCATGACAAAGTGCACATACTGAAAACCTCTTTGAAGTAACTAATTTTACAAAAAAATTTTTTTTCCTTGAACATTTCTGCATGCCTTTAAGGAAGATACAAAGACCTTGCCAAAAAAGTACCACATGACCCACTTTCCCTATTCAAAAAATTTAGAGGGTTGATGGGGATGGCACAGGGAGCAACAAAAATCCTTCGAAAATGCATAAAAATTTGGTAAATGTGAAACAAAAATTGACCTGTTTCAGGATTTTGTTGCCAAATATTTTTCTACTGAGAAAATGAACTTGTTACATAATTTGGACGCGCACTGTACATAAACGTCACAGAAATGCATATTCAATTCACGTGGAAATTATATCTGAATCATTATAATATATCAAATCCTTCGATAGAGAAATTGTATCTATGCAAGTTCATATGGCTCTATGCCGTCTCATCTTATTCTGTGGGATTATCGTCTAATCGGATTCAAGCTCATGTCAGAACTCCTGATTGTTCCGTCTGCGAGCCACGGATCCAGATTTCAAGAAACAATCATCTGTGTGCATTTCATATTTAGCCTATTCAATTCCAGACTCATTATACTTCAACCTATTCCACATGCTATGTTCTGCACACTCCACGGGGGTATGAAACACAATTACAAGAAGACGATAGGATAGATCGCAGATAGTCCCAGTCACGTTCAATCCCTCCCCATAGACTGGGAATTCCCCAGGCCCGCTTCGATGTTATCATCCGGTTGTTAAAGCGCAGTTTAGCAGCTCCGATTTTCTATGCCTTTAACGAGAGGAGGAAGTCGGTCTGATTTAGAAGTTCCTTCGGAAGCTGTGAGAAACTGTTTGCTTTGGTGAAGTTGTTTGTGTCTTTGGAAGATAATCGGAATGACCATGATGTAGAAAGAGATATATGAACACATATGAACAGTACAAAATCGAGAACTTTTCACAGGGTAGGCAGAGGACTCGGACGTTTTTGAAACGGCTCTTATACTTCATTCACTTTTATAAAGTATCCCGGTTTGCCATGACATCCTGACATATTTCACCGTGTATATTTTGAAAATGTTAGATTATAGTAATTTTCCTGTCAGATAACTACACAACGTTGTCCTCTTTACAAAGAGGTCGTAGTAATTACTCCGCTTTTTCCAAAATGTAAATCTACATTTGGAAAGTAATGAATGTGAGAAAATATTATGCGAATTCAATAATTCCAAAGACCTGGCGAATGTTGAAAAACCTTTTTTCTCTATTAATACTGGAAATATTTCACTTATATAAACATGTTTGAAAGATTCAGTAATGCTTTATTCTTGTACGGAAATCAAGGATCAAGTGTTTTGGGATTTTACTGAAAATGATGGATAGAGAAGTCCGTTACTTTGAATTCCCTACTTTTCTGAATTCTCAAGAAATAAGCCAACAGAAGTCATTTAAATACCTCGTTGCACAACTTGGAATATTCCAGTGTGAAAATGTAGTAGTACTGCGCAACCGTTGTCACAGTTAACCTCAAAAGAACTAAGTCCATTTAGGAAGCCTTGGGAATCTACGTGAATGATAAATACACTGGATTGGAATCAACATATTTCTAATTCGGGATGCAGCTTAGCTTCAGTCTGTTATCTTTGGGTGTAATGTCAAGATATCTGGATAAATTCTCCATGAAAACTACCTATCATGCAGTATTCCAGACAAAAGCAAGATATGGAATTATGTTTTATGGACATACTTTGAAGTCAACTCAAATATTCAATTCCCAGAAGAAGCAATTCCTAAAATATTTGAAAAAACAGCATTGAATGAGATATTATACAATTCATGTTATTTTCGTACATAAAATTTCAATATTCTGCCAACATAGGATATACCAAGTTCATTTTCAATGTACTACTTCCTATCGAAATAATTCCACGAAATAAATAACTTTTGAAATTATTCATTAAGGAATTTGTTCAATTCACAAATGACTACCTACTCAATTGAGTCTCAATACAATACAATCAAAGCGAAATGTTAACTTATTAGTTTATTATGACTGGAGCTGAATTGTTATTTGTTATTGAAAGAGAGTAGAAATTGGCAACGTCGCGTCGAATTATTTTGACATTGTCGATATTTCAGGAGCGCGAACCTGCCTTGGTTTTAGTTACAAAAACATGGTAGACCTAAAAGTGAATAGAGTATACTCCCTCTCTATTGGGTCGACAGTGGCGGGAAAGAGGCAGTTGGATTCTGTAGGTCTTAGCGTTTTTTCACCAGTTGAAATCATGAACTCTTTGACGGTAGAGCACCACGTTTTTGCTTACGACAATTACCTCCGTAATAACGAGTCCGTCACGGCCGTTCAGCGTGAGTTTCGTCGCCATTTCAATATCCACCGAAATCGGGCTGTTTCCTCCTTAGTGCCAGTCCATAACGGAGCACCAAGCACTGACCATAGCACCGACTATCGCAAATACACAAATTTAACTTATACAATATGATGCTGTGCTCATAGAAATACGAAATGAATTACTGGGGTTCATGCTGGAATTAATTCTACGGACAGAGCAAAGGCGATGACTCAAAAGGAGGTAGTTTGCACTAAAAAAAAAGGTATAAAGTTTCCGCGGTGTGGTGCTTGGTTCGATGCTGCGATTTCGTGCGCCGTTGTGGATGCCAATTTAAACAACATTCTTCGTTGGGTTGAAGCATTTCGCACACGAGGTGAATTGATGAGGAAAAAACCACCAGGTGCTCGACGAACAATTCGACTACCTGAGAACGTTGAAAGAGTGCGACCAGCAATTCTACGCAGTCCGAGTCGATCTGCTCGCCAGCATGCTGCTGAACTTCACCTCAGTGATCGTTCGGTAAGGTGTATTTTGCGTTTAGAACTACGGTTTCACCCCTATAAATTGGCCGTTGTGCAACAGTCACAGCCGGGATTATGCACAACGAATGCACTTCGCTGGTGAGATGGAAGCACTAGTTGAGCAAAATGAGGACCTCATTTTGTACATCAGCGACGAGGCGCACTTTCACCTCAATGGCTACGTTAATCAGCAAACTTGCCGTTATTCGGCTGATGAAAATTCCCAACAATTACAAGAAAGACCGCTGCATTGCCCTGAAGTGACCGATTGGTGCCCTGTATCCCGAATTTGCGTCTTTAGTACTTGCTCCTTTGAAAATGTCAATGACAATGCTGTTACCGTGAACTCTGAGCGCTATATCGAAATGATAACCAACTTCTTTGCACCTGAATTAAGTCGACGTCGTGTTACAATCCGTTACGTGTGTGGTTCCAACAGGATGGGGCGACCGACCACAAAGCCAGAGCAACAATGAACGTTATTCGTCCTTTCTTCCCTGGCTGCCTTATTTCCAGGTTTGGTGGCCTCCCCAGTCTCCAGATTTGGCCATCTGCGACTTTTTATGTGGGGACGAGTTTACCTACAAAGACCTGAATATTGAAAGAATTTAAGGGAGCAATTAGCGTGGAAGTCGCCGCAGTTGAGAGAGCAACGTTGGAAACAGCTACAAGAAAGGAGTGTATCGCGAAACAAAGACGCCACCTGATTGATTTGATTTTCCACACATGAAATTCCAAAATTCTTTGAAATTCTGAATCCAAATTGTCTAATAAGTTTTTTTTGGAGTAACATTATGAATTTTTCAAAAACGTCCGTGTCCTTTGCCGAACCCTGTATAACAATATGGAAGAGTGGGCCCTAGTCAATAATTTAGCATACACCTCATCTCGTTGTATTATTATTAGATCATGATTGTTTGGCTGAGTTCAGCTTTACAAAAGTGATACTACTGATAATTTATTCCGTTTCTTAACCCTACTCATTCAGTCCTAAAGACATTGCAAATGGCGTTTAGAAATATGCTATAACTTCCATAGAGGTCTTGGCTAACAAGCCTTGAGGCTGATTAATCCATAAGTTTAAAAATTCTTGGGCTGGCTAGCTTAAGACATTTGCATACTATCATTTATTGTATTGCACACCGCTCAGAAGCTTGAAACTTGTGCGAGTTAGGATACCGGGTTTGTTCGACTGTTTACTTTTCGATCCACATGTTTCATCTGCTGACTTGCCATTCGATATAAAACTTATCTGTACCGGTAGAGCCCTAACAATGACCTCATCATTAATTGAAGCTCGGGTCATGAGAGCTGCAGGAGTTCTCTGTTATAGAAAAGTGGAAATTGCACTAGTATTTTTGTCCTGTGATATCCTGGAGAATTTTTCCAGGGGAATGTTTCTTTTTTTTTGTTCCTGCAGCTAGACCTCTGCCCTAAAGTGATCATATTCAAGCACAATGACCTGTTCTAGTCCAGCTGATCATGTTCATTATTCAGTGTTCTGAACGATGATTTTCCTAGTCCTACTTCCATATCTACGATATATGAGAAAATATCATTTCGAATTTGAACATTTATTTTGTTTCTTAGGATAGAAATGAAATCATTTTTGAATTGAGGTAATCTATTCAGCAATTTCACATTCCAAAACAAATTACAAATTTTCAAAAAGGATATCGGGAAAATGCAGGAGTATTGACTGAAAATATAGAGACAATCACAGTGGGTCAAGAGGTATGATGGATATTGTCCTATTTTTCGTATAGGTATCCATTCATCGAAACATGTCAGTCTGGCTATTAAGTGTATGCGAAAATAGTATCAGCTTATATTTTTGAAACTATGAAGTCGAGTTTCATGGCACAACGGTGATTTTCTTTTATGTTGCTGGAAATGAAATGAAATTGAACATAATTGTCTTGACAATCATCACAATGAGAGTCAGCATACTATACCAAGTATGAACATCCTTTCATCGGATGATCTCGTACCGTGAAACCCATTCATTTTTGTTGAGATACCTCGAGAATTTTTTTCTGACTCTGGATCGTCTGTCCAATCTAGTTCATTTATTATGATCTCAAAGAAGTAATTGTGTTTTGTATACTTTGGGACCATTAACTTTGTTCTTTTCCCATCATTGATGCAAGTCCATGTTTTTGCAATCGTATCTTCGTGAATTTCATCCACATTCTGATTTCACTTCCTTCAAATTCCATTTCTCATTTGTCATGCGACTGTTCTGGAAAACAGCGTATTGGTGTTTTACCCAAATGACTGTAATTTAATGTTTGTTAATGTCATTTTGTTTGTAAATTTCTTTTAGCGAGTACCCGACAGTCGACTTGTGTCAAGCCTTAGTACAGCGTAACTGAATGTCTCGAGTTCGGAGACTTAAAAATCATTACCATGACAGCGATTATGTCAGGGGTGGAATTGTTGCCAATCGAGAACATGGCTTGTCCTTTCTAGAAATTAGCCGTCGTGTTAAATGAACAAATGACACTTATGAGTGTGAATATGATATCGACAAATGGAAGCAGATAAACACGAAAGAACCAAACTGGTTAACCAGAGACCCTGGTAATGTTCGCTCCTGGCCGGCCAGCTCCACGGGAACTTTAAATTCCACCATGGTCGAACACACTTTCGTAATTTTTATGATTTCTGTGTAGGTTATCTCAACCTGATTAAGAAGTTTAAATCTGATTGCATTTGTACTTATTGAAAAATGCGGAAATAACGTTAAAATTCCAAATAACAACGAAATTTAGCACATCTCTTTTTCTTATATCTCCGCAAGTAAATATCGGATCGAGTCAAAATTTGAAACATTGTTGTTAAATACTAACTCTAAGGTTTGTGCAAAGAACCATTGAAATCTAACCATTTTTTTCCGAGAAATAAAATTTTTCATCAAAAATTTTAAAAATTTCCGAATTTTCGCTCTAAGTTACGCGTTGGTAATCCATAACTGTGTTGATCGAGTCGATACTTCATGAGATATCAAGGAATTAACCTCAAAATTTTAAATGGTTCTTTCTCCAAAACTATTCAACTGATTTCACCCATTAACGAACTCAACCGAGATATTTGGACTCCAAACCTAATCTGACAATTTCAAGTCCCTAAGTCTTTTTTTCGAAAGTAAGAGCCCATACTGAAGGACAGCCGGACGGACAGACATAATTGAATTTGACCACTGATTCTTCTTCAAGAAGATCTCAATTCCAAGAACCCAATCGTTTAAGACTCTTTTCTGCCCAAAATTCGAAAATTACAGACATCGTGACAAAATGATAACGTGCTGTTCCATAGAACGAGCGAGTAAAAACGGCGTACTACTACTGTGTTCCTCGTAAGAATCAATCACAAATAAGTTCTGATGCAACTTTCGTGGTATCCCAGTGTGTTAAGGCCATCAAAGCAGCAAGCTTGGTTCGAAAGTTTCTTTAGAATGGAAAACTTCCCATGAACAGATGCTCCTCGTGATTTTTCGAGATAAGGAAAATCCTCATCACGTAATAGAAGGGTTGATTAATTGATGCGAGAGAAGTCGCACGTTTTCCTTTGTGGTGAGCGGCGAAGGAGGTAAGGAAATGCAATAATACTGCCGCTGAAAACTTTCCTTTCTCGTATGATGGTCGGTCCGAAAGAATTCCTAGGGAAATGCTTTTTGTTCTTGAGGAAATTGGCTGACGTGCTTTGAAAAGGGTGTTTGACAGAAACCGCTTTGAATGCTTGAATAATGAAGCTTCTTTGCTTACCCGACAAGTTTCGGTCGACGAGATGACTTCGCGATAAGAGGAAAAAAGGGAACAGACCGAATGGATGCTGAGGAAATTAATTTCCTTCTTTCGAGAATAGGTCTCTTGCATGTAACAGGAATTATCATATTTTTATGTTTTTCTCATTCTATATCGATACAAAATCATAATGTATACTCCATTCACTTTTATAAAGTATCCCGGTTGGCCATGATTTAGGTCTATCATGTTTTTGTAACTAAAACCAAGGCAGGTTGGCGCTCCTGAAATATCGACAATGTCAAAATAATTCGACGCGAGGTTGCCATTGCCAATTTCTACTCAATAACAAATAACAATTCAGCTTCAGCCATAATAAACTAATAAATTGACATTTCGCTTTGATTGTATTGTATTGAGCCTCAAGTAGGTAGTCATGTTTGAATTGAACAAATTCCTTAACGAATAATTTCAAAAGTTATAGATTTCGTGGAGTAGTTTCGATAGGAAGTAGTACATTGAAAATAAACTTGGTATATCCTATGTTGGCAGAACATTGCATTTTTATGCACGAAAATATCATGAATTATACAATTTCTCATTCAATGCTATTTTTTCTAATATTTTAGGAATTGCTTTTTTCTGGGAATTGAATATTTGAGTTGACTTCAAAGTATATCCATAAAACATAATTCTATATCTTGCTTTTGACTCGAGTACTGCATGATAGGTAGTTTTCATGGAGAATTTATCCAGGTATCTTGTCATTACACCTAAAGATAACAAATTGAAGCTAAGCTGCTTCCCAGTTTAGAAATATGTTGCTCCCAATTCAGTGTATGTATCATTCACGTAGATTCCCAAGACTTTTGTAAATGGAGTAGGTTTTTTTGAGGTTAACTGTGACACAGGATTCGAAGTACAACTACGTTTCCATACTGGAATATTTCAAGTTGTGCAACAAGGTATTTAAATGACTTCTGTAAGCTTATTTCTTGAGAATTTAGAAAAATAGGGAATTCGAAGTAACGGACTACTCTATCCATCATTTTTCAGTAAAATTCAAAAACACTCGATTCTTGATTTCCGTACAAGAAAAAGGCATTACTGAATCTTCCAACCATGTTTACATACGTGAAATATTTCCAGTATTAACAGAGAAAAAAGTTTCTTCAACATTCGCCAGGTCTTTGGAATTATTGAATTCACATAATATTTTCTCAAATTCATTACTTTCCAAATATAGATTGACATTTTGAAATATAAGTAATTACTACGACCTCTTTGTAGAGAGGACAACGTTGTATAGTTATCTGAGAGGAAAATGACTATAACCTAACATTTTCAAAATATACACGGTGAAATCTGTCAGGATGTCATGGCAAACGGGGATACTTTATAAAAGTGAATGGAGTATATGCTATACACACGCTTCAACAATTCGCGAATTTTGAATAATTCGGTGTTAAAAATGGCTAAATCAGGACTCAAGGTCGAAGCGGGAGAAACGCGTCAGATCGCCTTCTACGTCACTGGTCATTGCACGATTCACCGATCGATACAGCCTGACGCTGTCTATTGGCTTGCCAAAGGGAGAAGTACACGAGAAGAGGGAGAGTGTGGATATATCCCCATACGTCACGAAAACCGCGAAGCTTCTTCCGTTTAAACAATCGACATGTGGAGCCAAATTTAAAAGAGCATTTTCTCGTTAAAAATTGAAATTTATATATCTACCACTGCCTGTGAGGCGAAGGAGATACTCCTTGTCGGGGATTTAGAAATCCCGTTTGAGATATATACCACTGTCTGTGTAGGCAAAGCAGAGACCCCGTTATCAGGAATTAAAAATCCCGTTTGAAGGCCTGAGTACCAATCAAAATTGGAATTTCCTGAATCAAAGGCGAAGTAGAAGTATTTCTGCAGCATTTAGTACTTTTGTGTCTGCGAGAAGCATTTGGAAACAGCATCCAACGAATTCTTGGTCAATGGTTTGAAGGAAGATCTCGAAGTACAGCGTCAAGATCTATGCTGTCAACAATTATACACTATCTGGAACTTTCCTCATGGGAATGTTGGAAAGGAGTATTTAAAACCTCTTTCATCAAGCTCTGAACATTACATTCCTTCTGAGGAGTCATAAATACGTAGCTGAATACTCAATTGGAAGCAGGATTTCTTTTCTGGATCTTTCTGAAGTCAAGGACACTAGTCGATTTCGTGTATAATTAAGATAAGTAGCTACAGAATTGTGAAGTTTTGAGAGATTGGGGATTCGATTTGATCGATCAAGATTGTAATTGGTGAATTCTTATATATAATTCTTAATTATATTGTTAAAAACTGACAAGGAGTTTTGTTGCTGGGATAAATCAAGTCCCCCCTGAGAAATTAGTAGTGGATTTTTATGCTCGAAAATATGAGGTCAGTTGAACCGTAACAATTTGATCACATTTCCATAAGTGGGTGGAAGTTCATCCCATCAATGCGCTTCTACATATTTTCATTCGATCGATGGAATTTCATAACATGAATAGTAAACATATCATGGTACTTTCATTGGTTGCAAAGATACACTTCAATTGTCGTAAATATGTAATTCCACTGTGAATGACAATTGAGTTCGAAATAAAAACTCCATTCACAGAGCAACACTTGGAGTTTTCTCACTCACGAACTCAACATTCGAAATCATATTATACAGATATTGCAGTTGATTCCTAGTAAAGGGTGTTTTTCTGAAGGTATAGAACTTTAAGTTGTTAAGACGCCTGAAAAACGCTTCCAAATTGTGCAAATTTATTTTGAGAATAATGGTTCTGTTCGAAATACGTATAGCGCTCTACATCCATTTTACGGTCAATATAATCTTCCATCAGAGCAATTAATTCCACTAACTATGGACTGTTTTCGCACCACGTTTACTATAACTGATAATACGCATCCATAAAGACGTCGTTTGGTGTGCTTTATAAACTGGCGGAATCATTGGTTTAAAGACGATGCTGGCCAGAACGTTTCAATCCATGTTGACCGCTATAGAGCCATGATTATCTGAGTTTTTCTTTCCTCAATTGAACAACCATGATGTGCAGCAGCTGTGGTTTCAACAAAACGGCGCAATATGTCACACAGCACGTGCCAGAATTGATTTACTGAAGGAAACGTTTGATAACATATCATGGTGCCTACAAAAAATTTGATTCCAAACTATACGAGGACGAGAAAATAATGAAGAAACATTTTGACGGAACATATAACCTTTACGATCACGAAAAATTTCATCCAGGAATTTTTCACAGAATCAAATGAAATAATATCCCAGGAATTAAACGAGAATTTCGATATTGCCCTATGAAATGTTATCCGATATATTGCGTGGCGTGACGGCACGATTGAAAAGTAACTAACAACTCAATTCCTCGAACGGCTCTCATATCGATCAGAAATGTCAAATTTCAATTATTAACCAGATATCATTCAATTTATCCGCACTAGGATCGGCGTTCGCAGAGGGTGTGCCACGCACGCAGTCAATGGTTGAAGAAGAGTCTTGATACAGTCCATTTCATATTCACTGTATCACGATGGGGCCCTAAATTCCAGGGATGAACTGAGGAAAAGTGGGATTTACCGTACGCTTGAGATGTTCTATTGTTGATTCCGTGAAGGTCATTATGAGACATTCATACGAATGATTGACTTGGATTGGATTTTATCTTCGAACTGCATGAATGCTAGGAATTGAAGAAGATACAGAGTTGATGAACAATATTCAAGAAGGTGATAGTACAGATCAACAGATCTAACGAAAAATTTGCATATAACTTTTTTCTCAAACCCCTCGGCTCTACTTATACCATTCTGTTGTCCTATTTGGAAAATTTCCTTCCTTGTATCTACGATATTGCAGTCTGTACTGCATCCGTCACGACGTGGAAACACCAGGTTCAGAGCTGTCAGAAAAAAGTATCTTAGTTACTTTACAGTAACTTAGACACTTGGATGTATCTGAGTTACTGTATCTTAGTTTCTTTGATTGTTGGCGAAGAGTAACTAGTATCTTAGATACTTTTTGAAAGGAATTGTATCTTTTATTAAAAAAAAAGTCCTTTAGACGAATGTGTGTGAAGTTGGCCCAGCGTTTTCGTAAAAAAATTTTTTGTGCTGAATTGTTCTTGGTTTGTGCTGCTTTGTACCTTAGAATTTTTTTTATTGCTGTTTCCAAGATTTTCCACACTATGTCTTGAATAGGCCAGCCCAGCTCTTCACGAAAAACTGGGTTTCAACGGCTGAAATAGTTGTGCTGTTCGAATTTTTCTGAAAGTCCTTCTAATTTGCCGAGAAATCATAAATGAAGAATTTTCTCCTCAAAATAGAGTGGGAAAATGTATGTTAGATTTGTGCTGACTTGTGCCGCAAATAATTTTCGAAATTTAGTCCGGTTTCCCGAGAAATCGCAAAAGGGAAACTAAAATTGGCAGAGCACTCGTGTTTTCGTAGAGAAAATATGTATATATATTCCAAAACTTGTAATATACGTAAAATTATTTGTGCGTTGAACTGTTCGCGAAGTTCCTACCGATTTCTCAAAACAAAACGATTTTGGAAAAAAATTATGCCCAGATTTTATGTGTCGAAAATTGTTTAAGATAGTTGTGCTATATTTATACTGACTTGTACCTGTCAGATTTCCAGAAAAGACTTTCTACTTTCCCTTCGAACAGAGAGAATTAGAAAAAAAAACAGTTTTGTTTTGAATAAACTACTATCTATAACTTCATAACTCAATCGTTGTTTGTTTGAGGTTGTGCTTTTAGGCTATCATGCGTAAAAAAATTCCAATCTCCAATTCTGGCTTCAATGAAATGTGAGCATACAAATTCTCCCATTTTTTGAACTGACCAAGTCAAAAAAACAAGAAAAACATTACTTCATCTAAAACGTTGAGAAACTTCAACCTTATATATGAGGGAATTTAAAAAGTATCTTATCTTTTTTAAAACGGAACTTTGAAATACTTATTTAAGATCCTTTTTTGAAGA